>JAGXJF010001743.1:0-732940 GCA_019208055.1 Stipa capillata
AACAAGAAAGCAAGGGTTCGTTTCTGTCTCTCTATGTTAGACCCCATTAGCTTGCCGCAAGAACCAACATTTAATGGAATGTATAACATCGTCTACAAGACGAGAAGTGGTTTTATCGCACGAAGCAATCTCAGAACTACTACTTTGCACCTGACGAGGATGAGCCAGAGAGAACCACACAGAGCAAGAACTTCATAGAGAAGGTCATGTTTCTGGCGGCCGTTGCACGACCTAGGTTTGACATGGATGGTAACATGACATTCGATGGAAAGATAGGCATTTTTCCGTTCACTTTTGTAGAGCCGGCAAAAAGGACTAGTGTGAACAGGCCTGCCGGAACAATGGTAACGAAGGTATTGACGTCAGTCACCAAGGATGTTTGCCGTGATTATATCGTGAACAAGGTTTTGCCCACCATCAAGGAGAAATGGCCTACGGAGGATTATGGTACTCCTGTATTCATACAGCAGGATAATGCGAAGACGCATATTGCCGTCGATGATCCTGAGTTTTGTCATGCGGCCGTGGCCGATGGTTTTGACACAAGGCTGATGTGCCAGCCACCGAATTCTCCCGATGTCAATATTCTAGACCTTGGTTTTTTTGTGGCCCTTCAAGCCTTGTTCCAGAAGTCATCGCCTACTTCTATCGAGGACATTGTCGCAAAGGTACTACAAGCGTTTGACGAGTACCCGATTAAGAGGAGCAACCATATTTTTATTACTCACCAATCGTGCATGAGGGAGATTCTGTGGCAAAAGGGAGGGCAACACTACAAGATTCCACACTTGAAGAAGCAATCTCTAGAGAGGAATGGTGTACTTCCCATTAGGCTAGGATGTGATCCTATCATTGTAAACGAGGCTATTGAGTTCCTAAATGGTTTTAGTGTAATGGATTAATCAATGTATTTGGATCACATAAACAAGTACTCAAATTCAAACAAGATCATATAAACAAGTACTCAAATTCAAACAAGATCACCGAGGCTGTCAGGGACATAGGTTTCGCCGGTAAGGGAGTCCGGGAGGGCGTCCATGGAATGCAGCATGGAATCATAGAGGTTGTTGACTTCGGCAACGTTGGTTTTTTGCGTATGGCAAGCCATTCCATGTCAACACGCCACTCGCGAAGAAAAGCTTCGTCGGGTAGGATTACTGTGCAATCGAAGTGGTCGAATCCGTAAATCCACGCACTCATCGTGTAGTCGTCGTGGCGGCGCCGGCAGCGAGAGCACCCTTCGCGTCTTCGCCGCCTAGGGTGATCTACAGGGAGCGCGCGCAGCTCAGCGTCCTCGTCTAGGTGGCAGGCAACCCAATCTGAAAAATCGTCCTCGGCTAGTCCGGCGAGCCAGTCCTCTTGACGCCGACGCTTGACGCCATGCTTGACGTTGACGGCGTGGCCGGGTAGCATGCCGTCTTTGCTGCCGATCCCTGCGAGAGCGCCGTCGTCGATAACGAGCCTGTCATCGTTCTGGATGTGCCCGCCTAGCCACGCCGGGTCTTCGGTGGCGTCCAGCCCTGCAAGCTTGCCGCCGTAGTCGCCTGCGCCCAGCCACGCCAGTGAGCTTGTGTTGCCGTAGCCGTCAACTTCGTCCAGCCACGCGAACGCACGTGTCTCGTCGCCGTCAACTTCGTCCAGCCACTCAAGTGCGCGAGTCTCGTCGACTTCGTCCAGCCACGCGAGTGCGTGAGTCTCGTCGCCTTCATCTCCGTCGAGCCCTGCAACCTCGCGCCTCTCGCCGCTGTCGACGGCGTGGAGCGGCGCCTCCCACCCACCTTGCTCTGGGATGTTTGCTGCCATGGCTAGGCCTCGCATGCTTCTTGCTGCAGCCAAATTAACGAAGACCTCGCATGCTTCTTGCTGCAGCCAAATTAACGAAGAGTTAATGCTGGAGCCAAACGAAGCGACGTATGCATGCAAAGGGACATGGGCAGTTCCGGGAGAACTCGTCGAAATATGGAAGGATGCCTTCTTTTGTGGAATAGTGAGAAAAAATTTATACGCCTTGTTTTACGGAACGGAGGGAGTATGTTCCAGGTACTCAGTTTCCCTTTTATTTAATAAGCTGACTCTAATTCTAATCCTATTAGGACTAAAATGGCGATGCTTTACAAGCAATCTTAGAGGAAACCTATCATGGAAATGAGTCGTACTTACATTGAAGAAGACCAAGTGATATATAAACCTATTGGATGGCATAGGAACCAACTCAAGCAATCAGCAATCGAAAACAAGGTGCAAGCAGAAGAAGATGCAAGGCTAGGTTTTTTAGCATTACATTCTTGCATAGTGCAAGCACATAACAGTCTTAAAAATGGGTAAAAGAATCGTGAAAAAACGATAATCTTTTGTGCTCTTTGAGACTCTGTTAAAAAAATCCACGCTCAGCTTTGCCTTATATTTTCTCATTTGTCACGATTACTCGTCTGTGTTATTTTAATACTTTTGACGGGACTTAACTATTTACATTTTAATATCGTGGATATTTATATTGTATCTCACAAATTTTAAGGGGATCCGAGATCTCCCATGCAAAGGAAAGGATATCGGAGTATAACACCATCATTTCCCATCCGTCTCAAACGGGCTTTCTTCTAGTGCTAGCTTGGTACCATTATTTGGTTCACCGCACCACAAGTTCTTTTCATTTGTTTTTGCAACAGCCGCGTTTGTTTTCGTGTGCAACGAAAGATAGATAGATCCCTCCCTACCACCACTAGAGCTAGAGATCGATATCGATAGAGGTAGGGGGAGAGAGACGGTGAGGCAAGGGAAGGCAAGGAAATAAATGGGGAGTTTGGGAGCGTGCAGAAGGCCCGTTGGCGGCGTAGCAGGCCCTCTCTGTCGCCTCCCCTCCTCTCTTAACTCTCCATCTCCCCCCTTTCCTCCCCCTCCATCACTCACCACCCCCGAAAAGCTGCCCTCCTCCCCGTCCTCCAGACCACCCCTGCACCGTACTCGCAGCAGATAAGCCAAAAACTAAACCCAACGCGGTTACACGCAAGCAGCAGCAGCCCAAGCTGAGTTGCCGAGCCGCGGCGAGCAGGTAACTGCTGCAGTGCTGCTAGCTGCGCGGAAACGAAGATCGAATTTTTCGGGCATGCGGCCGCCGGCTGCCGTGCGGCGGGCTCGGCTGTAGTAGAGACCGTCCGGCCGTTTGATACAGGTGCGATCTATGGATCTGGGCGCATGGCGGGCTTCCCTCTAGGCGGAGGAGGTCATCATCACAGCCGCGGCGTCCACGAGGACAGCCATCACCCTCCCGTCAATCCGTCGGAGCCCTCCTCCTCCGCGGCCGCCTTCCTCTACGCCACCACCGCCTCACGCGGGGCCGGGTTCCAGCTATGGCAGCAGCAGGGGCAGCAGCACGAGCACCCGTACTACGCCTCCAACATCATCCGCTTCGCCGATGACCCGGCGGCCGCCTCCGGCTCGTCGTCACGCGGCGCGAGGGGCTCCGGCGCCGGCACCATCAGCTGCCAGGACTGCGGGAACCAGGCAAAGAAGGACTGCCCCCATATGCGGTGCCGCACCTGCTGCAAGAGCCGCGGCTTCGACTGCGCCACTCACGTCAAGTCCACCTGGGTCCCCGCCGCCCGTCGCCGCGAGCGCCATCACCAGCAATCAGCCGCCCCTGGCCACGCCGCTGAGCCTTCCAAGCGCCCGCGCGAAGGCGGCCAACCATCCTCCACCACTTCCTCAGGTACTTGTTGCACTCACACCACCACGCTTTTTCTGTACAAATCATTAGCGAGAGCTTGCTTCATGGGCGCGCGTGTTTTGGGTGGTTGATTAGGGGAGCATCAGCAGCAGATGATGGCGGCGGAGAGGTTCCCGCGGGAGGTGAGCTCGGAGGCGGTGTTCCGCTGCGTGCGGCTGGGCCCGGTCGACGAGGCCGACGCTGAGGTGGCGTACCAGACCACCGTCAGCATCGGCGGACACCTCTTCAAGGGCATCCTGCACGACATCGGTCCGGACACCTCGCTCCCCGGCGGCCTCCGCCACCATGCCGCTGCCGAAGGGTCCTCCCCGAGCACGGCGGCGGCTGGCGGCGGCGAAGGAGGCGGCGGCAGCGTCACGGGCGCCGCCGTGTCGTCATCGGCTGTGGTGATGGACCCGTACCCGACGCCCGGCCCGTTCTTCGGCGGCGCGTCGTTCTTCCACGGCCACCCGAGGTGATCAAACGGACACCTCGATCGTCGCGTGCGTTAGCTTGAGATGCCATGCCACTGCCGCTCTCCATCACACACACCACGCATGCCTGCCTTGTTCGCTTTCTCATTAGCTCTGAAATTTTCTTAGCTGCTGCTTCGATCGATCGACATGATCGATGGCTTCCCATTGATGCATAAACTGATGTGCTGGTTTTCTTTAGGCGTAGCTAGCCATCAGGTCGGGTCATTTATAAAGGTGGAACTAGCTAGGGAACAATCAATGATTAAAAATTGAAATCTGACAGTTGATTAGTTTTTGTGCATGCCTGGGGAGAGAGTGGCTTGATTGATACTACTCCTCTCTCTCTCTCTCTCTCTCTCTCTCTCTTCTCTCTCGCTCATGCTGTTTTGCATCAATGGCGTTGATGACGCTATTCCCTGATGGTGCCTTCCATAGTTAAGGTTTCTTTGCCTTTGCTCTCAATGCTACTGATAGAGCTAGCTTCCATGCCTATGTCTCTTCCATAAGGTGTGACAGCTTTGCTTTATCTTTGCTCTTCAAAAGCTGAGCCCTATAGTACCCTAGCTATAGGCCATAGCTACTACTAATTTGTTGGGCATTTGGTTTGAATAATTGCTATGAAAGAGAGAGGGAGAGAGAGAGAAGAGGGAGAAGAGATTCTTCTAGTCATCATATGCTCAAGGAAGAGTGGAAGAAAGATCTAGCAAGGTGTCCGGAAGGATCAAATAACGAGATGATTGGAACTTGTGAACAAGTATATACTCTTCTCTTGCTTGATTAGTGTTTTCACTGTTTGCAAGTTTGGCCATTTCAAAGGTTTATGACTTGCACACATTCCATTGGTTTTTAAATACTGCAGCTTTTTATCCCATCGTGTCACATCACTTCATAGCTCATCTACTTCTGATATTTCTCAAATATGTTAAATTCCATTCTGGAATTGGTTTATCATTAGTTTTTGTATTTTACCATTCCAAGCAAATCTATACTTCATTAGTCTTGCATGCCATCTTCCCCTTACCTCTTTAGTTCCCCAAATTAATCAGTAATGTACCCAGTTACCCACATCATCAAAACTCTCATCTCCCTAAAAAAGCTCTAATCTTGAAACTGTTTTGATAAAGAAAAGGTAAAATCTTGCACAAAAATATATTGTTTGAGTTGCTTCTTGATTCAATTTAACTGGATATATTTATAAATTATGTACCAATTTCACCTGCGACATTTTCATTTTATCACCCCTGGAGAGGAACATTTACATCATTGGCCTCTTAGAACACTACCCTATTTTACAGAAGTTAACATACTTAATTTACCTTCTCCCTTCATGATATCCTTGTGTAACACATTGTTTATGTCACAAGAAATTATGAGGAAATAAAGAAAAGTATATATCCTAGCATAATTGCACCACTCATGCTCGATGTCCTTGCACCTCATTTATGTAGCATGACACAGCATTTAGGGAAACTCAGACGCTAGTACCATATAGTACTACTGTGGTTCCTCCCCTCGAAAACCAAAAAATGCACTACTTTATCTTCAGTTTTGGCTGGTTTATTGATTACTTTCAAACAGTAAGCTTGGAGTCTGTTTTGTGCATGCAAATTTCGCAATGCTATCGATGTTCCAATCTGAAATTGCTTTCAAGGAGTGTTAGTAAAAGTAGGAAATAATATATGGTTTACCATCTGTGAGACGGTGACATTATCTCGCCAATCTATATGTATTCCGGAAAAAGATACTAACTGCACTGCTGCACTACATAATTTTAATTTCTGCCAAAATTGTATGTTGCATATTCACGTGTAGGTGATCATGTATGCAGCTCACAAATCTGTCTATTGATCTCTGCAAATCTTTTTTCCAGGATTTGTGTTTGTGGAAGTGCTGGCTAGTATTTTTATCTGATCATTTAACCATAATATGAATATATATCATTGCTTATTCTGCTTCTCTGGTTCACTTAAAATAATACTACAGCTTTTCAATGAATTTTGAAATTGGTTTGTGGAAATTAATTTCCTTTATTTATATTTTGGAGTGCTGCTTCTATATGATCATTGTTGCTTTTGAATCTAGTCGATCTCATTTTTATTTCCAATAAGATGGAGCAATTGATATTTTTACTCTAAAACCTTTCAACTAGGTATTAATCAGGGCCCATTTTCTTCTCATTAAAAATGAATTTCAATTAATTAAGCATTATTATACAAGTAAACATGGGTATTATATATGTTTTGAGTGTTGCGTGGTAGATGAACTACTTCATTACTGCTCCTTCATTTTATATGGAGATAATTCTGCTAGGTTGGGAGCTACATTTTGAGACAAGACATTTGACCTAAGGCAGATCTAGAAAATCATGGGTACAGTACTACAAACCTTTTGGTTACTGTTATGTCGATCGACAACTCTACCAAACTTGAGCGCAAAGAACACTAAAAGTTCAGAATATTGCCAACACCTCATATGTATTCACTTGTTACCACTTGCCGGTACAAAACGAGTACCAATCTATCAGTTGCCCTAGCTCGTAATGAGTATTACTGTGCCAAAAAGTAGATCCAATTTTTTTTGGATGGAAGAGTAAATGGAAAATTGCACATGAGTTTTATAAACACTCTTCAAGCTTAGTCTTTCTGTGGAGCTGAGCAAAGAGTTGAATAAAATTAGATGTGTTGACATCTATTTCCATCAAGAGTTGTCTTGAGCAACTGGTGTAGTTTGGAAGGTAAGACTCCGTTTGAGACACGGGATTTTTTCTCTTCAAACCTATGAGTACTGTAGTCGTTTCTGTGAAATTTCTATAAAATTCCTGCGCTCCAAACGGGTCCGGGGGTTTCATACAAACATTTTAATTCCTGCGGGAGCATCTCGTGCATTCTCAACGTGCCAATGCATCCATGTATTCCATACATATATCCAGTGGTCAACATCATGGACAGTTACGCACATATATATTGTATTTGCCACGCAACAACAAAGATGGTTGGTCAGGATCGGCCTCATCTCTTTGGCTTGTGTTCCTTTCAATCAAAAGGCATGGAGATGGAATAATCAGCGACTTTTGGACCTTTCTGAGAGAAATGTCATGCATACGCTTCCGATTCTGGCTCATGTGCATGCGTACTGAAGTCAATGCTGTCAGGATTTTGCCTGTTAATTATCCCTAGGTTTTTTTAATGAAATCTTCGACAGGGACTGATGATAAGATTTACTTTGTTAGTTACTCCACTATTGGCAAAATAATACCGACATCCTTCGCACCGTATCGTATCTGATTAATTTAGGCTCGCGACAACAGTGATGAAATCGTAGCGAGCATCTCATTCCCGCTTTCAGATTTTTGTTCGTTTTGTTTACCATTTAGATTTCAAGGGCACTGCCAAATGTCGCTGCAACGTGAAAAGTTGTTCGTTGTTGCAAGATGGTCCTAACAAAACATGACTACCTTTGCAATGTACCGTAGTGTCCTTCACTTATTTCTCTCAACTATATACAAGTGTCACTGTATATAATACCGGATTTGCTATTTGGCATTAAAAATTATTATTTCTCAGTTGATCGAGTTGTATGTCATTAGGACTACAGTTACACAAAAAAAGTTTGTGCAACTTTTGTTCTAAAAATGTGCAACTGCCTAGTTACACAGCTCTAAACATAAAATTGCACTCAATTTCTCAAATATGCAACTATTTAATTAACCGCTAGACAAAGAATCAATGTCTAATCATTTACTTAGAAATAACTATTTCTCAAATCGACAGACCATCTCATGTAAAACAGCTTAGAAAAGCTTGCACGTGTTTAACCGTTTAAGCATCTAGCTTCAGGACCCTTCTATTTGTTAAATCAAGTATGATGCAATCACCTTTCATAGTGCGCTCATGCAATCAAAGTTGGGTTCAGACATCAAACGAACACGAAAGATGCTGAAAATATAAATGATCAGCTCGTATATATTGTGTTCTAGTATACTGCGAATATAATATATAGCGTTTTTTACTTCAGATTCAAAATGGAGAAAAATGAGCAGAAAACATAATTTTGCTTCGAATACTTGTGAGCTTGCAGATGGGCTACTAGAAGATTCATACTGTAGTACCACGACACCTTCGATTCCTCTTCACCCATAATTTTGCTCTACTCCGTCGCTACATACAAGGATATGAAACAAGGAAGCAGGGATGAGACGGGTGCAGTAGCGGCAGCCACTATTCACTCGCCGCCCTTTAGCTCCATCGAACAGTGGCGACGATCGAGATAGGTAAAGAGGGTCGATCACAGTGATTTCACAAGACACGACCGTGCATGCATATTCTCCGGGCCGGAGATAATTAGCAGTGCACACACGTATCGATCATAACATCCTCATGAATCATGATTCATGCGTATGACAACAGAAGGACAGGCGCGAAAGCATGCAGTGCATTGCAGTGTTCCGTAGTGTCATCTTTATCGCCGTCGCTACAGTGTATCTTCTACCTTTTTCTGCCTCTTTCTTTCTCTCCGATGATAAGTTAGAGAGAGAGAGAGTTAGAGAGAGGAGAGGAGAGGAGAGAGAGGGTTTGGCTAGAGCACGTAGGGTGGGTTCTTCATGGGGAATCCATAGGGTGGGGAGAAGGCGATGCCGGCATGGTCCCGAAAAGTACGTACGTCGAGTCAGTGAGGTTGGTGCCAAGGCGAGACGAAGGGTCACGTGCCCCATACGTCAAAACCCTGCGAAAATGCCAGGATTTGCAGGGACGTTCATTAGTGCCGTTAATTCACAGCTTTCAATAGATCGATCGACTTGCATTGATCCATCGGATCGATCTCCTGTTCGTCACTGCCTCCTGCAACGAGATCGATCGATCGAGTTCATCGGTTCAATTACCATGTGGATCGGTGGAGTACTACTGCTGCTAGCTGCAGAACGCAGTAACTCCCACATGGCGAGCATGCATGCAGGCTTCTGATTCAGTTGTGATCACGCTTACTTATTTGCTTAGCACGTCCTGCGATTTCGTTATTACTTATAGTACTACTGGAGATTACCTGGTACTGGTCATAAAAGACGAGTTAATTGTGCAGATTGATTAAGGAGAGCATCAGAGCATGTGCACTTTCTGTGCTCTCGTTTTGAAGACTAGCATCTTTTGCGGGTGAAATATGCTAGGACCCATTTCTTTAGTTGGAAAGAGAGGTCAGCTTGGCTTAGGGATGGGGAATGTGCTTGTGCAGACTGGAAAGTTCATGGGGCATGCATGCTAAATGTTTGCAGCATATGCAACTGAGAACTCGTACTTAAATTTTTTTTATGAAACAACTGATGCGACCTATTTTTTTTTGCCATAAATGATTGAAAAGATTCTAACTAAGAGATTACAAATACTAAATACTAAAAAAATACTAAAGATTCGGGGTAGGGCTTAGAGTAGGAGTAGCCGAAAGAAAATAGATTAATCATAAGTAAGTATTTTTGAATATGGATCTAATGGTATCAATTTTATGTCATATAAATCACATATTAATAGATTAATTATTGATGAAAATTTTATCTCAATCAATCAAAATACGTTTTATATTATAGGACGGAGGGAGTATATAATTCTTCTCTCTACAAAATCATAGGCTATACCATGTGAAGGACTTGGCATGCTTTTTATTATTTAAATGCATGCTTGCCTGTGCATATATGCTGCTGCCCCATTCGGATGTTTCGCATATGTTGTTGGTTATTTCAACGGAATGGATGCAATCATGCATGCAGAGACATTTTCCTAAGCCCAACGACCCGTGTTTCCAGCAGCGTCGTTGGTCGGGGGCTCCATCTGCTAGCTAGCTAGCTGCAAGGATCCAAGGAATCATATAGAAGACAATGCATGTTTGTATGTATCTACGCATGCATGTCAAACTTCACGCGTGTGACGTGCGACGTTGGGCCGGGCGTGGCATCCATATATCGAGATGTGCTGCTCGCTGGTACGCGCCAACGACCTTGATACAAAAGCTTCGTGCTGGCAATTCACTGATGAGAGCCTCCTTTGTACTACAAGCTAGGCTACAACTAAAGCATGTAGACGAGTAATTAACACCAGCTACTAGTATTACGAAGTACGTACTCCAGTATTTACTCACTGGAGAGAGAGGTGGAGAGAGGGGGAGAGAGTGAGGAGAGAGAGAGTGTGTGTGAGAGGGATAGAGAGAGAGAGAGTGACTGGATGGATCGCCACGTCGTGTCGGCCTTTTGCCGCTTCGCGCACCGTATCTCTGCATTCCTGACGAGCTCTCGGATGATCAGCTCGATCGCTGCCTGCCTTCCCAGCATGCAGACGCAGCAGCCTGCTGTCCCTTTCCTGGTCGGTTCACTCCTTTTTCTTTTACAGCGGAATTGTACCACCGGACCATTTGCCGGCGTGGAACATACTACTAGATGCCAGCGAGTTTTACCTTTCGTGAATGCGCCACCGAATTTTGGTTGGTTAGAAGAAAGTGATTTTGATCTGTATATGGTGGATAGCTAGCTTGTTAGGCATGTGCATGGCGTCATTTTATGCTAGTGATTACATTAAAGTCCCTCCATGAATCTGTAGAGCATGGAATCGCACCCTCTTTAAACAAAAAGAATGTGCGTTGTTCGTGGGGGTGTATGGATAAGCATCCAAAATGAAACGATTCCACGCTGAAAAAGGAAAATGAGACACATATGAAAGAATGCTTAGCTTGAGGTTACTGAATTGGGATGTACTGTTGAACTAATTTTATAACCTATTACAAAAAAAATAGTCGTGAAAGTAGGAACAAGTTAATTAAATAAATTAAAACTAGTTAGACAAACGAGATTATCATAATCTACCATAATGTCAAATGGAACCGAAAAAGAAAAGAAAAAAGTGCATGCTTCACCCTGGAGTTTCACCCTTGATCGCATAACCCCTTGAAAAAAAACAAGACAATTAGCACAACACTTTTTGAAACCGGTATAAATAACCCCTTATGATGGTTTTATAGGTGATTTTACCATCGTGTAGGATGACGCGGCACTGCTACTTGACTATATGTGATAGTGTGGCGATGGGCCCCATATTGTCATTGACTCAGGAACCCTCTCTTTCTCTTATCTCCTCTCCCCGCTTGCATAGTTACCCCCAAATCCATGGTGATGGCCTCCTCCTCTCTCTCTCTCTCTCCTACTATCTCTCGCTAGAACCCGAGATCCTCCTGTTGGCCTAGACTCAAGCTCGGTGTGGCGTGCCCACCATGTCTTGCCTTGACTTGCTGCTTGCCTGCCCGTCCAGAAGCTCGGCTAGGCTCTCCTACCGTCGCTGTACGGCCTCGAGCTTGGCCTTGGGGCTGGGCGCGCCGCCCGCTCACAAGCTCGTCCTTAGTGATGGGCGTGCCTCTCACCTCCGTCTAGCGTCAAGCTTGACCAAGGCATGCCAGTTTGTCTGGTCATGATATGGAAGAGAAAGGAGCACAAGAGGGGAGAGAAGGGGAAAGATGGGGCAGCCATGGCTGGTTTTGTGTGAGAGAGAGGAGGAGAAGTGGCTTTCAACCATGGATCTGGGGAGTACTGTGAGAGACGGGAGAATAAGATAAGGAGGAAGAAAAGGGTTCTCAATCAATGAATGACATGTGAGGCTCGTCGCCACGTCATTGAACACGATGACAAAACCGCTTAGAGTAATGCTGCATCATTGTATACAGTGGCAAAGCCACCTACAAAATCATCCTAGGGGGTTATTTCTACCAGTTTTAAAAGACTCTTTCGAAAGGAAACGAGAGAAGGAGGACAAAGCAAAAAGTGTGTGAGCTTGGTTGCGTGTATATGGGCTAGAGTCGGTCTCTTTGTCGAGGATGGGCCAGAGTAACTGCTGGCAGCTAATTTCGGGCCCATTACAAATCCGGCTAGCCGCTGCAGCCATCCTGGCCGATCGCCGGAAACCACCTGGTGTTGGCGTCCATAGAACACGGCCCAGCGCGCTCGTACGGGTCACACACAGCACCCCGCATCCACGGCACACGGCACGGACGGTCACCGTGCGCGCTGCCCAGGATCACACAGGTTTTCATCGCTCCGGCCGCGGCGCGGCTAGCAGGGGCTGCCGCCGTGTTAGGAACCAGTTCAGGGGCATGATTGGTTGGATGCCAACATTTGGCATTGCCCACATTTGACATTGTCAATATTTGACAAAATCAAAAGTTACCAAAAATTGGTAACTTTTTTAGAGATTGGTAAGAATCAATTGGTAGCTAACCAATTGCTAGTTAATTTTTGACAACTTACCAATAATTGGTATGGTAAAAATTGACATCCAACCAATCACGCCCCAGGTTCCCGGCACGCCTGTGCTCCCTCCTGGATATCGATACCGGGCTGGTTAATTACGAGAGATTCTTGGAGGGCCTACGTTCGTGACGTAGCAGCCGGTTCCCTCTACGTGTGTTTCGGTGATCGTTCACAAGGTTCCAGCTCTGGGGTACACAGCACAGCTTCGTGGCTTCAACTTTTCCCCTCTGGTTAATAGTATATGTGCAAGCAGGACACTTGGGCTTTGCTGTCGGAACGGGAAAAGGTAAAAGAACCTAGTACGAGTCTGACTTCTGACTCCACACCGACCTGCAGATGTCTGCCGCAGACGGCTCACCTAACCATCTCAGGTTGGGAAAAGCCATGCAAACTTGCAAAGTCCTGTGCTGTGGTGCACCCACACGATTTTTTATTTATTTGTGAACTAACTTGGTGTCCAACATGCAAAGCCGAAGCAGAAATCTATACAAAGACAAATGTACATGACAAACAACACTTTATGTTTAGAATATGATGAACAGAAAATAATTAATCGATACTCGTGATAATTATGTAATGATGATGGTGCTATATACGTGGCCCTGCACTGCACTGCACTGGGTCACTCTTAGCTGCGTACCTGGCGGTTAGCATTAGGTGAAATGGTCCACACATACATGTTGTTGCTGGCACTGTCAATCGGACAAGCACCGTCGCAATCTAGATATATCGTCTCATCTGAATGTGTACTGTGACTGCAGGAAATGTGAGTTGTTAAAATTGCTGACTCTGTTGCTAGGCTTTTGGAGCAGATTGTATATAGAGCGCGACCGCTCAACTTGTTATCACAGGGCCAGCAAGAAGTGCGTTCTCTCTCTCTCTCTCTTATTTCTAGGATAGAATTGCATTCTCTTGGAATTATCTATAGGTTTACTGCTCATCATTGGCCATCTCATGGTAATGTTTCTTCAGACATACGTTCAGCGACAAAGCTGAATATTTTGCCTGCAAAAAAGTATAAAACACGAGCATCTCCGGCTCGTGCCGATGCGTGAGGGACATAATTAGATGCAAACAGAGCAAGCAACGGATTAAAAATCAGAGGTCAAGGAGACAGAGCCAACAAATCATGAAAGGTCTCCTCTCCCCTTCCCTGCCCTGACGTGCCGGACAGCTCTTCTGCCTCGCTGCGACGACGATATCCAGTGGTCCATCGATCCCATTCCATTTAAAAGCCTGCAACAACAGTCGCCGCCGACACTTCTTCCTTTCCCAGGCTCATGGTCCAGACTCCAGAGTCCAGCCACCACATCCACAAGCATATAGTACCGACCAGAGATTTTCTTTCTTGCAATGCCATACTCTCCAATGATTATACATACTGTAACAACATAGCATGTTCTAAAATTGTGGCTACTTTATTAGTATCTGTACATTGTACCACTACACTACTCCAAACTCCAAACTGTGTATCATTAGACTGATGAGGCAACGGTGCATGCATTGGTGCACATGGTGAGAGCGCAGAATGTGAGGCATGATTGTCCTTGGGAGAACGAGTTGCCGGCCGGTCGTCTCAGCCTCAAGTTTCAAACCCCACGGCTACAAGAACATGATAGGAAGAATTATGGATTTGCAGTTGCCGTGCCATACAAGCCAAGCCATTATCAATGCATTAGCAAAGAACAATTTCAGGCTCTGTTCGGGAGTTTTTTCTGTTTTTCTACGGAAAATAAACCGATTTATGTGAAGTTTCTGCGTGACAAATGAGACATCAAATATATGTACTACCATTCGAGAGCCATAATAGCCGGGAATATAGCAAGCAAGAGGGCCACCGCAATCAAGTAGTACTACCCTGTAACAGTGCTTTGCAGTGGTCGCTAGTGACGGTATACCCAATACCGACCAAATGGCATGGCTTTTCTCTGCGTGCAGCGTGGTGCGTATACCAGTGGCCGAATACCAAATGCTAATTATACTCCATAATTATGCCGTGATCTGAACTATCTCCACTAGATCAACCAGAAACCACACCACTCTTTCTGTCGAGCACTGCAAAAGCTTTGGATTTATCAAATGTGAGCAAGGTGCATGATAGACGTGACTAATCTGCAGGCCAGTGGTTCAGACAAAAATGGTTACTGAGCTGATCATCTCTCAAGCTTGCAACATAAAATCAGGATATGATTGATCAGATCAGTACCTCAACAAAAATGTCAAGACAAGACTCCTGACTCCACCGAGGGAAACAAGAAATTCAGACTCCTCAATCCTCAGCCACATCCTCCATAACCCCGTGTTGCCACACTTTTACTCGATCGAATCAACCCGTGTTACCTCACTAATAAGCATGCAGCGCGTCTGTCAGATCTACTACTTTTTTTCCTCTGGATGGAATCAAGGGTAGAACTGAATAACATTGGACATCAACAGTATCGATCGTCACTTAATTAGGATGGCGAACGGGATGCACACACATCACGCTTGCTTTTTGAGCCGCTTTACGCAGATCTGAAGCTTTTGCACTTCAGAGACGCTGTTGATTAAGCCCTAAGCAACTTGTCTGGCACATCTTTGCAGTGCCCTCATCTCTTCGGAATGAGACTTTTGTTCGATTGAGATTTCAGCACAAGCTGTATCTGCACAGAAACGTGTGATCTGTGCAATGCATATGCCTTGAAAAACCATATGAATTCCTCGCAAAGAAATAAAATGAATTTAATTAATTATGTGCTGATGTTTGATGGTTTATCTTGGTTTGTTTCGAGATCTGTCAGTGGGATTGGGATGTTTTGGGAGGTTTAGTAATTGACAGTGATGATAGTGTTTCTTTTAACGACTGGGAAAGTGACACTGATCAGGAAGAGAATCAATCTACTATATCTTACTACATCCGAAAAATGTTTAACAACAGGGAGGATCGTAACCCATGTGCCACGCCAGGAAGCTTCGCAACACATGCCCATTCTTTGACAAAGAAAGCAAAGCAAAAATAACAATAATCTACAATCAACTGGTAATCATATACAAGCTAACGTCCAAAGGGTTGTACTATACAAGCTTCAGGTGCAGTCCGGAAATGCAAATGATGAGCTTCTGTCCGGTGAAACAGTGCGCTGTGAGCGTGATTAGCAGACGCTACTAATTACTCGTCTAGACACTAAATATGTCGATCAAGTGCTATACATCCGTAGTTCGACCATAGTATTTTGTAGGGTAAAATTTTATTATATTAAAGAGATAGTTTTATTATGTAAATACTAATATATTAATGATATTTATAATCATATTTTTTCTACATGAGTATAAGACGGACACACAGCCCAAACATACCTCACCGTAGGCACACATCACAACCGGTACTCGGCTTCCTCGGAAGTCAATCTGTGATCCATCAAGAATTCACAGCGCTAAAAACAGAAGAAGAAGCTTCTGCTTGGTAAGCTAGATTTACTTTTTTTAACATTGCCTGATAATTTAGCTAGATACTGTAGCAGAACACAATTAGGCCATGTTTAAGCAAAAAAAGGGTCATATCCTGGCTAACAATTCATTAACATTTTTTGGTGGAGTACTGTTCTACGTTCAACGGGAACACATCACGTGACAGACAAGGTGGTCCCACACGAACTTTCTGTGGGCCCTTCTCTACCGTGATTGGCCGATGGGCCGTCCTGTTTGTTATGGGTAGAAAAGTCTGTGTACCCGCAAGAACACCTGTTCCTTTACACCTTTCTCCCAGCTCCCTCTTTTTTCTCCTTTCCTTCCCATTTTTTTCCCATATTTTTTTCTTCACCAAACCGCCCCCCTCCCCCGCCGCCTCCCCTCCCACACCACTACCATTTCCTCCTCCTCCTCCTCTTCTTCTCCGCAGCAACAAAGGGGAGACCAGAGGGGACGAGTCAGCATCGCATTGTTCGTCTCGTCTTCCTCCACGAGCGGGCGCAGGCAGGTAACATTGCTTTCGCCTTGCCTTCTTGACTTTCTTGCTTAATCGTGTTCGTCTTCCTCGCCCGAGAATGTGATCATTGCTTGCTTGTGCTGTGTCGTGGATAGTAGTACTTGCTCGGATGTGCATAAAAAAACAAGTCTTTGGTCTTCTTCACCATCCTCCCATGTGAGGCACATAAATAAAATTGAAGGAGCGTGGCGGGGGACCATGGTCCGTCCGTCGCCGCGACAGCAGCGAAAAACTCCAACGCCGCACGCGGCGGCGGCCTGAAAATATCCATAGCTGCCCCGATAGTATAATTAGTACATGTGCAAGTAAGAGCGCGTTAGGCAATGTGTAATAGTAGTAGTTGGTGTTGGTACCTGGGTCTCGGTGGCCTCGCCGGATCGCCGTCCAAGTCCCGCGCCCGGTGACTGACACGGCGGTTCCGGCCGCAGCCTGTGAGAAAGGGCTGGGCTTTGTCCCGTTCGGTTTCTTGCAATGCCGTTTGATTCGAGGGGAGTGGGGCGTTGGTGGTGATTGGTGTGGAGAGAGAGGGGAGGTTTTGATATTGTTCTTGGGTGGAGGGTGCAGGGGGGAGGAGAAGGGCGATGGGGGCAGGGGAGGAGGAGGCGGCGGCGGCATGGGAGAAGGTGGAGGCCAAGGAGGAGAGGATCCTGGTGTCCGTGCGGCTGCGGCCGCTCAACGGCAGGGAGGCCGGCGACAGCTCCGACTGGGAATGCATCAGCCCTACCACCGTCATGTTCCGCAGCACCGTCCCCGAGCGCGCCATGTTCCCCACTGCTTACACCTACGGTAAGTAGCAGCAGAGCTCAATTTTACAAAGAATGTGTGGCAATGTTGGTGAAACTTGCTGGTGTTGATGTTGAAACCTCGTAGGTATCTTATTTGGTAGTCTATTGCTCAAATTGTTCCTCTTTTTGGTCATTTTCAGATAGGGTGTTTGGACCCAATTGCTCTACGAGGCAGGTCTACGAGGAAGGAGCGAAAGAAGTTGCTCTTTCAGTTGTCAGTGGAATCAACTGTATGCACATGAGAAATGAAGCAGCTTTATTACACCACTTTAGTTTCGGATGAATTAATGCGAGCCAACTAACATTTGCACATGAATTGGTACTTGACAGCAAGTATTTTCGCATATGGGCAAACAAGCAGCGGAAAGACTTACACCATGACTGGAATTACCGAGTATAGCGTGTTGGACATCTATGACTACATAGAGAAGGTGTGTATGTGTGCCATGAATGCTGTTTTAGTTACCTTTGTCAGACACGATTTGTCTCATTGTTTGTCATTTGCTACAGCATCCTGAAAGGGAATTCATGTTGAAATTCTCGGCAATAGAGATATACAATGAAGCTGTGAGGGACCTTCTGAGCCATGATATGACACCTCTTAGACTTCTTGACGATCCAGAGGTACACTATTCTTCTTTACTTGAACTTACTATAACTTCTTCTTTTTCTCCCTCCATCATATATACTGATCTCAACGCTGCTCATGTTATCGTTTGAATTCAAATAGAAAGGGACTACTGTAGAAAAACTCACTGAGGAAACATTGAGGGACAAGGACCATCTTAGGGATCTTCTTGCAATGTGTGAAGGTGGGGGACTGAAATTGCTAAACAAAGCTTGCATCCTGTTCTTTCTTTTCTTTATTTTCTTAATTTGGTTTGTGCTACAGCTCATAGGGAGATTGGGGAAACTGCTTTGAACGACGCGAGTTCTAGGTCCCATCAAATACTCAGGCTGGTCGGTGCCCATCTTATACTATTTGTTTTACATTACGTTTTAAATATATTTTTTACAAGCTTATTTTAAATTTCAGACAATCGAAAGTTCTGTTAGACAGTATTTAGGAAGAGGCAAATCGAGCACCCTTGTGGCTTGTGTGGTATGGAATGCCCTTGTATATTCAAGATTGTTTGGTGTAACGTTTTCCATGGTCTCTGAGGTTATTCTTCTGGACAGAACTTTGTTGACCTAGCAGGAAGCGAGCGTGCATCTCAGACTGCTTCAGCTGGTATGAGATTAAAAGAAGGTAGCCATATTAACCGAAGTCTGCTAACACTGGGAAAGGTTGTTCGCCAACTCAGGTTTGTTTTCTTGCCAACTCGGGTTTGTTTTCTTCTTGCAGGAACTTGTAATCTCAGTGAGTTTGCTTTTTAAAGAAGGGATTCTGTTGTAATTTTTCTGAGAGTTTGCACGTATCTTAATGTTGAATTCCATTTGATGTTACTGCTTGATGTTTCTCCTTTCTGCTCATTTTGCATGCTCTTTGACCATATATCATGTACCGCAGTCTGAATTATATGTTCCTGATGCAGCAAGGGAAGAAATGGCCATATCCCTTACAGAGATTCAAAGCTGACACGTATCTTACAATCATCTTTGGGGGGCAATGCAAGAACAGCCATTGTCTGCACAATGAGCCCTGCACATAGTCATATTGAGCAATCCAGGAACACACTTTTGTTCGCGACTTGCGCAAAGGAGGTAGTTACAAATGCACAGGTCAATGTGGTGATGTCTGATAAGGCACTAGTGAAGCATCTACAAAGAGAACTTGCAAGGTTAGAGACTGAGCTGAAATTACCAGAGTTAGCCTCTTGCACCACTCACGCTGAAGCTTTGAGAGAGAAGGACACACAGATTAAAAAGGTACTTTTCCTCCCATCTACGATTTTCCACCCCTTATAGCAATGTTAATGGCAGTACTGCACAATCTCATGCACTGTGCACCTGTCTATTCTTGTGTTTTTCTTCTTTTTTTAGCTGGAAAAACAGCTGAAGGAATTGATGGAAGAAAAAGATACTGTTCAGTATCAACTTAACTGTTTACTTAAAGGTGGTGGTGATGACCACGGCAATGATTGCATTGCAAAGCGATGGGTACTTTCTCTCTCACATATATGTACATACTTCTAGAATTATTGTACCGTGTGACATTTAATGAATTGACCTTCCTCTGATAGGATGAGCATAGTCAATCCCCGGAGTCTCTTGCGCGAAATGCATCTGAAGAAGCATTTTCGGTTTCAGATACCTATGGAGGTTCCTATCACGATCAAGGTCACGCTGTGTTTGATGGATCATATGTCTTCAATGCTGATCATGATGACTCAGCATTCCCTGATCAAACAATGGAGCTTCCTCAACAAACAAGGGACCAACAGTTAATTTCACCTTGGCACCCTCCCAGCAACTATAGCTCTGATGGCACAGAGTCATATAATATGAAGGAAGTGGCTTTCAGAACTGCATCTGAAGTTTCTGAAGAGAATTGTAGGGAAGTCCAGTGCATAGAGATACATGAGAATATAAGAAGCACATGCCACAAATTCAAGCTATTACTCGAGGAGGGCACCAAGCTCCACACACCTGAAGTAGAGGAGATATCCAAAGACACAGTCCCACAGCCTGATGAAGAGCAAGAACTTGAGAGCATAACAAAGAAAATGGAAGATCCTATCGGGATGTACCCTAGAAAAGAGGAGCAACAGACCGAGAGCATAACAACGAAAATGGAAGATCCTATCAGTATGTACCCTAGCAAAGAGGAGCAACAGACCGAGAGCATAACAAATACAGTGGAAGGTCCTGTCGAAGTGCATCAATGTGAATCTACTGGCTTTGTGGACAACGCTGTCAAACTATATACATATGATTCTAACCTTTCTTTTGACATTGGAAAATCTTACCCTCATGAATGTCTAACCGTAAAGAGGTGTATAATGAGCTCCAAGGATCGTGCATTGGCTAGAAGTCAAAGCTGCAGGGCTAGCTTCATGGTCATTCCAAATAGTTGGTTTGATGATTCCGGGAATGCCAGCTGGACACCCCCTCATGAAACCTTCAGGTATCCTCCCAGAAGGCCTGATAAGGTTAGGAGAAGCCTATATCCAGAAAATCATGATTGCCAAAAAGATGACACTTCGGTAGACTGCTCCGCTGTTTTGGGTGAAGTGGTTTTCGATGAAGTAGTCAAGGACATGAGTACCAGTGATGAAGTAGCCAAGGCCATGAGTACCAGTGATGAAGTAGCCAAGGCCATGAGTACCAGTGATGAAGTAGCCATGGACATGAGTACCAGTGATGAAGTAGCCATGGACATGAGTACCAGTGACGAAGTAGCCAAGGACAAGAATTCCGGTGACGCAGACCAAGAAATTATCATCGGTGACATCAGTTGTGTCAAAAGGTTGGAAGAGAAGACGGGAAAACACCACGAGGACCAACCTGAGGAATGTCAGGCGCAGGTAACCATATTAATAACAGCCTCTTCATGAGATTTCTTTACATTCTTGCCAGCTCAGCATCCAACAATAATTTGCTTTAAAATGTCCTAAGTTTTAGGTATCCGCATCCCAATAATACTTTTGTCTCTAAATATTTTTATAATGCTATGGTTCTTTAGTATGCTAACAATGGGAAACTTCACAAAATGGAATTGACTAGTATACCAGGTTTAAGATTGTAGGTGTTGTTGTCGCCTAATGCACCAGTTTGTTTAGTTCATCAAACTGAGTTCTAATGTCTTTCTATATCTGATTTAAGCAGCAGACTGTTAGAGATGACTCTACAGCGGTGAAAACTGTCAAAGATGTTGGCACAGATACAGCCCTGATGAGCACCGTCGAATCTCATTCTCGTTGGCATATTGACTTTGCTGAAAGGCAGCAAGAGATTATTGAGTTGTGGCACGAATGCAATGTCTCCCTAGTACACAGAACCTACTTCTTCCTCCTCTTCAAGGGAGATCCAGCAGACAGCGTTTACGTGGAAGTGGAGCACAGGAGACTGTCCTTCATCATAAGCTCGTTCAGTGCCAGCCCTGCAGTAGAAGGCAAGCTTAACTCCGCCATCGCATCAAGGTACTATTTCATATTCCGGGAGTAACAAATCAACAGTGATCTTTAGCATTGTACATGAATTGAAACCTATATGTGATGGAATACTGGCATTCATTATTTGGTTTTGTGGCAGTTTGAAGAATCTCCGACGTGAAAGGGATATGCTCTACAAGCAGATGCTCAAGAAGCTCGCCAACGGGGACAAAGAGAGCACTTACACCAGATGGGGGATCGATCTGAGCTCCAAGCAACGACGGCTGCAGCTATCTCGTCTCGTGTGGACGCAGACCGGCATGGAGCATGTCAGAGAGAGCGCCTCACTCGTCGCGAAGCTGATTGACCTGGTTGACCCAGGACAGGCCCTCAAGGAGATGTTCGGGCTGAACTTCACGCTGGCTCCGCGAACTGCACGGCGATCTTTCAGCCTGGTAGGCGCCTGATCTTTGAAACTGACACCATGACAGTGGTGATACAAGGACAATGACATGGAGGTAGATGAATTTTACGTAGTAGTAGTAGTAGTAGTAGTACAGGAGGTTGACTTCGTGGGAGAGGATTTGCTCCCCAGCATTGCTTGATTCCACTGATGTCTACATGGTTTTTGTTTGTGAATCGTGAGCGTGGTTGATTTTCCGGTGTGTAAACATACAGAAGTGAATCAATCAGCTGCCAGTACAGTTCTGACTGTGTGTGTGTTTGTGTGTGGGGTTCATCCGTCAATGAAAATCTTGGAAGGTTTTCTTCGGTGCTTTCAAGAATCTGAGTGACCAAAATTCCATGGTGCACTGCTGGGTCTGGCAATGTCTGAGACTGGTGGGTGCATGTTTCTGCCTACGTTTTGTCAGTACAAAAGCTTTGAATATCTCGGGCTTGTTAGTTTAACATCAGAGACCGAACGAGCAACGGCGAGCTCGCGCCCGGCTGTACATGTTGTTCAGTCGTCATGGTTGACGGATTGGACTTATTCGCGTGCGATCCAAAGGCTGGCTCGTGCTTTGGGTTAAACTGAAGAGATGGAGTTCATTTGAGGCCCATGTTACGGTCTCTAACTAGAGAGCCGAGTTGGGACACGGGCCTTTCAGCACCACGAACATCCAACCTTCAGAAATCGATCGAAACAATGCGGAATCTCTTTGTTCGTCGCTACCTGGAGGTCGGTTCACACGTTGGTGACCAGCACCAGCTCGTGTGGCAGGCCAGCAGTAGCTACATGTACAATCTGTACGGAAACCCTGCAAGCGTCACCGTGCAGTATGTAGCAGCTAGCTAGCCCGGGTTTCAGAGAACAACTAAATTGCTCTCTTGACTTGCAGAGCATGTGTACTAGCAGATACTGCCATGGGCACCCCATGGACCTAGCTAGCAAGTTCTGGAGCTAGAACAACAACGAGAGCATGTGTACTAAATTGCTCTCTTGACTTGCAGAGCATGTGTACTAACCGTTTAGGCGCAACACCTGGAAATGCATTTGTACTGGCAAAGTGCACTAGCTAGCTAAAAAGCAGCGCACGTAAAAGTGAATAACCATTTAGCCAACACCTGGAAATGCATTTGTACTGACAAAGTACACTAGCTAGCTAGCTAAAAACGACACACGTAAAAGTATATGACCATTTAGCCAAAAGCTGGATATTTTGTACGGACAAGGACAAACATTAGCTACCTAGCTAGTTCTCAATGGCGCCAAGACCGGTACGCGCACTGAACTACGTACTGATGAGCTACCTGAAGTGATATCGAATTGCGATTTGATTGCTTCAGAGGAGCTAGCATAGATCGATAGATCTGTTGTCGATAGTGGGATAGGCTCAGCTGAGCTAGGCGAGCAGACGCTACATAGATCACGGCCGGTGTCATGCATGCACGATCAAAGAGCAATGCACGCACGCACGGCCCCTCCATCTGCAGTGGCCCGGCTACGAGACAAGTGTAACGGCACATCTTAATCCTCTTATTCTAAACGGTTTAACAAAATCATCAAGAATAATATACGGTTTTGCTAGAAAACCGTCGAAATTAAGTAATAAAAAATATCTCGTCACGGATGACTCCACATCAATGATGGCTCGTCAAACCAACCATCAGGGATATGTGTATTGACGGTTGAAAATGATAAGCATCACGGATATGAGATATGTTCGGGACAACTACGTTCTCGAAACTATTTGGGATATCCGTCCATAAATATCTAGCAACCACCATCGACGAGGACAACTCGTGAGGCCGAGATCTGCCGCGGCTAGTTGGCAATTTGGGGGCGATTTGCCTACTTGTTGAAGATCTATATGGCGTTGGTTATGAAAGGTTGGTAACTACATTAAATTACTTCTCTTCCTTGCAAATTGTGAAAAAAAAGTGAGAACCAAAATAAGAAGCTTATGAGTATATTAGAGTTGGTATGTAAATGAAGCTATATGTAGATTGTGGATAGCATAGTGTAGGTTTAACATGTACTCTAGCTAACATTGTATTTATCAATTTAATGCTTGCTATATTTAAAATTGAGTTAGCATTATGGTAATTATGAAAAGTGAAAGACTAATGATTTATTTAAATGTAAAAAGTAGATGGATCAAGAGTGGCTGTGTAGCAAGAGCCATATTAGTAAAGCGCATATCAAATGGCATCGCTGGGTTTAAAAGAGCTACCGTGGCTGATATGTAGAATAAGGGAGAAGAGTGGATTTACTGTCCATGCGTTGATTATAAAAATACAAGGATGTGGTAGAACCCACAACAGATTTAATCATACTTGATCCTAAAGGGTTTCATGGAAGGATATACATGTTGGACCAAGCACGAAAATACTAATAACATTAGTGATGAGGAAATGAACGATATGCCAAACACCACCAATGATGATCTGCAAGATGGTGTTGATTGTGCTTCTGGTGATGAGATATCAGATGATGAGGCTGATAATATGTCTGATCTGGATCAAATGTTGCACGATATATAAGGGAACCATGATGATGGAGGGTATAAACAATTCATTGGCTTGTTGGAGGATTCTAAGAAGCCTTTGTACCCGGGTTGCAAAGCAAGATACTCTTGATTATCAGTAGTATTTGAATTTTTGAAATTGACAAGACGCTAATCGACGAAGAGCTGGACAGATTGTACCCCAAGATGGAGGCTGCCTACTAGTAGATGAGTGGAGAGCCATTCCTCCCACCTAAATTTGTTTTGCCAGAAATTTCATGAGCACTACATGACCGTCTTTAACAGGGAAGGCGCACAAAGACAGGAGAGTATACTATATATTTCGAGTCGGAGCATTTCCTCTATCAAGTGGGTGATTGCATTAGGCTTCGAGGACTTGTTCCTCCTCTTCAAACTTCTGAAAGGATCTAGGCTATCAACTAGAGGGGGGTGAATAGGAGATTGATAAAAATTTATACTAAAAGTAAATCCTACGCATAATAGTGAGCAAGATATGCAAATAAACAAGTATGGAGGAATACAAAAAAACACAATCACACGTTAGAGAATGATTTGTTATCAAAGTTTGAGCTTTGGTGAGGCTCTACGTCTTCGTTGAGGAATCTTGATCCAACAATCAAAGCCAACACCGAAATGTGTGTTTCCCTCAAGGGGCTTGTCGATGCGAAGCCCCCTTTCACTTGTGACAACTGTTCACCTTGCGGTAAGCGAGCTCGAGACCCTTACAAATTTCTTGAGGCTCTTCACAAATTGCTCGAAGGCTCCCAAGTGATCCCTAACCGTTTAGGAGACGCCAATCTCCAACAGTAATAAGCTTTAATGACTTTGGCTTTGAGATAAACTTTTGCTTGATGTTTAACTACAAATCAATCTCTCTCTCAAAGATTTTCTCACAAAGTCACACTTTGGGCTTAAGAAAAGGTGAAATTTCACTTAGAAGAACATATGGTTAGATTAGCAAAAATTTCTATGTGCAAAGAGGCTTGGAATATACATAGCCAACCTCTCGAAATAGCCATTATAGCAAAAGTGGCAAACTCGGAGGTTCCGACTTGAAATTTAGATATTCTGACATTTTCAAACTAATGGCTATTTTGCATATACAGTGCAGACCTTGGAGGCTCCGACAAGAACTCGAGGACTCCAGCATATCAAACAACGACTGTATAGCGAATCTAGAAGTGGATCTTGGAGACTCCGACAAAACTCAAAGACTCTAAATTTTTTAAAGCACAACATACATGAGCAGATGTCGGAAGTTCCTATAAAGAACTCGGACCCTTCGGAAAGATTGGATGGTCTTGAGCAAGGCTAAGTTCTCTCTTCTTCGTGTCCATGCATGCATTGTGATTTGCGAGGTGCATGCATGCACGCACACATGATTAATTTCTGCTAGGAGTAGCTTTCTTTGTACGTAGTGTGTATATAGACAGAAGGAAACAGTCCATGTCAAAAGTTCTATAAATGCATTAGAAGCCTCAGGTGACGGCACCCTACTTGTACAAGCTTCCGTCTCATCGATGTTCTAGGATACAACTAAGTGGTAATTAATCCAAACAACAATTATAAAGAATTTTTTTAATATGAATCGGCATGTACCTATAGAATGCACCCTCATCATGTTTTTAATAATTACAACTGTATGTTACAATTTATAGAATGCACCCTAATCATGTTTTTAATAATTACAACTGTATGTTACAATTTAATACATCGAGAAAATGAATATGAAAACCCTCTTCAATTTGTGGATGCCTATATCAAAATTTTATTCGCAATTTCATGTGATACATTTTTACTGAGCTATTTCCTCTGAGATTTAAAATATCAAACAAACTTTGTATTGCAGAAAATATTTATAACTTATTTCAAAAGATGTTATCTGAAATGAAATGTACAAAAATTTCTTGAATTCATATTTGAATTGAATTTGGAGTGTTTGTGGAAATTTATATGCAAATAAACATATATAAATCCTCTTATTTCAAAATCTCAACCGGCCCATCCAGCCCAACCTCCCATATCAGTGACGCAATCTACCCAACTATTTTAGCCGGCTCATTCGGCCCAATGCGGCTAGGGTTAAACCTAGCTGTCCCACACCCTCTCTTCCTCACACATGTTGCACTCTGATCCGCTCCTCGCCCCCAAAATTCGCTGCCTCCTCGCCACCGGATTTCGACTATCATGCCGTCAGCCGCTCTACCGTGCTTCCATGCTTTAGCAGCTTCGGGATTCATCCACCGCCACCGCCTCCTACTGGCCACCTTGATCTTGCACCGCCACTCGATCTTGAGTGTGGACTTGAAAGGCGTCCCCCCACGCTACGTCAACCTCCCCGGTGACCTCAAGATCCCCGCCACCGCCCTGCGCTGCTCGGTCACATGCTCCTCCGTGATCACATCGCTAGTAGATCTTGGCCACCGTCCAGTTGCCCGAGGCCACGCCCACCACAAGAGCAAGTTGCTTGGCCACGCACCCCATTGCTCCGTTGTCCTGCTCCACTTCACGCTCCCCCATGTCGGCTCCCACCACCTCCTTCGCCTCCCCCAGTCAACACGGCCACAAAGTGCCACTGGTTTGCAGACATCGTGTCGGAGGACAGCGCGGTGACATTTTTTACAATGCTTTTTTCGCTCATTTGTTGATGAGTTAGTTTTTTTTGTCCATGAGTCCAAGATTCCAAGGCTTTGTTCATGAAATTTGTTGCCTGTGAATGAGAAGGCATTTATTTTCTGATGATATTACACACGTCCCATCTTTTGCTACATACTCCCTCTGTCCCAAAATATAAGGCGTATTTTGTTTGGTTAAGACAAATGTTTGATCAAGAATTACTCAACTAGTATGTGGTATATGTGACATAAAATTGATGTCATTAGATTCGTATTTAAAAGTACTTACTTATGATTGTGACTTTATATCACATAAACCACGTATTAATAGAGTAATTATTGGTCAAAATCTTGTCTTAATCAAACAAAATATGCCTTACATTCTGAGACGGAGAAAGTACATTTTATTGTTTGGTCGTTTCTTGTCTTGCTGTTGCCAATCGATTGAAGCAGGACCATGTGCATCTGTCAGGCAATCTTTTTTATTTCTCGTTCCACATGTGATCTATACAGTGCAATACTAAAGCGCATGATGATTAGCTACATGTTGGAATTACTGTCATATTTTCGAATGACGAAATTTTATGCGGCGTTCTGGAGCTTATTCTAGCAATGTTATGCAATCTGCTATTGTACTTTTCCTGCTTTCATTCATGTTAGCTACGTTCTAATTGTATAGAATGATTTGTATGTTTATGTCCAAGGAACATGCATACTTCACCTTGCTTCTCGTATGAACTACCGGACCTGGAAAAGTTGGCAACTGTATAGAGAGGGAGGCAACCGGGGAGAGCCAGGTAGCAGGATAGGAAAACAAAGCGTTGTAAGACTCTAAAAACGAGTTTTTCAGAATTCCCGTTAAGCTTTGACAGGTCCATCAAGACCTGTCCGAGGTCCGAAAACGTGTGTGGACCAAAGAAATCCGCCCGAACAGAAGAGAGAGGGTGGGCCCACGGTTTATATTATAAGTAGGGTTGTGCGTCGTGTACGCGTGTGATATCGTGGTATCTTGTGTGCATGTATGCATACATACAGTTCACTTGGACTACCGGAAAAGAAACATGGAATTTGGGAATGCATAGCTGCTTTGGGCCTTTGTACGCTTTTCTGTGTGCATGCATACATACATTCAGTTCACTTGGACTACATGGCTGCTTTGGGCCTGGGTATGCTTCTCTCAGCGCCTGTACCGTGGCTGTGCGTCTGGGTCCCGTTCTTCTCAATGGTCTGTACTGGACAACTCCGTTTTATATATATAAAAAAAGGTAAATGTGATCCCAGCCGAGTCTTAATGTTAGATCTGACCCTTACGAGAATCAATGGCAGAATTATCACCGCAATGCGTTAGACAGCTAAGAGCATCTCTAGCAGATGGTCTATCCCATAGTCTAAACCATATTTAGACTACGACGCTGAAAAAATCATCCCCAGCAGATGGTCCATCACATGGTCTATCCATAGACATCCGCCACATTCGGTGAGACATTGTCCAAGGCTGGACAACGAGTCCACATCGTCCAAAGGCAAACCGCTCCCCCCGGAGCCTTCCCTCGCGCCACCGAGAGCCGTTGGAGACGAGCAGGACGCCGCACCACGGCCGCGAGGTCGCCGTCGCGCGCTGCCCCATCACCGTAGGTACGGATTTTTTCACGCGAGAGAGAGTGGGGGTGAGGGAAACGTGGTCGATCCGGCCGCCGCGCCGCGTCTCCTTCCGGATCCGGACGTGGGGGAGCAGCTCCGGCCGCCGCCGCGCGCCTCCTTCGGGATCCGGACGCGGGGACGAGGCAGAGGACGTGGGGGCGTAGCTCGGCTGCCGTCGCGCGCCTCCTTCCAGATCCGGACATGGGGACGGAGCTCCGGCCGCCGCCGCCGTGGCGCTTGGTGATGGAGGGGAGAGGTGAGGTGGTGGCGGTGGTCCTCATCGGTGCGGATGGGTGACAGGGGAGAGGAGGGAGAGGACCGGCGACGGGGGAGAGGAGGGAGAGGCCCGGCGACGGGGATGGGTAGGGAGAGGACCGGCGATGAGGGAGAGGAGGGAGAGGACCGGAGATGGGGGAGAGGAGGGAGAGGACCGGCGACGGGGATGGGTAGGGAGAGGACCAGCGACGGGGGAGAGGAGGGAGAGGGCTTCGGCTCGATTTTTATTGGGGAAGAAGAGGAATTTGGCTCATTTGGCTGGGGGAAAAAAAAAGATCCAGAGAGACTATCTGCTGGAGAGACTATTTGGTAGTTATATGATATTATTAAAATATGGGAGAGAGAATATAGACTATCTGTATATAGACTATCTGCTGGAGAATTGTGAGGTATTGTGAGAGAATCTATTTAGACCATAGTCTAAATGGAAATTTAGACTACCAAATTTGGACCATCTGCTAGAGATGCTCTAACACATGGAAAAACCACGGTGAAAATGCACGATACATATAAAGACCGTGATACATGGCGGGGCCTACACGAAGGCCACGGCAAGCCACGTGCCGCGTCCGAGGGCCGTGACCAGCTGGGTATCGCGCCCCTGGGACGCCGGCGTCGTGCGTGCAGCCCGCGATGCGACGCCGCTGCCTCCAACCTCGTTTAAACACACGTCAATTTTAGCTGTACACAGATAGAAATGCATGCAAGTATTATAATAATGCATGTAGATTTTAGATGATACATCTGCATGCACAGAAACCGTGTAAGGTCGATTATTCTAAGCCGTAGCAAGCACAAATACAAACGTCAATTAATTAATGGAAGAACAATATGCTAAGAACTCTAAGCCGTAGCAAGCACAAATACAAACGTCAATTAATTAATGGAAGAACAATATGCTAAGAACAGCGCAAGAGGAGTGAGGCTGACACCATTTTTTACACGTTCCATCACAAATTCACAGCACAACGCGTCACGGTGCAACGGCAGGCATTGTGCCCTGGACGCGCGACACCTTGTCGGTTGGCGCCCCCCCCCCACCCCACACGGGCACATGGCTTGTCCCGGCCTTCCTGTGGGCCCTGCCTTGTATCGCGGTTCCTATACGCGATTGCTCCGTGTCGCGCATCTTCACCGTGATTTTTCCACGTGTCAGCTGTCCAACATGTCATAGCAACAATTCTGCTATTGATTTTTGCAGGGGAACAGATCTGGCACGGGACTCGTTTAGGGGCTACATTTGCTTTTTTCCTTTAGGAGAAAAGCAAGAGTTGTAATTTTCTAATAATTTTAACAAAAAGAGCTAGCTGTAATTTGGGGTTCCTAATTTACGAAGATTCTTAGCTTATAAGGTAATGAACGCGTCTAACCAACCTCATGTGCGATCCTCCTCCTCCTTTTTGCACCCATCTAGCTTGGCAGGGCCAAGTACGGTTCCTCTTCTATCCTTGGTGTTCGAACAACCTAACAACACGAGGAGGCTACTAACAATCAATATGGAACGAAATAAAGCACTTTCAACTCAAAATGCTACAACCGATAAAAGCTTTTAACTCGCGATAGAAAATAATTTGAACTCAACAAATTTGAGCTCTTAACTCAAGTAATCAACATTTCAACTCATACTAATCAAGCTTTCAACTCACGTTAGTTAGACTTTTAACTAAAAACCTGAAGCTTTCAACTAGATCATACAAATTTTCAACTGATTAGAGCATCTCCAACAGCTTCCTCAAAACGTTCCCGAAGCCAAATTTGAGGAATCAACAGTAAAAAATGGGCATCCAACAGCATCCCGAACCGATTCCCTACCGCATCCGGTTCCCGATCGCGTCCTCCCCGTTCCTGATCTATGGGGAAGCCCCGCAATCCCCAAATCTCCCGAAATCCCTACCCGCCGGCCTCGGACACCTCCGTCCCGCCACCGAAGGAGCGTCTCCCGGCCATCTCCGTCCCGTCCGAGCGTCCAGAACCATCTCCGCCGCACGGATCCGCCGGCTCGTCGTCGGGGAAGAACAGATCGAGTTCCCCATCAGCCGGATCGAACCGGTTCCCCGTCCGCATTTTCCTCGTTTCCGAGCAGCGGCCGTGCGACCGTGGGGAGCTCCGGCGCCCGGCCATCGACATGAGAGGTACGGTGCTCCCTTCCCTTCGTCGCAAGGCCGGCGTCCTCCCACATCCCTCTGTTTTCCTTGTTGGTGATTTCTCTTTGCTGCCCGAGTCAGATCTAGGCGCTGGGTGACTTGCCTTTGCTGCCGGAGGAAGGAGACGCCGCGGGCTTCGTCGGTGGCGTCGTATCCCTGGGAAGCAGGAGCCGGCCGTTGCGGACGACAGCTCCGCCGCCTGCATCCAGTCACGCGGGGGGACGGTGACCAGACGACCAGTGCTTCCACCGCTGCGAGTTCCTCGCCCCAGGGCAGAAGGTATGGACTGGCGGCCATGGATGAGGTCCTCTCCCTTCTTCCATAGGATTAGGACTAGAAGGGAGAGACAAAAATCAGATCATTCTACGCAGACATTGCCTTCATGATAATATCTGTCCATCTTGTGATTTGTTTGGTACAAAACAGAAGCAATGATATTGAATTTCTGATGCTCTCTCCTGCTTCGGAGAAACTTGTGTTTAGCAAGCTAGCAGAGATAGAAAAGAATTTAGCTAACCTCTTCAAAGTTTAATTCAATTGCTCACATTGCGTGCAATTTGCCCATTTGTGCTCATTCGCGTAGCCTTACTTTTCAGCTTTAGGCAATAGTTTGGAATCGTGTACCTATCCAGACATAATTTCCAATAGTCATAATTGCAGATGAGTTTGCTGTCCCAGTTTTGGAAGTTTCAGAACACAATTACACCCCATCTACTGCCCTGAAGCAATGAAAACCAGAGCCTTCTCTTAAAGCTTCTGTATCTAGGGTATTGAGAATGGTAATGTGCTGAGTTTGTGTGCAATAATTATCTCGAGAATCATAAGACGATGTGCTGTGTCCAAGAGTTCTAGTTCAAGTAATATGCAAACTGATTTAGTTGTGGGTACGGTTCAGCATCTTGTGCCATTATCATCACTCCAGAAGTAATATGGTTGAGCATCTTCTGGCTATCGTTCAAGTTATATGTGAGCTCATTTAATTGGGTATCTAGGGTATGATGATGATGATGTATATATTCTGCTATGTTTTTTCCCAATTGGTTAGTCGTGTATAAACTTATAGGATTGATGAATAGGTGGTGAGCATTTGACAGAAGATGGAGGTTGTTCGGATCTCGCGAAAATTGATCTTGGCTGAAGTTCTTAGGGCTCTTTCCTGCCATGGAGGTCAATACACTGTGTGGCCTGTTAGGGATGGAAAAAGTGTTGCATCTGTGTCATTTGTGTGTAACGCAAGGATTACGTCTGAGCTCGGTGGGCAGAAATTTTGTTACGGTAAACCAGCTAGCACGGTAGAAGAAGCACAGGAAAATGCTGCGGAAGAAGGTATTAAATATCTTCAAAGGTTTTTTGGTGTAGACGTGGATGATGTCAATTATTGGGAGAAGATAGTTCTTTCCTGTCATAACCATGATTATGCGGTTGAAGTTAGATGCAATGAGAAGAAGATTCAGGATTTGGTGGATGCTGCGGCAAGACTACAAGATGGGTGGGAACAGACAATTAGGGAAATTGCAATTGTCCGTGAGAGTTGGGAGGCTATGGAAGAACATGGTATGAATAATGTTGTTGAGGAGAGTGAATCTACAGAGGTTTCTCATGGTTTAGAAACTGAGATGATAAATAATCTTTCTGATGTCATGGGTAGGATGTCAAGACTATTAGACGATGTGAAGCAACAAAATATGGAGAGCAATGTGTATGTGTAGTCTATGCATATGTTAGGATAAGTTGTAACGACAGTAATCCAAATATTATGTTGTTTACGTTGATTGCGAACTTTGTTGTATTCTCTAATTAAGACTTTCATGTACTAGAACATCTATGTGTTGTACCGAACTTCCTTCAATGTACTAATGTTCGAATCTTGTTTGTGTTTTACCTATGCATCGTACCTGTGCCATGTTTTAACTTTATCATAGTTGCAATCCACAGTTTTGTTATGGATTCGTATTACGTGAACTTATTGAGTGCGGAAAACGATGGGGTCAATTGGGAGGATCATCCAGAGTATACTCCTTTTGAGGAGGGACAGCTGCCTGGTGATCCCGTCATTCCCTCCACGAAGCCAACTAACAAGAGGTCTAAAAACTTCAACGAGAAGGAGGACTTGATGCTAGTATCGGCTTGGCTCAACATTAGTTTAGACGCAGCACAAGGTAATGAGCAATCTCGTGCTACATATTGGAGGAGGATACACGCTTATTTTCATGAGAATAGGGACTTTGAGTCAGATCGCACTCAAAGTTCCCTTGTGCATCGTTGGTCGACTATTCAAGAGCATGTTAACAAATTCTGTGGCTGTCATGATCGGATTGAGAGGAGAAGGCAGAGCGGGGTCACTGATAAAGACAAGGTTTGTTGCATTGTCACTCATATAATATTTGGTTTGAATCATGAAGTCTATATGATCGGATACGTTCCCTCTTTTTTTGCAGATTGTTCAAGCATGCGCACTTTACAAGGAAGAAGAGCGTAAAACATTTATGTTCTTACACTGTTGGAATGTGCTGCACCATCACCCTAAGTGGACGGATAGATTATCCCAGAAGAAGCAAAAGGTGAGCATGACATCTACTCCGGCTGCTTCGAGTCCTGCCTACAGTTTTGCAGGTGCTGCAGATAGTACCGCAGATGCACCAAGTCAAGAAGATGTCTCCATGCAGAGGCCCACTGGAAAGAAAGCGGCCAAAGCTAGGTTGAGGCGAGGTCAAGGTTCTTGCAGTACTGATGGGTCTGAGAAGATTTACATGGATGCATTGGACACTATTTGGGCCAGGAAGAGTGAGGCTGATGGAGTGCGAGACCTGAAGAAGGATGAGAGGTATGAAAGAGCTTATGCGTTGGAGCAGGAAAGGATTGCTACTGAGAAAGAGAAGCTGCAGCTAAAGAAGCAGGAGTTCGAGTTGAGGCAAATGGTGGAGGAAGAAAAGATTATGAAGATTGACACTAGCAAGATGGCAGGTCCGCTGAGGCAGTACTACTTATCTCTCCAGACTGATATCATTGCTAGGCGATGCGGTGGTTCCCATTGAGTTGTGTCGTTATGTCGTCGAACTGTTATTCTAAGACTTATGTCCTTGAACACTTAATGTACGACTTATTATGTGGTTGAACTGTTATTATGTTATTGTGGTTGAACTGTTATTATATGACTATGTTATTGTGAATGAACTGTTATTATGTTATTGTGGTTGAACTGTTATTATATGACTATGTTATTGTGGTTGAACTGTTATTATGTTATTGTGGTCGAACACGTATGTTGTTGTCATCAAACTGTTATATGACTTACGTTATTGTTGCTAATTATATGATGTATGGTAGTGTAGGGCAACAAGTGGACTTTGGAATTAAACAAACTACTGGACGTTACATTGGAATTAAACAAACTACTAGACATTACATTGGAAGTTAACAAACTACTAGACATTACATTGGAAGTAAACAAACTACTAGACATTACATTGGAAGTACACAAACTACTAGACATTACATTGGAATTAAACAAACTAGTTGGCGCCGAAACACTCCCACTGATGCTCAATTAAATCGGCTTGCAACTGAGAGTGAGCCTGCCTACTTCGGATAGATTGATAGGTTTGAATGAACTCTAGCAGTTCTGGGGTATGTTCATGAGAAACGGTCACATTGTCCCCGGCTCCTTCATAATTGCAGTCAATTGTGGCTTCGTCTCCTTCGTCTTCTATTATCATATTATGCATGATAATGCATGCAGTCATGATGTCACGAAGCGTTTCTTGGTCCCAAAAACGAGCTGGTCCTCTGACAATGGCGAAACGAGATTGCAGAACACCAAACGCTCGCTCGACATCTTTCCTTGCTGCTTCTTGAGCCTGTGCGAAATGTTTTTTCTTATTACCTTGCGGACATGATATTGTCTTCACGAATGTAGCCCATGAAGGATAAATCCCATCCGCAAGGTAATAACCCATCGTATAGTTATGCCCATTGACAGTGTAATTAACCTCTGGAGCTTGACCTTCCGCCAACTTTGCAAACAGGGGCGACCGATGGAGTACATTAATATCATTGTGTGACCCAGGTAGACCAAAAAATGCATGCCAAAACCAGAGATTCTGTGAAGCCACAGCTTCAAGAATTATAGTGGGCTCATGCACATGTCCACTATACATGCCCTGCCATGCTGCAGGACAATTCTTCTACTTCCAGTGCATGCAATCTATGCTACCAAGCGTACCTGGAAAACCTCTTTCCTCTCCAATACGGAGGAGTTCGGCAGTGTCGGTCTCGTTAGGAGATCTCAAGTACTCGTCTCCGAATACTTCAATAACAGCTTTCACAAACCTTTTGACACTTTCAATAGCAGTGCTCTCACCAATACGGATATAATCATCCGTAGCATCAGCTGGAACTCCGTATGCAAGCATTCTGAACGCAGCGGTTATCTTCTGCAAAGAAGATAACCCAAGAGTACCAGCACTATTTCTTCTTTGCACAAAATACTCGTCATGCTCTTCTACTGCATGCAAGATGCGAAGAAATAGAGGACGATTCATTCTAAACCTGTGTTGGTAAGAACAATTATGGGTGCATAGAGGAGTAACACGACATTACGTAATACAAAAGGTGATTACAAGGCAAACCTGCGGCGGAAGAATCTTGGGCCATACGTTGGCGCATCTGAGAAGTAGTCGTTGTAAAGTCTTGAATGACCTGCCAATCTGTTGCGCTGAACAACTTGATGGCCAATCACAGAGCCACCACGACTTCGAACTTGTGAACGCGTATATTCTTCATGTGCTACTTGCAAGGTTTCGAAGAAAAGTTGGTCGTCGTCATCAGACGACGAAGAATCTAACAGATTTTCCATGAAAAAACTACGACGACTCATGGTGAAGGATGAATGGGTAGACTGCGGAAATGGCTGTGCTGCTGGTTAGGAATGGAAGAAGAGAGCAAATGGGACTGCTGGATGGGAATGGGAGATGACCAAATGACTGCATATATATAGACAGCAAAATATAGCCGTTTGAAATAAAGCCGTTGGAGATACAGCCGTTTGAATTGTAGCCGTTGGAATTGTAGCGGTTCAAAAAACGGCCGTTGGAAATAGCATCGTTCGAAAAATATCAGTTCCAAAATAATACCCATTCGAAATAAAGCTGTTGGAAATATAGCTGTTCGAATTGTTGCCGTTGAAAATACGACCGTTGGAAACGGCGTCGTTAGAAAAATATCCGTTGCAAAAGAATAACCGTTGAGAATAAGGTGGTAGTTATAGGAAATCAATAAAAAATGGGATGATTGGATATAGGGAATGAGATTTAGGGAAGCTGTTGGAGTAAAAAGAGATATAGGGAAGGAATCTTTTGAGGAAGCTCCCCATATGGAGATATAGGGAACGAAATATGAGGAAGCTGTTGGAGTTGCTCTTAGTGATGAACATTCAACAAATTCATATCAAATTTTTTACTAAATGAGTTCAAGTTTCAACTGCACAACCAAAATCTTTTAACCAACCCAATACAAGCATTCAACAACAATAAATCCATGTTCTAACTATAAAATGAAGCTTTCAACTAAATGAGCTGGACCTTTCAACTCAGAACTTACCTAAAATGAAGCTTTCAACTAAATGAGCTGGACCTTTCAACTCAGAACTTACCAAGTTTCAACTAAGAAAAAATATAAAAAGGAAAAACATCACAAATCTGGACTCCTATTACCTTCTCCATCATTGGCACCAACACAGGGAATGTGCGGTAGCAAGGAGGGCTGCAAGTCACGGTGTCATATCTTGGGGATGGAGGGAGGGAACGCCACCGGCACTCGGGAGATGAGCACCTTGACGGTGGAGCAAGGCAAGCAGCCCATGTCGACGAAGCCAGGCGAGCCACGCCGCTGCATGGTGCAAGAACTCGATGGGGAAGGAAAAAAAGGGAATGCTGTCCACGCGTGGAGAGAAAGGGAATATGAAATGAGCATTTGGTCAAAAAGTGATATAGTATTGGACTCCACCTTGAATAATTTAACCTGTCCACCTGTTCATGAGTTGAGCTGCCAGCACAGCTTTGCGAATTAGTGATTTTGGTTGTAATTTTATGGTGGTGGCAGCATATCATGGGGGCGAGATCTGCATAATCTTTTGATGGCTACGCATACATGTTTCTTCAGGCTTGGATAATTCGTGATCGATTTTCCATATCCGCAAGCCATGGCAGTTGCGTTCTACTTCTCCAAACTAAATTTTCTCTCGAAATCACTTTGCAGTTAATTATGGCCGCGATTAACTCAGATCAAGCGTCACAAAACCGTGGAGTTTTTTTAATATTATTTTTTTATTCAGAAATTTTAGAAATAATACCACATTTAAAAAAATTACAAAACTGACCTCAATCGCCACCAGCCCTGGCGATTAGGGCGTAACTGTCACGCGCTGTGGCGATAGGAGCCAATCGCCAGCCGCACCGACGATTCAATATGGAATCGCCAAGCCGCATGGCAATTGACCGTAATCGCCACAGGGGATGGCGATTGGGCCAAATCGCTAGTGGACGTGGCGATTGCCCCCTCTGATTATATAGCCAGGGTGCTATCACCATGACTGTGTCCTGGCGGTTACGGAGAGTAACTGCCTATCGCCACCAGGGATGACGATTATGTCCTATCGCCACCCCGCATGGCGATAGCACTTAATATCGTCGGTGCGGCTGGCGATTGGCCCCTATCGCCACGAAGCGTGGCGGTTGCGCCCTAATCGCCATGGCTGGTGGTGATTAAGGCCAGTTTTATAATTTTTTTAAATGTGGTATTATTTCTTAAATTTTTAAATAAAAAATAATATTTTAAAAAAACTCCAAAACCATGTGGGATCCACCGAGTGTATTATCCTCTACCCCAAGCATCCCCATCCTTTGTCTCAACCCCCAAACTCCTGTCTCCATCCACCGCACGCAAGAGGTGCATCGCCTCCCGCCTTCCCTCATTGTGCGTAGCCTGCCGCCTTCTCTCGCCGCGCGCCACTTCCCGCCTTCCCTTGTTGCCGCCTTCTCTCGCTGGCGTCGCTAAGGGTGGGCACCATAGCAGTGGATCCGGTGGGCGCTGGCTCCACACGTGATGGTCATCACCTCCAATGCCGCGAGGGCAAACCCTAGCCAGTGGCATTCTCCCTCCTGTTGGTGTCAGAGAAGGCAGGGAAGCCCTAGATCTGTTTCTTTTTTTTGGATTTTTTTTCTAATTTTTTTGTTTAAATCTTAGGGTAAAAGAGGAAGAAAAAGAACGTGAAACGACATGCGGGTAGAAAGTTTCCACCGTGGTCGGAATCGACCATGGGCATGTCCCGCGCGGCTCACCGCAAATTAGCAACACCTATTTTCTCCTTGTAGGAAAACTGAATTTTGTACCCTTCTTGCTGTTCCCATGAGCTAGTATAGCTGGGTCAGACTCCTGCATACATACGTCTTGGTTTGATGCAACAAAAACTAATACATCACACGACAAGATTATGCCAATTATATAATGGTAGATCATGCATCGGGTTGAATTGACTTGCGAGCTTCGGCTGGTAATTTTTTTGTTCCCAGTTTGGCCAGTTGATTTTGTTGTGTACAACGAAATCGTAATCAAAATTCAGAGTTACCGAGTCTGTCGTCGTTACATGCAGATACAGTATATAGCTAAACCAGACAAGCATTGATGACTAGTCACATGGTAAAAACTGTATTTTTGAAAGGCCCAAGAAAACATAATCGATCTACAAGTAGTCAAGGACGAAGATCTTAATACGTACATCAGCGAATTGGTAGGTGATTTTTTCGTAAATAATATATTTTATTTAGAGATTACAATTTTTTTTAAAAATATTACCGAAATTTAAAATTTATAAAAACAACCTCAATCATCACGTGGTCTAGCGATTAGGCCTTATCGTCGGATACACCAATAATTTTGAGGGCTATTGCCACACGGTGTGACAATAACTGCCAATCGCTATGTGAATTGATAATTGGTAGTAACTATCACTCTGTACCCCGTCAACCAAGCCCGACGATCAGCTTCGTGGTGCATTCAGAAGTAGGCACGACCGTTGCACGTACGAAATAAAACCATACGGAGAAGGCGAGGGAGTGAACCATATTCGAAGCTCGTAACCTTGTGTGTCCGCCGCTACACTCCGAAGAGTTCTTGATATAATATGTCGTCGTCATTGAGCTAGCTAGAAAATTATTCGCTTCAATATGTCCAGATGCATGACTATTGGACAGGAATCCATACAGCTTGTCATTTCTGTGACAGGGAGCATGCTCGATTGACATGCATCGTGCCACTCAGGGTGATGTGCACTGCATGTGCACATCAATTGAATCAGAACAAGTATGCAGTGCACATCAATTGAATCAGAACAAGTCTGTCTGTTCAAGCCGTCCAATCGACAGAGTTCGTTAGTTACTTCATCTGAGTAATCTTGATTGAACAAGCCAGGAGACAATGGCACGGTCGATCAAGCTGTCCTTGCTATTGTACGTACCATGTTTATAGTGTCATCCGGATGTAGGTTCATACGTTTTTATTGAAAATTAAAAAAATTCCTCAGTTTGCAGAACATGTAGGTTTGATCGAGTAGGGCTTTGCCTCGAAAATAAAAAACCACTCCTACATAGACGTTCACATACTATTCTGGTTTCATTTTACAATACACCCCGAGCTCTGTCCATTTCTCATTCTGCAGGTCCTCCTATTTTGCACAACACACCCAAACCTCTTCCACCTCTCATTCTCCACCCCATCTCTCATTCTATCTCTCGCGCTCTGTCTCTCGGTGTCCACTGTTGTGATGAATCATCTCTCTCTCCTCTTCGGTTCATAGAAGAACCAGGAAACCATGAAATTGGTTCAAGAAAACTTGTTTTCTTATTATTAAAATGTACTGTCTCCCTTTCCCCATCAGTTTAGGATTTTAGGTGAATTAGTTTGGTGCATGCAATTAAATATGGTATCAGAGCCAAGAGATCTCGAGTCAAGACCCGGTTAACACAGTATTTATAAAAATATTTACGACCTACATTGATCCCACGTCTAAGGCTTGGACGAGTCTAGACATGAGGAGGGTGAAATATATCGCCCTTCTTTTCTCATCAATTTAGACTTTTGGGTGAACTGGTTCGGTGCATGCAATTTAATACTCATAATTCATACATAAAATATCATACAACCATTTCAAGTACACAATTCCGATTTTTGATCATGAATTCATGAAAAAAATCTGAATGGTGATTAACAGTTTTATAACACGATGATTCCAGTCTTTTTTACGATGATAATACACCATACACGTTTTGTACCATTTGATCAAGGAATGGTCTAGGCCTGGAGCATGGACCGTTTTACAACAAAATTCATCAAGCACGAACTGTAAACACGTATAAAAAAAATTCATGAATCATGAACAAAATTTTCACTGTTAACATTGCAACAAATTTCATGAGCCAACGTTTTTTTCATCATCATTCTTTACACATTTGGATGGAGCATAATGTAATTTTCTTTACCATTTCTTTAATCAATTTCAGATCACGCATGCTTAACCATTCCATGAACAAACATGTAACAATCATGTACAACAAGAACAGATGAAGGTACCTTCGGTTACTAACACAAATTCCATGTACCAAATCGTAGACAAAGAAGTCGGATCACGAAAATCTCTCATGTTGGATCCAAAAACCATTCTTTCAAGAACTACACAAATCTCTCACTCTGGATTCAAGAACCTTTCAAACACGAACCAAAAATATTCCTTTCGATCCAAGAACCATCAATACAAGAACAAAAAGCATATTCTTCAGATCCAAGAACCACTCAAGATGTAGAAATTTCTCACACCGGATCAAAAAGCTACGTTCTAACAGAAGCGCGTCTGGCACAGATCGGATCCTCCATGGACGGATCCGTGCTTGCCATGGATGCACCTCGCCTCTAGGGGTCACGCCGCGCTATAGACGAAGACGCTGTCGACGGGTTACGGACGAAGCCGCCATAAGTTGATGTGCGAGGCGTTCGTGGCACGTCTTGCCGTCGCCAAAAATCCGGCGTCGGCATGGCTCGTGGTGGCCCGATCCGGTGCGGCGGTGCTCGAGGAGACCGTGGATAGCGGCGGCAGAGCTCGTCGTGGTCGGCTCCGGTGGAGGAGAGAGGTCGTGAGCTCGTGAGACGAGAGAGCGCATTGCGGAGAATAATTGAGCGGGAGAGGGGCAGATGCTAGTAGTATGTTCGGTGTACTTTGCGTGCACAATATCGTAGTATCCAAGGGACTAAAACGAAAAATAGCTTGTTAAAGTGTGTTGCAGGAATGTCGAAACACTTGGACAGTCTAGATAGTTGCTAGACATCCACGTAGGAGCGGAAAAAACTGCATTGGGCTTTGCCTGCGGACACCTCATGCTGTCACGAACCCCAGAGAATTGCGCCATCGATGCCACACCAACACATCCACCGACGTTAATGCCCCCGACCCGTCTCTCTTCACCGCGCGGCGCGCCGTCGTCTCCATGCATGGGTCGCGTCTCGCCGGCAGCAGCCAGCCTCCCGTCACGTAGTTGATCACCCGGACAACAACGATCGATCTGGCTGCTCGGAACCTGTTCCTGTGACGCAGCTGGTCGCCGTGGTCGGCCGACGGCGAGGTCGCGAGAAAGAGACGAGACGAGATCGACGAGCTGATCTCACGCCGCGCGCGGTGCGCAGCACTGCAGCAAGCATCGATCAGGTGCCCACAACGCAGGACCCACGCGAATACGTGCCTGCCTCGCGCCGCCGTCGCTCTCCACTCCGTTACGCGTGCATGCCTGCGCCCTGCGCTGCCCGCGGGCCCGGCGGCGGCGGCGAAGGCGAACCAACCAACCACACCACGGAGAGGTATCAACGGTAACAACCGTTACTACTGCTCCCGCCATTATTGCATTAAAATACTCCTACTTGCTCCTCCACCGTAGCAGCGGTAGTGCGGTGACGAGCCACAGAGACAGACCTATCACGTTCACCGTACAGTGATAGAGTCTCCACCGCCTTAGCTGTTCCGCTGCTATAAAAGGAGCACCACCCATCTCTGGTCCTCCAAAACTCAAAACTGCACTTGACCTTCGAGCTCACAACAGAGGAAAAATATAATCCATTCTTTGGTCTGGTCTTTCCCGTTTCAACACGAGAACGACGAGAAAAAGCGATAGAGAGTGGTGTAGGTTGTCATGGCGCCGTCTGAGCAGTGTGGCTGGCTGCTGTACGTCTCCCTGGCGGCCAAATGCGGCGGCGGCGGTGAAGGTGAGGCGTACCGGCTCGTCGGCTTTCTGGTGGTTGTGGTCGGGGCCTGCGTCGTGACGTCGCTCCTGCACTGGGCGTCTCCGGGCGGCGCGGCGTGGGGGAGGTATTGGTGGACGAGGAGGGGTAGTCTGGGCATTGGCGAGGCCTTCTCCATCCCCGGGCCTCGGGGGCTCCCCGTGATCGGAAGCATGGGGCTCATGACCGGCCTGGCGCACCGGAAGCTCGCGGCGGCGGCGGCGGCGGCGGCGTCGGAGGACAGGCGGCGGCTCATGGCGTTCTCCCTCGGGGAGACGCGGATGGTGGTGACCGCCGACCCGGACGTGGCGAGGGAGATGCTGGCCAGCCCGGCGTTCGCCGACCGGCCGGTCAAGGAGTCCGCCTACGGTCTCATGTTCCACCGCGCCATCGGGTTCGCCCCCTACGGCACCTACTGGCGCACGCTTCGCCGCGTCGCCTCCTCGCACCTCTTCTCGCGGCGCCAGGTCGCGGCCTCCGCGGCGCAGCGCGCGGTGATCGCGCACCAGATGGTGGAGGCCATGAGGCCCGTCGCCACCGCACCCGACGGCGGCGCGCGCGTCGAGGCGCGGCGGTTCCTGAAGCGCGCGTCGCTCCACAGCGTGATGTGGTCGGTGTTCGGCCGGAGGTACGACGAGCTGGAGGCGGACGGCGAGGAGGCGGCGGAGCTGGGGAGCCTGGTGGACGAAGGCTACGACCTCCTCGGCCAGCTCAACTGGTCCGACCACCTCCCCTGGCTCGCGCGCCTCGACCTGCACAACACCCGGTCAAGGTGCGCCGCCCTCGTCCCCCGCATCAACCGTTTCGTCGGCCGGATCATCGACGAGCACCGTGCCGGCCTCGACGACGGCAACGCCGTCATGGACTTCACCCACGTCCTGCTCTCTCTCCAGGGCAGCGACAAACTCTCCGACGCGGACATGATCGCGGTTCTCTGGGTAGTTACACTTACATAAACACATACAAAATAAACGAGCACTGACATACGTGTGCAAGAAAAAGATTACTTAAATGTGTGGTTGCAGGAGATGATCTTTCGTGGCACGGACACAGTAGCGGTGGTGATCGAGTGGGTGTTAGCGCGGGTGGTGTTGAACCAGGATGTGCAGGCGAGGGTACACGAGGAGCTGGACAGGGTGGTCGGGGCGGACAAGGCCGTGACCGAGCCGGACGCCGCCTCGCTCGTCTACCTGCAGGCAGTGATCAAGGAAGTGCTGCGCCTGCACCCACCGGGCCCACTTCTCTCCTGGGCGCGGCTCGCCACGTCGGACGTACACGTGGGTGGATATCTTGTACCCGCCGGGACCACCGCCATGGTTAACATGTGGGCCATAACCCACGACCCTACCGTCTGGCCTGAGCCGGACCAGATTAAGCCTGATCGGTTTGTCACTGGGCCGTCGGGTCAACCCGCTCTCGAGTTTTCCGTAACGGGTTCGGATCTTCGGCTCGCACCTTTCGGGTCGGGCAGGAGGAGCTGCCCTGGAAAGTCACTGGCGATCGCCACTATCGGATTCTGGGTCGCCACATTGTTGCATGAGTTCGAGTGGTTGCCACCGTCTGATGGGCCATGTGGCGTCGATCTGTCGGAGGTGCTGAGGTTGTCGTGTGAGATGGCCACTCCGCTGCAGGCGAGGCTCAGGCCTCGACGTGCTGTGTGATGACGTGTCAGGGGCTTAGCGCCACGTGTGCCGTGTGCCGAGGATAAGTCCACTCCAACTTTCGTATACTTTCTACTAGTGTGTGTAGTGTAGTGAGCTGTGGAAAATGTAGCGTCCGTTTTGGTAATATGCCTGCTACTATGATCGGTCCTGGTATCTGTAGCTGTCCTTTTCCTCTGTAGTATTGTAGCTGCTAATTGGGTAGTTATTAACTACGTACCAGGTGATGAGTGTGACAGTTTTCTTTGCTGCCTAGAGGTATGTATATATCTTTATCTTAATGCAAGCCTGTGTGTAATTATCAGATGTAAGTTTTGAATCTTCTTTTCCAATAAAAATAGAGTAACTAGAGAGCTCTGTTGTAAATTAGGAAATGCTGCTCATCTCTGTCCATTCTTCTTTTGGCTACATATGCTCGGGATGGGACCATGTGATTATGACAATGCAAGATTACAAGTACAGATAACATAGTTTGCCGGCCTCAGTCATCATAGACCACCACCAGGTACAGGTCAATAACTCTGTATCAGGTCGCACTAGCTAGATAGTTACTACATGACCTGTTACTATCCAATGAAGCCTGGCCACTGACAAAAAGAATCTTAACCCACTCATCCCACAGTGCTACTACCCATCCCTGCTAGCTGCTACACTCCGCGTATATAGCTCTGTTCCATGCATCGATCGATCGAATCGGTTGGTTGCCGGCTGCCCTCCTGACGACGAAGTCCAGAAAACGATGTATACTAACTGATGATGGTCTTCTTTTTGAAAGGGAGGTAAGAGTTTTGTATCGTTCCATCAATTAAGTTAGAGTTTCTTTACAGATGTAGAAAGGCCAAAGAAAAAACAATAAGAAAGGCGCAAAAGCTTATCTCCTGCAATGATGTTTCTCAAATATTTCGTGCCACTGTGACCTAGTCTGCCGCTTGTCTTTTTTGGCAAAAAATATTAGCGATGCAGTGGAACCCTCTGAAAATCGTTGTATTTTATTCATTCTAAATTTACCAAGACACTAACATTATAAGTGAAGCCATAGCCCTTCTTTGATTAGTCATGCTTTCAATGACATTGATCCATCATAGCTTGACCGAGTCTTGAGTGATCCATTGGGTGGTGTCTAGGTTGAGCATCCCCAGCCAGTCCTTTATCATCCCCCGAAGGCACAAAGTGTAGTGCACAAAGTGTAGTGATATTTGAAGAAAAGGTGGGCAATTATTTCATGTTCACGTTTACATGGGGGGCAAAGGTCACAATTTAGTTATCCTTGACGTTGAAGCCGGTCCACCGTCCATGCTCCGTTGTGGATGATAAGTCACAAGAAGAACTTGCATTTGGGAGGGACCCAGACCTTCTGAACAGCCCGCCGCATGGGGGAGTGCATGGCTCCTATGAATTGAGCCTTGTATGCCTAGGCTGCGGAGTATTACCCGAGGGTGAAAATTTCCATTGAATAGCTTCCGCAATGTTGTCGACAAGGTTGATTTGGCTCAGCTGCATCCAAAGCTCGATAAATTCGTGAATGTGCATAACCATGAGACCACTTGTGCAATCGATTTGGGCGACCCAAGCGTCATCATTCATAGCCTTTTTGATACTCTATTTTTCCCTTTTTGATGCTTGAAAGATTGATGGGGCAATATCTTTAGGTCTTTGACCATTCAGCCAAGCGCAATCCCAAAAAAGGAGCCATTTCTCCATTGTCTATCATGATTGTCATACATGCATGTTTGCTATATCACATAGATTCCCCATCCCCATCCAATTTTTTGTCCGATCCGTCCACTCAACCCAAGGCCATCTTAACCGAAGGGCCCTCGTAAACTTCTATAAATGCAGGATGTTGAGCTCACCGAGATCGGTCGGATGACAGATGGTCTCCTAGTTGAGCTTGCATTTCCTCCCCCGCCCTCCCTCCTCCCCCCCTCCCTGACGCTTTGTCCGTCCCAATCCATAGGAAGGTGTGTCTCATCCGGTCGACGTTTTTCTGTACTCCAGATGGTACAATGAGTGGAGTGATGAGGTATCTAGCTTGGGTGGGTAGAACAGATTTGACAAGCACTTTTCACTCCGCTCTCGTCATAAAAAACAAGTTTAGCAGTAATCTTGTTCTCTAAGGTGTTGAAAGTCCCCTCTCTCTCTTAAGATGCAGTGACCGACCGTGGCAATCCGAAGTATCGCACTGGGAAGGATGTAACGATGATCTGAATTCGCATCTGAAACTGAAAGCAGCAACCTATTGTGAGCTAGAGTTTTTTTGACCACCTCGCGACCGGCCGGATAAAAGTTAAACACTTGATTAATTCAGGATCGATAGCGGCAGCTAGCATAGCATGGATGCAAATCGGTCGCGATTTGTCGCGTAGCTTCCTGCCATGGTGCCTCCCAAAGTTATTGTACGTTTTCTTTTAATTGAAATGAGCAGTGCTCCTGCTGGATTTTTCGAAGAAAAAAAATTGTCGCACGCTTGCTTTTCGGATCGATTTGTTGGTGCGTGTATAATTGAAGTGGGGATGGCAACTTTCGAGTCATCGCTACCCAAGCGTGTGCCTTTCCTTATCGCTCGCACGCAGCAGATGCCGATTGAGTTGCTGTCCCTGAGATGGCGCACACATACGAGTGCGACAGTCAAGCTCGCGTTTATCTACACCTGGTGCAGAGATCTTTATAATTGAATCAGTCCGTCCAGCCGGTATACTTTTCCTACTTCAAATATCCATATTCTTTTCGCCATTGGTGCTCTCTCTCCGTTTATAATTATAATTAAAAATATAGGCTGTTCTTGGCTTTTCACGGTCGTCGTCAATCCATCGATATGACACAAGGACATGCATCCACAACGCTTTGAAAAACCGTTGCCAAATCCAAATTTTAGTATTTTGCACCGATGCCCACCGAATAGATCCAGACCGTGATTCGTGATATAATATTTTTCTGGAGAAAAACTGTGCCTCGTGATGAATCAGCTTCACATATATATATTAGCAAAGGTCCGACGAAACTTATGTACAACATCATCTCGATACATTTATCTACTAAAAATAGGATATAATAGAAAAAATAGAGATAACCTAAAATCTTTCTATTTATATACTAAAAGCAGAATATAATAGAAAAAATAGAGAAATGCTAGAAATTCTAGAAATTATCATAAAAAAGCAAAACATCCGATCGTTAATTTGGTGGACTCTTTTATTATTACTAGATCACAGCCGATAGATCTTCATAACTGTACCTAAACAGATCAAAGCCAATAAATCTTCATAACTGCACCTAAACAGATCACAGCCGATAGATCTTCATAACTGCACCTAAACAGATCACAGCCGATAGATCTTCATAATTGCACCTAAATAGATCACAACCGATAGATCTTCATAACTGCACCTAAACAGATCACATCCGATAGATCTTCATAACTGTACCTAAACAGACGGCGGCTCGATATAACGACTAGCAGGCCGGCTCGTAAATGTACCTAAATAGACGGCTCAGTACAGGTTGACTCGCGATTTGAACTTTTATTTCTGTACTGATCTAATATCACGCGCACGGGTAAAAATTAAAGATAATTAAAAATATTTGATGCACAATTAGTACTGATATAATATCATGCGTACAAGTAAAACAATAAAGATAATTAAACAAATCACATCCGATAGATCATCATAACTGTACCTAAATGGACGGCTCAGTACAATGCCTAACAGGCCGGCTCGCAAGTTGAACTTTTATTTCTCGTACTGATATAATATCACACATACAGGTAAAATACATAAAGATAATTAAAAATATTTTCCGTGCAATTGCGCGGGACACTGTGCTAGTTTTTCATAAAAATGCAAAACATCTGATCGTTAATCTGGTGAACCATTTTATTATTAGTGGACCACAATCGATGGATCTTCATAACTGTACCTAAACAGACCACAGCCGATAGGTCTTCATAACTGCATCTAAACAGATCACATCCAATAGATATTCATAACTGTACATAAACAGATCACAACCAATAGATCTTTATAATTGTACATCACAACAAATATATCATATTGCACCTAAATAGATCACATCTGATATATCATCATTACTGCACCTAAATAGACGGCTCAGTACAACGACTAGCAGATGGCTCACGATCTGAACTTTTATTTTCCGTACTGATCTAATATCACACATACAGGTAAAAAATAAAGATAACTATTTTTTTCCCATGCTAGTTATTAAAGAAATACAATTATTTCATTATTAAAAAATATGAGAGACGTACAAGAAGATATTGCTAGCTAGCTAGCTTGGATTTGGCGCATATGAGCTTTACGAAGATGTGATGATCCTTGGCACCACCTGGCCGGTGGCGCAGAGAAGATACACAGTCCCTGGCTGCATGCATCTGAGCCTTTTCATTCACTATTTTTTGATAGTTGATAGCCCTATGAGGCTATGACTATTGCACTAAGCTAGGGTACGTAACTCTCCTGGGTTCTTCGATCAGCTAGCTATAGCTGTCCAACCATGCAAGCTTGGAGTTGGAGATAAGATCGAACGCCAAAAAGGCAGGATCTCGATCGAGGCATCGTCAGGAGGGCGCGCGGCCGGCCCCATCGGCACGACGTACGGCCGGCCGGCGACATTGACACGACGGTGGAGTCCATTAATGGAACTGTAGCCCTCCCCCTCGTGACACACGTAAAGAAGGTCAGACTCACCAGTGCAGCGTCACTCACTCGCAAAAAGGCTGGACATGCAGGAGAGAGAAAACTAATAAGCTGCACCATGGCTGCCTTCGTGAAGCTCGATCACAGTGCATACGCACGAACATTGCGTCCACTATGTGAGAGAGACTGCAGGTTGCGGAGAAAACTATGTTGGAAGCACGTACCAGTGTGCTCGGGTGCTTTCCAGGCATGCAGCATGGCTCGATCGAGGCTTCTCTACGTGCCATGGAGTCACGCTGCATGCAGTTAATTAGTTGTGTTGCAGGTGTAGTACTAGTATTCTAGTAGCCAGATCAATCGAGCATGCAGGGGCCAAGGGAACGACGGCAAGTTGCGATGCTTGGTCACTCCACTCCTTCCGGAGCTCGAGCTAGCTAGCGCGCTCTGATTGGATTTGGAGACCTTTTCTCGTCACTCACTTTGGCTTTATTTACAGAACATGGAACACGGACCATAGCTTACAGGACGTAAAAATAATATAGATAGATCGTTTCCATGGCCGTCGGGTCTCCGTTTAGAACGCAGAAACTTGGCATGGATTTTTACAGAGAACAGTTTAATTCCTTTTTTTAGATAATGGAAGAAACTCTCTGCAGGTCAACTTTTATGGGATTCACAGAAACAAAAATAAATAATTTTAGATTTGTTATTTCTAAATAGTCTGAGAAATTGTTATTTGTAGGTCAACTAAATTACACATCATCAAATCTGAGATTGCACTAAAATATTATGCATAAATTTAATTCTAAAAATGTGCAACTATCCAGTTACACATTGCTAAACCGAGAGTTAATGTACAACTGGCTAATTTTCGATGGATAAAGAATACACTATCTGTGATCTTTAACTGAAAAATAAGAATTTCTCGATGGACCGAGAAATAGAGACCTCATAATACATCCCATAATATTTCTCTTCGTATTGTACAGTGTTTACTGCACACAGGATGTTTAACCTAGTACCTATCTACTAGGAATGCAAAGTACTAGGATTATTTTTCTCTAGCGGTGCGTGTTGCATAGATACATGTACGTGCGCGCAGGGAGATTTGGAAGGCATGTGCATGTGGAAGCATGTATGCACAAGGCAGATGGAAAAGGAAACAAGGTCAGATCACATCGCGTCCAAATCGGTCGTCCTGGTCTCCTCTCTTGGCCACTTGGCCAGCATCCATCGCCATCTCGGAGGCAAAGGCTAAGCTATGTAGCTCCAACACAGTGTGGCCACTGGCCACTGCACTCAGCTAGCATTAGCAAGCTGGAGAGCGATCCAGAGAGATCTCCCTGAGCTAGCAGACTTTCTTATGCTACGGATCACAGTACATTTAGAGGGGAGAAGCTCTGTGTTCATCTTCATTCACCCAAAGTGATTGGGTGAACTCTGCTAATTAAATATAGCTTAACGGGTTATTTGCATCTTTCTGTTTCTTGGGCTAGATAAGCCTTGATGATTTTTGTGCTATTTCGTATAGCTAGACTGGGTATTTGCTGAGGAATATTATTCAGTGATTAGTTCGTTCATGGAACTAGAAATAAAAGGGTAGAAAAACTAATACATTACATCTTTCCATCCTAACTTTGTGACTTGTCTGATATCCTACTTTTACGAGTTGTTGTCTTGTTGAAGTGGCATGGGTTCTTGCGAGGATGTCGAAGTGCAACAGGAATATTTGAAAATTCCTGAACTACAAGTGGGTCTAGAAGGGGAACACATGGTGTGGCTGTGTCCCATAATGGACCATGGCAACTGATGGCAGCCTTCTTTTGCTGAACATAGCTTGAGGTAAGATCACATCAAAGCTTTGGACGGTAGTGCAGGTGTCCGCTGAGCAGTACAAATCTGATGTGTTGATCACCATCTCTCATTGCTCCATCGAAGAAGACGACCAAAAAGTTGATGCGGATGTTCACTCTGGATCTCTGATGGAAGAGTGGCAGCTAACAGTAACACTGCAGGGGAATGCCTCCACAAGATGGATGTGGTTCAGTTCATATGTGTGAACTTATCCAAAACAGGAGCTCATATGTGCAATAACAGCATCTTACCCCTTGAATCAGGGAAGAAAATGGAGATTGGAGTTTGAAATGAAAGATAATTTAGTACGACATTAGTAAACACAATCAAGATAATAGATGGAACATTGTAAGTTATACTGAAAATATATGTTTGTCTTATAAAAAGATAAAAGGGATAGTTTTGTTTTTGCCAAGAACGAACATTGAAGGCAAAAACAAATTTTCCCATAGATGAAAGAATGCATAGTTTCCAATGGCAGTAACCTGGTGACAATAGCATCCAATGAGATATCAGCTCTGCTGAACTGAGGATACTTGATCCTCGCATCTTTTTCTTTAAGGAAACTTGATCCTCACTTGAAGTTACAACATTATCTATACCTAGAGATTGGTTTTATGCCGGGCGATAAACAACAATGAAAGATCACTTTCACTGAGAACATACCTCAGGCATTTTTTGGGGTCTGCATATGTGTCCTAACAAACGATCCGAGAAAAGCAAATGCATCAGATTTTATCATGGGGGTTAACAACCAAGTCATGTGCATCGTCTAGAAGCCTCCAGACGTCGAGCTGCCCAGCCATGCTATGGCACTCCCGCAGTATCTCATCCATACTGCTGTACCTCTCGATGATCAGCTTCCTCCTCTGCAGGATACAGGCCGCAATAGCATAGAGCAACAAGTCGTCCGTTGGAGGAGCATGGAGCCTTATCCTTCCCCATGTGGACCTTCCAATCCCAGCTCGAATTGCGGCCTGATCAGCCCACATGACCTCCCACAGACACAGGGTCTGGTCAAATGTGAGCTCCCTCCTGAAGAGAACCAACACCATTCTGTACACAAAGAAGCAGTCCTCGGCCTGCAGCTTCTGCAGGTGTCTATAGAGGTGTGAGTCCTTGCGCTTGATAATCTGGGAGACAGTCTTCAGTTGTCTTCTTATTCCGACTTCATCGAGCCTGAAGTTGTGCCTCGCCTTCCTCATGAAACCCACAAAGCACCAGAACGCTTCATGGTCTTCCTCCATCACCGCGATTATAGGTGACAAGAGGTCACTCATACCTTGGCAGTAGCCAATCTCTGGATCATAGAGCGTATATGCCTCAAGCAATGCGACTAGCCGGGCAGCATGATAGATCATGTAAGGCTCTAAATGCTCGTAATCTTTCAACCCAACAGATAATGCGCACTGCAGTGCTTTCTCCTTAGAGACTTCAGCCTGGTTATGGGAGAATAAAGCCCAATCGGCGTTTGCCCGGATAGCATCTAAACGTATAATGCGCTGCCATGTTGCAAAATCCTCTGGAGTTTTGTTAGATCTAAAAAAGTCTGACTTGGATGAGGTACTCCTGACAAATTTAGGCTATGGAGCACAGTTCTCTCCCATACTGGCAGAGACGGACATCCTGCCATGGTCATCTGCATCGGAAGACTCAAGAGTAACAAGATTCTGATTCTGCGATACATGGTTCTACATAAGTTAACTCACTTGTGTCTTCCTCCATGCGTTCCACAGCAGCATAGTCAGCATTTTCAGGGCTGTTTGCCTCGCTGCCTAGATACTTAAATTCCTTTGGTGATACAGAAACACTTGTACTAACATCATCCAAATAAGGTGGCCCTGATACTTGAGCACCACCAGAACAATCTTCATTAGTGACTTCATTTATAACCTTCAGCCCAATTCCCTTGTAGCAATTGAGAATTTGATGGCACTTGCGCCTCAGCTTCTCATAATCATTCCTGCACCAGAAGATATGTCAATTAATTTGTCAGCAAATTAAGCAGTATCATCATTGAAGTCAATGTTCTGGTGCCATCCTCTTCTGATAATTGGAATTGCCGCATGTTCAGATATTAGTCATGGAAGTTCCACTTAGCGTATACATGTTACTTAATTACTCTCACTTTGTGCTATGTCAAGATAAGTCATTATCAATGCAAGCAACATGTTCAACTAAATCTAGAATGCGAAGGCGGATGGAAAACAAGGAATGGATTAATGAACATGTTAACTTTTCTTTGTCTTGATGGTATTCCTTTCCTCTTCAGAACTAGTCAAATCATATCTGTATATTGGCAAGATATTTGGTCAATCTCTGGACTTGGTGTAGCAACTCTACTTAATAAGAAGTCTACGTATGAAAAGCTAAAAGGGACAATCCAATCTTTGCTCCCATTAAGTCATTTGTTTGCTGACTAATACATGCAATATATATGAAAATATGCTAATATGGACCCAAGGTTGAACTGCTCGGACCAGCTGCCAACTGCTGACACTATTACAAAAATGGGATTCTTGAACCGGCTATAAAAGCCTTTTATGTGGTAGTGTGAACCAGTCGCTGCAGCAGTTAACTCACAGGTCCGGGTTTTAAAACTGTGCTTTCAAGGGCTAAAAGCAATTGTTTTGGCGTGTTGATGATCCTGTCTGAGTAGTTTTCTTTACCTAAATCCAAACTCAACTTGGTTGGAACTTGGGTTTTAGTTAATTGACTGAGTTATATTTCTTCTATTTTTTCTGGAGTATTATGCATTTTCATGAAAGACAGAAAGAGAAATATGAAAAGTGGTCATAGGAAACCCAGGCGACCAAAACCATTTTGCGGCTTTCTCATGCATGGCACAGTATCGAATGTTATCTTTATCATAAAGGTTGTCATGTGAAACCTCACTTCTGACCAAATGGCAGAAATACCTACTAGACCATACCATTACTCGTTTTCGCAAAAACAGATTGATAGGAGGTTCATATTAGATTGACTTCTTTGGACACTAGTTCAACAAGTTCATATCTAAATACATGCATTGATAAGATGGAAGTTCAAAACACACCTTAAAAACAATTATTGATGGTTTTCTGCTTTAACCCAGTTAGGCATTAGTGCCATAATATTGGGATTTTTTTAATGCTTAAACTGACATACAGTCACCGGATCCCGGTACATGCTTGCGCAGCACTTGCAGGCAGTGTTCAGTTCAGTCATACAAGTTTATCCCAACTTGCATTTGCCATCAACTGAGGCGTACATATCTCATGCAAGATTTTTTAAATTGTTGATTAGGGGATTTGATCCTAAAATTTCTGCTAAGACATGCAAAAGAAGGGGCCCAGTTAGGAAACGTATCAATTGGTTCCCCATACGTTCCTCTCTTCCAAGGCCGTCTGTGCACAATTTGGCGGGTGGTTACCACAGATCAACGAACCAAATGTTAAGAATGACGCGAACATGCCTGTGTCTATCATTTAGCAGGTCGTTACAACAGCTATGTGAACAAAATTACACAAGCACGTATGTTTTATTAGATATATGAAGATTTTTATGTAGCTAAGTGTTCAGTTTATGGTTATTGAGCTGTAAAGCAAGTTTAATCATATCATTTGGGCAGAGCATATTAGTTGTTGAAAGAGACTAAGGTTCTATTATCTGAAGCTCTTTAATACTGACATGCCCCTCGAAGACATACAATATAATGAAAACAGTAGAAGAAAACAGTCCAAGCCTGGACCAACTAAAACTTAAACTACGACAAGATTTGTTACCATAGAAAAAAACAGTAGCCTGTTTCATGAAAACTCAACGAATTTGATGAAGCCTACCAATGCTAATTTACTCCAACCAATGTCTCTCGAGAAATTAACTATCCTAGACTATCAAACTTGATTGACTATTAAAGTCCTGTTCTTTGAGAGTTCACATCATTATTTTATTTACCAACTCAACATGACAGTGAGGCAGACAGCAAGAAGTAAGTAAGATCAAGGAGTACTCTTAACATAAAGAATTATGCAAAATTACTGGAAATGAACTTCAAGGTGATGCTTGCTACTGAATTTTCATCATATGGACAAGCACACAACTTCAAACCCTCTTAACGAGATGATTGTTTATACATACTAAATGCATAAAACTAGAGAGGGCAGGTAAGTTACACTCCAAGTAGAAACGGCCAAACTTCAGCTCTGATACCAGGTTCAATTCCCTGTAAAGAATGATACAATTAATTTACTTCAACATTCTTTGAAGTGGAGTAAGATGCAGAACATTTCATTGCATCAGAAATGTGTATAGCTAATGACTGCATATGTATGTCGGTCCTGGATAACAGCAAGAATTACCCCACTGCGAACTTTCTTTAGAAATTTTCTTCCTCCATCACGAAGCTTCCCATTTGCAGAAAATAGCAGCTCCAATGTTGACAAGAGTGTGCTTGTTTTATTTTCCTTCGAGACCACGGAGATTTAATTCCACCTCTGAAAATAGATAGCTTACTTCCATAAATGTCGAACATATGATTGTACAAAGCGGTAAGAACTATAGTTCGGTGATGAATTTATGTTATGCGTCATTGCAGCTTAGCAAAAACTGTAGTTGAACATAGCATTCACAACACAACTTTCCTTCTACAACCAAACGGCATCACAGGCAATTCCATCCTAAGGAGTTAAGTTTATGCCTTGTCACCAATACCCCACATACAAATTGCAATCTAACCTACGGATGAACCACTAGCGCATTCGCTCAAGGTGCCGATTCATGACATTAGGAAGCAACTAATCCATGCACATCTTTGCAAAACATAATATCGAACTCTCCAGATGCCGCTAGATGAGACAAGAACACCCTTAATTGCATATCCGGACGATTTAAAGATGAGTCATTTCTATACAAAATTGACCGAACATCTGAGACATGCAAGATGTAACTATGTGCTTTGTGAAGGAATGATCCTCTGTGAATTCTTTATACACGTTGTTTGAATTATATTTTTCTCATAAAATTCCTGTGAAATTCACTTTGGGCTAAATCAACTTGACAAGCAATTGCTACACATGGTTAGCCTTTTGTCATCCCCTTAGTTTTTTAAAAGAGAAATGGGAGAGATATGTTACCTCACAGTAAGCTCAAATTGTTGGGCTAGATGGTTATGGTGGCATCAACATCCCTGTATGAATGACCAAAAAGACAGTGAGGCCAATTGTTTCCGTGTCAGTTACTACAACTTTGCAGATCCATTCGGCTAAAAGATGACAACTTGCATTTTTGTATTTGTGCCCGCAGGAATTGATCGAGCTGCTGGCACAAGTTGCCCGACAAGCACCACAGGAACGCAAGCCAGACAACTTGTACAGCGTCTTCAGATGTCTGCCTCTCTGATTTTGTAAGTGCAGTTTTAGGTCCTTCTCTTCCGTGGTTAAAAATTTATAACTTATAGCGCAGTGATCAATTTCTGTGTTAGTTCGTGGTTGTGAAATCGTGTTAGGAGTTTGTGCTGTTAGTTGACTGAAAAATGTCCGAAATCCTCTGACGAGAGATTGTCGACTGGGAGAATTAGTCCAACTCTGCTCTGCTCATGGATGACGACATGACAGGGGCATCTCTTCAACCACTACAGAGTTGCACAAAATCAAGATGAAGACAAGATTAGATTTTCGTAAAGAAATGGGTTAGTGGGAGCCAGTAGTAGGGGCAATTGACATAAACTAATTGTCCGTGTATATTAATACTAAACTCACCTTCCCCGCATTATTGCCTGCAGTACCAGTCTTGACCTAACCTTTAGCTCCTTTGCAAATTGCAACCCAAATGAAACCAAGCCACCTTAATGTCTACCACTGACACACTGCCCCGGCACCTGGATAGGTACTATGTAACGGTGAACACAAATCGGTGTGGAACTAACCACGAAGTCACAAATTAACAAAATATAATCTGAAGGAATCTCTCCACGTTCAGTTTGGCTGCACCCAGACATTAACTAACTGCATTTCCCTAGGTGCTTAAGCTTAACCCTTACATTCCGGATCTGGGTATTCATACTAGCAGAAGAGCACATCTCTTATTGCTTCACCAACTTTGCTCACAGCCGAGACCGATTAACAGTAAGATGGCGGAATCGCTGCTTCTCCCCGTGGTGCGCGGCGCGGCCAGCAAGGCCGCCGACAAGCTCGTCCAGACCGTGACCCGCATGTGTGGTGTCGACGACGACCGCTGCAAGCTGGAGCGCCAGCTACTGGCCGTCCTGTGCAAGCTGGCTGACGCCGAGGTGAAGAGCGAGACCAACCAGTACGTCAAGAGGTGGATGAAGGACTTCAGGACCGTCGCCTACGAGGCCGATGACGTCCTCGACGACTTCCGGTACGAGGCGCTGCGCCGCGAGGCCCAGATCGGCGAGTCCAAGACACGCAAGGTACTGAGCCACTTCACCAACCATAGCCCGCTCCTCTTCCGTCTTATCATGAGCAGGAAGCTGAACAACGTCCTCGAGAAGATCAATAAGCTCGTCGAGGAGATGAACAAGTTTGGACTGGTGGAGCGCACAGAACCACCACAACTTCTTAACCGGCAGACGCACTCGGCGTTGTACGAATCTGCTGACATCTTCGGCAGAGACGACGACAAGGAATTGGTGGTGAAGCTATTGCTCGACCAGCGAGATGAGCGCAAGGTGCATGTGCTGCCCATCTTTGGGATGGGAGGTTTAGGCAAGACCACTCTTTGTTAAGATGGTGTACAACGACCTTAGGGTCCAGCAACATTTCGACTTGAACATATGGCACTATGTCTCAGAAAACTTTGAAGCCACTGCTCTTGTGAAATCAGTCATTGAGTTGGCTACTAGAGGAGTATGCAACTTGCCCGACACCATAGAGCTGTTGCGAAGGCGACTTCAGGAAGTCATTGGCCAGAGAAGGTATATGCTTGTTTTTGATGACGTATGGAATGAAGAGGAGAGGAATTGGGAGGATGAGCTGAAGCCACTGTTGTGTTCTATTGGTGGACTGGGAAGTGTTATAGTCCACATGTCGAAGCCCAGAAGTGGCGTCCATAATGGGCACGTTGGGACCCCATGAGCTAGGATGTTTGAGTGAGGATGATTCATGGAAATTGTTCTCAAAGAAAGCATTTTGTAATGGTGTAGAGGAGCAAGCAGAGTTGGTCACCATTGGCAGACATATTGTCATGAAATGCAAGGGGCTGCCTCGCTGTGAAGACCATGGGTGGTTTGATGAGTTCTAAGCAACAAGTGCAGGACTGGGAGGCCATAGAAAAAAGCAACATTGGTGATAATGTCAGAGGCAAAGATGAGGTCCTAGCCATACTGAAATTGAGCTACTGGCACTTGACAACTGAAATAAAGCAATGTTTTGCCTTCTGTGCGGTCTTTCCCAAGGACCATGAGATGCAAAAGGACATGCTGATCCAACTATGGATGGCAAATGGTTTTCTCCAAGAGGAGGTTACAATGGATTTGAGACAGAAAGGAGAAGTCATTTTCGATTATTTGGTTTGGAGATCCTTTCTGCAAGATGTGAAGGCGAAGGGGCTTTCTTTGGGTTGGAAAACATATGAGGCAATTCATTGTAAAATGCATGATTTAATGCATGACCTAGCAAAATATGTCACAGATGAATGTGCAACTGCAGCAACTGCAGAAGAGTTGATTCAGCAGAAACCATCATTGAAAAACGTCTGTCATATGCTGATTGCACAGTACGGATGGTCGATGCCAAGTGTTCGCACGAAATTGGATCCGTGGAACACCTAGGTAAAGTGGAGTCGCCAACCGCACTTACGTGTGCGATAAACGGATGCTTTTCGAGCAAAGCAACAAAGGATAACTATCGTACTTACGCGTACGACGAGCGATTGCTTTCCGAGCAAAGCAACAAAGATCTTCTTACTTACGTGAAGAAGAAACGACTGTTTTACGGCACAAAACAGCAAAGATCTACTACTAAGATAAAAGATAAAAGGTAAAAGATTGATTTGATCGATTGTTGGATGTCTTTAATCGGCCGTCACCCTTTACATATTTATAGGGCGGCTGGTCTTCCCGTAGGAGATTCGGACTCCTAATCCTAACTGATTACGGATATACAATCTTTCCTTATTTAAAAAGATCCTGATCTATTTATACATATATCTTTCCATCGTTCAGGACTCCTTCCCGAGTACGAGACATCTTTCCATACGAACCGAGAGTCCTTCCGAGTTCGTAAGCAACTCTTTCCTCTCCGGGACTCCCTTCCTAAGTCTCCGTATCGGATAAGTCTTGGTGATTCGTCGGGTTGATTTGATTGCATCGTGGCTTGATTCTGCTGGGATCCGGCTCTGTCCGACTTGTGCCTTCTCGGGGACTTGAGTACTCGGGAATGCCAGTACTCGGGGATATAGACCCGGGTGCTCGGCACTCGGACGCGCTGGTACTCGGAATTACCAATGCCCGGGACTACCAGTACTCGGGTCTGCTAGTACTCGGGAACGCCAGTACTCGGGCGCGCGAGTACGAGTACTCGGGGTCGATGGTGCTCGGGGCTGATGACGCTCGGGGTCGATGGTGCTCGGGGCTGATGACGTAGTACTCGGGACATCAACGCTTGGGAACGCCTCCGACTGCTCGGGACGCGAGTATCCGGACCTGCACTTCAAGGGTTAAGGCTAAATCCATAGCGAGTAAGTTCATTATCCCAATTTGGCTAATCGAATAAATCTTAAAGCCAAATTACGCTGCAAACCCTAATACTTAATCTGGCCAACCGAATAAATCCTCGAGCCAAATTATGCTGTAAACACCAAGGTCTGCACTGAAACAAATCAGTGGATTATTCGAAGGCACACCATCTCTCTGCACTTTGTTAATGACATCAGTACCAAACAAGTATCTTAAGGAGTTAAAGATGATGCCATTAAGAGCATTGTGTTGTGACAGTTCTTCTATTACCAATAGTCAGGTCATAAATGCAAAACATTTATGATATCTTGACCTTTCTAACTGTGACAATGTCAGATTGCCAGATCACACATCTATGTTATATAACTTGCAAACGTTGAGGCTCAATAATTGCCAGAAGCTGCAGCGGTTACCTGAAGGTATAAGTGCAATGAGAAAGTTCATTCATCTCTATCTTCTTGGATGTGATAGTTTGGAACAGATGCCTCGGAACGTCAGTCGACTGAACAACCTTCGCACCCTAACAACATTTGTTGTGGACACTGAAGCTGGCCATGGAATCGAGGAGCTCAAAGACCTGCAGTACCTTGGTAACAGGTTGGAACTGTACAATTTGAGAAAAATAAAGAGTGGGTCCGATGCAAAAAAAGCCAATCCCCACCAGAAGCAAAATCTAAATGATTTATTGATGTGTTGGGGCCGCAGAACAGATGACATGCCTGAAGATGAGGTTTGTAATGCAGAACAACTGTTGGAGTCTCTTGTACCTCATAGTAAGCTCAAAATTTTGGAGGTGGTTGGTTACGGTGGCCTAGGTTATCCGACCTAGTCAAACGGCCTTCTTATCCGGCCGTAACATTCTTGGAGGGGTCATTATTGCTCACGAGACTCTTCATGAGATCCATAGGACTAAAAGTGATGGGATAATCCTGAAATTAGATTTTGAGAAGGCCTACGATAAGATTAAATGACCTTTTTTAGTCCAAACCTTACAGTTGAAAGGCTTCTCGGCTATTTGGCAGGATTGGGTAACCCATTTCACCCAAGGGGAAAGTGTCAATATCAAAATCAATGACGATGTTGGTACCTTCTTTCAAGCCAGGAAATGACTTCGACAAGGAGATTCCATATCTCCTATCATGTTTAATTTGGTCGCGGACATGCTCGCTATTTTACTCAAGCGAGCAAACGATGCTGGGCTTATTGAGGGTCTTGTTCCACACCTTGTGGAGGATGGGTTGTCCATTCTGCAATATGCTGATGACACATTGATTTTCATCAAACATGATTTGGAATTTGCTAAAAATCTCGAAATTATTTTATGTCTTTTTGAGCAGTTGTCAGGGTTAAAAATCAATTTTCATAAGAGCGACATTTTTTGTTTTGGTGTGGCCAAACAGTTCGAAGCCCAATACACGCAACTGTTTGGAAGTGGTCTGGGGTCTTTTCCTTTCCGGTATCTGGGTATCCCGATGCACTTTAGACGTCTTCGTAACTCTGACTGGAAACACATTGAGGACCGATTTGAGACTCAATTAAGCTCATGGAAGGGAAAAAATTTGTCAGTTGGAGGTAGATTGGTTTTAATTAATTTTGTCATTTCTAGTTTGCTTATGTTTATGCTCTCTTTCTTTAAGATCCCGGTCGGAGTTCGGATGCGCCTGGACTTTTATCGCTCTAGATTTTATTGGCAGAGCGATGAGCAAAAAAGAAAGTATAGACTAACTAAATGGAGCTGCTGCTGTCGTCCTAAGGACCAAGGTGGTTTGGGCATTCTTAATTTAAAACAATAAAATAGAGTTTTGCTTTGTAAATGGCTCTTTAACCTCTCAAATGAGGATGGTATGTGGCAAAATCTTCTCAGAAAAAAATACCTTAGATCCAAACCGTTTTCCCAAGTCGTTTCTAAGCCGGGGGATTCTCATTTCTGGACTGGCCTTATGGGAGTTAAGGACCTGTTCTTCCCTCTTTGTCGCTCCCAAATTGGCAATGGTTGCCAAACGAGATTCTAGGAAGATGTTTGGTTTGAGTTTACCCCTTTGAAAGACAAGTACCCGTAGTTATTCTACGTGGCCCAAAATAAACATGTGACGGTGGCATCGGTTTTCCAAAGTACACCGCTAAATTTATCTTTTCGACGAGCGAGCGTTGGGCCTAAGTTGGTGGAGTGGAATAACTTAATGATAGATATTGCAGAGTTCACGGTTGCTGGGAACCGGGATAGACTCATTTGGGGTATAAATTCTAACGGACAGTTTTCTGTTAAGTCTATGTATCACTTCTTGATGAATTCTAATGCTCAGTTTCGCCATAAATACTTTTGGAAATTAAGAGTACTTCTCAAAACTAGGATTTTTCTTTGGTATTTAGGCAGAGGGGTTATACTCACAAAAGATAACTTGATTAAACGAAACTAGAATGGTTGCCCCAAATGTTGTTTTTGTTCTCAGAACGAAACCATCCAACATCTATTTTTTGACTGTCATGTCGCTCAATTTTGTTGTCGGGTGGTAGAACTAGTTTTTAACTTGATACCCCCTCGTTCTGTCGCTCATATGGTGAGGAATTAGTACTATAATATCGACAATAATATCAGAGATCGAGTTTGCATTGGCGTCCTTGCTTTATGTTCGGCTATTTGGCTTTACCGTAATGATGTAATTTTTGATCGAAAGTTCTTTTATCATCCAAATTAGGTGGTGTTCATATGCGTACATCTTCTGCGTTCATGGATTCCACTGCAGCAGGAGGATCAGTGATCATCTTTGGAGACTGGGAGTAACCTGTTGAGACAGGTGATACTTCACTTATTCTCGTCTAGTGCTTGGCAGCAATTGCCCAGAATTGGTGCTGCTAACACTCCATAGGGCACCTTGTTTAGTTATATCGTGTGTAATCGTACGATCCTTTATGTTTTCTTGTTCTTTTGTGCTAGACTATTTATGTGACTGGTGACTCTATTCGTTGGCTGTGTGCATCTTGATACGCAGAGGCTGGAAGTAATATAATTCTTCCTTTATAAAAAAAAAGAAATATCACAATGGATGAGAGACCTTGGGATGTTTAAGTGGTTAAGAAAACTTACCATTTTCAACTGCCCACGGTGTAAGGATATACCTATAATATGGTTGTCAGTCTCTCTTGAGTATTTGTACATACAAAAAATGGATAGCCTAACCACATTATGTAAGTGCATTGAGGTGGAAGCTGAACAACACGGTTCATGTCTGCAGTTCTTCCCAAAGTTGAAGGAGATGCGATTATTTGACTTACCGAGCTTGGAGAGATGGACGGAAAACAGTGTGGAACAACCCAATAATAGTCTGGTAATGTTCCCGGTGCTCGAAGAACTATTTATAGAAAGCTGCCCAAGACTTGCGAGTGTTCCAGGTAGCCCCGTTCTCAGAAACCTACTCATATCTAATTGCAGCAGTCTTCCAATCAGTCCTTTGAGCTCTTGGCCATCTTTGGTGAAATTAGATGTTCAGTGGGTGGCAAACATGATGATGGCGCCTCTAGACTAGCAAAGCCGATACCAGAGAAGACCTGCGAAAACACTTGGGAATTCGAGTCTAATTGGCTCCAACTGCTTTGTAACACCATCTAGTTTGTCCAAATCGCACCGTGGGCCTTGGGAATGCTTTGCCTTCGTGGAAGAACTGACGATTATTGGATGGGCCGAACTTGTCTGCTGGCCAGTGGAGGAGCTTCGGAGTTTGTCTCGCCTCCGCCGTCTGGAAATTTGGTGTTGTGACAAGCTGGAGGGGAAGGGTTCATCGTCTGAGGAGACCCTTCCGCTGCCCCAGTTGGTGAGGTTAGATATTCAAGCATGTGACAGTTTACTGGAGATTCCGAAGCTGCTTGCATCCCTCGAGGAACTGCGGATTATGAATTGCTCAAGTTTGGCGGCACTGCCTTCGAACCTTGGAGAACTGGCCAAGCTGAGGGGTGTCTGTATCGGTATCTACAGAGGCCTGAAAGCTCTGCGTGATGGGATGGGTGTCCTCACTTTCTGTTGGAGGAAGGGTCCCCGCGCTACCCCGAACCGACGAGCTTCTTTTCAGGGCATCTCGGTTCCCCTCGTTGTATCGACCTGTTGTGTTGGACGTTGTCAAGCTCCGCCGGCGTCGCCGACAAGGCCAAGGGAACGCTCCGTCTTGGCGAACGTTGGGGCCACGATCCGCCCCGACGCCGAGGACAACATGTCGTCACCATAGCGAGTATTAGGATATTGGGGTCAATACGAGAGTTTTCACTTCGCCCCGACACGAGAGTTTCCGTTTATCCCTGACACGAGTGTTTCACATTTCGCCTCGTCGGTCGCAGTAACACGCGCTCCTTCCTGACGGACATGCTTGCCCGTACTCTTTCGGCACTCCCGGAGGTCGACGTAACCGATCAGGAGTGCCTCATATACACTGTCTAGTCCCGTAGCTACGACACTTTCCTTGAGCGATTAACGATTCACATTTGTCCAGGGATAGAGGAATTCCCGCAGGGTCTCCTCCAGCGGCTCCCAGCGCTCAAATCCCTACAAATATCAGACTGCCCCAAGTTGGGAAGACGTTGCGGAGGAGGTCGGGAGTATTTCCACTTTCTCTCGTCTATCCTGGAGAAAAAAATTATAGAACCCTCCCCCTCCCGTGCTGTGCTGACTCAAACAGAATCCAGCGGGAATAATTTTCTAGGAGGCTCCTCCCCCTCCCGTGCTGTGCTGACTCAAACTGAGTGAGTAGTCCTGTGCCCCTCTCCTCTTCCATTATCTCTTTCTACTGGAAAGCTCTTTTGTGTATATTTGACTGTTATTCTTTTTACTCCCACCTTTTCTTTGTTTGTTAGGATCTGAGATGAAAATTCATCTTCGCCTTCTGCCGACTCTGAAGTTAACTCGGGTTTCATGGACTCCACGGCTCGTTGGCGCATTTGTTTTTTGAGTTTGCTTCTAGACCAGGGCTCTGCCTTTCTTCAGCAAGGCTAGGCTATTTAGCTGCTTACTAGACTGAGCTAATCTCACCGATCAACATAATTACATACAGAGGTATAAATTTAATCCAATGCCATCTATAGTAGTAACTCCTGCGACTGTGTTGTGTTAAATTGTTAGCTGTGCAGATGCAATTTGTGGAGCTCTTATCACTTGTTATTGACGGTTAACAGATGCCCCAGCTAGAGATGTCAAGTATTTACAACTGTGGTGGTTCACTGGAGATTGCGAAGTTACCAGTGTCCCTTGAGGAATTGATGGTTTGTTGCAAAAGTTTGGTGGCACAGCCTTCAAACCTTGGTAATCTGGGCAAGCTGAGCTTGCTCTGTATCCTTACTGCAGTGACCCAAAAACGCTGCATGATGAACTGGATGGCCTCACTTCTCTCCAGCAATAGGTAAACGTCAGTCGTTCCTATGCCATCTACTTCCTGTCCAACTGCATTGCACTGAACTCCTGTTCCTTTTCAACCGCTTATGTGATCAGGCTGCTTTTCTCTCTAACATTCCCTCACAAGGACAATATTTTTTGTGTGGTGTGTTTATGGGCTTTGTGTGCCATTTGCATTTTGTAAAGTCCCATGATGCTTTCTTGTTATTGTCTTTTGCGAGCCCTGAAACTTTTTCTTTATTTGTTTGTCCTTGTGCATCAGTGTAGGATGAATGTGGAGATGTGAAGTGCCAAAGGAAGGAATGAAATCTGAAGAGGCGAAGGTTCACTGTATGTGTTACTGGGGACAAGGTGCTACATCGGAAGAAACACGTTATAGTACTGCTGACATTGCTCTTTTCGATGGTGAGATTTCTCTGCATATCTTAGCTTGTAAATCTCCTTTCTCCATCTTGATTTTGATGAAGGGGGAGAAAATGAATGTTGGACAGTCTGTTCGGCTGTTGAAGCAATAGTCTATACTAGTCACTACGGCGATTTCTTCATAAAACCTCTGTTGTAACTCATACCAGGAACCACTACCTCACAAAGCACTTTCACTGACGGGCGCAAAACCGTCTTCACTGACAGGTTTTGCGCCCGTCAGTAAGCTCCCGTCAGTGGAGATAAAAAAGCCACTGACAGGCGGCCGCACCCGTCAGCGGAGATCAACTGAAAATCCAAAAAAATGGCAGCCCCCAGGGGAGGCTGCTCTAGATCTGACGCTTCCCCACGGCGAACTCCACCAGGCATATCGCGTACTCCGACGATGACGGTGGCGAGGCTGCTGCTGGTGGCGAGACGGTGGGGAGCGCGTTGATGGCCTTCTTATTGAGGCCCTTGGGCGGCGGGTCCGCTTCTTCTGCTAGGCAAAAACACAAGCACATGATGCGCGCACACCAGCACACCGCCAAACTGTAACAGCTCGAAACTGAGGGGTTCCTCACCTTGCTCGATAGATGTACCCACTTCATGCATGTGTAGTCAAGGGCGAGGTGGCCGTGCTTCGCCGCAGGGAGCACGCCGGGATGTCAGCGAACTCCGTCTGCAAGTGGCCGCGCACGGCGTCCCATACCCGCGACACAGGCAAAGGATCGAGTTAACCCATTGAATCGGCAATTGAGCTTCTTCGGCGAGGATAGCTAGCGTGGGATTCCAATTCCATGCCTTGATGTGGCCGTCGCCGGAGGAGAGGGCGAGGAAATCGGAAGCGGGGTTGAAGGAGGTGAGGAGGTCGCGGATGGGGGCAGCGGCGGGCGCCATGGCCCTCGCGGGGCGGATGGTCGTCCTAGCGGCGGCCACGGACCCGGCGACGGCGGCGTGGGCCACGGATCTGGCGAGGGCGGTGGCCACGGACCCGGCTCCGGCGGCGGCCACGGACCCGGTGACGGCGGCGTGGGCCACGGATCCGGCTAGGGTGGTGGCCACGGATCCGGCGAGGGCGGCGGCCATGGACCTGGCGATGGTGGCGTGGGGCACGGACCCGGCGACGGCGGCGTGGGGCACGGACCCCGCAGCGGCGTGGGGCACAGTGGGCGCAGCAGCGCGACGCGGGTGAGGAGAAAGAGAGGGAGGCCGGCTCGGGAGAAATGTATGAGTGCGGCTGGTTAGGGTTAGTGAGGGCTTATGTACTGTGGGCCAAAACATCACTAACGGGCTTCAATTTTGGCCTGTCAGTGGTTTGGGCTAAAATATCACCGACGGGCATAAAATTGGGCCCGTCAGTGGTGTAATAAACTGTGCTGACGGGCTATAATAATGGGCCCGTCAGTGATACTTCCCGTCAGTAGAAATAAACAACTACTGACGGGCAATATTTTTTACCCGTCAGTAATTATTTTTTCTTCTGAATTTGGACTGTCTACCGTAATAACCACTGACAGTTACATGTTCGCCCGTCAGTGGTGAACAGTACCACTGACGGGTATTTTATGCCCGTCAGTGGAGATTGTATAGGACAAATGTTTTCTGGGGTAGTGAACTAGTCTTGAAGCATGACATTGGAGTTGATCCAGGGGGTTTGTATACAGGAGATTTGGTTGGCACTTGGCAAGGTAGTAAACCATGCAGTTACATTCACCGCAGTGTTTATGCTAACTTTGAGAAGTACAGAACACCTGTCGTTGTTTGGCCATCATGATTACGTGCACGGTTAATGTAAAAACGCGCCATTGTAACTTTTCCCCTTGTGACAATGGTACCGCATGTTCCGTGTTCATGTTTAAATGTTTTACCAAATTTTGTTAGTGGTACATATAGATATATATAGCTAGATTCAGATTTCAGAAGCCACCATTTATAGATCAATCTGTGGTGTCTCATATATGAAGATCGTTCAAGTATGTGATGTTTATTTTTGTAATGCTTGGACTACCCTGGCAGATTTGCTAGTTTGAATTTCAGAATCGAAAAACAGTTACCAAACTTTATGAGATGCTAGTTTACTATCTATACATGTCTCTGCCAGTTTAAACATTGGTATAGAATTCAAGTTTCATGCGTGTTAAGTCGGTGAAATGAACTAGTAGTTCTCCTCTTCTGTCAGAAGATCGTCGTCGGTGATCGGGTGTTTCTAGCTTTGGTCGACTAGCAAAAGCAGAAATTTGTTGCTGTTTCTCGCGTCGATCGAGAACCGATGGAAAAAAAGGTTGAGTAACGCACGTCGCTCTTGAGGAAATGAAAGCAACCATCTGCTTGACATCCATCAAGGGTAGTGTCAGGTAGCAAATCCCTCCCACTGAAAACGTAGCTAAACTGATTTGACATTTTTTGCAGTAGAATGTGTTTCTTCGACCAAATTTTCTTATGTTCAGCTTAAAATCATTGGCCTTACTCCTTTTTCTTTCTGCCAAGAAATGGATACACCATAAACATAGAAACAAGAGAGTGAATTTTGTACATGTACATGTGGGTACATGAGTTAATGATTTAGGTCAATTTTTAATATTTGTGCATTTCAAAAAATTCATAGATGTTCATCATACATGCACACCACACAATTTTATACAAAAATATAATCAAGAGTGCCTTACACAAAAAAGACAAAATATTGTTGTTGCATTATTTTAAAAATAAGTTTTAAAAACTAAGCATGTAAGCACACATCGTTCGCTAAAACTAAGTGTTGGAGGAGTCCGCCCCGATAACCCCGCTGAGGTACCCCTGAATATCTCGGCCAGTAGTGCTAACTCTAGATCGGATCTTTGTAAATGTGCAGGATTGCGGGCAATCCGAGAAGACTTGGCGAGATCGAGAGTACAACGATGAAGCCATAGAATGTACCGGCGAGGCACATCGGGCAGATGCCGGCGCATATAGTAGGTAGAGGTGAGGAGGAGAATACGAATCGGTCCCAAGCGCTGTAATGTAGAGTAGGGTATAACCGTAAACTGCCTAGGAGCAGGCATGTACATTCACTTGTAGGTCGCTCCTGTCTATAAAAGGGTAGGACGGCGTTCCCAAATACAGAGAGCAATCAGAGATTTTTCCGGCGATTCCTCGTTACATTTTGGTTGCATTTCTTGTATTAATATTTGGCAAGAATTCGGGTCTAGTGGTAGAAGTTGCTTGGGCTGCCTTCTAGGTCATCCCCTTCGCTCCTCGGTCTCTCAATCTGGGGTGCCCAAAGTTTACTGTCCGAGGGAAACTTCGTCGACAGTTGGTGTCGACCGTGGGGATCGATTGAAGGCGACGTTCTTGCGACCTGCTGCTACACCATGCCACCGCGGGCTAAGAAGGGATCGGCGGGAGCCAAGCGGAAGGTGGTGAAGGGCGGAGAGACTGGCACACCAAGCCAGAGATAGTCTCTTTCCCCGTCCATCAGAGGCGAAGTGGGAGGCGTTGGCACGCAAGAGAGGGGAGTTGTGCCGGCGGGTCCTGATCGTCCAGACGAGGTCGGACCCGGTGTCGTGGCGGACGGGGGAGATCAAGGTGTGGGCCGAGCCGCGGAGGCACAAGCACCTCCGGTGGCTAAGAATAGAGCGGGTACCCGAAGCTTGGCGGAGGAGGTGGAAGACCTCCGGCATCAGGCTGAAAAGGCAGCGAAAAGGGCGGAGGCAATACAGGCACGTCTGCAGGCGGCAAAGCTTGAAGTTCTCAGGGCAACCGCTCAGTCCCAGCAGGTGGCCAACCTGTATCGGGCTCAATTTGATGCAACGCGGGTGCTAGCAACCCCGCCACCACCACCAGAAGTCCGCGCCACAGGGGATCTACGTCGCCAGCTGGCCGAAGGGTGAGCAGCCGCGCGTGAGAAGACACATGTCGCCGTCCCAGCCGCCGAAGCTCTTCTTGGGGATCTGAACGAGACTTGAGCTTGGGCGTCGGCCTTGGTAGGCGAGGTGCATCACGAGGTAGCACATCTCAGGGCTAGCATACAACAGAATCAACAAGCCCCCGTGCAGCCGTTCGTAGTTATGAAGGAGGACCGAGTTGCCAAGAGGACCCGTACATTGGTCAGCATCCGGGCAAAGAGGTCTCACGGAGCTATGGAGGACACAGTTGGGAGAGAAGCTTAGATCCGGCAGAGCTACAGCTAGAAGCTATGTCGGAGGAGCGTTGGTGGCGGCGGAAGGAGGAGAAGGAGGTTGCAGTCACGGTTGTGGTGGCGGCGAGAGAAGGAGGAGGGCTTGGAGGCGACGCCGCGAGGGCGAACCCGACTTCCCTCAAAAAATAATTCTGGGCTCATTCGGTCTGTACCTTTTCTCAGGTATAAGTGGCCTAAAATTGGCCCAATATTAGGGAGTCAGAAAACGAAAACAATCATCCAAGCACTCTGTTGGGCTTTGCTCAGAAAAGAACTGGGCTCTGTAAATTACACCGGTTTTGGGCCACAAAACAGCCATCCAAGCGGGGCCTTATTAGTTTCCTGTTGAGTTGATGCTCATTGGAAATATATATAGGTTCAGTAGATAATTTGTGAGTTAGTAGCAAGCATCTACACCAGGATAGTTTTTGTCGGTCTACATGTCCTTGTTTGCTTCCAGATTTGCCATCCCATGTTATCATGAACCTTTGTGTGATGAATAAGACATAAATGAATGTAGGCATTGTTTACCACCGAGTACGTTTTTTTTTGGGAGCTAATTTCAACCAATTTGTTGTTTCATAGGTCTACTATCGAGTATGGTGAAGGCATAAGTAAAATCATAGAATTTACCTGTGTCAATTCAACAAGACATAATACAATCATTTGCCCTTGCAAGAGCAGTGGAAATGCATATTGGTTAGGTGAACAACAAGTTCGTGAGCATTTGATCTGTGATGGGTTCATGCCTGGATATGCCTCGTGGATTCATCATGGGGAGAGCTTGTCGACATCTGAATCGGTAGCTGACTCAAGTGCAGAATATGAAGACTATGCTAATAGTGATGAGACGGATGAGATGCTAATGGAGGGATTCGGGATGTATGACACTCGTACTTTAGGGGCTAATGGTGAAGAGTTCAAAGATGAGGTGGAGGTTGATGCTGAAGCATACCATAAATTAGTTAATGATGGAAGCCAAGAGTTGTACCCAGGTTGCAAAAAATTCTCAAAGCTACAATTCTCGTGAGGCTTCTTAACATAAAAAATCTATGGAGAGTGAGCAATGGTTGCTTTGATGAGCTCTTGACACTAATTGAGGAGGCACTACCAAATGGCCAAGCTTTGCCAAAGAATTTCCATGAGGCCAATTTTTTTTCAATACCATTTGTGTTGGTTATGAGAGTATCGATGCATGTAAAAATGATTGCATTCTATTTAGGAAGGAATATGCAGATGCTACATCATGTCCAATGTATAATACAAGTAGATGAAAGAGTGTAAAAACCAGAATTGATGGAAGATGTGTCCATAAGGTGACTCAAAAGGTGGTTCACCATTTTCCACTAAAGAAGAGGCTCTAAAGGTTGTTTGTATCTTCAAAGATAGCACCATATATGCGGTGGCATTGCGAAGGCCGCACGAAAGATGGCTTGCTACATCATCCACCTGATTCACCTATATAGACTAAGGTATACCACTAAGTTCGATGTTGAGCTGAGTTACTATGTTTGTTGTTTACCAATTGTTTTTCTCAATGAAGGTGACAGTGGCACCTCAAGAGAAACTAGAAAAGGTCAAGGCATCTCGGCAGAAGTAAGTAATCTGAAATGCACTTCATATTTTGAGAAGCTAATTGCAATTAAGTAAGTAATTATCTGCACATATAGTGGGAACTATGAAAAATGAAAATGCATCATTCGATAAGTCGCTACTATTGGTCAAGCTAAATAGACCACCTTAGGGTTTTCTTTCTTCCATAAGTAGCTACTATTGGAACAGATTCAGTTTACCTGCTTTCTCTATTGCTAATTGATTGGTTACTAGTTATTTATGTTTCTGTTAACCCATAGCATATCGAACCTATATGCTTTCCTTATCTTGCTTACCTCATGACTACACATTCTTTTGCTTTTAGGGGACCATATTGCAACACTTTGGCAATCGAGCAGCAGCAAAGCATTGGAGGAAGACATGAATCTGGTTGATCATTATTGAAAAGTTAATGTGTTGCAGGTGCAGATGCTTCAAGATGACTATGAATTATGAACTTCTTTTTACTAATTCCATGTGTACCTGTGCTATATGTTTTCGTATTAATAATAGGGACTTGGTGCAAGTCCAAGGCCGGTCTAGCTTGCTCGCGGTAGGTTTGACATGTTGTGATGTTCAAAGATTAAGCGAGGCAAGCACTATAGGCTCCTACTAAGTCTCTGCCTGCTGTATTGACCGCTTTGTGGTGTTCTTAAGTTTTTTTGTGATGCTATTTCTGGCTCATTTACCATTATATCATAATCTTGTACAATTTAATTCGGGTGTTCTAGAAAAACGCCTCAAAAAACTTTTGAAGGTGTTTTTTAAAACGTCAAAACGTGTATTTGAGGGCATTTTAGAAAAAGCCTAAATTTTTGTTGAAGACTGTCTTGAAAATATCAAGAATATATCTTTTGAGACATTTTAGAAAACACCTCAGTTGTTTTGAGGTATTTTAGAAAGTGCCTCGGTTTTGAGACATTATTAAAAAATGTCTTGTATCACTTTTTTCTTCAACACTATTTTTAGCACTTCTAAAACACCTTGAAAACGATTTGTAAGCATTTTTAAATCTTTTGAGGCATTTTAAAATGCCTTGGAGTCTAGGTCACGTCGTAGTGAAAAGGGTAGAAAAATTAATACATTACATCTTTCCATCCTACTTTTGTGACTTGTCTGATATCCTACTTTTATGAGTTGTTGTCTTGTTGAAGTGGCATTCTGTTCTGTTCTTGCGAAGATGTCGAAGTGCAACAAGAATATGTGAAAATTCCTGAACTACAAGTGGGTCTAGAAGGGGGAAAAACACATGGCGTGGCTGTGTCCCATAATGGGCCATGCCAATTTGCTGAACATAGCTTCAGGTAAGGTCACATCGAAGCTTTGGACAGTAGTGCAGGTGTCCGCTGAGCAGCACACACCATTTCTCTCATTATTCCATGGAAGAAGATAACCAAAAAGTTGACGCAGATGTTCACTCTGAATCTCTGATCGAAGAGTAACAGCTACCAGTAACAATGCAAGGGAATGCCTCCACAAGATGGATGTGGTTCAGCTCAAATGTGTGAGCTTATCCAAAACAGGAGCTCATATGTGCATGTGATTCATATAACAGCATCTTACCCGTTGACTCAGGGAATTGGAATTTGAAATGAAAGATAATTTAGTACGACATTAGTAAACACAATCAAGATAATAGATGGAACATTGTAAGTTATTACTGAAAAACATATGTTTTGCTTATAAAAAGATAAAAGGGATAGTTTTGTTTTTGCCAAGAACGAACATTGAAGGCAAATTTTCCCATAGATCAAAGAATGAATAGTTTACAATGGCAGTAACCTGGTGACTATAGCATCCAATGATATATCAGCACTGCTGAACTGAGGATACTTGATCCTCGCTTCTTTTTTCTTTAAGGAAACTTGATCCTCACTTGAAGTTACAACATCATCTATACCTAGAAATTGGTTTTATGCCGGGCGATAAACAACAATGAAAGATCACTTTCACTGAGAACATACCTCAGGCATTTTTTGGGGTCTGCATATGTGTCCTAACAAACGATCCAAGAAAAGCAAATGCATCAGATTTTATCATGGAGGTTAACAACCAAGTCATGTGCATCGTCTAGAAGCCTCCAGACGTCGAGCTGCCCAGCCATGCTATGGCACTCCCACAGTATCTCATCCATACTGCTGTACCTCTCGATGATCAGCTTCCTCCTCTGCAGGACACAGGCCGCAATAGCATAGAGCAACAAGTCGTCCGTTGGAGGAGCATGGAGCCTTATCCTTCCCCATGTGGACCTTCCAATCCCAGCTCGAATTGCGGCCTGATCAGCCCACATGACCTCCCACAGACACAGGGTCTGGTCAAATGTGAGCTCCCTCCTGAAGAGAACCAACACCATTCTGTACACAAAGAAGCAGTCCTCGGCCTGCAGCTTCTGCAGGTGTCTATAGAGGTGTGAGTCCTTGCGCTTGATAATCTGGGAGACAGTCTTCAGTTGTCTTCTTATTCCGACTTCATCGAGCCTGAAGTTGTGCCTTGCCTTCCTCATGAAACCCACAAAGCACCAGAACGCTTCATGGTCTTCCTCCATCACCGCGATTATAGGTGACAAGAGGTCACTCATACCTTGGCAGTAGCCGATCTCTGGATCATACAGCGCATATGCCTCAAGCAATGCGACTAGCCGGGCAGCATGATAGATCATGTAAGGCTCTAAATGCTCGTAATCTTTCAACCCAACAGATAATGCGCACTGTAGTGCTTTCTCCTTAGAGACTTCAGCCTGGTTATGGGAGAATAAAGCCCAATCGGTGTTTGCCCGGATAGCATCTAAACGTATAATGCGCTGCCATGTTGCAAAATCCTCTGGAGTTTTGTTCGATCTAAAAAAGTCTGACTTGGATGAGGTACTCCTGACAAATTTAGGCTCTGGAGCACAGTTCTCTCCCATACTGGCAGAGACGGACATCCTGCCACGGTCATCTTCATCGGAAAACTCAGAGTCAGAAGATTCTGATTCCGCCAAACATGGTTCTACATAAGTTAACTCACTTGTATCTTCGTCCATGCATTCGACAGGAGCACAGTCAGCATTTTCAGGGCTGTTTGCCTCGCTGCCTAGATACTTAAATTCCTTTGGTGATACAGAAACACTTGTACTAACATCATCCAAATAAGGTGCCCGTGATACTTGAGCACCACCAGAACAATCTTCATTATTGACTTCATTTATAACCTTCAGCCCAATTCCCTTGTAGCAATTCAGAATTTGATAGCACTTGCGCCTCAGCTTCTCATACTCATTCCTGCACCAGAAGATATGTCAATTAATCTGTCAGCAAATTAAGCAGTATCATCACGGAAGTCAATGTTCTTGTGCCATCCTCTTCTGATAATTGGAATTGCAGCATGTTCAGATATTAGTCATGGAAGTTCCACTTAGCATTTACATGTTCTTAATTACTCTCACTTTGTGCTATGTCAAGATAAGTCATTATCAATGCAAGCGACATGTTCAACCAAATCTAGAATGCGAAGGCCGATGGGAGACAAGGAATGGATTAATGAAAATGTTACCTTTTCTTTGTCTTGATGGTTTTCCTTTCCTCTTCAGAACTATTCAAATCATACCTGTATATGACAAGATATTTGGTCAATCTCTGGACTTGGTGTAGCAACTCTACTAAATAAGAAGTCTACGTATGAAAAGCTAAAAAGGACAATCAAATCTTTGTTCCCATTAAATCTGACTACTATACCGGCAAATAAGACTGGTGGCAGGTCCAGTTCGCTTCAGCAATTGGATTGTACTAAAATGAGAAAAGTAATATTTAATCAAAATATGTGCCAACCATGCTCGAAACCTCAACCTCACCCTCGCGGTCGGGGAGGACCTTGCGTACAACCTGAGCTGCACTTGTTTGCTGACTAATACATGCAATATACATGAAAATATGCTAATATGGACCCACAGGTCCGGGTTTTAAAACTGTATTTTCAAGTGCTAAAAGCATTTCTTTTGGCGTGTTGATGATCCTGTCTGAGTAGTTTTCTTTACCAAAATCCAAACTCAGCCTGGTTGGAACTTGGGTTTTGGTTAATTGACTGAGTTATATTTCTTCTATTTTTTCTGGAGTGTTATGCATTTCCATGGAAGACAGAAAGAGCAATATGAAAAGCGGTGATAGGAAACCCAGGTGACCAAAATCATTTTGCGGCTTTCTCATACATGGCACGGTATTGAATTTTATCTTTATCGTAAAGGTTGTCATGCGAAGCCTCACTTTTTACCAAATGGCCAAAATAACTACAAGACCATACTATTACTCGTTTTCGCAAAAATAGATTGATAGGAGGTCCATATTAGATTGACCTCTTTGGACACTAGTTCAACAAGTTCATATCTAAATATATGCATTGATAAGATGGAAGTTCAAAACACACCTTAAAAGCTATAATTGATGGCTTTCTGCATTGACCCAGTTAGGCATAATATTGTGATTTTTTAATGCCAAAACTGACATACAGTCACCTTATGCATGCTTGTGCAGCACTTGCAGGCCAGATTTCAGTTCAATCATACAAGTTTATCCCAACTTGCATTTGCCATCAACTGAGGTGTATATACCTCATGCAAGATTGTTTAAATTGTTTGTGATATTCTACGGGATTTAATCCTAAAAATTCTGCTAGCACATGCAAAAGAAGGGGCCCAGTTAGGAAACATTTCAATTGGTTCCCCGTACGTTCTTCTCTTCCAAGACCGTCTGTACACAATTTGGCGGGTGGTTACCACAGATCAATAAACCAAAGAATGACGCAAACATGCCTGTGTCCGCATCATTTAGCAGGTCGTTACCACAGCTATGTGAACAAAATGACATAAGCACGTATGTTTTATTAGATATATGAAGATTTTTATGTAGCTAAGTGTTCAGTTTAATGGTTATTAAGCTGTAAAGCAACATTAATCATATCATTTGGGCAGAGCATATTAGTTGTTGAAAGAGACTAATGTTCTATTATCTGAAGCTCTTTAATACTGACATGCCCCTCGAAGACATACAATATAATGAAATAGTAGAAGGAAACAGTCCAAGCCTGGACTAACTAAAACTTACACTACGACAAGATCTGTTACCATAGTAAAAACAGTAGCCTGTTTCATGAAAACTCAACGAATTATGTAAAATTACTGGAAATGAACTTCACGGTGATGCTTGCTACTGAACTTTTCATCATATGGACAAGCACACAACTTCAAACCCTGTTAACGAGATGACTGTCTATACGTACTAAATGCATAAATCTAGAGAAGGCAGGTAACTTACACTCCAAGTAGAAACGGCCAAACTTCAGCCCTGATACCCGGTTCAATTCCCTGTAGAGAATGATAGAAAGAATTTACTTCAACATTCTTTGAAGTAGAGTAAGATGCAGAACATTTCATTGCATCAGAAATGTGTATAGATAATGACCACATATGTATGTCGGCCCTGGATAACACCAAGACTCACCCCACTGCGAACTTTCTTTAGAAATTTTCTTCCTCCATCACGAAGCTTCCCATTTGCAGAAAATAGGCGGCTCCAATGTTGACAAGAGAGTGCTCGTTTTCTTTTCCTTCGAGACCACGGAGATTTAATTCCACCTCTGAAAATAGATAGCTTACTTCTATAAATGCCGAACATATAATTATACAAAACGGTAAGATCTATAGTTCAGTGATGAATTTATGTTATGCGTTATTGCAGCTTAGCAAAAACTGTAGTTGAACATAGCATTCACAATACAACTTTCCTTCTACAACCAAATGGTATCACAGGCAATTCCATCCTAAGGAGTTAAGTTTATGGCTTGTCACCAATACAGCACATACAAATTGCAATTTAACATCCGGATGAACCACTAGCGCATACGTTCAAGGTGCCCAATTCATGACATTAGGAAGCAACAAATCCATGCTCATCTTTGCAAAACATAATCTTGAACTCTCCAGATGCCACTAGATGAGACAAGAACACCCTTAATTCCATATATGGACGATTTAAAGATGAGTCATTTTTATACAAATTGACCGAACAACTGACACGCATTTTCCGGAACCGGAACTAGCACGATAAGGTGAGCCACGTCTTCCCCCTACTACGTAGTGTGAACTACTAACTAAGACTTATCTAGATCAAAGCGTATAAAAGCAACTAAGTCTGAACAAAACAAAAAGGTAACCTTTTTTCGCCTAAAGCGGCGTCTACAGCAGCACTAACACTGATCAAACCACCAATTCCACCAAAACACACACAAGAAGCATAATTTCGAGCATGATTGGTTAATTAATCGGACTACCAGCTAAAGAGACCAAAAATCCCCCATTTAAGCGACTCCATTTCTGTACCAATCACCAACTAAAATTCGGGGCGCGAGAGAGAACTGACCGGTCCGAGTTCGGTGAGGACGACGCCCGCGAGGGAGAGGATGGGTCCGCCGCAAGCAGCGCCGACGCCGAACCCGGAGCCGCCGCGGCCGATTTCCCCGACGCCCCCAAAGAGGAGGACGAGGAGGCGACGAGCATAAGGGAGCGGCGGTGGATCCATGACGAAGGCGGCGGCAGCGGCGAGGAAGGCGTCCTCGGAGACGACGACGACGACGAAGATGAGGTGCTGGATCGCCGCAGGACCTTCATCATCATCCTCGCTCTCCTGCTTCTAACTACTACCGAGACCAAGCCCGCCCCGACTGCTCCCGCGCCAGGTCGGCGGGGAGCTCCTCCATCCACGCCCGCCGTATGACCGCGCGAGCTTCGCCGGCGCTGGCGACGGCGAGGTGGGCACACACACACGCGGGTGGATGCGGAGCAATCGATCGGTGATTTGGTCGTCTCTCTCCGTAGAGAAGACAATGCGGAGTTAAAAAAGGGTGGGTGCGGTGGGTGCCGCTTTTAAGCAGACACTGACATGTGGGGCCGACTAGGTGGGCCCACGTGTCAGTGTCAGCTCGAGTATCGTCTCTCTTTCTTTTCTGTTGAGTGGTCTTTGTTCCTGGTAATAATTGAAAATTCGGTCTATCGATCTCAAAAAAAATTTAAATGGGTCTATCAAGTATACAAATTTAGAATCAGCAAAATTTTGTTTATGTCATGCCATTTTGGGGTTTTTTTTAATAAGATGTTGTTTAATGGTTGGCACTTATGTTGGAATATAAATTTTTGGCGTGGTATCTTTTGCTTGATTAAAGTAGATATTTTGGTTTGGTATGTGTCTGCTTCTTGTGTTATGAGTTTCCATGTTTGTGGCAAGTGTGTATCTTTTTTCTGTTCAGATAAGTCTCTATCTCTCTTGATAGTATAGTGTTATCATCTCTGGTATATAGTAATTACGTTGGGTTCTAACAAGAAGTAATAATCACGTTGGATATGCTGCTCTTTTATTTTTCATCTAAAGCAGATTGTCAAAATTAAATCAGAAATATAAATGGTCAATTGATCGTATTTCTGCGGCACGACCAAAGATATTATTGTTGAGTTCAGCTAGCCTGAGAGAAGACCGGGTTGTGGTCAACTTTTTGAACAAGCCGTTCCATTTTCGGGGCAACACACGGTCATAGAAAAAATACACAAACGTTGGATCTTGAACCAGATGCAAAATCCACACACAATTATAATTAGGGAGTGTTTGAGACAGCTCCAGCTCCACGAAAAAGTGAAGCCAGCTTCACTTAAAACCCAGCTTCACTTTTTTGTGGAACTAAAACTGGGGTACATCGGAGATGATTAGAAGTCATATTTTATTGATATTGTATATTAAAAGTGGATATATAAACTATTTTATTTTAGTTTTTAATCTTCAAATCTGACGTGAAGCTGGGAGCTAGAGCTGTCCCAAACACCCCCTTAACCTCGTAATAAAGCCGCTAAATAATGCCATAGTAGTGCTAGTACATAATGACATTTGATTCTGGACGATTCTGTAACGGCGAAAACATGCATGCATGCACTGAACATTGCATCCACCATCTTTTCTTCGAGGAAAGAGAGATTACTTAGGCAATAGCAATACAATCTGAAGCTACAATATGCTCGTTACTTACAAGGTGAAACATGTGTGATGTGTCAACCCTGCATGCAACGCGATGCTCAGGCTGATTAGCTAATTGAGCCGACGAGAACCGCCATGATTTTGGTACCAAGTTATGCATCCATGCCATATGTATCTCTTTTCTTTGGACACCTGCCCCCGACAAAAAGACTTGTTCGGATTCTTTTGAGCACCAAACTAAGCAGCATCACATTGGTTGGAGGTTGCAGACAGAAACACTTTGCGTTGCACCAGTTCGTTACCTCGAAAGCTCCGGCCATCTCGGCAGAGGCAAAAAGCAGGGAAAGCACCGGGCATAATTGCCAAGATCCCCACGACGACGACGACGACAAGGCGTCATGCGTGTCATGCGTGTGGGCAGCGTGTTCCCCGGGCCAGAGACCGCGGTGCAATTCTATACGAGCAGAAAGGCGAGGGGAACCGGAACTAACTGGACGTGGCTCTCGTGGAGTCTGAGCAGCGCTAGCAGATGTGTGCACACGCCTTGAGATACCGTGCCACGCATGTTCTTCTCCTCCGTGTCCATGTGACCTCTATGAAGGGTCACATGAGCTTTAGATTTCAGCGATTTGATGAGGCTCTCGGGTAGATTATCATGTGGTGGATTGGCAGAGTGGACTGGAGACTCATGTGCTTCTGCTTAGAGTTGTTGCCATAGCTCAGGTGGCCAAGACGTGGGTTCCGGCTCCTTCTTCTTAGGTGAATGCTAAAGCTTGTAGCTAAATTTCAGAAGGAAAAATGGAGTTGTTACCCGAATTACTAGTGTATGATAGGCTCAACTAGCATCTCTGGCTTAGCGCTCGACGACGGTCGCCAGACAGCCTTCTGGCTTGATAGCAGGCTCCCGGGCGGCGCCATCTGTCACTCCATGCCGGCCTTATCATCCCACTAACGACTCCCTCGCCCCCCGCCACTCAACTGCGGGGCTCGGCAGCCAGGCCCGGCCCTGGAGGGGGTCAGGCGGGGCGGCCGCCCTGGCCCCCAAAATGGAGGGGCCCCCCGGGTAGGTAGCCTGCATATATGTACAAGGCCTGCTGCCTGAGACCAGCGAAAAAAATATAAACTGGGACTGGCCCCAGCAGGCCCGGCCCTGGAGGGGGTCAGGCGGGGTGGCTGCCCTGGGCCCCCAAAATGGAGGGGGCCCCCGGGTAGGTAGCCTGTATATATGTACAAGGCCCGCTGCCTAAGGCCAGCGAAAAAAAAATGTAAACTGGGCCTGGCCCAAGTACTAGTAAAGAAGTTACAAGCCGGCATGCGAGTAGCTTCGTCTCTGATCTCGAGTTCTCGACGCTTCGTGTTCGCGTGCGGCGGCGGCCGGGCGGCGTTGGCGAGCTCGACGGAGTAGACGATCACGCCGACAGCGGAGAGCACGAGCACGGCCTTGTCGCCGCTCCGTCTCATGCCCTTGTCGCCGCTCCGTCTCATGCCCGTAAGGCCGTAACGATTCCAACTCGCCGCTCGTTTCTCTGTCAGTTTTAAAATCAGTGTTCGTCTAGAACCTGCACGAGTCTTGCTTCACGTAGCACATATGGATTTTTGCCTAGCCTATTTATGTACGATATGCACGGCAATGGAGACTCCAAACACCGCGATCATTTTGCAATTATCCGAGGCATCGATCGATTGATCAGGACCAACAAGATCGATTAGTAGCTAAGTTTTAGCGATATATTCTTATCCTTCTTTATTACTTTGTTAAACAGCTTGATCAAGAAAATATTGATTCATGCCCTTTCTTTATTACTTTGTTAGATATGTAGATCAAGATAATACTGTCGCGTGTTGCCGTGTTCTCGTCGTTGTCTCGCTGATTGCCTGAGCTGCTGCTCGCGCCGGCCAGAACAGCAACGCTGCAGCAAACCGCAGACGTGGGACGCGGACGGATCGGCGGATTGTCCATCGCACACCACCGTCGTCAATTTTAAAGGTATGTCATCCAAAAAGCATGCATCCGGCAGTGAGAAAAGGAGAAAAAAGAAATGGGTAAATGAGTTGATACAATCACAGAGCGGATCCATTCATAATTTTTTTAAGAGCAATACAAGCACTTCAAGAAATCCAGACGAGTTGGCGATGGTTGTTGTGGAGGAACAAAGTAATGTTAATAAAGATGGGGCCCTACAGAAGGCGATGTTGACACCAACACAGATGATAACAATGTGAGTGATCATGAGCATATATTTAATTCAACTGCTACCGAATCTACTAGTCTTGATGAGGAACCAATTTTTAGTATGGATATTTATGATCCAAGTAATTTGGATAATCTTGATAACAAAACAAGGGACATGTTAGTGGAGAAGGGGCCTAAAAGAGAAGAAAAGTTTACATATCCTGTGGATGGGAATTCAAGACATTTTTCGTATATTCATTACTCTAGAAAGATGAGCAATGGAGAGGTACGTGACAGAAAATTGTTAGTTTATTCAAAACATGCTAACAGAGTGTTCTGCTTTTGCTGTAAGCTTTTCAATTCCAACATATGCAAGAGTTCATTGGGGCATGATGGGTTTAGAGATTGGAGGCATACTAGTGAGAGACTGAAAGAACATGAAGCTAGTGTCGAGCATATTACTAACATGAACTCTTGGAATGAACTAAGGGCTAGACTGAACAAATATGAAACAATTGACAAAGAGTTACAACAGCAGATCACAAAGGAGAAAGAACGCATAAAACAAGTTTTATTAAAGATAGTTGTCATTGTGAAATTTCTTGGTAAACGCAATTTGGCTTTTAGAGGATCCAGCGAGCAACTTTACAATGACTCTAATGGTAATTTCTTAGCTTGTGTGGAGATGGTTGCTGAATTTGACTTGGTAATGCAAGACCATCTCAGGCGTATTCAAAACAAAGAGATTCATTATCATTATCTTAGCCATAAAATTCAAAATGAGTTGATTTCTCTTATGGCTTCTGATATTACAAATTCCATCATCAAGATCGTTAAAGAGGCAAAATATTTCTCTGTTATCCTTGATTGTACCCCAGATGTGAGTCACCAAGAACAAATGAGTTTGTTGGTTCGATGTGTTTGATGGCAAAATAAAAATTGAGGAGTACTTTCTTGGTTTCTTGATAGTGGATGACACATCTGGTTCCGGACTTTTCAATGTATTGGTTGATTCTATCAAGTCCTTTGATCTTAATATTGATGACATTAGGGGTCAAGGTTATGATAATGGTTCCAATATGAAAGGAAAACAGAAGGGAGTGCAAAGTCGGTTGCTTGGCATAAACCCAAGAGCTTTGTATATGCCATGTGCTTGCCATAGTCTTAATCTCACTCTTTGTGATATGCCTAAATCTTGTGGTAAAGCTATTTCTTTTTTGAAATTGTGCAACGTATATATGTATTGTTTGCTGGTTCCACCAAAAGATGGAAAGTTTTGCTTGACCATGTGGAAGGTTTAACTGTTAAATCTTTGTGCAATACTCGCTGGGAGAGTCGGATCAAGAGTGCCAAAGCAATCAGATTTCAAGCTCCTCAGTTAAGATCAGCTTTGCTTGAGTTAAGTGAAGATAGTGGCACCGAACCCAAGGATAGAAGTGATGCAAAAAAATTATTTGAAGTTATTGGCAGCTTTGAGTTTATACTTGGTATGGTTATTTGGCATGACATTTTATTTGCTGTAAATACTGTGAGTAAGAAGTTGCAATCACCATCCATGTGCATTGAATCTACCTTAACACAGATAGAAGGCATAAAGAATTGCTTTAACACCTATAGAAATGAAGGGTTTGCTTCTAGTGTGGTCATTGCCAGAGAAATTGCATCTGAATTGGGTGTAGAACCATCATTTCCAGTAAAGCGACGTGCTCCTAGGAAGAAGCAGTTTGATGAAATTGAATGCGATGAAGCAATCCTTCAAGCTGAGAAGGCTTTTGAAGTTGAATATTTTTTGTTTATGGTTGATACGGTAAGCAATTCATTGGAAAGTAGATTCCAAGAACTCCAAGCATTCAAAAATATATTTGGGTTTTTAATGAGTTCGACAGCCTTGAAGTCATTGGATGGTTCTGAACTAAAGGACAGTTGCACTAAATTTGCAAAAACTTTCTCTTCAGATGGTTCATATGATGTTGAGTTAAATGATCTAATTTCTGAGTTAACTGTTATGCAGTTTACTTTGCCAGATAGACCAATGTCTGCTATGGAGATATTTGATTTTGTTAGAGAAGCGGATTGTTATCCTAATATTTCTATTGCGTATCGGATCTTATTTACTATGCCTGTGACTGTGGCATCAGCTGAAAGAAGCTTTTCAAAGTTGAAATTATTGAAGAACTACTTGAGGTCTACAATGTCTCAAGAGAGGTTAAATGGTCTGGCAACTTTGTGCATCGAGAAGAAATTATTGGATGAGATTGATATTGATAGCATCATTAGTGACTTTGCTTCTCGGAATGTTAGAAATTTTTTTAAGATAATATATATAAATTATGTGATATGCTTTTGGACACACTTTTAATATTTTAGTAACATTTTTTATAAAGAAATTGTTTGATATGATTATTACTTTGATTTTTATATTAAAGGGCCCTAGATTCTAGTTTCGCCCCGGCCCCCGAAATCTCAGGACCGGCCCTGTCGGCAGCGCCTTTCGCTTCTCGCGGGTCTGGGAATGGTGCGTCTCTCGGGACTCTTAAGGGTGTGTTTGGTAGAGTGCATCCCCTCATCTATTCTCTTCTCAACCCACTTTTCAGTGTTTAGTAGGATGTATGAACTCTCTCAACCATGCCCACCTCAACCCACCAAAGCCTCTCAGCCATGCTCAGGAGAGAACCCACAAGTGGAGGTTCCCTGGTCAGCATGGCTGACCTCAACCCACCAAAACCTCTCAGCAAAGCCTCTCAGCCATGTCTAGACCACAGATACAGCCCACCAAACAAGATCTCAACTCAGCATGTCTCAGCATATACAGGCTACCAAACACCGTGCAGTTGTATGCACTCAGCATGTCTTAGGAGAGAACAACCATGCCAGGGTGAGACTGGTACCAAACACACCCTTAGATCCTGCTGCGGTGCCGCGCGCCGCACGACCGGCTGCGCACCGCCGACCTCTACAAGTTCCAAACCCTGGGCGGCGAGGTCGCCCCGTTCGCGGCCTTCGTTTGGGAGAACGTCGCTCCATCGAGACTTCGAGAGTGCAGTTCTTCGCCTGGCTCCTCGCTCAGGACCGTGTCCTGGCTCGTGCCAATCTCCTGCGCAAGGGCATCCCTGAGGCGCGCGACTGCGCTAGCCCCATCTGCCCGGGGCTGCTTGAAGACGCCGATCACATCTTCTTCGCCTACGACTTCGCACGCCGCTTCTGGGCCTCCATCGGCGCTGCGGTTCCCGCGGACACGTCTGTCTGCGACATCGTCAAGTGCCCCATGCCGCCAAGCGTCCCCGAGCGTTCGTCTGCCACCTTTGTCCAGCTCTGTTTCTTGCACCTGTGGAAGCATCGGAACGGGGTTGTCTTCGTTCGGAAATCTTGTAGGGACCTGGGTTGCCTGCTTCTGCAGCCCCCCCCCCGGTAACTCTCTATGTACTCTCTCTTATATGTGCCTTTTCACTGAAAATTTAGGTGGGGAACCTCCCCCTCAATTCGAAAAAGAAAAACTAAAATCTCTAAATGGTCATGAAAAAATCTAAAAGAATTGACGGCATCGACAGCATGGGTCTACATGCATTTGTATTATTCACAACATTATTTGTCTTTTGTCTCTTAATGAATTAAAAAAAATTATGGCAAGGTTATGCGTGTTATGTCAATGTAGTAAAATTGCCTTGGAACTTTTCATGGTCAATAGAGGTGGTAATTGGGTCTCTAGCGTACTAGCACGTGTTATGTGACCGGTGCACACAATTTGCCCCGCTAAAAGCTAGCTTGACCTGAAAGCTGTGAAAATTTGTAACCTGCAGCTTCATTGCTGAGGATGCAGAGTAGCTAGACTTCACTACTGAGCCTTTTTCTTTTTTTTCAGAGGACTTCACTACTGACCCTGTGAACCAGGTAGTTACTCGTGGTAACGCACTGCTGATGCAGCAGGTAGCCAGGTTCAGAAAGTTACTCACACGGCCACATATGACATGAGAGGTTCTGCGTGATCAAAAGCAGCCTGCGGTGCTTGACATACAGAAATGGCAGCTGCAGCTGTCTCGTGTATCATAGCAAATTCTTCGGTGTCTCATAAATGCTGCAGCAGACATATCAAGTTGTACAATTTGCTACGAAATGCACTTTGAGCATTTTGGTTCAACTTGAATGAATTGAACCTACACCTCGAAAGCTGAGAAGTAAAACAGCATTGAACATTGAAAGATGGAGTTTTTCTTTAAAATATTATTTTTTTATTCAGAAATAATACCACATTTAAAAAAATTGTAAAACTGGCATCAATTGCCACCAGTCCTGACGGTTAGGGCGTAACCGCCACACGTTGTGGCGATAAGAGCCAATCGCCAGCCGCACCGACGATTCGGTATGGAATCGCCAAGCCGCGTGACGATTGACTATAATCGCCACAAGGGATGAGGGGGCAATCATCATGTCCACTGGCGATTTAGACCCAATCGCCAGTAGACATGGCGATTGCCCCCTCTGATTATATAGCCAAGGTGCTATCGTATCGCCATGAGCCATGGCGATAACACTTTGTGTCCTAGCGGTTACAGAGAGTAACTGCTTATCGCCACCAGGGATGGCGCTTGCGCCTTATCGCCACTCTGCGTGACGATAGCACTTAATATCGTTGGTGCGGCTGACGATTGACCCCTATCGCCACAAAGCGTGGCGGTTGCATCCTAATCGCCACGGCTGGTGGTAATTGAGGTCAGTTTTGTATTTTTTTTTAAATATGGTATTATTTCTAAAATTTCTGAATAAAAAAAAATATTTTTTAAAAAAAACCTCCTGTGCTAAGGAAACATTTCATAGTGTCGGAGATGAACATTTGGGTTGTAATAACTAAGCTCTACAAAATTATAGACAGCTGAGATAACTGCAAACCTCCAATGGCACGTGTGAAAGAAGTGCAAAACCTTAGTCCAGGATTTGTGAAAATACATTAACAGGTGAGTAGAAAGGAAATAATATATAACAACAAATACTGAACAACATTTACAAGCACTGATTTAAATATCTGAGAAACAAATATCCCTTAAAATGGCAATTACTTGACTCAATATACTGAAACTGGAGTGTGAGGCACATCTACCCTGCAAAACATATGCTACAAAAACACCCTGAACTTTCCAGAAGATTAATGCAAGTATGGATCCACTGGAAATCTCATCGAATCTTTTATACTTGAGGTGGAAGTTTCAAACTTATATGACAAAATGGGCTTCAAATCCTCGACAACATTGACACAGCTGGCTTGTCAGTGAACCAAGTGAACTCTCCATCTTGCAGCGCAACCATCTCAACAGGCAGCAGATCTGATGAGCTTTGCTTGTTTGAAAGCGCTTTATGTAGTGCACCTGCTTTCCCAGCACCAGTGACCACAAGTGCGATATGTGCGGAAGAATTGATCACAGGGAATGTAAATGTTATTCTCTCTGGTGGTGGCTTTGGAGAATCCTTGATATAGCTGACCAACTTCTGGTTTTCGTTGACAATAGGATGACCAGGAAAGAGGGAGGCAACATGACCATCAGGGCCCATCCCCAGAAGCATAAGATCAAACTTGGGGAATCCAGTTACTGGTGACATTGCAATCACACCATTCTTTATAAGTCGTTTCAAACAAGTTTCATAGTCATCCGCAGCCCCCTCAGCTGACAGTGTATCATTTATGGCATACACTTGGTTAGCAGGAATCGGCACCTATAGGACATACAGATAAAAATTTCTGAGTGCAATTATGTTGAGAACAAAGGTAAAATATTCTCATTGGACATATGATGAGAATGCATCATCTCAGTATGATGCTAATACAGATATAAACATCCACATAATTATGTTACACATGTAGATGAGTTCAAGTCGAATTCGATCATACAGGTATGACATGTGATTTTAATTTGCATGACAAAACAAACATATAGGCTAGACCACACGCACATTATTTTTGGAAAGAAAAAATCAAAATTCCAGAAAGACAACTCACTTCTCTCAATGACAATAATGCGTGCCACTAAAGCTAATCTTATCTCTCTTCTGAATATGGGTGCAAAATACAGCCTATTACAATGCCACATCAAGTAAATTCTTTCATCCATTTGATTGATTAGCCAACAAATAGAAATCTCTGAAACACAACACAGTGATCAAACACATGACGTCTTGCTTCTGGATCCTTGATATAACTTAACTCACACACAACCAAATTTTCTCAGTTGGTGCAATGTACTTGAGATAAGAATGAATTAATCTTCCATTATTTAGATGAACACAGGATATATTGTTTTCTCCAATATTCCTTTTCCACGAACAATGTATGTGTCTCCACAGTTTTCAACTTTAGACATCAATCAGTTTTCTACATTATGTCTACAAATCATATAAAATTATCTAGCAACTGATGGCAATGCTCTACTGAATTTCTTAACTGCGGACGATAACTAAGTCCAACAGAACATGCAATCTTGCAGAACAGTATATAATCTGCACAAAATTTTCGCATATCCTATTTCGGCCGCACAAATAATCATCATGATCCCATTTCTGCATTGTATCAGATACCCAACAAGTCAAACAAGAAATCCATGCAAGTACCTTAGAGAGCAACCCATCCATGGCGAGCTTGTAGTTGCTATCGGCGTGGTCCTTGGGCACCACCCTCTCGTCCGCCCAGAAAACGTGCCATCTGCTCCAGTCCACCGCCTCCAGGTACGGCGGCTCCGCCAGCTTCCTGCGATGCCCAAAGATTAGACCCAAAACCCCACGAAAACCAAGAAAGGTGCGATCTTGAGGAGTTCCAACTACCTGAGAGCCTTGATGAGAGAGCCGCCGGAGAGCACGACGGCGAAGGCGCCCCTCTCGGCGGCGAACTTCCTCGACAGCTGCTCCGTGTACCTGGCCAGAGACGCCGCGAGGTCCTCCTCGGCGTCGAATATGAGCAACCTCTTCCTGGACGCCGCGGCCTCACCAGCGGTGCCGGGAGAGGCCATGGCGGGGACCGGGACGAGGCGGGAGTGGGAGGGAGAGGAGGATGAGAGTCTGTAGGGAAGAGATCGGCGGAGGCTCGCGGGGATCCTGGAAGCTGGCAACGATCGGCGGCGGCCGGCGAAGGAGAGGGACGTCGAGGCGGTGGAGGAGGCGGCGGAGATGGGCATGGTGGGGAGGGCGGCGAGGAGACCGGAATGGAGCGGTGGATTGGGAGATGTGGATCACTTTATACCCGTCCAGATAGCGATCGACGACCGGATCACGCGGGCCTGCCTCCTTCTGCCGCTTTTGATATTGACACGTGCCTCAGGTCAGGTGCCGTGCTATGTCGAAGACAAAGCACAGAGGCACTTTTGCAGTTGTCAGTAATCAATATGAGAAATTTGGGATCCTTTCGAGGAAAGAAATTTCGGTTTATTTTCGACCAGACAAACAAAAAGAACTTTTATAATAGGAAAAGACTAAGGATCGATAGACGCAGCAATGTTTTCCTAGTAAAAATTTTACCACATAAACATCATTTATTAAAATACTTTTATATTACAAATCTCGCACCATGGAATTTTTTTTCGTATAATAAAATATTTGTATGGTGCAATGAAAAGTCGTCCTATACAAACTAAAAACAAACAACATATGTATAGCATTTTCCTTTCAGCAACTAAAGAAACTTAACCACAAAAGTTAGCAAGAGAAATCGCCAACCAATTCTGCCCCGCTTGGAAAGCAAAAGTCGTTCTGATTTGTATACTAATTGGGCTGTTTCTTCTGATGTTTCTACAAAATTAATACAAATTTTTTGCATTTTAGATGAGGCGTCAAATAACAAATATGTCAAATCATCAAAGAGTACGATGAGGACATAACCTATTTGAATACGACCATACTTGATGTTTTACAAGCTCTAATTTTAACAATATGTGTAAATTATCATATGAGCTCGTTTCTATGAGTGAATTCTGAACTTTATGCTACTCCTTGATGAATGTGTTGCTATTATATTCAGGGATGAAATGTGCAATGATATTTGGAGCGGCAAGAGAAAAATCATGTACAAGATGATCAAGATGAGCTCTGAGATGATCAAGCAATGTCAAGATGAGGGCAAACCATGCATGAAGATAATGACGTCTATTATGCCTTCTACAAGCAATTAAAATCACCTCACATCTATTCTGAAATTTGGCCGAGAATGCATGAAATATACGTTGTATTTTAGCCATCTACAAAAATAACTAAAAGAATTGTTTAAGGTTATGGTGTTATGCCATCAAGTCAACCATGTAATAAAATAGGTCAAAAAGAGATAAAAACATAGTCCTAAATGGTCCCCCCCCCCTTATCGAAATCCCTACGACAACCCCCTCTTTGAATGCCCCACCAGTTACTCCACATATAAGGCCCTGTTTGTTTGGGCTCTTTTTGGCTTTTGAAAGCCAAAAGCGGAATAGTTTCGGCTTCCAAAAAGCCAAAAGCCAAAAGCACCTATTTAGGTGCTTTTTTGGCTTCGAAGCCAAAATCCAAAAGCCAAAAAGAGATGTAGTTTCGGCTTCCAAAAAGCTAAAAGCCAAAAGCACCTATTTAGGTGCTTTTTTGGCTTCGAAGCCAAAATCTAAAAGCCAAAAAGAGCCCAAACAAACACCCCCTAAGTAGCCCCCAAACACCTCTAGATCAGATTGGGTTTTGTTTAATCATAGTAAGCTTTGCTACTATATTCATGATTTCAATCGTGTTGTCTAGACCGTCTTCAAAATCTACTATCAAAATTGCACTTTATTGTCACGTACTTCATATATATTCACAATTTTAAATTGTTGTTATCTTGTTCTTGCTCGTTCTTCGATTGCTTGCAGGAATAGACATCCATGGTCAAGTTAATCATGCTTTTGACATGTTAATAACACTTGGGAGTTAGTGTAGCGATGGCTAGGGCCCGTCATCATCGTATGGAGTAGGTGGGTCGTTAATGTCGTCTCCACCAAATTGATAGTTACAAATCTCACCAGGACACCTATTGTGGCATCTGAGTTATGCATAATAGTAGAGCTAGTTAAATGTCACCAGCAATGACAAACAAGTTTCTTACAATAAGAAAAGAGTAGATGTATGCACCACGGTATAATACCTATATTTCATATTGATGATGTATCCGGTACAAAAACTACATGTGCTATCAAAAGATGAAGCGTTCAACATGTGAGGAGTGATTAATACTTATCGGCGATAGTAGAAACTAAAACGGGTGCTTTTTAGAGAGAGTGAGTGAAGCCTGCTGTCAAAGAGAGAGGGTGGTTCCCAATCCTTTTAGCAACATGAAATGGGTGCTAAATAATATTGGCCCTCCTATGCGCCGTCCGCGCAGCTCCTGGCTACATGCCGCCCGATTAGGCCTCGATGGGTCAGGAGCCACCCAGATGGGCAGCGCGGTTGGGTCTCGATGGACCAAGAGCCATCCATGTGGGGCCTAGGTTGGCTGCACCATTTTTTTCCATTCCAAATTTGGCCGACCTAGTCAATAAGTGTTTTTTTTAGCTGCTGGCTAAACTTGTCAGTTTAAACCATTAATTTTCTTGTTAGGTAAGCAGTATGATGGTACATGATGAAACTTGGACGAAATATAGCAGAACATTTATAAATGTACGATGGAACAAAAAAAAATAAGTCAGAACAAAAGATCATCGATTCTGGAACAAAAAATGTGTTGACGAATCAAGATATTGCTCATCTGCTGAAAAATATTAAACGTACAGTGAGACAACAATTATTAAATTGGAACAAAAATCATCAATTCTCAAACAATAAAATGTTGACAAAACAAAATGTTATCATATATAAGAACATTTATAAACGTATAGTGGAACAAAAATATTAGTAAGTCAAAACAAAAGACATCTAAACCCAAAAAAAATTGCGTGGAACACAAAAATGTGTTGATTGCACAAAATGTTACTCGCTCCGAAACAAAAATTAGTTCTTTGCAAAAAATAAACACTCCTCACGAACATTTCAACTCTTAGTATAGAAAAGGAAGGGGAAAAAAAAAGATAAGAATGGAAACAAAGTAGACACACGTGACCGAAAAATTATCTCTATCGTTGCTAATATAGTAATTATAATCCAATTGGTTGTCTGCTTCTACAGAGCGTGAGGCCATGCAACCAGCATATCCTCTAGCCCCACTATTTTTAACCCAAACCGACAAGTGAATAAAAATTTCACACATCCTTGAACTAGAAGATTATTCCGGAGAAAATATACAAATAGAACACTACCAAAGCAAGGCGATTATATGAACTTAGTACGCAAAACATCTGCAAGCACAAGGATAAGAACACCAAACTGGCAGTTGGAGCCACGTTCGTGAATCAGATTGTAATTGTTTCCACTGCAATTTCCATTGTACAAGATCGCATGATTTCTCCGGCATCCAGGTAGCATCACATGGACGAATGAATTAATTCACACGTAATACAGTACCAACATTCCACCCAAGCAATACCATGACAACTTCCAACGAATAGCAGATAAACAACAACAAATTTAGCTTCTCCACTGAATGTTTCTAATTGGGCACAAACATCATCAACATGCAACTATCACTGGTACACTATGTTATAATTAATAATAACCTTATTTATGCAGCATGCTGCTCCAGCGTGCATTCGAAGTAAAAAGACTTTCTTTCAGAGTACACAAACGAGTTATTGATCTTACAAGGTATACCCAAGAGAACAAACGTGCACAAAGGTTACACAGACAGACAGACAGACACACACACACACACACACACACACACACACACACACAAACCCAAACTGCAAGGACTTCACACCAACAGCCACTCTTATTAGTTAAAACAAATAAACAACGTATCAGTAGGGCATGTTAGCATTTGCAATCAAAGCGATCAACCACAAGGGAAATATAGCCCTACTAGCAGTGGGCACAAGAACACTAATTCAAACAATTTGCATGGTCAGTATCACAGGAGTAACATGTGAGCATTTCTTGCAAAAAAGAAGAGTAATAGATGAAACGAGAGAAACTGATAGCAGGTCCAACCTTGAAGCAGCCCACTTCACTATCCAAGCTAACTTCCTGACCATTCAACTTATGGACAACGATATGAAGTTCAAAAGTTCAGGCTGATAGGTTTTTCCAGATATAACTAAATTTATATGCTTGTCCCTAGTGAACACATGGAGCTATACATCAAAATCTGAGATCACTAATCCCGAAAAAGGGAAATAATAATTCCTGATGCATGAGACTACGCCAGAGCATATGCACGGTTAGATTAAGGATGGCGTGGAACGTGCACAACACACCTCGCCGGTATGTACAAGTTAAGAGGCAAGAACTTGGAGGAATCGCACGTGGAACATCGGATCACAGGAGAACTATGCTTCATGATCCGTAGATTTATGGAATGATCACTTGCACATCTAATATGCTAGTTTAAATGAGGGCATGAAACTCTTAAGTCATAGTCGGAGAGACCCCTGATTCTACAAAAAAAACTAAGACTAAAACAAAAAACGCTTGTACCTTTAAGTTACTGAAGGTGGAGAGAGGTACACACTGCCTAGGCAACCGCATATTGTACAAGGCCAAGGTAAATTTTCACAGATGCGCAAAGAACAGGCAATACTTAGTATTACTAAACACGGCTAGAAACAAACTAGCAAGTGTTCAAAATAGTTAAAAGTTTCACATGATAACAAAGTTATATTGTATGGGCCACGCCGCGAGATAATAAAATACAGTAGACCATTAATACTAAGACAGATACAGTATTGAGGAATAAACCCGAAGTTCCAGTTCTAACATGCAACACGACAATCTAATGGATACTGAATATCGATTATTGCATCGTCCCTTTCACGCTTTCGCAACATGAGCTGACGAACCCTACAAGCCACCGGCGGAGATCTCAGCGAAAAGCGTTACGCCACGGAGGTTTGATCGCTCGTATAAACGATAGGTTCGGCAACCACCTGACCCGCACGACTTAACGCCTACCGCGAGGCCCACCAGCTGACCTCGGACCAGGAAAGCGCGAGAATTGCAGCCGCAAATGGGCTGATTCACGATCGTGTTCGTCAAACTTATAACCTGCAAAACGAATCGCGACGGTTTATTTTGCTCAGGTCGTCGAGAGAACAAGAGATCGAACCTCAAACGCTCACCCAATGCTATGAAGGATGCAGGTGCAAGTATTAGATCCAACGCAAAGGGAAAATAGATACAGTAACAATTAAGAACTGAAACATTGGACTGGCAATGATACGTCGGCATGGGAAGTTCAAATTGTACAGCATCCTAGAATTAGCTAATTATTGAGCAGTATTATAGATAGCCAATGACTTTCCCAACTTAGTAGTAATTCTTAGCACCAAACTATTAAGTAACATTATATTTTCGGAATATATGTTAGTCCAGCAAAATGCCCTTACAAAACATGTAGCATGTGAATAAATGTTGGCTGCTATTGTGGCTGCGCAGTCAAAAAAGGTGGGATTTCTACTATTAATCCCAGTTAACAGTCAACAGGTTGCTATCCATAATGCACAACCTAACTATGCTGCAAAAATTGCACAAAGAAAGCACAACTAACATAAAGTAAAACAGATAAACTAAAGAAGAAAATTGAATATGATGACCGATTCCCAAGCAAGCTTGATGACAAACTAAAGGGGAATGCAGACATATACAAGTCAAAAATGAAAATACATGAGAATTGAATATTATCGAACATAAAAGTCAGACTATCTATATAACTACATAATCCATATCTACAAACATAAGTATGTTCACCTTGCAAAGCTTCAAGAGCAATAGTAGCTTGGGCAGGGCTATCAAAATCAACGAAACACAAGACATGAGGATCTCCACCAGGCTGCAGCAAAGTTGATGGATTAATATGTATCATCATTAGAAAAGAAGAGTTTATATTAACACAAATCATATTAACGTACATGTCTTGATTCCTTGTTGACAAGCCTCACTTCACGAAAACCTACAAAAGGGCGGAATATATCTGCAGAGGAAAAGGTTAAGGAGCAAAAGCACCTATCGAGCGAAAGATGATACATTCTTATATACTCTGCTGAAACTTCAAATTGAACAAGCAGCTCATTGAGGCATATAAACTAACAGGAATGGAATCAAACAGTCAAGATGAAGGGTGCAAGAACAAGATCATAAACAAAAATGACATGATAAAGATTGAAAAAAGCACCATGAACCTCTCAAGAAAGTAGACTCAATCATCCGTTAAGAAATGAAGTTTAGTACGGCATGTTAGCAGCATATTATATAAGGATACGTGAAACCTCCCTGCGCGTGCAATTTGCAGGCAGGCCTTCAATGTACAAAGTGTTGGATGCATCTGGCGGGAGAGGAGGCTCAGGCCTTGCACCATACCCCATGCCTCTGCTGTCCATACCAACAACACCCATCATACGGCGATCGTCAACAGGATATCCACTCATCCCACCACCAACCATCCCAGCACCACCCATCCCACCAACAACTGCCCTACTTGCTTCATTGGCCCCAACAGAAGGCATCTAGAAGCACGACACAGAGGCTAAAGTATCAACTACTCTGTGCTTAGAAAAATAATGCTAATTTTACTTAAGAAACTTGAGATTATACCCCATTGCGTAGGTAGCGGTCATAAGATGCTCCAATTGCTTCATTATCTCTAAGTGAATGGTAACCTGCATTCTCGCGCGGATAATATCCTGTCATCTCTTGTCCACCAGGTCCATCTGCAGAAACAACAAAAATAAAAAAAAGCTTCATGTAAATCCCACTTGCCAACAATCTCATTAACTAATATAAGCAATTAAGCAGCAAGATCAGAATCTTTCATTAGATAAACAAGTCATAACAAAAAGGTGTAACTACAAGGGAAAGATATACAGGAAAAACATATATATAAGAGATGCAGAATAAACAATAAAAACGCCCAACTGCATGCATGCTTAATTGCTTACTAACTGGTAGAAATCCGAACAACTTCACAAAAGCATTTTCCTGTGATGGGAACTCCAGGAATTCATTCCAAGCAGGCAGCACTAGTGATTACCCACCATTGCTCCACAGTTATTACATTTTATTACCAACTATGAAGGTCCAGTGTACTGATATCCAAACAATCAATAAAAGGCTCTAACGAAGTTTGAGCTAACAGTGTAAAACAGCTGCTTGGGCACTAAATCAGATCATAGGTGCAAAACTGAAGGACAATGATTATTGTGTTTCCTGTAGTAACACTGTGCGGTGAGGCAAAATGATGTGGCGGCAATTGTTACCACCAGAAGCTCAATCAGCAGATTTACCACATATGTATCAACTCAGTTTTTCACTTCTGCAAGCATCTCTCGCTCCAACTACCACATATGTACTAGTTTATGTTGGAAAATAACCTTTTTTGAGAGAGATTTGGCACTTTTTGGTCACTAAGGTTCAAATTTCCATCTACTGCTATGATTATGATAGATCATACTCCCAACTTTTATTACACCTAAAAACTAGGCTAAAACTGCCCTGATGCTTACAAAATTACTAGTTAGATCTAAGCAAGATATCCTGTATATCTCTCCATGCACTAATCAGGCGACAGTACGACATGCAAGGACAGACAACGGCGATATCACGGGGGAAAACGGCAACAGAAAATTTACAGATCTAGAGTGCGCAGATCGAGATGCCACGAACGAACTCACCGCCATAGTCGGGGCGCGCGCGCTTGAGCGAGGGCGCGGCGGCCTGCTGCTGCTGCTGCTGCTGCGCCATGGCCGCCACCTGCTGGTGCTGGTGCTGGTGCATGCCGCCCGCGGCCGACGCGGCCTGCGCCACGGTTGCCGCCGGAGCCATCCCCGCAGCGGCCGCCACCATGGCTTGCTGCTGCCGCGCGTCGGCGTACCTCCAGTAGTTCTCGGCCGCCATCGCGTAGCTCCGGTAGGTGGCAAGCGAGGGGTTCGTGCGGCTAGGGCTTCGGAACCCTAGAAGGGTGGGAGGGGGAGAGAGATTTGGTCACGGCGACTAGGGGAGAGAGAGAGAGAGGGGTGGGGATCGGTTTGAAGCGGGAGTGCGTCACGTGTCAGGGATCGTGCGTGAAGCGGGCCGCATCACGTGGCCCGTGAGGCGGGAGAATTTGGGCCGGACAAGTGTTTGGCCCATTGGGCCGTGAGGCGGTGGTTTTGGGCCTGTTAAAGATACGGGCCGCACGGCCCATCAAGAAGAAAAGGAAGAAGAAGAAGAAGAAGAAGATCAAGATCATCTGTGTGGGTTTGCATTATGAATTGATGGAATAATCTACACTGATCGTGTCTGGATCAGACGGTAGTGCACGGTGGGACTGATGCATTTTCGTTAATTTTTTTGACACGGTGCAGCACATGTTTGGTGCACGTACGTCGGGTGTTTGGTGGTCCGTGTCCCACCACCACGGCACCTTTGTGCTTCCTTTGGTACATGAGGGCTTCGTTTCAACTTCTTCTGGTGGAGAGAGATCGCTCACTCACCGTGAATGAATGAATCAGTGAAACGCCTTCCAACACTGCAGAGAGATGAACACAAGCGCGCGCACTTCTTCCTTCGTCCTACTTACAAAGATTCGCTTGGAAACGTGGTGGAATTTACAGGTGCTAACCATAAATAAAAGATGATTAAAAACCAAAGACTAGCTAATACCAGTGGATCTAGACACGTTCCGATATCGCACACGAATCTCGAGGAACGCACATGCCGATGTCCCGATGCCTCGGCCTGTGAAGATGACTAGCTAGCGCTAATCCCACTTCACTTCACCTCACTCGAGCCCGAGATCCCAACCACCGATAGCTTCTTCTTCTTCTTCTTCTTCTTCCTCGCAGCACTCGCACCTCAGTGCACGCGCGCAGTACGTAACAGAACACCAGCTTCTCCTTCTTCTTCTTCCGGCGCGGGGGATGGGGCTGCTGTCGCACCGCGTGGAGCGGTCGGAGTTGAAGCCCGGCGACCACATCTACACATGGCGCGCCGCCTTCACCTACTCCCACCACGGTACGCGCTCCGGCCACCTACGTTGCCTCCGAAATCTCGCTTGGGCTGCGTGAATTGTGCGCATTCTGCACATCGTGCGTGCGGTCATGGCTCTTAGTTCTTACCCCATTTGGCATTCCCGGGTGTGTTCCTTGATCGAGATGAGTATTTTGCCTTGTCTGTCCGTGCTCTGCTTCAATCCCTTCTCTCGGAGATTCGCTGCTGCCTGCTGCTGTGCGGGGAGCAGAATTTTGAGGTGAATTGCTCTGCCTGCTGCTGTGCTGGGAGCAGAATTTTGAGGTGAATTGCTGTGAATTACTCCGTGTACTGTTTAAGGCAGTGCTAGCTTGACCGTATTTTGGACTGGGTGCATGTCCTCGCCTCGTGCTCATTCGTCTATGCCGTATCCTTAATTGGCATTGCTAGCGAGCTGTATTATCCAGGTCAAATTAATTGACAGCAGTAACTTGTAGTGTTAGGAACATCCCAAACAAGTTATGAAATATGTTCATCCAGAGTCTTGCTTTTGTTGTAACTTTCAACATGACTTGGATGAAAAACAATAGCAACTTGAATCTATTTTAGGCCAGGAAGGAGCGAATCTGCCGATCCCAATGGCCTCGATAGCATGCTGGGGGCAGAAAAATAAGTCTAACTCATCACAACTCCTTTTTTTATTGCAACTAGCTCAGTAAGTCAGTGACTACTAGCTCAGCATGTAATTACACAGTGTTCCACGAACTGTCCATTACACAGCTTAAACAAAAAAATAACATCCAGCTTTGTGACCAAAGCGACATGCTTTCTCACTTTGCTGCCTACATGCATCTTCTTCCAACTGCGTTGCCATGGCTCTTTTACTTTGGCATCTCTTCCCATTTCTTTCGCTTCACCGACATTCGATCCACATTGGAAGCGTAAAGGACTCTTCTTCATCTTGTCACTGCGTGCTAGCCAGCTGCATGGACGGATTGGACACCACGGGACCGGCATTTTTGGCGCTAGATTGGCAGACATTATGGGCGTCGTCCCGAGACATTCGATCACTGGCATATGTAGGGAAGGAGACATGCATGGGGTCGCTCTCCACGTGATTAAACCTGCATCAAAAAGATGTCATGTTTCTGAGCCATGCTATACGGAGGACGATAAAAGAAAGTTTTTTTTCTTCAAATCGTATGGATTACGCCCGTATCAAATTCATCCTTGATTCCTATCTAGTGAATTCGTTCTCGAGTTGGATCATGTTCTTATTATGCAAATCGATTTTATGGCTGTGTAATCTCTTCGATCAGGTATTTACGTCGGAGGGAGCAAGGTGGTCCACTTCACGCGGAAGAAAGAAGCGGGAACGGAAGGTCTGGACTCTGCCGTGGCCATCTCCAGTCTCATCTCCGCTGGCTCACCGGAGTGCCCGACCTTCCCGGACTGCGGCTTCCAGCTCCCGGACAGCGGCGTCATCCTCACCTGCCTCGACTGCTTCCTCCGCGACGGCTCCCTCAACGGCTTCGAGTACGGCGTCCCGCCCGCGGTCTTCCTCGCCAAGCTCCGCGGCGGCACCTGCACCATCGCCGTCTCCGACCCGCCGGAGGCCGTGGTGCGCCGGGCCATGTACCTGCTCCAGAACGGGTTCGGGAGCTACGACGTGTTTGAGAACAACTGCGAGGACTTCGCGCTCTACTGCAAGACCGGTCTCCTGCCGCCGCCCGCCGATCACGACGAGCCGGCCGGCATCGGGAGGAGCGGGCAGGCGGCCTCCGCCATCGGCGTGCCGCTGGCGGCGCTTCTCTCCACGCCGTTCAGGCTCCTGTCGGCCGGCCCACTGGGCATGGCCGCTGTCACGGCCGGGATGTACTGCGCCGGGAGGTACATCACTGACATCGGGGTGAGGAAGGACGTGGTGAAGGTGGAGGTGGAGGACCTCTCGGCGCACCTCGGTTGGCGCCGCCGCGCGAAAGCGGAAGAAGAGTCGATGAAGAAACAGAAGCCTGTTAAGGTGGAGAGGTTGCTCCCGTTGAAGAGGAAACGTGAGAGGTGACAGTGATATGCATGGAACCTGTGAATTGAATTGAAAGGATGAACTGTTGCTGTGCCATTTGTGTTTGGTCTGTGTGGATAGTTTGGAGTTTGTACTTGACATAATAAGTCCAGTCACTCGATTAATTAGTATAGATATCGAAGGGTGCAGTGTGCTAGATTTATTTTGTTTGTCTTTGCTTCTCTGTATTCTAATAGCTCAAGTGTTCAATAATTTGTCATCATGCAGACTTTTGATTCTGCCTGACATTACCTGTTCTAAACTTGAATTATGTGCCAACGGCAAAGACCTGTTAGCCTACCATCATTCACACAGCTAAGCTTGGCTTCAGGTTCTGTATTCTGGTATGAGCATGACGGTGTTCTTTACCTGCAGGTACACAAGATGTCAATACTCAATAGCAGATCATTCGTCCAGACCACATGATTGGTTCCAAAAACGACATCTTGGACAGAATCACAATGAAGTGGCGGACGAAACTTCATTGACTTTACCCACGTGAGATGAGATCTGGATGGAGGAGGATGAACATGGTAAAGATGTCAGTTGTTTCTTCTGAAATTACTCGGATGCCCCCCGTCCTTAACCTTTTTTCCCTTGTGTTCTTCTGCCCTTTAATCACTGGCCTCATAGACCCTCTCCCAGTGCTTTTCCTATCATCATTTTACCAAAAGGCTGACCACGTTGTGGATGTTTGTCTGATTGAGATCTGGGTGTTGGTTGAGGCAGGCAGGAAAAGTACTAGTACCAGTTTAGGACCATCGTTACAGACTGGTAAGGGGCGATCAGAAAATTATTCTCTGCAGCCTGCAGGAAGTACTACACACAAGTTATTATAGACTATGTAGTATCCAGTAGCAAACCTGTCTGTTCCCTGCCTTGTGTCAGTGAATGAAGTATATAGAACTGCATTACACCGGAGAGCATGTGATTAGGAGGTGGTTGTTGGTTGGCAAATTGTTTGTTTCTGTGTAACGAGTTGTAACTAGGCTTGTCTGGATGCAGGGAGCAGGTGCAGAGAAAACTCTGTAAAGTTGGAAGCAATGGTGATGGCGGTGACCAACTGGTAAGGAAAACAGCTGTTCGTGAACGGATCATGACCAAAGAGAAGACAACAAGAATTCTCCAGTCCCTGAGGAAATCGTCGTGCAATAATGCTGCAAGATACGAGTAGAACTCTGAATTCAAAGCCTCGACGGCATGTGGCCATGGAATGGAGAAGAAAGCATTCAGAGTATCAACAGCAGCACGTGTAAATAGGAGAGGGCGACGGCTTACTCTGGCGCCGACGAGCGGGGGAAAGGTGTCCCTCGGCCGTGGCACAGCCTCGACGTCATCTCCGGCGCCCTTAACCTCTCCTTTCTGGCGAGCTCGAGCGGGCAATGGCGAAGTTTCTGACGATTCCGATGTGGAGAGCTCGGCGTCACTCCGTATCACTGATCTGCTGCAGGCGGGATATTCGGTGGATGAACTAGCCGCATCAGCAGATAATCTTATTCCCGCTGATGAACTAGCCATCTTCGTCCTGATCGCCGGCGAGCGCGGCGATCCGATTTTTGTGCTAATTCAAACAAGTCGAGGCTTGAGCTATTTTCGGTTGCGAAGCCCAGGAAGACCCATTGTGAGACCGGGAGCTGTGTGCATAGAAGTGCAGATACCAGGAGATACTCTTTGTACGTTGTATCACCTTGATGCTGATCAGAGAAATAAATTTCTTCCTTTGTCTAAAAAATCATAACAGAGCACATCATCTGCACGCCTTGCACATACAGCCCGGCCCAGGGTGTAGCATCGTGGGCCGATGGAGTCAGCTCCCTGGTGAGATGGCGGTTAATTGGGCTTTGCTGACGCTGGGCTTGTAGCCCGTGCTTTCACGATCCTTTAGCTTCTCCCTCTGTCTTGTGCTTTCTTCTTCTTCTTTCGCTTCTTTCTCCTCGCCGTGTGTAGGTGTAACTCAATTCAACCTCTGGCGCCGTTTCTTTACTAGCCAGACCCAGCCGTGGATTTACACAAGGGTTACATGCGTGGTTGCACTCACTGTTACGCTGCAGTCAAAGAAAGCTGCCACGAGCACCAGGGCCAACAGATGGCAGATATTCTACTCTCTCCAACTCTCTCTCTCTCATTCAGTCAAGCAATCCAAAAACTTCCAGTAATTTATGTGCTGCGGAAAGCACCAAAGTCGCATTGCCCTTTCCCCATAACGGCAGCAGAATGCCGTTCACCAAAGGAGCTTTTTGGCGTTACGGACGAACAAAGCAAAAGCACTCGTTCCAACTTCTGGATGGATAGGTTCTTCAAATGGAATCAAACTCAAATCTATCTGTCACCTCTCCCTCTGCCTCTGCTCTCTGCTATCATCGAGCTACGTACGTACGCATGTCCCTGCTCTGCTGCGACCAAGACGAGATTGGTGCACGCCTCCTTGGCTGAAAAAAATCTGTGCCCCCAGCCAAAACCCAGTTTACGTACTAGTGCCAACTTAGAATCTGTCAATGCCGGCTAAGATAAAGAGTGAGATTAGTAACACGTGGGCCGATTCCTACCAACCAACCAATCAGATTAAAAAAGATCTGGGCAAGAGAAATGCTTTGCAATGGTGGCAGCGAAATATCTGCTCTGTAAAAACACAAACGCTCGATGGGAGTCACTCCCTGCTGTTGCGACTATATACGAAAGCGACTGGATCATCTAACGCTGTGAGAACGAACCGAACGCTAGCTCCAACCTGTCCATATTGCAGCGAGTAGCTCGCAGAAAACTGTAGTGACCGTTTTGTAACGGTGGATGGTCTTTTTCCTCTTTCCGGCTCCTTCCCGTTCTTTCAGGAAGATGTTGCTGTCATTGTCCCCTCCGTCCCTCTTTCCTCCTTTTCTCTGCCATCGGCTTTGCCAGCCAGAGAGGAGGGAGATGTTATAAACTTTAGGCTTAGGATTAACTTCAACATGATCTAGCCTAGACATTAGAACACATGGCTTATGCGGAAGCGTGAATACGGAGATGGGTGAGCCCATTGGTGTCGGTGCGAAGACCAGAGCCTGCTCGATGCAGGTGTGATGGCGACGTGATGGAGAGCGGTCAGGATGTAGTCTTAGTCGTCGTAGGCGTGAGTAGCGGCGGCCTTCGAGACACCACCTGCACTATCCAAGGATGGACGCCGTCGTCCTCAATGGCGTCGGCCTTGCCCTTGTGGTGGCTGGCGGTGGTAGTCGGACTTCATCTCTCTTAGCACCTCATTAGGATCGGTCGTTAGAGTGGATCATGACCTACCGTCTAAGTAATACTACTTCCAACGGGAGGGAGTCCTTTTTTGTCACACCCCGATTTTCCAAAACCCGAAAATTAGGGCTAATAAAAACTTTTTCGTTAATAACATCAGTCAGAATATGCCTAACTAAAACTTTAATTCAAATCATGATACCAAAACACGAAACCCCTTGCTCCTATTTACCTCGATCTCCATTTTGTCAAAACCATAATTCCCCGAACCACGTCCGACGACAAGGGCGACCCTGTTCAACACCCTGTCTCCATATGTGGCCACTGGCCCTCACGTTCCCGCCGCAAGCGCACCTCGGCATCCTTTCTCCTTTTTCTAGTCGGTGTAATCTAAACCGACATCCGCAGCTAAGTACCCACACGGTACTTCTGTGAAATTGAAGCATATACCTGGCACAAATCGCTTCCGAATGCCGTGATCTTTTGCCACCTACCTCGCCAGGTCATATCGTGAGTGTGTGCACATTATACTGCTTTTATACATGCACATACACACTAAAACCCTAACGCAAGAATACCCTAGCTCAATACCTACGCGGTATACGCTGGTGCGCCAGCGGCACCTTGCAACCAAATGGTTCCGAAACAAGATGAGAGGACTCTCGAGAGTTCCCATAACCTCTCCACATCTTGCCGCGCTCCGAAACCCTAATTCCGAGCTCCCGATTTCTTTTCTTTCTATTTAATCCAATTTCTTCTAAAACCCTAACCGTGAGACTTAGCGCTCTTCGGCTTGACTAAAGATATTAGGAAAAATTCAGGGGACCATCTATTATTACCCTCGACCTAAGTATAAAATGGTCATTAAAGGATCAGTATAGAAATATTTAAATATTTACACACCAAGATCCGTATCAGAATTTAACTTTAAACTGCAAACTCTAGAAGCAAATTTCTAAAAGTCTGATAAAATTCCACATTAGTTTCCACACCTCCAGGAGCCCCAAATCTGCAAAATCATGAACACCTTTTGCATAGGAACTCACATCTGCCAGCACCGAACACTTCGTGCAAATAGATTCTCCGCATTAAAATGAATGAGCAAGCACCAAGGGTAAGACGCCAAAACCACATTACACGGTCTCTCTCCTGTCATCTCAGCATACCTATCTCATTACTGCCTCGGTCTGTGAGCTTGGACACGTAGCAATGCCAGCAAAAATTCGGTGCCTAACTTTTCCCATCTCCTCCGTACTTCTACAGCATTGAGTAGCTAATTCACCTACCCTCTTAAATCCCTCCTCACTCTGGCTTACAACACCAGCACGAGCACTCTTCATCGTCTCCCACCCTTCCCTGCCTTTTCTTCTTTCCCCGAGCTCTCCATCCCCTCAAACTTCAATCCAGAGCTCATCTTCTCCCCTCTCCTCCACTTCAAGTTCCAGCTTCCCCAACCGAGCAGCCCAAGCTTCTTCCCCATCCATCTACTCTTCACCCCTACCCCTTGTTGAAAATATGCCCTAGAGGCAATAATAAATTGTTATTATCATATTTCTTGTTCATGATAAATGTTTATACTCCATGCTATAATTGTATTAACCGGAAACATAATACATGTGTGGTTTTATAAACAACACCGTGTCCCTAGCAATGCCTCTATCTGGTACCGGAAGAATGCTTTGGGGGCATCAACCGTCACGTCGTAACAGGGTGATCATAAAGGTGTCTTTCAGGTATTTCGGAAAGTACTTGTTGGGTTGCATGTATCGAGAGTGGGATTTGTCCATCCATGTGACAGAGAGATATACTCTGGGCCCACTCGGTAAAGCACATTCTGTATCGCTTGCAAGCACGTGATTAAAGAGTTGGTCACAGAGGATGTGGCATTACAGAACGAGTAAAGAGTACTTGCCGGTAACGAGATTGAACTAGGTATGGTGATACCGACGATCGAATCTCGGGCAAGTAAAATATCGCGAGACAAAGGGAATGGAATATTCGACATCGTGGTTCAAACTGATAAAGATCTTCGTTGAATACGTGGGAGTCATTATGGACATCCAGGTCCCGCTATTGATTATTGATCGGAGAGGTGTCTCGATCATGTCCACATATTCCCGAACCCGTAGGGTCACACACTTAAGGTTCGTTGACGCTGGGGTATAAAATGAGATATTAATATGGTGAGACCGAAATTTTGTTCGGAGTCTCGGATGGGATCCAGGACGTCACGAGGAGCTCCGGAATGGTCCGGAGATAAAGATTCATATATGGGAAAGTATTTTTAGGGTTCCGAAAAAGTTCGGGATTTTTCTGGTATCGTACCGGGAAGGTTTTAGAAGGTTCCGGGGGTCCCCGGGTGGGGCCCACTTATCCCGAAGGGGTCCACATGGACCAAGGGTACTGCATGAACAGTACACACGTGAATAGTGTCACGTGAACAGTAACCCCCCAAGGGATAAGATCAAATCCCTTAAAAATAGGAGATAAGATCGAAAGGGGAGGCTTTACTTGGGGGAGGGTACTGTTCACGCGCGTACTGTTCACGCGCGTACTGTTCACGGGTACTATTCCTCCTCCTCCAAGTTTCCTCCTCTATATAAAGGAGGGGAGGGGCAGCCCTCCGGAGAGATCTATCCCGGCCGCCGCCTCCCTCTCTCCCATCTCCTCTCTCTCGTGCGCAGCGCTTGGCGAAGCCCTGTCCGCGGAGAAACCCCACCACCTCCACCACCATGCCGTCGTGCTACCGGAGTTGATCTCATCTACCTCATCTCCCACCTTGCTAGATCAAGAAGGAGGCGACGTCTTCGAGCCGTACGTGTGCAAATCTCGGAGGTGCCGCTCGTTGCGGTGCTTGATCGGATTGGAACACGAGAAGATCCCTCTCGCGGCTGGGAGGTATAACCTAGCTGCGGGAGGCTGCGGGCTTCATCGACAACGGTCAAATTCTCCGCTGCGTTGACGTGTTCGTCGAGGGTATGTAGATATGATCTGTCTCTCGTTGCAAGCTTCTTCTAGATTAGATCTTGGCTTTTGTTCGCTCTCTCGTAGGAATTTTTTTTTGTTTTCTATGCTGCGAGTCCCATCAGTGGTATCAGAGCTAGATCTATGCGTAGATGCTTTGTACGAGTAGAACACAATTGGATTGTGGGCGTTGATTCTCTTGTTGCTACCTCTTTTCGTGCACTTTGGATCTTGCGGGATAGTAAGATGAAGCGGCCCGGACCAACTTTACATGTCCTCGCACATGAGACCGGTTCTGCGATCAACATGCAACTTGTATTGCATAAGCAGCTGGCGGGTGTCTGTCTCTCTTGCTATAGTGAGATCTAAATTGCAACGGGAGGCTTGAAGAAGTTAATAGCAATACTTGAATCCACGTTGTGGCTTTGCGTAGGTAAAGAACGGTTCTTGTATGCAGCCCCTAGAAACCACGTAAAACTTGCAAACAATAAGTAGAGGCGTCTAACTTGTTTTTGCAGGGGCATGTGATGTGGTATAGCCAAAGATGTGATGTGATATATGTGATGTATGAGATGATCATGTTTTGTAATATTTCACGACTTGCATGTCGATGAGTACGGCAACTGGCAGGAGCCATATGGTTGTCTTTAATATTTTTGTATGACCTGCGTGTCAACTCCAAACGCCATGTAATTGCATTACTTTATCGCTATGGTTAGCAATAGTTGCAGTTGCAACGCGTGGTGGTGACAATCATGTGCGGCGCCCAAGGACCTAGGCGCCATGCTGGTGGTGATGGAGATCATGCCGGTGCTTTAGAGATGGAGATCAAAGGCACAAGAAGAAAAAGGCTATACCATGTCACATTATCTATGCATGTGATGTTTATCCTTTTTATGCTTCTTATTTTGCTTGTATGACGACGGTAGCATTATAAGATGATCCCTCACAAAGTAATATCATGTTCGTGTTCTCCCTTAGTATGCACCGTCGCGAAAGTTCGCCGTTTCGAAGCACCACGTGATGATCGGGTGTGATAGACTCTACGTTCACATACGACGGGTGTCTCGACGAGCTTAGCATGTACAGACATGACCTCGGAGTACATGCAGAATACTGGGGTTGTCTTGACGAGCCTAGCATGTACAGACATGGCCTCGGAACACAGCGAACTGAAAGGTTAAACATGAGTCATATGGACGATATGATCAACATGTTGATGTTCACCATTGAAACTACAGCATCTCACGTGATGATCGGACTTGGTGTAGTGGATTTGGATCATGTACCACTAAAACAACTATGAGGGATGTTGAATTTAGTGGGAGTTTATTATCATGAACAACTAATCAAAGTGAATTTGCATAGTTCGTAGTAGTCATTGGCATCCGTTATCTACCTTACACTTAGCTTGTTAATTGAGATAGAAAAACTGAATTGATCTGGTAGTAATGATACGGAATGGTACCATATTAGTGCCAAGTTAAGATAAAGTCCTATTGCAAACTTTCGGTAACCTGACCTAGCTCCATGTGATTTAATAAGTTGTATTAATCCAAGAGCAATGATTCCAATTTAGTGTCTAAAGTCATGTTTGTCTCCGTGAAACTTGATCTACAAAATTGTTTTGAGAATTGAGGAGATTATGAGATAATCTAGGAGCTGAAAGGATTGTTTCAGAAGTGAGCAAGGAGTAACAGACATGTGATATCTAAAACCTTGTTTTGCTGCAAGATGACTGAGTATAATCTAGTGAGAAAGCGTGTGCTCATATTGTATGAGTATATGCAAAGATTGAAGACGCTAGACGTCTTGATTTCTAAATAGTTTGGCACTGAAATTATTCTCGCATACTTCCCTACGAGCTATAGTAGCTTCATCATAAAATGTTATGATGGGATGGATAAAGTGTATGGGTAATTTATTTACCATACTTAAAGATAGCTAAAAGTGGAATCCGAAAGAACGCCAATCATGTGATGATGGTGATCAATTTCAAAGTGCAAGTCTAAGGGTGCTAGTACTTGACTAAAATCCTAAGACTATGTGCCAATGTGACTGGTGCCATTGTTGATGTTGATAGATTCTTCTAAAAGGAGAGGGGACGCTGAAAGAGGATCTGAAAAATATTTGGCAGGAAAAGAAAAGACTGGAAAAGTCCAGCTCAGGTATATAGATGATATACATGTTGTAGATGTATTCTTTGCTAGTAAACATGTAATTCTTGGGTATGTGATACTAGATCGGTTGGTATGAGTGTCATACAATGCAACACGATACAAGAACTACAATGGCCTAAAAGACTAGCAAAAGATGTGGTAGTGATGCACATTGAGAACTAAATAAAAGGGTTTATTATGTTCACCGTCTGCATCCTTTCGAGCCTTTGAGATTGATTATAAGTGCTTAGTAATTGTTATTTTGTTTCGGCTTTATGAGAACAATGGTTGTTCAAATTATGGCCATGCTCCATAATGGATGGATCATTTAAATCTTGATGGTAATACCAACATCCATAACACTGACGCTAAAACGCCGCGAGGCTAATGATTTGAATTTCACTTATTTGTGACACCTGTGTTTAAGTCATATTGGAAAGAGATGCATGAAGAAACTCCATGTTGATGGATTTTTGGAGTCATGTGATTTTAAATCATTTGACACTTGCAAATCTTGTCTGAAAGGAAGATGACTAAAAATCCGTTTATAGGCCAAAGTTGAACGGACGACTAACTTTTTGGAAATTATACATAATGATGTATGAAGTACGATATGTGTAGCCGTGTATGGTGGATTCCTCTACTTCATAAACTTTCACCGATGATTTGAGTGGATATATATGGATATATCTATTTGATGAGAAAGAAGTATGAAATATTTGAAAAGGTTCAAAATTCAGCGTGAAGTAGAAAATCATCGTAACGAGAAAATCAAATGTCTATGATTGGATTGTAGAGGAGAATATTTGAGTTACGAGTTTAGCGAACATCTGAAGAGTTATGGAATTGTTCCACAAGTTGCGCATCCCGGAGCGCTATAGAGTGATGGAGTGTCCGAGAGATGTAATCAAACCTTGTTAGACATGGTTAGATCGATGATGTAATTAAATAAAACTGCCGTTATATTTTTGTGGATTATGCTTTAAGAGACTACCGCTTTTACACTGAATAGAGTGCCATCATAATCCGTTGAAATGACACCATATGAGTTATGGCATGGGTAGGAACCCAAATTGTCTTTTCTTAAATTTTGGTATGCATAGCATATGTAAAGTGTTTACAACCAAAATCGGATTAAAGATTCTTCAAAGGTTATCCCAAAGAAACTTTTGGGTATTTCTCCTATCACCGAACTGAAGACAAAAGTATTTGTCACAAAAGGTGGATTTCACGAGAAAGTGTCTCTTGCGAAAAGGTGAGTGGGAGGACAGTGCAGCTCGGCAAGATTGGAGAATCTTTGTCATTAGGTCAGAGTAGCGCAACACCGGAAGTTGTTCTGGAGTTTCCTATTATGACTGAAATGGAAGCCACTACATGTGTTGTAGAGACTTCGGTCGAGATTGCAGCTGAACCGCGTAGGTTAAGCAGACTTTGTACTAAACCAGCGTGTGGTTTGAGGATGAAGTATTGTTGTTGTGACAACGATAGATCTGCAACTTACAAGGAAGCAAATGATGGGCCCTGACTCCGCTGAATGGCTGGACGCCATAAATTCTGTGATAGAGTCCATGTGCAAAAATCAAGTTTGGAACTTGGTAGACTCTCCGGAAGGCATGAAACCTATCGGACGTAAATGGATCTATAAAATAGACAGACGTGGATGTGTCCATCCATTAAAAGGCTCGACTTATCACAAAGTGTTTTCGACTAAGTTCAAATAGTTGACTACGATGAGATTGGATCTCCCGTAGCGATACTTAAGTCTGTAAGGATTATTCTAGCAATCACTGCATATTTCAATTAAGAGATATGGCAGCTGGATGTCAAAACTAAGTTCCTTAACAGGAAGCTAACCGAGGATGTATGTGAGATACAACCAAGGGTTTTGTCGATCCAGAGAATGCTAGAAAGGGTATGCAAACTTCAGCGTTCTATTTGAGGACTGAAGCAAGCATCACGGAGTTGGAATTTTCACTTGATGAAATTGTCAAAAGAGTTTGGTTTCATCAGGGACGGTGAAGATGCTTGTATATTTACAAGAAAGTAAGTGGGAGCGCTAAGACATATTTATAATACTTTATGTAGACGACATATAGTTGATTGGAAATTATGTGTCTTTTCTTGATACGGTTGAGATTTCATTAAAATTAGATTTTGATGAAAGATTTAGGCTAAACAGCATATTGGGCATCAAAATGTATGGAGATAGATTGAGGCACCGAATATGGTTAAGCCAAAGTGCATAGATGAGATATTGAGTTGGTTCAGTATGGAAACGCCAAGAAAGGGTTCTTGTCGCATGGAAGAGGTTGATGCAAGACTCAGTGTTTTACAAACACTTGATGAGCTAAACGCATGAGCATTTTTTTTTGTAATCATGTACGCCATGCTATGCACACAAACCAGATATGTCGTATGCTCTGAGTGTTACGGGCATATACCAGAATGATCACATGTTGATCTTTGAACAATACTATGAATATCCTTAAGTACTTTGGAAGAACTAAGGATATGTTTTGTATGCAGAGGTGACAAACGGTCCATTGTAAGGTGTTACATCGGTACTAGTTTTGTTACAGATACAAACAATTTATCTCAATTAGGGTATGTGTTTAATAAAAGGTGGCACAATGGGCTGGAAGGAGGTTCCATGCTGGATTTGGATGAATTCCAAAGTTAAACATTTTGATGGATTCCACAAACGAAGGCTGAGTATATCGTTGTTTTAACAACGACAAAGGAGGATGTTTGAGTCAACAAGTTCGTTATCGAACTTGGTGTAGTTCCAAGTGAGCCAGTACTATGAAGCTCTATTGTGCGACAATGGTGGCAACATAATTCAGGACGAGGAATTAAGGTCCCACCAAGTGACCAAACATATACAATGCCAACTCATTCGAGAATGAGTGATGCGTGGAGACGCAAAAGATTTGCAAATACATGAACCTGAACATGTCAGATCCATTGATAAAGTTTACCACATGCAAAGCATATGAATAACACCGGAATGCCATAGGTGTTAAGTGCTTACTTATTGACTAGATTATTGACTCTAGTGCAAGTGGGAGACTGTTGAAAATATGCCCTAGAGGCAATAATAAATTGTTATTATCATATTTCTTGTTCATGATAAATGTTTATACTCCATGCTATAATTGTATTAACCGGAAACATAATACATGTGTGATTTTATAAACAACACCGTGTCCCTAGCAATGCCTCTATCTGGCTAGCTCGTTGATTAAATGATGGTTAAGGTTTCCTAATCATGGACATGTGATGTCGGTTAATAACGGGGTCATGTCATTAGGAGAATGACATGATGGACAGACCCAAATTAAGTTAGGCAATTCGATCACGTCACAAAGTTCATATTGCATAGCTTTCCATTGTTAAATGTTCCGATCCTTAGACCATGAGATAATGCCGCTCCCTGGTACCGGAAGAATGCTTTGGAGGCATCAACCGTCACGCCGTAACAGGGTGATCATAAAGGTGTCTTTCAGGTATTTCGGAAAGTACTTGTTGGGTTGCATGTATCGAGAGTGGGATTTGTCTATCCATGTGACAGAGAGATATACTCTGGGCCCACTCGGTAAAGCACATTCTGTATCGCTTGCAAGCACGTGACTAAAGAGTTGGTCACAGAGGATGTGGCATTACGGAACGAGTAAAGAGTACTTGCCGGTAACGAGATTGAACTAGGTATGGTGATACCGACGATCGAATCTCGGGCAAGTAAAATATCGCGAGACAAAGGGAATGGAATATTCGACATCGTGGTTCAAACCGATAAAGATCTTCGTTGAATACGTGGGAGTCATTATGGACATCCAGGTCCCGCTATTGATTATTGATCGGAGAGGTGTCTCGATCATGTCCACATATTCCCGAACCCGTAGGGTCACACACTTAAGGTTGATTGACGCTAGGGTATAAAATGAGATATTAATATGGTGAGACCAAAATTTTGTTCGGAGTTTCGGATGGGATCCAGGACGTCACGAGGAGCTCCGTAATGGTCCGGAGATAAAGATTCATATATGGGAAAGTATTTTTAGGGTTCCGGAAAAGTTCGGGATTTTTCCGGTATCGTACCGGGAAGGTTTTAGAAGGTTCCGGGGGTCCCCGGGTGGGGCCCACTTATCTCGGAGGGGTCCACATGGACCAAGGGTACTGCATGAACAGTACACATGTGAATAGTGTCACGTGAACAGTAAGCCCCCAAGGGATAAGATCAAATCCCTTAAAAATAGGAGATAAGATCGAAAGGGGAGGCTTTACTTGGGGGAGGGTACTGTTCACGCGCGTACTGTTCACGGGTACTATTCCTCCTCCTCCAAGTTTCCTCCTCTATATAAAGGAGGGGAGGGGCAGCCCTCCGGAGAGATCTATCCTGGCCGCCGCCTCCCTCTCTCCCATCTCCTCTCTCTCGTGCGCAGCGCTTGGCGAAGCCCTGTCCGCGGAGAAACCCCACCACCTCCACCACCATGCCGTCGTGCTACCGGAGTTGATCTCATCTACCTCATCTCCCGCCTTGCTGGATCAAGAAGGAGGCGACGTCTTCGAGCCGTACGTGTGCACATCTCGGAGGTGCCGCTCGTTGCGGTGCTTGATCGGATTGGAACACGAGAAGATCCCTCTCGCGGCTGGGAGGTATAACCTAACTGCGGGAGGCTGCGGGCTTCATCGACAACGGTCAAATTCTCCGCTGCGTTGACGTGTTCGTCGAGGGTATGTAGATATGATCTGTCTCTCGTTGCAAGCTTCTTCTAGATTAGATCTTGGCTTTTGTTCGCTCTCTCGTAGGAAATTTTTTTTTGTTTTCTATGCTGCGAATCCCATCACCCCTCAAGCTCACTTCTTTCCATTTCTTCTTCCAGCCAAAGTCAGCTGCCCCGAGCTCCCATACGCTCAAGCTCTTACCTCCCTCTTGGTTCTCCTTCTACCTCAATCCTCTCCACTGCTCCCAACCGAGCTGCCTCTCCCTCCTCTCCAAGCTACGGCCAAGCTCCTCCCCCAACTCCTCACACTCCTCCCCGTCCCTACCTGCGCCGCCGGCCCATCGACCACCCGAGCCACCCAAGGCAGCAAGTACCGCCCCTCCTCAGATCCACCGAGCACTCAAGCTCACTTCTTTCCCCCTCCACCTCCTTCCATCCCTCCCCTTCTGCTCAAATTTCTTTCTTCCCGAGCTCACCCCTCTTCCCCAAAATGTTGAGCCATGGCAGCTCAAGCCCTTCCTTCCCTCCTTGGGCGCCTCCTGCTCCAATTCTTGGTCCGACCTCCCTTACAGGTTGTCGCGCCCTAATATTTCTAACCTTGTATTAGCATCATTGCATTAGCCTAATCCGACCAAACCCCGCATGCATAACCAAAACCCTAATTCCACCACCCGCTCTGTCATAAATAAACCCAATGCACCAACACCCGCACACACGCACTCAGTCAAATAAAATCCTAATCGGGAAATCCGCCACTCCTCGGATTCTCCGAAAATTCTGGAATAAATCATAGAACATCTTAACAACATACCTAATCCAAATATAGCATAAAATAACAATGTCCAGTTTAAAGATATCAAGGTATGAAATTGATAAACCGCAGTATTAAAAATGTCACCTTTACAATTAGGTCTCTGAAAATTCCCAGAAATTAACACAATATTCTTTGCATCTCTAGAAATCTCAGTGCATAAAATAATGAGCATGTCAGGAGTAAAAATCTGAATCATCAAGCACCAAGCATCTTGACCCTGAGTATTTCCTTGCGTGAAATAGCTGTGCATTCCTTGCATGAGCTGTCCCAAAAATTCAATGAGCACAGTCCACCCTGCTGTTAACCGTCAATCCCGTTTAACCCCTCTAGTAGCTCTCGTCTCATCCTTGCACCATGAAAACCAATGTCATGTCTTCTGTGGCACTCACGTCTTAGCCTTGCACAGCAATGCATTCAAACCCATCCCTGCAGCTCCCCAGTAAAGCGTCAATCCAACCATTTGACGTGTTCAAGTATAACCAATCACCGCGGAGCACGCAATGGCACCTCATGCCACCCTGGGTGCTTGCTGGCTGAGCTCTGACACCCCCCATGCCGCTCCACAGCATGCACCGCTGCTCCCCTCGCAACGCCGGCCATCGTCGAGCCAAATCCGAGCAACAGCCGAGCTCAAACGTCCCACCACCACCCCTGTGGCCATCCCATCCCCAGCCAGCTCAACCCTCTCCATTACTCACCCCGCCGAGTCGTCGCCTCACCGGAGCTGCACCTCACCCGCCACCTCACCCCAAGACGTCTTTCGTCCTCCCTGGAGCTCCAGTCCGCCTCACTCCGCCGTCCAGTCGTCGGCAATGTAGCAAGCAGTAGCAGCCACCCCTCTGTCCGAGCTCGCCCTCGGCTATAAAAAGCACCCGAGTGCCTGCCTTCCAGACCACCCACGGCGAGCCTGCCTTGCTTCCATTTCCGCCCCCTCCTCGTAGCTCAACTCGCCCAGGCCCTCTGGAGCTCAACATAGCAGCTCCCGAGCAAATCCAGCAAGCAACCGAGAGTTTGGATTAGAAAATAGGAAGAAGAAGCAACTCCAGAGAGTATTTCAACCAACCGAGCAGTTGAACTCACCGTTCCGGCCGGCCTAACCGTCGCCGCTCCGACAGCTCCAACCGCCCCAACTGCCACCGCTCGCCACCCCCGCCCCCGAGTCCACCAACCCGAGCTCGTGCTCTGTCCGCCAACTCCACCCGACCTCCTTTTCTCGCCAACTCGAGCCTCTGGTCGCCGGGACCGCCGCTCTCCCGACCGAGTAACCACGGTCGCCGCCGCCAACCGCCCTCTGTCCTAACGCCCGACCGTCCCGCCTGCCGCCGCCGCCAGCTACCTGTCCGAGCAACTGAGGTAGCAGTCGGGTAAGTGCGCCGTGTTGGGCCAAGCAGCCCATTTAGCTGGCCAGTGGTTTGTGCGCTGGTAGCTTACGCTTTGGCTGCTAGAAAGCGTATTTTCATCTCTGAGGAAAGCGCAAACCTAATTCCAGAACCGTTGCATCACCAGCTCGTCCGGTTTAAACCTCTCCAGCTAATTTTTGCAGATGCAGTTCTGGTTTTGAGAAGCTAAAAATAAATGCTAGCTCTTAGCTCAGGTGCATTTTCAAATTAAAAACCTTTAGCCTGGAAACAGTATAAGTTAAATAGAGGTATCATTTTCTTGCTAAAGTTTGAGCACATTAACAGCAAAGACAAAAATTAGGTTATTCTTTATCCTTCTTTAATTCATTCTGCACATGCGATATGAATGAAGAACTTCAATTCCATAAAAAAAAAGGTTCTATACCTTTTCAAAACACTAAAATATCTATGACGCTTCGTAGCCATGTGGATATAAGTATTTGAATATATCAGCTTAGCGAAAGCTCTCCTCCGTTTAAATGTACCATCATTTTATGTAGCATGAATGCATATACCCTCTGCCAGAGGCACCCTCCATCCCCGTGCACCTAAGCATTGAGCTTTTAAGTCGAATCATTAAGCTTGAACCCAGGTATATGCATCCCCATGTCCTAATCGCCGTCCGGTAAGTTTCCGTTAAAACCCTAGTTCAACCCTATCCCGATCATTTTGAGAACCCTATTAAGTCATCAAGTGTTTCTTTTATTTCGCATGCTGTTTGATTTTATTGAAGTGTTGGATAGTTTCTTATTCGTTGTTTTAACCGACGCGTAGTTGACGGAGAAACGTACGTACGCCAGGAGGAACCGGCGTCACCTTCGCGTGCAGAACAGGAACAGGACCTGCCAGGCAAGCATTCCCCCCCCCTTGATCATGCCGGATCCTATATTTATGAACGTTATTATTTTTGTTTGCAAATCCTGCATGCTATATTTTAATATCACGTTATTTTATTAGTATAGTTATTCCTAGTAGCTGCACTAAGCTTAGGACCGAACTTCCTATCCTTGAAGCCCTAGGAATATTAGTCGACTATTTTCGAGTCGACAAAAATATTAGGATTTATAGGCTGTAAGCCCCGCTTAGCCCTGCTATGGTTAAAATCAAGTTTTGAACAAAACTTTGAAAACCCTATTTTGATACAAGAAATAAAACCCTCGGATATACTGAGATATCCGGGGTGACTTTTGAAAGAGGGGTCTGGCGAGACCCTAAACAAAATCGGAGATGTTTTGGATCCGGGCAGGAATGTTAGGAGCAGCCGGGGGCTGTAGAGGAATTGATAATGGCACGTCGTCGAGGACGATCGTGAGTTGTGGGATGGAGTCTTGTTCGGATCAGTTAAGGACCGAGCCTAAAGTGCCGCTAAACCAGTTCCACCATCGTGCGTCCACATGTCCTTTATGGGAAGGACTTGACTTGGTACCCCGGCAAGTATTAGGGTTTGGACCCGTAGGAAGTTAGGAGTCGTGGCTAGGTGCTTAAAAGTCCTAGAGATCCACTGCCGCGTAGCGTTTGGGTGTTGATCGACACAAAGGTGGAGAGCCCCAATTTGGTGTCCGGAATTCGGTATCCGGGGCACGCAAACTTGGGTATTCACTTAGCAGGTCCAACTCTAGTATGGAAGCGGGCGATGGTCTCGTTGTGACCACCCTGCCAATACACTTCGTGAAGTGTATCGTTAGCGCTCGGCAAAAAGGGTGAATTCACAACTTGTGGGTAAAGCCGTACAACCTCTGCAGAGTGTTAAAAACTATTCGAATAGCCGCGTCCTCGGTCATGGACATGAACTGGCAAGGCCACACGCTGGTTAGACCTGGTTTTGTTTGCGAAAGATGGGAAAAAGGGATTAAGGACGTGGGCACGATGTGCCCACAGTGTGCAATTTACGCTACAGGCTGGTAGCAACGAATTGCAGGAGGAAAGGCTAGCCGTACTGTCCGGAGCAGTATGGGCTGAGCCGGGAGTCAAGCGGGAGCTAGCCATGTTGTCAGGATAACAGAGGCTGAGCACCGTTCTAAGGACGCTAGCTGCACTATTCGGGAACGTGCAGGCTGAGCAGTGAATCGAGACGCTAGTCATGCTGCACGGGGTAGTATGGACTGGGCGGGTCTCAACAGTGGATGAGCAAAACTCTTTAATTTTACAATGAGCTTTATAAAACCGCTTTCGAATCTATTATATCTGTATTTACATAAGAGCTTACTTTTCCGCACAACTATTAAACTAGACTAGAGCTGTTTACATTGCTATTCCCTGCATGAAATATCGCCGTATATTCTCCCCGGTGGGGAATAGCTTGCGAGTACATTCAATGTACTCACCTGGCTTGTTGATTTGGCCAGAAGAAGAAGAAGAGTTCTGCCTCGACGAGGAAGACACCGACTACGAGGGCTAGGGCGTTTCCCCAGTCAGTTGCCTGAGGGTTTGGCATACTGATGGGTCTATCTACGTGTGTTTATTTTTCCGCTGCAAGACTTTTATTCGGCCAATAGGCCCTGTTGTGTTAAAAGACCTTCATGGCTTGTATTGTAATAAAATCGGTATTGTGTGACGATGTTATCAAGTTCTTGTGCGTACCGGCTACGGATCCAGGGACCGGTACGGTATTCACAGGAGCGCACCCGGCCTTAAAACCGGGGGCGTGACACAGGTCCCTTCTTCTCCAACCCGAGCCTCCGTCCCTCTTATGCTCCAGCAACCGTGCCACATCCCAACGCCCACCGGGTGGACCTGAGCACCCGCCGCCCCACGACCCTTCCGGCGAGCCTCCCTAATTCCTTCCCCTTGCTGTGGTCGCCAGCGCGCCACCACCTGCAGATGCGCCAACTGCCGCAGCAAGAAACCACCGGTGAAGTCCTCTTTCTTGCCGCCCTGCACTCCCCATGCCGCCGGCGAGCTCCCCAAATCGACGCCGCCGACCCCGCCGGTAAGAACCACCAGCTGCCCCAAAGCGGCACGCAGCCGGCACTTCTGACCTTCCGGCCGCTCTCCCTTTCTACCTAGGTCAAGCAACAGCTGAGCATCTTCCTACTCCTTCCCGGCTACAACTGAGTTCCGAAGCTCTCCCCAAAATCTCTCCCCTCAAATCCTCCAGAAGCCGAGCTCTACACTCCCCGAGCTCACTACAGCAAGCGCCGCCCCTAGCTACCTTACTTGTCGCTGGATCTAACTCTACCCAATCAGCGTAGCTCCTTCTGTCCTCGGTTCCAGCTGCAAGCAACGCCGCCCAAGCGGTCTATCCCATCTCCTACAGCTCCGGCAGAAGCAGCTACTCCCGAAACCGGTCTAATCCCCACCTCTAACCTCTGCCCTTTTTCCTCTCTGCCAGTGCAGTACCCGTGCTCGCCGTTGCCGCGCATTCAATCACCGCCACTGGTAAACCGCCACCGCCACCGCCGCCGCCTAGTTTTTCTTCTCCCTAATCTCTCCCTTCCACCAGTCCCCTAAGACCTAGGCCACGGCTCGTGAAAGGGAAAACGATTTTAACTGATTGGGAACTAGGATTAATAAGCACATTTAATAGACAAGTGAAGGAACAGACCGAACTAACCGCTATTTATTTAAGTGGCCGTGATTTCCCCTTCTAGCACTGAAAACACCTTTTTTACCCGAGCACCCTGCCGCGGCAACTCGTGGCAGTTGCCGCTACGCCCCATTCCTGCCGCGGCAGCCCACGCTACCACTTGCCTCCGCCGCGGCAGCAACGCGGCAGCCTCTTCGTCACCGTGGCAGCCATTTCCCCGCCACGGCGGTATCGCGGCAGCCCACGCTGCCACTTTTCCCCTGCCGCGGCAAGGCACTGTCGTTGCCATTTTGATCCTGCCACAGCTAACTTGCCCCTGCCGTGGCAAGCCACCCCCGTCGCGGCAGCTCAAGCTATTGTCGCAGCCGCCCTTCTCCTGCCGTGGCAAGCAACTCCTGCCGCAGCAAGCCATTGCCACCGCCACCTTTTCCCTTGCCGCGACAAAGCTCTGCCGCAACTCCTTTTTCCCTGCCGCGCAGCTACTGCAGCTACCTCGCTCCTGTCGCGTCAGCAACGATAACCCCTCTCCTGCCGCGGCAACCCACAGCAGCGGCCGCTGCCCCATTTTCCTGCAGCTGCCGCAAATAACTACCGCCACTTCCCCTTTTCTTGCCGCGGCAGACTTCTTGCTCCGCCTCTCCTCCTCTCGGTGTTGCATAGCCTCCCCGTTATAATCAAGCCAAGTCGTTCCCTCTCAACCGAAGGCGTCTTTCTGCTCTACGCCTTCAACACCCCTTCTTTAAACCATCTCAGAACTGAAGATTTATTTGTATTAAAATAAGGTTTACGTATGTATGAGTTATGTAGCCATAGTTATATTGATTTCACGCTAAACATCTTATTAAAACCTAGAAGTGAACCTTTAACTCGTAAACCAGATATATGTGGCGTCCATAAAATCTTATGAAAATCCTAAATTGATCCACTTATGTGCATGTATGTTCGGTAGGTATGTAACCCCTGATGTGAACAACCACAAACCCTAGGGTGCAGTTTGTAAGAAAGTAAGATAAGCGCCACAAAACCTAATTGCAAAGTTCATCAATAAGTATAATCGAAACCCCATCACCTTCGACATAAAACCCAACCCTTGATTCATAAACTCATTGGCTACCCTCACCCGCCATGAAGCTATGATTTTGTTGTTCTGGTCCCTTACTTGCTATTATTGGACTTTCGCTCGCACTGTCATTTATTCGATGTTTCCTCCGACGTGTAGATATGACATAGCGATACCGCGACGGAAGGAACTAAGGCATTGTCGTACCAAGAGCGAATCTCAGACAAAGGCCAATATTGTCAGGCAAGCATTCCCACTTTGATCATGTTGAATCTCATATTTGTGAAACGTAATTACTTTGTTTGCGAACCTTGCATGCTATGTTAATAACAACGTTATTTTATGCTAGAGTAGTTATGCCTAATAGATGCATGTGACATAGGTCAGGAATCTGATCCTTGTAGCCCTAGGAATATCTAGTCGGTTGATATTCGACCGACCAACTAAGTAGGAATATAGGCTTTAGCCTTGCTTAGACCTGCTGTAGTTAAACTAAGTTTTATCGGTACGATGGGTATGGGAACAAAAACCCTCGGTTTGTTTATACATTCTGGGGAATCTTTTTAAAAGGAAATGTTTACCAAAATCTCAAAAGAAATGATGGAGGATTCGGATTCGGACAAGAATGCTAAGGGTGTTTGGGGTGGTAGAATAGCCGGTCGCTACTTGAGTCAGGAAAGGGTAGGGTAGCCGGTTGCTACCTGAGGTAATGAATGGTAGCGTAGCCGGTCGCTACCTGAGGTGATGAGTTCAAGTTGGAGTCTTGCTCGAATCAGTTAAGGACCGAACCTAAGTGCCGCTGAATCAGTTCCCCTACCGTACGTCCACATGTCCTTTATGGGAAGGACTTGACTCAGTAACCCGCCTAATGTTAGGGTTCGGACCCGTGGGAAGTTAGAAGGAAGTGCAAGGTGGGATATGTATACCTAGAGAATCTCCACGGTGCTACATGCGTAGAGATTCTTAGTGAGCTCCATTTAGACGTGGGTACAGATTCGACACAAAGATGAGCATTTCTCCAGATTGTGGTGTCAGGCTACCTGGGCACAATCGGAGTTGAGGTAAGTCTCATTTAGCGGGTCCGGCTCTAGTATGAACACGGGCGAAAGGTCTCGTTGTACTAGTCCTGTCAGTATACGATGCATAGTATACCCAGGGCGAACTACATCTTGTGGGTAAAGCCGTACAACCTCTGCAGAGTGTTAAAAACTATTCGAATAGCCGCGTCCTCGGTCATGGACATGAACTGGCAAGGCCACACATTGGTTAGACTAAGTTTTGTTTGTGAAAGCTGGGAAATAGGATTAAGGACGTGGGCATGATGCGTCCACAGGGTGCAATTTACGCTACACGGATGGTAGCCAGGAATTGCAGAAGGGGAGGCTAGCTGCACTGCCCGGGGTAGTGCGAGCGGAGCTATCACGCTGAGGAAAAGAAATAGGAAGGTAGCGGATTCTACCTCATGATGATTGTTACTGCGAACTACTTCTGTTTTCAAAATAGCTTTGAAACCTATTATCGTATTTACGATGAAAATTTACATTTCTGCACAACGAACAACATAGGGTAGAGCTAATCCTTGATCTATTCCCTGCATGAAATATTACCGTATATTTCCTCCTGTAGGAATAGCTTACGAGTACATTCCATGTACTCACCTGGCTTGTTGATTTGGCCAGACAAAAGGGACATCGACTCCGAAGATACGAATATGAATGCGAAAGCTAGGGCGTAACCCCAGTCGGTTGCCTGTCGGGTATGGCATTTTGATGGGCCACCTCACCGTTGAATTCCGCTGTAAATTTATAGCCGTTGGGCTACAGGTATCAGACTATTGATCTTGACGGTCTGCTCATATATTTCGTATTATGTTACAATCGTATGCATGTCAATGATATACAGGTTAACTTGTGTGTACCGGCTATTGATCCAGGGACCGGTACAGTAATCACAAGGGAGTATCCGGCTTAAAAAACCAGGTACGCCACATTTTTCCTTATATATTGGGTGCTACGGAGCCGGGACCGAGACCAATAGTTGTGTTCAGTGCCCCCGATCAGGGCACGTACGCGGGGGTTCTGCTCCCCCTTTTCTCTCGGTTTGTTTGACCGAGATCAATTCCAACATTCTCCCCCTTGATCGTAAGGTTAACAAACATCATAAGCTCACTCTCAATAAAAAATAATACACTAAAGTAAAGTATTACAGTGACCGATGAAATGCCACTGAATCTCAGTACTTATAGTACATCATTGTATCTCGAAATGGAAAAACATAATACTTTATGGGAGTTGGTTTATTTGACGGTCCTAATTTCCAGGATCAAAAGGCTTTCTAAACCCATGCCGGCAACATAATCATAAAAGAATGGGTGGTAAGCCTTTAGTAAGCGGAACCGCAAAACTTATAAATCAAACATCATATGTTTGATCCTAGACTCTATTTTTCACAACATGAAACATAATGTCAATGTATTTGGCAACACCAATTGACTTGTTGTTACTCGCATAGAGAACTAAGTGGTTTAGAGATGTTGTCTACCACTTTTAATTTTGAGAATTAAATTCCTTCGACATACAACTTGCCCGGTAGCGTCTTAACATGCCGCAAACTAGTTTGCATCATTAATGATGCCATGATTGCCATTCAGAGCTTTTCCACGATATAGCTCCTCGTGCGAGGGTGAAGACAGGGAAACGTTGAGGCTCAACACTAGGTGTTGCATTAGGGATTTCATAATCATCAATCCTCCTGATGCATAGGAACAAAAGATCTCATGGATAATCAGTACTTAAGACTGCTTCTCCTAAATATTTATGTTCCTAGGCTCCAGACTCCCAATGATTACTTTATTCTCATAGAACATATATCATACTCCAGAGTCTAATGTCTTAACAAGCACACATTTTAGTTCTAATCCACATCACCGTTGGGCAGAAGACGAAAAAGAACTTTATGAAACGCGGCACATAATTATAAACAACGTTGGTCAGAAATATAATCATAAGCCACATTTTGCATTAATATCATAATTGACATTAGATCGGCAAACTTGCCACTTCAGCCTTAATGTGTGCTTCATATTATTCATGAGGGAGTAGGTATACATAAACATGATAAAAGGAGTCAGAACATTAGTGTGCTTTTCATTCATTCTCCAAATAAGACTTCTCGTTGGTTCCATCTTGATCAGAGAATTTACTCACAATTTTTTGTTGTCAGTGCTATGGTTTTTGTAGGAGAAGTGAGTGTGATATCTCATCTTTAAATGAGACTTTCCATTCTCCCCCTTGAAATGTGGTCTAATAGAGCAAGACCACAATTTCGATGAGGTCTCATTATTTACACTTCTCTTACATCTTAATTGTACCATAGCACACATGATCATTACAAAAGGTTCGTTCAGTCAAAAACTTAACTTGTCTCGCCGCATGGCGAGACTAACATCACATAATTGAAGTTTAACTTAATTGGGCATTTGAAGCATACATAATCATTGTATTATGAGACCAAAAGTTTCACATAAAAAACATGAAGAATCAAAATGCTTTATAATGCCCTCTACTTTATTGTCCTCACAACAAAACCCCCTTAAATCCCGACTTCACCAGGTAAGGTACCCTTAAAATGCTCCTCAACAGAGGCTAAGTATTCCTTGGCATATTCAAAGTTGGGAATTGTATTCCTTATTTTAGCTGAGATGGTTTTCTTCATAACTTTGAGTGACAAGTGGTTGGACTGTTGCCACTCTTTTGCCTTAATATCATATCTCCTTTTTCACAGCGTAATCCTCAATATTGGTGATAGGAGCTGCAGGAGCTTCTTCCTCATATATTGCATAATGTAGGTTATAAAACATCAAGCATGATTTAACCTTGCTATGATCTGAATTAAAGACATGCTTAATTGTTGCTCTAATCCATATCACCGTTGGGCAGAAAACGGAAAAGAGCCTTATTTATTCATAATTAACACATGCCAATAATCAACATTGGTCAGAATATTATCATATGCCATTTGCTCATTAAATCTCTAATCAAAACTTCCCGTTGGTTCTATTTTGATTAGAGAAACATCACATAACGACCAGCAAGAGCATTGGCTAAATTAATAGCCAGCATTAACATAAAGCAACAACTCAATGCAATCCAACGTGTCATCAGACACAAGGATTCACAACCAATTACTAAATTTCTTGGCATTAAAATTTTGACACTAAAGTTGCCATGGATAATTGCATTAACCAATAGTGCCAAAATTGTCATTAAAATGTTCAGTGACATGGTATAAAAATACCATTCATATTGGACATTAGTATTAACATGAACAATGACATCCCACTGAGCAGGCATTAGAGTGACATTCACAGCGAAAATGACATTAATATTAATCATCAAAATATCATAAAATTCTCCAAATAATAAAAGTTGGACATCAAAATTACATCAAGGTTCACCAAATAATAATATTTGGTAAAAGTTTACAGTCAAGTAAATGACAAGACTTGCTTCGGAATAATTTCATCAACAAATGTCATATTATGACCATGATATCAAATATCACATGGAAATTCTCTAAACAAAATTTGCTTTGTTCAGGGAATTGATCAATTTTATCATTATTTTGGGCCATTATGCATATTTCAACAGTGCATATCTTAATTAAATAACATAAACTGCACCGACAGAAAACTTTAGTTTTGCCCAATAGGCACACTGGCCCAACATTATTAGGTCGCACAGTGCGGTGCGGAAAACCAAACTACACGGCCATTGCTGCCTCCTCGAACCTTCTCGTCCCCTCTGGCGACGGGCGATTCTAGGGTTAGGCTCCCGATTTGGTGATCGCGAACTCAATCGCGAATTCATCCGCGTAATTCTCACTTCCAAAAATCAATCCTCAGCTCCCCGCTGTTCTCGCTCTCCCTGATCTCGTTCTCTAGCCGTGGTTCGGGGTGTCCAAGGGGCAAACCTGTTTTGCTACCCACCCTCGGCCGTGGAGTGGTGATTGATTTCAGAGGGCTAATGGCGGGATCGAAGATTGTGGAGGCGGGACTGGTGATGGACACCGACACTAGCGAGGAATAGGCATTGGTGGTGGCGAACCAGGAGAAGAAAGGTGGAAGCGGGTCCAACAGGGACTCGGGGGTGTCAGAGGACAAGGTCACTGAATAGCTCGAGCGGCTCAACCTCACAGAAGAAGAATCGACTGCGCTCATCCTGGAGGACGAAAATGAAGACGACTTGGTGAATCTGGAATGGGCACTGATAGCAAAGGTACTTGCCCCATCGGTTCTCCACATTCAAACTATCATGGCGGCTCTCAGACCAGCTTGGGGAAACCTGAGAGGTATGATACCTAATTATGTTGGGGACAATACCTTCATTGTTGAATTTGCATCAAAGGAAGACAAGGAGAGAGTTGTAGCTGGAGCACCTTGGACACTTGGCAAACATGTTGTGCTACTCAAAAACTTTGATGCTAAGCTGAGGCCTTCGGAAGTTAGATTTGATAAATTAACAATTTGGGCACGAATTAAAAACCCAAGATTCGAACTCATGAATAAAACACTGGGGAGAATCGCTGGGTTCAAATTAGGCAAGGTGGAGAAGGTGGATGTTGACAGTGATCAAAGGTTGTGGGGTGACCATTTGAGGGTCAGGGTTACAGTTGACATCACAAGACCTCTGATGAGAGTTATTACTGCATACTCATTGAAACATAAGAAGTATGAAAGTTACAAAGTGAGGTATGAAAGGCTACCTCACTTTTGTTTCTCCTATGGTCTGTTGGGCCACTCTTCTTTGGAATGTTCTACACCAGGAAAAAGAAACGAGAAGGGAAAACTACCATGGGATGCAGAATATGTTTGTGTTAGAGAGGAAAAGAAAAATGGCTTCTCTGCGTCCAAGTCCGGGCAAAGCTCTCTGTCCAGCGGTAGAAGTTCATTTGATAACAAGAGAGCCGAGGCCCATTTCCCATTGAATTCAAGATCAAAGGAAAAGAAATCTGAGTGTGCAGAAGTGCAAGATGAAGTGACCTCCCCAATGAAACAGAAGGCTCCGATCCAAAGTAAACAAAATGAAGTTGTGCAGAGCAGAGCGAGCAAGGAACTTTTTCCATCTCGAGACAAAACGACTCGTTTCGCTGGACAAAAAAGAAAGCAAACTAAGGTGTATAGGCCTAAAGGACTAGTGGGGAATACAGAGTACAAACAAGTACAGGATGTTAGTAATATGTCCATTGTACTTGGTGGTATTTCCTCTGCTGTTGGGGATTTATCTTCGGAGATTGGAACAGCAGTGGAGGATGGGGCCATCAACACACACAAGAAACAGAAAAGGAGATCACAATGTTGTGCTTAGCATCGGCGGATCAGGCGGAGGCTGCGACGGAGCAACCCCGCCACACATAATGTATCTCTTATGCTGGAACTATTGCGGCCTGGGGACGGACGTGACAGTTGGCGACCTGCGATGGCTCGTCAGTAAACACCGTCCCTCCCTCCTCTTCTTATCCGAGACGAAGATGAGGGACACCAGAGCTCGGAATCTCATGTGGTCTCTTGGCTTCGCTGGTGCTTTTGCAGTAAGTAGTGACGGTTTGAGCGGTGGTTTGGCTCTCTATTGGTCCTCCTCCTTGAAGGTTTCACTACGGGCGTTTTCCACACAACTGATCAACATTGTAGTAACTTCAAAGAATGGAGATGTGTGGCATACCACACTGGTTTATGGTGAGCCGAGAAAAGAGTTAAGACATCAATTCTAGGATAAATTGCGCTTTCTGCGAGCTCATTGGAGAGGTCCGTGGTTATGCGCTGGGGATTTTAATGAAGTATTAAGCGGTGATGAACACTTGGGTGTCAGAGAAAGAGATGAAGGTCAGATGGCTCTGTTCAGAAATTGTCTAGATGACTATGAGTTAATGGACATGGGTTTCATGGGACCGAAATTTACATGGTCAAATAGACAAGCTGATGGGCACAACATAAGGGTTAGGCTCGACAGAGCAGTGGCGAACGGTGATTTCTTGCAGGCATTTGATGGCTGCACTGTGGAGAATATTATCACTACATCATCAGACCACTATGCAATTCTAATCACAGTAGCAAAAGGAGGTGACCTGACTGCTCGGCAACCAATGCAACATAGCTTCAAATTTGAAGTTGCTTGGATGAGGGCTCCTGATTATGATGTGATGGTGGAGGAGGGATGGAAAGCCCACAGCAGAGGCTCCTCATCTCTTAGTAACATTTGGAATGCTATTAAAGGCTTGTCCAATTCTTTACAAACTTGGAGCAGATAGTCTTTTGGGTCAGTAAGGAAGGAGATCAAGAAGTTGGAGAAAAGACTTTCTGCCTTGCGAAGATGTTATACCGGGATTGACATGTCCCCAGAAGAGAGGAATATTGAAAGAAGATTATGTGAACTGTTCGAAAGAGAAGAAATTATGGCCCGTCAGAGGTCAAGGGTGGAATGGCTTAAAGAGGGAGACCAGAACACTTCTTTTTTCCATGCTAGGGCCTCAGCGAGAAGAAGAACAAATAGGATAAAATATCTTCGTAAATCTGATGGCTCATTATGTGAAGACCAGAAAGGTATTGAAAATATGGTTCATGATTTTTACTTGAAACTATTTTCTTCTGAGCCTTGTGAATCCAGGGATGCGGTACTTGAGGCCATTCCAACTAAGGTAAACAATGAAATGAATGAAGTACTTAGCCGTGATTATACAAACGAGGAAATTAAAGCTGCTCTTTTTCAAATGGGGCCTACCAAAGCTCCAGGGCCTGATGGTTTTCCGGCTATCTTCTACCAAAGACACTGGGAGGTTCTGGAGCATGACAGTTTTCTATATGGGGATGACATTCCTGAAGGCTTCAATGACTCCATCTTAGTATTAATCCCCAAGGTGAATAAGACTGATTCGCTTTCTAGCTTTAGACCTATAAGCTTATGCAACGTTATTTATAAAATTGCTTCTAAAGTTTTAGCGAATCGTCTTAAATGTCTTCTGCCGGAAATAATCTCTGAACAGCAAAGTGCTTTTGTTCGGGGAGACTAATCACAGATAATGTGCTTATTTCCTATGAATGCCTTCACACCATTAAGAAGCAAAAAGCAAAAACCCCTTATTTTGCTCTTAAGATTGATATGACCAAGGCTTATGATAGAGTCGAATGGGGTTACTTAAAGGGCGTTTTACTAAAATTGGGCTTCAATCCGGGCTGGACCGAATCTATTATGAGATGTGTCACTTCAGTAAGATATGCAGTCAAAGTTAATGGCAACCTTACTGATCCGTTTACCCCGACTAGGGGAATTCGCCAAGGCGATCCTATTAGCCCATATTTATTCTTACTTTGTGCTGAAGGTTTATCATGCTTATTGCAGCAAAAAGAAGCTTCATGGGAACTCAAAGGCATTCAAAATGGAAGAAATGGTCCACCAATATCACATCTGCTGTTTGCAGATGACAGTGTTTTCTTTCTAAAGGGAGATGCCAAAAGTACTAACACTCTGAAATCAGCACTGTAGACTTACTGCAATGGTTCTGGCCAACGAATTAATCTGCAAAAATCCTCTATCTTCTTTGGGAACCACTGCGACAGTCAAGTCAAAGAAAGAGTGAAGAACAATTTGGGGGTTTATGATGAATCTCTTCAAGCTACATATCTTGGTATGCCTTCTTGGGTGGGCCGATCTCCAACGAGTAATTTTAACTACCTCACTGGAAGGCTGTGGAGAAGGTTAAATGGGTGGAATGATAAACCATTATCAAGAGCAGGCAAAGAGGTACTCCTGAAATCTGTGGCTCAAGCTATCCCAATTTATGTGATGAGTTGCTTCCAAATCCCAGCAAGAATCTGTGATAATATGAGGAAACCAATCTGTGACTTTTGGTGGGGAATGGAAGATGGGAGGAGAAAGCTCCATTGGAGATCTTGGGAATGGCTATCCACTCCTAAGCACTTAGGAGGGATGGGATTTAGGGACATGGTCCTTTTCAATCAGGCTATGTTGGCCAAACAGTACTGGCGCCTACTTATGGACCCCAATTCCCTATGCTATAGAGTCATGAAAGGAAGATACTTCCCAGAAGGGGATTTTTGGAACTCAGGTTGTCCAAGATCTGCCTCATACTCATGGCGAAGCATTTGTTTTGGCAAAAAACTTCTAAAAAGAGGCTTGATTTGGAGGGTGGGAGATGGCAAGCAAATATACGTGATTAACGATAATTGGATTCCAGGAATACCTCCTGGAACAATATCTACAAATATCCCATTGCAAGATAACCAGACAGTTCATACCCTCTTGTCATCAGATGGATGGTCATGAAATGAGGAGGCTGTGAAGGAAATATTTGCACAAGATATTGTAGACAGAATCCTCAAAATTCCTTTAAGTTCAGAAGGATGCAACGACTTAGTATCTTGGCCTTTTACAAAAGGTGGATGCTATACTGTTCGGTCAGGCTACAACTTTGCAAGAACCCAATCCCTGTGGCAAGAGCGAAGTGCAAATGGAAAAGGCTCTTCCTCAAACATCGAAGCTGATGGAAAAATATGGAAGAAGCTTTGGAAGGTACAATGCCTAGATAAAATGAAAATCATCTTATGGAGAGTGGCACAGAATTGTCTACCTACAGGTGACAATCTTCAAAAAAGATCAATACAAGCAAGGTATGACTACTCCATATGCAATAGATTTGAGACTGTGGATCATTGCTTTTTCCACTGTCATTACACTAAAGAAATCTGGACCGAGCTGAAGAAATCTCATCATATTTCCTTAAGACTGAAGAATTTTCTACATATTCGCCAATGGCTACTGGATTGGATTAATGGGGCATCCGATTTCCAATCAATGGTGTTCGCGGTTGCTGTGTGGCATATTTGGGAAAACAGAAATAACATTAGAAGGGGGGAGAGCTTAATTCACCCACAGCGTGTGGTTGGGAAGATTAATGCATATATTGACTTTATTATGTTAAATAAGTTCAGATCGACTCACCTTACTAGGTGTGAGGACCAAGCATCAATCCAAAAGTGGTCTCCACTACCGGAAGGGTCGGTTTTGGTAAACACCGATGCAGCAATCTTCTCAAATTCACATCGCATGGGTATTGGAATTGTCATCCGTGACCATCTAGGAGTGGTACAGGCTGCCTGCAGATGCTATGTTGACCATATTGATGACCCAGAACTTGCTGAAGCCATAGCTCTGTGCCATGCCTTATTATTCACCGAAGAAGCTGGCTTTCAATCCATTATTATGGCATCTGATTGTGCTACTGTGATCAATAAAGTGAAAAACTTGACAACTGATAGACCTCAAATAGGTGCCATAATATATGATATTAAAAATAGGGCTCCTAAGATTAAATCATGTATGTTCACTCATGTTAACCGTTCATGTAATGAGGCAGCTCATGTTCTTACTAGATCTGCAGAACATGACCCTGGGTCATGCTGGTTTAATGTAGTACCTGATGTAATCAGGACCATCATTTGTACTGAACATCTGCTCAATGAATGAATTGCAGCTGCCCTTTGTCTCAAAAAAAAACTACACGGCAATTGACAATTTCCTTGGGGTGGCCTCAGCCCATTAGCAATGATCACATCATTAAGAAATGCCATAAGGATGACATCAACGTAAACTTCATACCCAAATAAATTTCCAAATATAATATTCAGAAACTTTAGAGAGTGACTCATAATTGTTCTCAAGGTTAATATTTCAACATTAAAATGATACTAAAAATGAGATCATCATTAAACAATGCCATAAAAAATGACATTAACATTAATACCACGTTAAAATTTTCTAAATAAAATTTCTTGTCGGTTCCATTTTATTTAGAAAATCTAAACATGATTTTTAGCATAATTTCAGGCAATTTAAACACATTAACAGTGTGAAACATTATCAGAAATCTTATTAACAGATATAAAATACACTGGAAATAGAAAATTGCCTGAAACATGAATTCAGCCCAAAATACCCACGGCAGCCCATTAAAACATTCGGCCCAAAGAACCCATGGCAGCCCACTCGTTTTTCCGGTCCAGCAACGAAAATAAAAAGGAAAATAATCTGGGCTAAGAAAACTTGGGCCGTAGCCCGAAAGCTAACACGGCCCGCTTAACTCCCCGAGCCCGTGAAAATTGTGGGTGCTCGCTGCACCGTCCGATTGGATCGGACGGTCAAAAAACTCCTTGCACCGAACAAAACCCTCACTCCCGAAAACCCTAGCTCAGTCTCTCTCCCCTTTCCCCAATTTCTCCTCTCCCGAGCGAAAAAGGCGTGCGCCGGCGAGCAGCAACGGCTGAGCGGCGGAGGTGCGCAAGGCGGCGGCAAGCACGCGGCGGCGTGAGGCAGCGAGCAGCGGCCCGGTGCTTCCACTCGCCGGCGCACGCGTGCAATGGACGAGGTCCCGCGCGCGGCTCCGTCAAGGAGAAGCCCCGTGGCGCTCGGCAACCGGCGGATAGGGAGGTGGCGCGACGTGAGGGGCAACGACGGCGCATGTGTCAAGAGAAAAGCGCACGCTGCCAGCGTTCTTAGGGGCGGAAACCCGTCGGCGTTTCCCAAGCCCGACGGGTCCTCAGCCACAACTCCCGACCCGCAGGTAAGGGATTCCTCCCCCTTTTATTTTGGTGTTCATTAGGGTTAGGGATTGTGGGGAATTCTTTAGGGTTTTGAGCTAGGGATTGCGGTGAGGGGATTTTATTTAGGGTTTATGAAGAACATTCATTCCCCTCCTAGATTCTAAAGCCCGAGCCCATTCCAACAGCAATTAGCCGAAGCTCATTGGGGCAACTTATCCAACCGAATTCCGAGATCACCCGAGCATGATGGATCAGCACTAACAGTAAAGAAAGTAGGGTTCTAACACAGGCTAAACTGCTCTGATACCAATGTTATAAACTTTAGGCTTAGGATTAACTTCAACATGATCTAGCCTGGACATTAGAACACATGGCTTATGTGGAAGCGTGAATACCGGAGATGGGTGAGCCTATTGGCGTCGGTGCGAAGACCAGAGCCTGCTCGATGCAGGCGTGATGTCGACGTGATGGAGAGCGGTCAGGATGTAGTCGTAGTCATCGTAGGCGTGAGTAGCGGCGGCCTTTGGGACGCCACCTGCACTATCCAAGGCCTTCAGGACGCCACCTGCACTGTCCAAGGATGGATGCCGTCGTCCTCAACGGCGTCAGTCTTGCCCTTGTGGTGGCCGGCGGTGGTAGTCGGACTTCGTCTCCCTTAGCACCTCACTAGGAAGCCGGGACCGAGACCAATAGTTGTGTTCAGTACCCCCGATCAGAGCACGTACGTGGGGGTTCTGCTCCCCCTTTCTCTTGGTTTGTTTGACCGAGATCAATTCCAACAAGAGAGAGAGGCTCGGTTCCCTCTCCTCCCATGTTCATACTAGTAGTAGCATAGATGTCTTGTTGGCTTTCGGCAAGATGTCAACTATGGTCTAGTCAAGATGGGTAGGAATGTCTACTTGAATATCTTGCAGTCGTGGCGGATTTGTCTTCTTATCGGTGGTGTCGTCAGCGCTTAAGATCATGGCTGGTGGTGACTTCAAGCAGGCCTCAATAACAACTCTCACTCGGATCTCCTAGATCTAGTCCTGGTACATGGTGGGTGGGGGCTTGAGGAGGGCAGGCCGGATGGCAATGCCGGATTTGAGCTCAAGCCCATAGTGATGCATCTGTTTGTCTCGTGATGCTCCTCTCTTCTTCTCATCTACTTTATGAATAAAAGTCTTGCTTCCCGTGTTTTGGTGTTGTTGGCAAAGGATCTCACTCACGTAGAGCGATGCCTCTATGCTTCATTTTTGGCTTCCTGGAAGTTGGAGTAGGCTAGAGCGACGCTAGCGCATGTTTTCTTGTTTACTTCATGGCGCTCACCCTTTCTTGCCCCGATGATGCTTTCTTGGTTCTTTTCTTGCGCTAGTGCATCTCTGATGTTTGTTGTGGTTCAAGCGGCGCAGTGCCTTCGATCCATCTCAACCCTTTTGCTGGAGGCCCACCTTGTGGTTCTTGGACGAAGCGCTGAAGGGGTGAGGACCGCGGTAGAGCTCCAGCTTTGTCTTGGCAGCCGCTGCCTCGTTCCAAGGGTGCTCTCTTCTCCCTTGTCATAGGAGCTTTTCCAACATTAGAAGCGGCGATAGAGGTCTCAATCTTTAGATCCTGATCTCCAATGTCGTGCGAAGGCCTTTGGTCCTATGACCAAACTTGCCTGCTGGTGGCGGCCGTCAAGATTTTGATCAGTGGCGAGGAAGATCATAGGATACGTAGCGACCTACTATGACAGAAATATTACATGTATGCATTTCACCAAAGGATTTAGACGTTGTCGACGTACAAACGTCGGTATCGGTGGTCTGAAAGGACCCCTTTTGGGATTCGGCCGGGGAGGCGCAGTTCTACGGAGCTACGCCAGAGCTAGATCTTGGCGGGATATGGAAATAGGAAAAGACACGGTGATTTACCCAGGTTCAGGCCACCTTCTAGGTGTAAAACCCTACATCCTGCTTTGAGTGTATTTGATGTTTTGTGGAGAGATTACAATGAACTAGCAGCACAGATGCCCCTGTTCTTCTTCCTCTAGGGTTTGTATGTTTAAGACTGTATTGCCTAAGAAAAGATCTCAGGATTGGATTCTCTCAGAGCTGATCCGATCTGAGCCTGTCTGATCCTCTCCCTTTGCATGGCCGCGGTTCCCCCCTTATATATCTGAGGGTCACCACAGTGGCCGAAAGGGAAATATCTTGCCATGAAGCTTGTTGCGGAAGAAACCTGGCATGGGCGTGCCACGTCGGTGGTTGAGATTTGCGGTAGCGGAACAGTGCCGGTCACGCCTTGGTTGGGAACCGGATCATCATGATGAGGACGTGTCAGGAGGTGAAGATTTGACGTCTCCTGACATGGACTATGCTGCATCTACCCGGGCCCCACGGACCAGGTGCAGAGGGCATGTGTATGGGCACGCGAAGGCCCGCCCTTAAAGTCAAAAAGGGGTGTCAGACCTCTCCATTCCCTCCAAGACTGATAGCTGACAGGGCTTATCACCTGGGGGAATGGGAACCGGTCAGGACACCGCCCTTGGTCCGCAAGGACTTGGAATAGACGGGCATTTAATGCACCCGACACAGGCATTAAATGCACCTTTTGGGCCACGCGGTTTGAGGAGGGGCCCCCAAGGGGCGCTCGGGGCTCCCGGGATCGGAGGCCCCCGAGCACACCCTCTCGGCTGCTCCATTGTCTGGGCGAGGCACTCGACGCCCCGGGCGGGGGCCGGGTCGCCCTGGGTGCTCGGGGTGAGCCCCCGGGCACTTCTCCTCGGGTGCTCAGGGTGAGCCCCCGAGCACTTCTGCTTGCTTCGTCCTGTGTGGGGACCAAGTCGTCTTGAGCCCTTCGGAAAACGCCATTAAGGGACGACTCGGAGCACCCCTTGATTTTAGCCAAGTGAAACAGTGCTCGGGATGAGCCCCCGGGTGACTCTTCTTTAACTCCCACGTCCTTGGCGACGTGGTATCAAGTTGGGCATTTGCCAGCGGTTTAGGGGACCCTGTGCCCCGTAACGCCGACAGGCGCGTGGCCACGAAGGGTCCAAATGTAATTTTATTTTTTATGGCCTTTTCTTGTAATATGGGATCTTCTGGTCCCACTTGAAATTAATACAAAGTATGTAATTTTCAAAAATATAAGACCATTCTATAAGGGTTGTAGATTAACACCTTTACTTATGTAAAGAATTGAGTTGGTGTTGATGTTTTCCTCATCCTGATACCTACAATTTGCTACCAACAGCCTGAGATTTAGATGAAATTACCCACCACTCAACGCTGTTTTGCAAAAACAAATCATCCTAATATGAATTTTATATAGATACATTGAGCAACGTCGCAGTTTAATGAAGTAAACAGTCCTGTAAAGCTGAAGCATAGAGTACTGCTTCTTATTTGTGATTCCTAGCAACATAAGCTCTTTCCTTCCTAGTGGATAGTAATTGCATGAAAAATCCAGCTCTCGGAGTATGAAATACTCCTAGATGCGTCGTCAATGTGGGGCCAAACCAAACCCGAAACGTGTCCCGGGCCCAGATTCCTCCGACCCGACCTGAACCTTCCAGAACAACTATACATCCCCCATGCCAAAAAAAAATCCACCGAAACTTCTCGCAGTTTCGGAGCCATACCCCCGACACCCCTACGCACCCCCACCCTTCACCGTCCGATCAACCCGAGACACCCATCCAATGGTCCAGAACCCTCCACGCAGACAGCTCTCTCACGCGCCGCGCGTGCTCCGGCGTGACCTGGCTTCCTCGGCAGCACTGGCGCTCTCCTCGGGCTTATAGCTTCTCCCCGCTCGCCAACCAACCGCTTCTCCCCTCTCTCCGTCTTCCTCGCGTCCCGTTTCTAACTTCTTCACGACGTTGGTTTGCTTCTCTCCACGCTAAGCAACCGGAAGAACCTTCCACCAGGCTGGTTCGCCTGCCTGAGCCCGGAACGTACGCCGCGGTGTCGTCGGGCCAGATCTGCGAGGGCGGCGGCGGCGGCGGCGGCGGCATGGCCTATCAGGAAGCCGCCGCTGCCGGAGAGCCGGCTACGGTGCCGGCGGCGGGGGCGGGGGCGGCGCAGAGGACGTTGCCGACGCCGTTCCTGTCCAAGACGTACCAGCTGGTGGACGACCCAGCGGTCGACGACGTCATCTCGTGGAACGAGGACGGGTCCACCTTCGTGGTGTGGCGGCCGGCGGAGTTCGCGCGCGACCTCCTCCCCAAGTACTTCAAGCACAACAACTTCTCCAGCTTCGTGCGGCAGCTCAACACCTACGTAAGTGGGTGTTCTTCTCTCCTGTTGATCTTCTTCCTTTTTTCGTTTGATTTGGTCCGGGACCATACTTTTTGTTGGTTTCGCCGGAATGCTGAGGTGCTGATATGTGGGGTGCAGGGATTTAGGAAGATCGTGCAGGACAGGTGGGAGTTCGCCAACGACTGCTTCCGGCGAGGAGAAAAACGGCTGCTTTGCGACATACACCGGCGGAAGGTGACGCCGGCAGCAGCGGCGGCGACGCCGGCCGCGGCCGCAGCGATCCCGATGGCGGCGCCGGTGACAACGAGGCAGGGCTCGCCGGCGCTCTCCGGTGAGGAACAGGTGCTGTCGTCGAGCTCGTCCCCGGAGCGCCCGTTCCTGCAGCCGCTGAACGCCCCGTCCTGCTCGGGCTCTGGTGGCATCGCCTCCGGAGACTTCGGGGAGGAGAACGTGCGGCTGCGGCGGGAGAACTCGCGGCTCGCGCGGGAGCTCAGCCAGATGAAGAAGCTCTGCAACAACATCTTCGTCCTCATGTCCAAGTATGCCGCCACGCAGCAGGTCGACGCCACCAACGCGGCCGCCGCTTCCGCCGCCGCAGGGAACTGCTCCGGCGAGTCGGCGGAGGCCACGCCGCTCACGCCGGCAGTGCTCGAGCTCATGCCTTCCTGTCCTGGCGCTCCCACGGCCGCCGAGGCGGGCGCAGTGGACGACGAGGAGGAGAAGATGAGCGCGAGGCTGTTCGGCGTCTCCATTGGGCGGAAGAGAATGCGGCACGACGAAAGCGGCGGCGACGGCGAGGACCCTGCGAGCCGAGGCGAGGAAGTGAAGCCGGAGCCGATGGACGCGCAGCCCGACCCGAATGAGCCGCAAGCCTGGCCCATCTACCGGCCCAGGCCCGTCTACCACCCCCTCCGGGCCTGTAATGGGAGCGACCACGACGGGTCCAACTCCAGGTGAGCTGGCCCGTCCCATAGATTAATTAATCTACTAATCTAGCACTATCAATTACTAATCCGATCGCATGTACGTAAAGCAACTAGAAAGAGAGGCAATTAGTATGTGAAACACCAGTTTCTTTGTGTTTTTCGCGAGTTTTTTCTTCTCCGGATTTTATCCTTTGTATATGTATATAGGCAGTCATAAAAATCAGAGCTTTGGGGACTGTTGGTTCCTAACGAAATCTCCAGTGTTATGGAGTACGCTAGCCCGACGGAGCTGCAAAATGCAGCATGCATGTGCTCATGCAATGATGGATAGCTTGTGACTACTACGCGTGTGATCTTGCCCCTGCAAAATGGTGGATAGCCTGTGACTGCATTGTGTTAAGGATTCAAGTGCATGCATGGATTTTTTGATGGATCGATTAAGAACACGAAGAGAGAGAGGGAGAGAGATCTAGAGGGAAAGAGATAGAGCAGTGAAAAGATGTGGCATGGCTTTGATCAGTCGCCTCCCAAACGACGGGGACTTCCTAATCATGTGGTGTTGCAATTACAAGATTCCGTGAGGATCTGAGTGTTATTTCGCGTCAAGAAGATTTGACGGATGTTGTAAACGAAATGCAGTCACGTCTATATAAATGACGTGGTGTGTTATTTTACAAAAAAATCTTTCTAATACATAGATAGATTTAACAGTTGGGTTATATAGACTCAAAAGGTATGGTCGGATACTCAGAGCTCGACCCTCCATGACCGTATTCATGTTGTCATTCTTCTATATTAATGCTTCTCTCCTTAGACCCTTTATTTTAAAAGGTGTGATCGGATTATTTAGTCATGCCAAGTTGAATGCACATACGATATACTCAAAATGTGTTATTGGATTTTCTTTGCCATGCGAAAATGCGCCCCAGAGACTTTGCAGTCTCGATCTTGAGCAAGTTTGGTGAGAATTGTGTTGCACTATACTATGGCAAGATTAGCTCCCAAAGAACCTCTCGTCACCAGTAGTGGCAACGGTAGTCTATTTCAGAAATGACGAATCCACTGATGCGACCTCACACGTCGTTATGGTGCTGAATCGTTGCCGGTTAATTGGTTACAGTTGTTTACGTGTTCTTTTGCGCACTTTACATTATCATCTGGAATAAGATATTTCCGATGCCTCTATTCGAGGTGGGAAAGGGATTACTCAGCGTCTGTCACGGGGAAAATATCCGGTGGACATGCTACTAGAAGGTGCGAGAGCCGCTTTCTTCTAAGCTAAGCTGGATTTGATCAGGATTCTGACGGCGACCTGTCGCGCCGCAGCGATAGTACCAGTGTTCCTTCTCTGTTTTGCCTCTTGCTTTTGTGAACAGCAGGTTAGCACGACTGTTGTTGCTTAGCAGTTCAGTGTCATAACCATCTCGTCAGAGGAAGATATGCCGTCATAACCGTATTATACTCTGTCCCTTTTATTTGTCTTTCTTTTTTATTTTCTGAACCTGGTTGTACTGTGCATGAAACTAAATACCAGGACTGTAGGTAGTACCATTGCTGAATATTGGAATTAACCATGTGTTATGGCATTATTGTGCCATTTTTACAAGGCGCTGACACTCAATTCCAGTCTTGTCAAATACAGGCCAACTTTGTGAATTGTGAACGTGTGATGGCTGACATATTGCCTGCTACATCTTGGAATTGCCGGCCTTGATCTGCCTTTGTTGAACGCATGGGAAATAAAGCAACAACTAGAACATTTGAATCTGAATCTCCAAAACTACAGAACGCAGCAACCTCAGTTCTTCTTCATCCTCCTGCTTGCCTGCATTTCTTTCGTCACCTTTTCTCATGGCTTTGTTAATTGCTTACATCACTTAAGCGCTGAGAATGAGGATTGAATAGAGGAGTTACAGCATTCAGTGGCCTCTTTAAACCGTTATAAGCACTTTGCTGAAGAAACGAACAGGTTTGCAAGATTATGTCAGGGATGAGTTAGGAGTAGCATCAAACTATACTTAAAACTCAATGAACTTCATTTTGACCGCACCTTTAATTTCGGTGGCTACGATTTTATGCCCACAAGGACTTCAATTCTTGCACTAGTTACGTATAAGAAGTGAAGATTCCTCCTTGCATTCCTCGTATCTGAATTCCGAATTCCAACACCATGGCTACCACCATCCTCAATGGCTCTATCATCTTGTACTTTGTAACCGTGCTTTACGGTGGCCACGTACACGGCAAGAACAACGGCGCCGCCGTCTATGATGCAACAGAGTATGGAGCGGCGCCGGTGTAACATCCCCTAAATCTAATTGTTGCTAAGTGTGCATCATGTGCAGTTCATGGCACTAAAACCTAAACCTAAAATTGAGTAAGTTTTTGAAATTTTTAAAACACTCGACAAACTTCCAAATTTCATATGAAGGATTAAGGTGGATTTCAAAAATTCAATCAAACTAGTCTTAAACCTCTTACCTTGGGCTTAATTTTAGTGATCCTTTTGAATGATTTTGAAAACAGAAATAGGAAAAAGAAATAAAAGAAAAGAGAATAAAATAGAAAAGAAAAATAAAACCTAAACCTAAAACCTTCAAAATGGGCCTTCCCGGCCCATTTTCCTCCCCGCCGGCCTAGCCCGCCATCCCCCCCACCTTCCCTTATCTCCTTCAACCTGCCGCCGCCCTCTCTCCTCTCTCCCCTAAGCCACCGAAGCAGCCACCTCCTGCTTCCCCCGTGCTGCGTGGCGGCCTCGCCTTTCTCCCCCGGCCACCTCCTGCTTAGCCTCCTGTGCCGCCTCCCTCTTTCTCTTCTAACCCCCCCCCCGAGCTTTCCTTCCCCGTCGCCTCTCCTCTGAAACTGCTGCCTCCCCACCACCGAGCTGAGCTCGCCCACCGCCGCCTTCCCGCCACCGCCATCGACCGTCAAAGCTCCGCCCGAGCTCCTACCGCCGCTTCGCCTCCGACCTCGCCTCCTTTCGCCTTTGCCGAGCCGTGCCACCCCAAGCTCTGCGGTCGAGCTTCTTCGCCGACTGCCCTTGGCCCCCTAACTCCGCCATCCGAGCACCCGAGTAGAGCCCCGGAGCGCCGCCGTCGCTTTGCCACCCTCCTCGGAGCCCCGCCTCACCCGGGGCACCAACGCCACCCTCCCCTCGCCTTCGACCCCACCGCCGCTCCTCGCCCCGAGCCAGAGCCCACCTCGGTTCCACGTCGCCGCGCCGCCTTCCCATCTCGCCGGAGCTAATCGCCGCCGCTTTCCCGCGCTGCCTCCGCTCCTCGCCGGTAAAGTCCCGAGCGCCGCCACCTAGGCTCCCTCCCCGGTCGCTTGCCGCGCCGGCAACGGCCTCACCCCGGTCGGGACCGAGCCAACGACCGGTCGGATCCCGACGGGTAATGAGCATAATTAGCGCATTAATTATAATTAATGGACTAATTAATGCTTAACATTTATTAATCTCTACTTAATGCTGATAATTAATTACCCAACAGATTAATTGCTAACTATCATTAATTCGGTATTAGTGCTATTAATCACTGTTTGGACACATTAATGACTCTAATTAATGATCAACAGTGTAATTAATGAGTTTAATAAATGTGTCTCTATGACATGTGGGTCCCACCCAACAGGATTAAAAACAAAAAGAATAAATAAAAATGAAAATTATGACAAGTGGGCCCCACTTGTCATTGACTTAGTCAACCTTGGTAAAACTTTGACCATGGGGCCCACCTGTCAGCCTCTATTATTATTTGAAATTATTCAATAATTATTTTTACTGAGAAAATACAATAAGGATTTAAAAATTGATTAAATCTTAGAAAATTCATAGAAAATTCATTTTTAATCAGAAAAATACAAATAATATATCAAAATGTTCAGGAAAATGAGAGCTACTCAAATATGGCATTTTCATACATGTTTGCATTCTAAGAAAAACATAAATGGCTAAAAACTCAAATTAGGGTTTTCTCGATTAGCCGGAAGTCGTCGGATCGCGATATGTTGAGCGTCCGGACTCCGATTAAATTGATTCCACTTGCATTAGTCTTCTTTTTGCATCCCCTATGCCATGGCATGCATTTCATCTCATGCCGATGTTCAGCATTTTGCTATTTATGATTATCCCCTTTTTTCGGTTTTTTCGTTCTTCTCCGTTAGAGCCAAAAAATCCCGAAGAGGACAATCTCAATCACGAGCAGGGTTTAGTTGCAGAGCAACAAGGCAAGCAGTCCTTTGGACATCTTGCAGACACCTACTATTTGTAAAGTATTAGTTGTTTTCAAATTCATTATCACATGCGTTCAAATTCTACTTTTTGCTAAGTGTTAACCCTATTCCTGTGCATAAAACTTACTTTGTTGCTCAATCGACTCCACCCCCACCCCAACCTATCTAGAGTAGTGTAGTATGTGCGTTGACCTTGCTTACTATGTTAACTATGCTTAGACATGTAAAAGTCGTAATTCCTTGGATGGTAGATGAATCAACACAATTGGATGGGTTAGGTGGTAGGTGGGTGTTCACCGGGAATCAACTAATGAACTTGACTAATCTTCATTGGGTTAGACGAGAGGCCATGGCTGGGAGCATGGTGGATTGTCTCGTTTTCCCGCAAGCACCGGTTCCCGACGTACATTGACCCAAGATTTGCGTACTTCTATACGGGTGGGATAATGAACCACCCACGACTAAATAATTTGCCTAGACTTAGTGTATGAGCTGTATAGTTTACCATTTCCGTTCACTGGGTGAGTGAAAAATAATGTGGTGGGGTGCCTCAATATAGGTGTAAGGGTTACACACGGTCGAGGACCGGGGATGTATCACCTGCTACAACTTATGGGACCATGTCGTAGTTACGGCCGGACTGATGTACATAGATTGGCCCGTAAGGGTGGCTCATACCTAGGTTGAAAGCATTGTAAAGGTCGTGTTCAATCACCCTCTGCCAGCACACCTCGTGAAATGTGTAAATTGCATTGGCATCAGGAGTCGATTGATACGTGTAGGTAAAGATGTACACTCCTACAGGGTTTGAACTGTTTGAACAGCCGTGTCCGCGGTTATGGACAACTTGGTGATTACCTGCGTTGAATTAGACAACTACAACAATACCCTAAAATTTGCCAACTCTAGGGTTGAGGTGTTAGCGACTGCTTCCTCCCAAGGTGGTTGAGGAAGAGTCGGAGAATCTAAGGTGTGGTGATCTGCAGTAAGGAATGATCGTGAAGTGTTTGACACTCATCCCCTTTGAAAAGTATTCTAGTGCTCGATTTTCATCTACTTTAACAATATTGTGAAAAGTAAAATCGGCTTTCGGCAAAATAGCCCACAATTCCTATTTTATTGATACATGTTGCATCTATTAATAGTTTCCCCTTGTAAGTCTTGCTGAGTACAATTTTTGTACTCACCCTGCTATTGTTGACATTTTTCTTGCAGAGGAAACTATCCCCTCCGAGGGTGGTTTCTACCTAGAGATTGACGCCAACGATGACTAGTCGCTGGAAATCCCAGGCAGTGTTCCGCTCCCGGAGTTTGGCAGCTTGGTTTGTTCTGCTGCCACTTTTGGCCTGACCTTTTTGGCTTTGTAGCCATATATACTCTTCCGCTGTGTAGTTAAATTTGGATCTTCAGATCCTTTATGTGAATATGTTGTTAAGTTTCAAGAACTTATAATATTGCAGTTTCTGTCGTAGAGTTACTGCTGTGATGTCTAGTTGTTCTCACCTGCCTCATGTGCCCTGCGTGTATGTTGTTGAAGCACATGGTGCAGGTAGGGTTTTAGAATCTATATCATAGAGTGGTTAGGTTTAATCACCCCTGTGAAGTGACTCTTCTACTGAGAGTTTAGAAGCTATATCATCCTACTCCAGCCGAGCATTAATTTGCCGAGATGAGTTTGGGATTGATGTTCCGGCTCAGTAGGAAAAGAGTGAGGAGACCATATCACCCTACTCAATCCGTGCATTTGTTTGCCGGAGTGAGTTCGGGGTTGACGTCTCGGGCTATTCGATGCCATATCACTCCACTCCTCTTAGAATTGACACCCAAGGGTTGAGGTCGGGGTTGACGGTTCGACTTAGCAGGTGATTTTACTTAAAGCTCTCTATTATGGATTTTGGGTCCCGACAGCCGGGCAGAGGAGACAACAAGGACATGAGTACATTGATCTGACTCAAACGCATGCATGCAGTGATGATTCACTGCTTCCTGTGTTTTTCTTTCTTTCTGAATCTTGTTCGTGTCAACCCCTCCCCTTGTCCAGACATTCTTAGCAGCATGGCGCGCCACGTGCGGCTCCACAGGCGGCAACGCGACGCTCTTGGTCCCCGAGGGCACATTCGCCATGGGCGCCGTCGAGTTCTCGGGGCCGTGCAGGAGCGGCGACGAGCCCGTCGTCGTGATCAACGGCGTGCTTCAGCCGTGCATGGGCAGCTACCACCTGTCAGACGATGCCTGAATCGCGTTCATCGCCCCGAACAACCTCCTGGTCACCGGCGCCGGCACCCTCGACGGCCAGGGCGGCGCTCTTCAGACCAACAAGACCAAGACAACGGTAATGACTCCCGCCGTTCAAGACTGATCAGTCAAGTTTTCGTTTCCTATATGAAATGGTAAGACATGATGATTTTGGCCATAATCGTCCAGACTCTGGAGTTCGACGGCATGGCGAACTCAACGGTGAGGGGCCTGCGGCTCGTGGACATCCGGGGTTTCCACGTGAGCTTCCACCATAGCAGCCGCGTCTCCGCGGAGGGCCTCCACATCCGCGTACCGAGCCGCAACACGGACGGCATCCACGTGGGCTTCTCGAGCCACGTCAGCATCGGCATCAGCGACGACTGCGTGTCCATCGGCCCCGCTCCACTGACATCGTTGTGACCGGCGTCGTGTGCGGCCCCGGCCATCAGCGTCGGGAGCCTGGGGAGGGAGGAGGGCGAGGAGCAGGATGTGCACGGGCTGGTGACCAGGAATTGCACGGTGCGCGGCACCACCAACGGGGTGCGCATCAAGACGTGGCCGGGTTGCGTGCCAGGACGCGCGTCCAACATCACCTTCGAGGACATCACCATGGCCAACGTCTCCAACCCCATCGTCATCGACCAGCGCTACTGCCCCAACAACTGCTGCCCCGGATTTTTTTTTGAGCAACCGGGCAGGAGCACTGCCTATTCATTAAGAAGAGGAAAATAATTACAAACAATGTTGGTCATGTTTTTGAAGGGAACATGCCAAAACCCTAAGAATACAGTGGATGTGCTAATCCGGTTCAATGGTGAAGCTCTGGTTTTGTGCGGCCAACGCATAGTGGCATTGGTTGATGTCCTCTAACATGTGGTACGCAACCTCGAGGTAGGTTTGTCTTACCCCCATGAAGATACGTCTGTTACGTTCCTTCCAGACGTTCCACATAACATTAATAAGCCTCCCGCTATGCCTGCGCTTGTTGTTTTTATCGGTTTGAAGCATGTTGTCCCACCAATCGTCGATTGTCGCCGCATTGGTCTAGGGGGTGGGCATAGGGTCCCCCGTCCAGTCGTACACTAGGCCCCAAACCGCCATGGTGAAAGGGCAGCCCTTGCACAGGTGCGTGGCGTCTTCAGGAGCACGGAGACACAATTGGCATACTGGATTGTGTGGCCATCCCCTCACTGCCAATCTGTCGGCCGTGAGAATTTTGCCGTGTAGTACCAACCAGGCAAAAAGCCTGCATTTAGGTTCCGCATGTACCTTCCAAATTTTCCCTGTTGAGAATCTGGGGAAGGAGCCTTGGAACTGGACCTCATATGCCGAACTAGATGTGTAGTGGCCATTTGCTGTCCAACGCCATTTGATCGTGTCAGCGGCATCGCTTAAGTACACTTCGGCCAGCAGGGTCCAGAGGTCGATGTATTCAAGGAACTGCGTCAATGTTGTGAGTCTGACAGTCGCTCTGATCTAATTGTCATTCTGCATCTCTTTGCTAACTGTCCTGTTTTTCCTCGTGGCAATTTTGAAGAGCTGTGGGGCCCTCGAGCATAGCGGCCCCTCCCTGGTCCAATTATCGTGCTAGAAGAGAGCCTTGTTCCCGTCACCCAGGGTGATAATGGTAGATGCCCGAAAAAGCGTCATATCAACGGCGTCACAAGGTAGCTGTGAACCGACCCACGGCCGCTCGGGGTCGGTCCACTGGAACCAGGGCCATCTAAGTCTGAGGGCACGCCCGAATTTCCCGATGTCGGCAATGCCCAGACCCCCCAAGGTTTTAGGGCGGCACACCGTTATCCAGTTTACGAGCGAGTGGCCCCTACCTGCGACCTCACTGTTGTCCCCTTCCAGATGAAGACTTTTGAAGTTCTGTCGAGTTTGTCCCGAACCCATTTAGGCAAGGCAATCACCGATAAATGGTAGGTGGCCGTGGCCATGAGCACGGCCTTTGACAAGGTTACTCGGCCAGCGTGGGTGAGGTTCTTCCCTTTTCAGCCAGTGAGTCTACCCCCAACTTTGTCAATTAAAGGTTGGAAGTCGATCTTGCGGAGCCTTCTGAAGTGCAGCGGGAGGCCCAGGTAGCACCTGAGGAAGCTGGACAGCTTAGCTGGGAAGGCGTGGAGGATTGGCTGCATGTCCATTCCTGCGCATCTGATTGGAAAAATTTCAGATTTACTAGAATTTGTGACTAGGCCGCTTGTGTTCCCGAAGCAGGATAAGATCGATGAGATCGCCTGCAACTCATGCGAGATGGGGTTGGCGAAGATGCCAGCATCATCGGCATACAACGAGATTCTGCACCGGGCCGTCCTAGCCCTAACCGGTGCAAGGATGCCACCCTCTGTGGCTAGCTGAAGCAGACGTTGCAGGGGGTCGATTGCCAAAATAAAGAGCATGGGGGATAGGGGGTCCTCCTGACGTAGACCGCGCCTGCGTGCAAAAGGGGTGCTAGGGTTTCCATTAAGCAGCACGCGTGACGAAGAGGGGGCTAGTGAAGCACAAATCCATCCCCGCCATCGAGGTCCAAAGCCAAGGTGAAGAAGGACCTCGAGCAGGTACGCCCAATTGATGGAGTCAAAGGCCTTGGAAATATCAAGTTTGATGAAAATGCTCGGGGAGTTTGTCCTGTGGAGATCTTTGATCAGGTTCTGGACGTAAAGAAAATTGTCGTGGATGCAACGCTTTTTGATGAAAGCACTCTGGGCCTTAGAAACCAGGGGTCAAGCTTAGGGGCGAGCCTGTTTGCCAGGAGCTTGGAGAAAATTTTAGACATGCTATGGATGAGGCTGATAGGTCGATAGTCGCCAATCATTGCCGCGTCAGCATTTTTTGGGAGCAGTATGATGTTTGCCGAGCTGACAAGGCAGCTGCTATCCCCATTTTGATCCACCATGCGAAGGATAGCCACCAAGATGTCCCCTTTGATGATGTCCCAGCATGATTTGAAAAAAGCCCCAATGAACCCGTCTGGGCCGGGGGCCTTAACCGATGGCAGAGAGAACACTACCTCCTTGATCTCCCCCTCCTCGAAGCACAAGGTACGACGATACGAGACGACTCGACTGCCATTTGTAACCAGCTCAACTCTGTTGTCGCGGCTGATCGGAGAACATAGCTTGACGATGTATTCGTTGCATGCAGCCATCGCAGGTGCAGATCAGTGACGTGACGTTCAAGAGGATCGAGGGCACGTCGAGCAGCAAGGTGGCGGTGCAGCGAGGAGCGACAGTGCAGCGGGGTGCACCTCGACGGAATCAACCTCAGTTGTGGCGACCAGCCGTGCCACACGTTGTTCGCCAACGTGCAGGGGACGCCGGATCTGGAGGCGCAGGCGCTGAGCCTGTGCATTCCGGTCGAGGAAGAAGCTGACGTGCCATCTGATCAATCACACTGAACAACAACTAGCCCAATGATCGAGCCATCTTGTTCTCTGTCGAGATGCAGGAGTTTAAACGGGTTTAGGCTTCCATAAACTGGAGTAATCTTTTTTGGTAATAGTAGTGCGTAGGACTATAATCTGGTTTGTTATTTCCCAGTTGCTAGATTTTTCCTCTTTTTCAAAAAAACCTAAGTCGATTTTGTAGGGCTATAATCGAGTTTGAAATCAAAATTTTGCACGGCTAGATGCACTCTCGTACCATTTCATGCTAGTATTTTTTTCCTTACGATTTTTTGAAGTATGAACCCAACGAAACGACAATTGAACACTGTCTTTTCATCGAGAATAATCACTCTCGTACCATTCCTTGCTAGTTTTTTTCCTTTATAATCTTTTTAAAGTATGAACCCAACAAAATAACAATTGAGCACTGTCTTTTCATTAAGAAGAATATAGTTTTAGTTACATATGACCTTGAATTTTGGGAGGAAACAAGAAAAACCTCAATCCTCATGTGGATTACTCCCAACTAGAGGTCCCGCTCCTTGTGACCGCTTCCCCTTGAAGATGTGTCTTCAAAGGTAGACTCCGTCACCTCCCCGTTCGTCGCTTCCCCTTGAAGATGTGTTTATTTCTCTCTTTCTAGACACCCCATAAGATGTAGATGAGGTGACCACTTCTGGTGTGATGCGAGTCAATTGGGACTGCCCCGATGATCTTCTTGCACCATTCGTCCACAGTGGTTGACACCGTGCCAGGCACAAAGGCCTGAGGGCTCAAACAACGCCGGTGAACGGACAGTCCTTGTACAAGTGGGATACTGACTCTATTGTTGACAAACACAGATGGCACACCGGGTTGCGAGGCCAACCGCGTTTCGCAAGCACCTCCACTGTCATAATTCTACTGTGAAGGACGAGCCTGCCGAACATCTTTACCTTGGGCTCCATAGCAACCACCCAAATCTTGGTCGACAGGGATCATGAATGGCTACCAAGGAATTGGGCCTCGTAACCGAGCTCGCAAATTATTCCTCGAACGTCGTCTACCTCCTATTGATGGAGTCTGGGCGATCCGGTTGCAGAGCGACCTGTTCAACGAGCCTCCAAAGGTTGATGAATTCCAGGAGCTGGTTCAGCGAGGAGAGCCTAAAGATGGCCACGATCCATTTATCATCCTACAATTTCGTCTGCATCGTTCGATTCTTCCTGGATGCAATCTTGAAAAGCTCCAATGCTCGAGAGTGAAGGGGTTCCCCACCAATCTAGTTGTCGTGCTAGAAAGAGACCTTACCCTCCTCGCCGAATGATAACCTCATATTTCAATGTCAAATGACCGTTCATTCTGGTTCTTTTGTTTTCTCTTTCCGCTTCTCACATTCTACCAGTATTGTTTTGTCCTATTTGCTCGCATTGCATTAGTACTATTGTTAATCAAAGTAGTTTTTCCACAAGTAGTAGGATATCTTGGTCTTATCATCACCGCCCCTTGTGCTTTGGGATTCGAACTGACCATATTATAACACATTTCATAAAAACAATCTCCCTCTTACGCATTTCTGCCTCTCCTCTAGAGCGAACACATTTTGTAAAAACAACCTCCCTCTTGCGCATTTCAGCTTCTCCTATAGAGTCTAAGTGTGTCATGTGCATTTTGGCCCTAGTCCCCATTTTCGTCTCCCTCCTTCTCTCACACGCTCTCTGTCGATGAGTAAACGTCTCTAGCGGTGGTCCGAATGGACCCCCTTGTTGGTTCGGCCGGGGGCGATATAGAGCTTTTCTTATGAGCCGGTGATGGCGTTTCAAGGATGAGGGTGGTTATGATGCTTGATGCCGGAGACACAGGGATTTTTCCAGGTTCAGGCCACCCGGAGGTGTAATACCCTACGTCCTGCTTCGTTGCGGGTGTATTGATCCTATCAAGATTACAGGGGTGTTCTTCCTTACAAACAGGCTAGCTGATCTTCTAATACCGAATAAAGAAATCTAACCAGTGCCCCTTTTTCTCTCTGGAATCCGAACCCTTTGCATGGTCTGGGAACTCCCCTTATATAGCCGGGGGTTCACCACAGAGGCCAAGCAAAGGCTATGGCACCTGGTATCGTGAGCGCTAAGGAAACGCCTACTTCTTCATTTAATGCGCCGCGCCGGTGTTCGCGCCGCGTGTCTTCTCGCCATGCCCTCCGCCCGGGGGGGGGGCTGACAGCTTTATGCTCAGCGGGACCCGCGAAGAGAGGCTTGCCGGGCCCCTCCTGACTAAGTCGGTGAAGTATCCGCCCGTGGGCCCGCGCGTCAGCGACCAAACGCGGGCCACGAGGCGCGCGGTGATTTGACCCAAAGGGGCGGAAAGGGGTGACAGCGACGCGGGCGCGCGGGGCAGCGCGCCTGGCCGGTCAACAACCCTGTCAGACGGGCCCCATCCCCTGACAGGGGCTATGGCAAAAAGGGATTTGCCCTGCGGGGATGGGACTGGCCTGATCGATATCATGCCCATACGGGACTTTAGCATTTAATGCCTGAATGACAGGCATTAAATGCCTCTGCCGGGACTAAGGCTTATGGAAGAAGCCAGCTCACTGCTGCGGCAGCCCGGAGGAGGGCCCCACAGGGGGGCCCCACGACCCCCGAGCGCTACCTCCCCCGAGCAGCCCCTTCGGCCTCGGAGAGCGCCAGCTGTCCCGGACTGCCTTGGCCGACCCCGGGCGCTCGGGGAGCGTCCGTCGGGGGGTCGCTCGGGACTCCGCTTGGGGGAGGCGCTCGGGGGTCCGCCCGGGGACCCTCCCGAGCACTCTTCTGGGCCCACGCCTTGCGGGATGCCGGTCGCTCGGGGAGAGGGCCCCGATCGCTTCCTTGATTCTTGGGCCTTGGACCCTCGGGACCGCAAGGCCCTTAGATGGCTCGCACGAACGTGGCACTCGGGGGAATCCCCCGAGTGCCCGGGTTTGACCACCGGGCCCACCTGCTTCTCCAGCGGGGCTTTTGCCGATAAGGCCGCCACGTGTCACGCCCTGTGGCCTCTGGTTGGCCTGTGCCGGTGGTTCGGGGGACCGTGGGTCCCATTCCGCCGACAGTAGCCCCCGGCCTTGTCTTCCAGCGACGGCCCAATGGGCCGCGACCCGAAGGGCCGCGACTGGGGATAAGGCCTTTTTTTCATTTAACGGGTCAACCAGAGAGGTCGGCCCATCTTCATGCGCCCTGCCGAGGAGTGCTTTTAATGCGCGCGTGCGGGGTGGAAGGGGCGGCCAATCCGCTCTCTCCACCTGGCGGCGGCGCTTCGGTTTTTGCCCTGCGCGGGAAAGGCGCGCGCCTTTTTATGCCGCGCGCAGGTGGTTGCGTGCCCCGGGTTTCGTGCGACTGCGTTTTTACTGCGCGCGGCAGTAATTCCGCAGGCCATGATTGCACGCCCTCCGGGTTTCGCGCGGCCGCAGGCCCAATGTCAGTGGCAGCGGACTGACAACTGACAACCCACGATCGCGCGGAAGATCAACGGGTGTGGGCGGTCTGCAACTTCCGAAGCCTTTTCTTCCTTAAAAAGAAAAACGGCCCCGCACCTTTTGGACCTGCCGGATCTTGCGCCAAACACTTTGCTCCCAAAGCTTTGGCGCTCTTCTCCGCCTTCTTCCTCTCGCCATCCGAAAAGAAAAACTCTTTTCGCCACCTTCGCCTCTTTCTTCGCCACCTTCGCCTCTTTCTTCGCCACCATCCCCGCCGCCATGACTCGCCGCCACACCCGATCGACCCCCCTGGCGCAGGACGCCGATGACGCCGTGCTCCCCAAGTCCCGCTTCCTCAATGAGGAGGCAATGGACAAGGTTCGGAAGGTAGCGGTGCCGGAGGGCCGGCCGCACCCGACAAGGGTTCGGCCGGCGACGTACCCGCCGGCGCCGCGGGCGGACGAGACCGTCATCTTCGCCAGCTTCCTCGCCGCCGGGCTGCTTCCGCCGTTCTCGCCCTTCTTCCTGGAGGTGCTGGAGGCCTACGGCATTCACCTGCTGCACCTCACCCCCAACTCCGTGGTGGTGCTGGCGATCTTCGCCCACCTCTGCGAGATGTTCGTGGGGGTGATGCCGTCGGTGCCGCTGTTCCGGCACTATTTCGTCCTCCGCTCCGTCGGGAGGAGCCGGGGCTCGGCTCGGACGGAGGTTAGCGGGAGCGCCAACTTTCAGCTTCGCCCGAAGCTCGCCGACCCTTACATCCAGCAAACGCTGCGGAACAAGTGGGACGACTGGCGTCAGATGTGGTTCTACATCAACACTGACCCGGCGCAGTCGCTCACTCTTCCGGAGGAGCCGGCGAGGCATGACAAGTCGTGGGATAATCTCGCCGAGAACGACAACGAGCTGGTGGTGATGACCCTTCGCATCTCCCAACTCCGGGAGTTGGGGTTGACTGCCACCATGGTCGTCGGCGACTTTCTGCGACGCCGGCTGGCGCCGCTGCGGAAACGCGAGCGGCCGGCGTGGATGTACACCGGGGACATGGACGTCACCCGGACGGAGGTCGGCGCCGACAACAACTGGACCGAGGCGGTGCTAGCGGCCATCTTGAAGTCGCTGCTCGGGGTGCCGGACGCCACGAGCGCCGTCCTGTCGCGGCCGGACCTGCCGCTCTGCGTTAGCGCAGATCGCCAGGCCATCCTTGACATGATGCCGTCGTGCGACGCGAAGGGCATCGTGGCCCCGCCGAAGGACGGCAGCCGCAGGCCTGCGGTGGGCATTCGGATCTTCGCGAGCGGCGAGGAGGCCGAAGCGGCGAGGGCAGCTCAGGAGCCGAGGGCCCCCGCCGTGATCCATGATCCGGCCGATCCGAAGGGCAAGGGGCAAGCCCCTCCCCCTCCGTCCCCGCCACCGCGGCCGCAGGCGCCGAAGCTACGTCCACAAGCACCGCCGGCCACGGGGAGGCGACCGACGGACGCGGGAGGCAGCTCCGGGGCGGGCCCCTCCGTGCAGGGAGGGCCCGCATTGCGCTTTTCTGGCCCGGTGCCTCCGCCACCACCTCCGCCCGTGCGCCCTACGACGCCGAGGGCGGGAGGCAGTGGCCCTGCACCGCCGCCTCCTCCGCCCGTGTGCTCTGCGGCCCAGGGGGCAGGAGGTAGCGGCTCCGGGCAAAGGCCTTCTGGAGTTGCGCCTTCTGGAGGCGCGTCGGCGGCGGACGCGGGCGCCGCCGTCGGTCAGAAGAGGAAGGATCCGCCGCTGCCCCTCGGCGTGGAACGCCATGTTTTAAGGGGCTCGTGGCAGTAAGTTTTGAAAAACTTTCTTCCCTCCAACTTCTCTTTTTTCCTTTTTTTTGGCTAAGTGTCCTGCTCGGGTGCTGACCCGAACTTGCCTGCATCTGTTCTCTTAGGGAGCGCAAGAGAACTCGCCCGTCCCCGAGTCCTCCTCCTTCGGCGAGGGCTTCAACGACCCCGAGCGCGGTTACGCCCCCGAGCGGCCCTTCGGCTCCGAGCGAGTCGGTGGGCCCGCCCCCGAGCGCGCCCTCTGCACCGAGCGCGAGCCCGACCCCGAGCACGGCGCCAGCCCCGAGTGCTGACGCCGCTTCGCGGGAGGAAGCTGCCCCAAGCGCGGAGGTGGAGGCGCCGGGCGCGACGGAGGCGCCGGCGACGCTGGAGGTGCCGGCGACGACGGAGGAGACGCCGGCGGCGGAGGAACTTCGTGTTGCCGCGCCCGAGGAGCGGGTGGCGGCAACCGAACAAGGAACGGCCCCGGTTGGAGGGGCCGAAGGTATCCGGCCCGAGGGAAGGGCCGGGATTTTGATCGTGGCCGGGCGCCCCGAGCCCCAGGAGGAGGAGCTTGGGGGCCAAGGCCTTGCTGCTCCGGCCGAGGAGCAGCCTTCTGCGCGGCAAGGCCAGACGTCTCGGGGGGCTCCCTCCGATATGTTTGAGGCCGCGCATGCCGCCATCGATCAGCTCCGCGAGGATCTCCTCTTCAAGGAGAAGTCCTTAGAGGATCGGGAGCGGGTCTTGGGGGAGATGGCGGAGATGCTAGAGGCCCGTGCTCGCGTCGCCAAGCGAGAGTACGAGAATGATCTTGCCAAGATCGAGCGCCAGCGGGATATCCTCCATGAGATGAGGGAGGAGATCATCCCGAGGACGCAGGAGCTCGATCGGCAGGAGCGAGAGCTCAACCGCCGGGTCGCGCTGGTGAAGCCGCGCGAGCTGGACTTGGCGAGGCGGGAGAAGCGCGCCGCCGACGAGGAGGCGCGGCTGAAGCAGCTCGCCGCCGAGCTCGCTCGCCGCGCAGAACAGCAGCTTCTCCGGGACGGAGAGCTCGACGCGAAGGCGGAGCAGCTTGGCCAACTCAAGCACTCCCTTGACGAGGCGGCGAATAAGCTGGACGCCGAAGTCGAGTCGCGGGTGGCCGTTGCTCGCGAGGAGCTCGCCAAGGAGATGGCGCAGCTCCGCTCGGAGAGCGAACACTTCAAGCAGCGGCTCGAAGACTCAAAGGCGACCAAACGCAATCTCCAACACCAGCTCCGGGAGGCGGAGGAGTTGAGGGAGCGTGAGTCCTTAGCGGCGGCCGCAGCGACGGAGGAGATTGAGAGGGAGAAGGTCCGGCTGGTCACCGAGCGGGACCAGACGGTGAGGGTGATGAAGGCCATCTTCTTTCGCGCGAGGAACGCCGCTGAGGCTGCTGGACTTGGCACCGCCTCCTTGCCGGGCTACGACGCCGACCCGGCGAACGTCGCCTTGGGCTTCGAGAGGATCGCCGAGCGCCTCGAGGGGCTCGGCGAAGCCGTGCGCCGCCGCCTTGAGGAAGAAGGCCGGGAGTTGGCGGTCGTGGTGGCGGAGCACACACTGGCGTGCTACCGCGGCCGTGACCCAAACTTTCCTTTGACGCCAGCCTTGGAGGGGCTCGAGGTGATCGATGAGGCCGCCGAGGAGGAAGCCCGGAAGGCAGTCCGCAGGGCGGCTGATGAAATTGCCCAGCGGTTTTCCCGCTCGGGGGATGCCGGCACAGGCGATGGCGAAGGCGCCGGCGACGGCGACGGCGGCGCCGGCGGAGAGTAGCTCCCCTCCCTCTTTCTGTCTTTGTTTTCTTAGCCCGGGGCTTGACCCCTTTGTAAGAACTTTTAAGCTTCTGATATGCAAAGAGATCTTTGGCCCGAAAGCCATTTGATCCTTGCTTTTTCTTTCTTGTTGTACTTGTACTGGAAATGGCTTCACTTCCTTGCTTGCTTCGGGCGAAGCGTCCGGTTCTTGCTCGGAGAGGGACGGAGGACGGTCCTCGGGACGCCCCGAAGGCCCCCAAAGCCCCCAGCCCCCGAGAGCTGGACGCGCTGCGACTGAAGCTACGGAGGCCCGGCCCATGGGACACAGAGTGTCCCCGAGCCGAGCTTCTTTTATCTTCTTGACTTTGCCTGCAGAATTTGCCCAAGTTTTTGCGCTCGGGACAATTATTGCAACAATTAACTGTTGATATGTATTGCGTTAATCATTGTATCTACATGATTTTTCCTAACTTTGAGAACTTTCATTTTAACTCGGCAATGCTTCCTTATGTCTCTGGAAACGCTACTGGAAGACACCGCCGGGCGCGTGTGAAAGCGCGTAGGGTACTTGGGCGGCTTATTTACCAGGCTGATGTCCAGGGTTAAGAAACCAGGCAGGACACCAGGGCTTTGAGCGGACAACCCGAAGCACTCCCCGTGACTTTCATCGCTGCCTTCAGGTATAAACCCATCGCGAGCACAGAAGGCAGTTGGGAAAAATTGGCGAGGAAAAAACTAGCCGTTCATATATAGTGCTCGGGAGCTTTGAAAACATAGAAATGCGATTAGAAGCTTAGCTTAGAGATCGGGCCTCAGGGTGACTTGGCGCCCTGTGACTTGGTATTGATCTGGCGGGCGGTGCCCGGGAACTTCATCATGGTGAACCTGCTCACTTTGCGAATGATTATATGGTTTTCTTAGCAAAAGGGGTGTTTTCCACAGGTCCCTCGTGGGGGTTTGCCTGTTAACGCGGCCCTCGGGTTTTCGGGTCAGCCGACCTGTCCCGAGCGCGAGGAGTGAAGCTATCCGGCTGACATGAAGTTGGGTGGCGCTCGGGTCTTGCTGACCAGCGGAGCACGGTGGCCAGGGGCTTATTTGCCCTGACTCGGACGTGCTCGGGGTACAGCTAATTGCCCGAACGTCTTACGGCCCGACAACAAGTATTTGGATAAGCTTGACTGCTCGGGCTCGGAGCGGTGGGACCTACTCGCACCGAGAGATGGGGGCTCGGGAGCCCCGCACCGCGCGGAAAGCCACGCTTTTGCTAACTATGGAGGAAGTGTTGATATTGATACTGAATTAAGGAATATAAACTTTGCATGGGGGATTCATATCAAGGAAAATTGCATCTTTATAGACCATAATGCTATGTAAATAGCTGGGAATACAAGGGAGCCCCCGAGCGAGGGTGCGAGCGCGCGGGATACTCGGGTGACCTTTGGCCGGACCGGCGCTCGGGGTTCGGGAACCAGACCGAGCGACCGGGGCTTGGGGTGACGAACCCGACACTTCCCATGACTCGCTTTTGGCACTCGGGGAGCCGGCCCTAAAAGCAAAAACTTACCCGGGCTATTCACGGGAAAAACTTGCGCAGGTGCTCGATGTTCCAGGAGTTGGTCAGCTCCATTCCGTCTTCGGCAGCGAGCCTCACCGAGCCTGGCCGAGTGACTCGAGTCACTCGGTATGGACCTTCCCACATAGGGGAGAGCTTGTTCTTGCCTTCCCGCGTCTGCGCCCGACGAAGGACCAAGTCCCCGACTTCGAGAGACCTTGGCTTGACACGACGCTCATGGTAGCGGCGAAGGCTTTGTTGGTATCTGGCAGCGCGAAGGGCCGCTCGGCATCTATGCTCTTCGAGGAAGTTGATGTCTTCGAGTCTGCGCCGGTCTTGATCTTCCTCCGAGTATGCCGCGACCCGAGGGGAGCGGAAGGCGAGCTCGGAAGGAAGCATCGCTTCTGCCCCGTAAACGAGGAAGAAGGGGGTTTCACCGGTCGCCCGACTGGGGGACGTCCGGATGGACCAAAGGACGGCGGGGAGCTCTTCTATCCAGCCAGCGCCGCATTTCTTGAGTCTGTCGAAAGATCTTGTCTTGAGCCCCCGAAGGACTTGGGCGTTCGCACGCTCAACCTGCCCGTTGGCTCGGGGGTGTGCGACAGAGGCGAAGCAAATCTCTGTCCCGAGGGCTTGGCAGTACTCGAGGAAAGCATCGCTCGTGAACTGTGTGCCGTTGTCGGTGATGATGCGGCTGGGCACCCCGAACCGGCTCATGACGCCTCGGATGAACTTGATCGCCGATTGTTTGTTGATCTTGACGACTGCCTCGGCTTCCGTCCATTTGGTGAATTTGTCGATGGCGACGTAGAGGTACTCGTAGCCCCCGACTGCTCGGGGGAACGGCCCCAATATATCCAGCCCCCAGACCGCGAAAGGCCATGAGAGGGGGATGGTCTGGAGTGCCTGAGCGGGCTGATGTATCTGCTTGGCGTGGAATTGGCAGGCTTCGCAGCGTCGAACCAGCTCAAAGGCGTCCTCGAGGGCTGTCGGCCAGTAAAATCCTTGCCGAAAGGCTTTACCGACCATCGTGCGAGACGATGCATGGCTACCGCACTCGCCCTCGTGGATGTCCACGAGTATATCGTGGCCTTCCTCCCAAGAAATGCACTTCATAAGAATGCCATTGGTGCCGCGCCGATAGAGGTCCCCATCTACGAGCGCGTACCTTGTTGATTGCCGCGCAATTCTTTCTGCAACGGCTTCGTCTTCGGGAAGGATATTTTCTTTCAGGTATGCCCGGATCTCGGAGATCCAAGGGACGACCTGAGGACAGATGGTGAGCACGAGGTGCTCACCCGGCGGTGGCCTGACGGGAGGATTTCCCACTGAAGGTGCCGCCTGGGTAGACTCGCCTGGGCGCGAGGTTCCCCCTTCGTCTTGGTCGGCGGCCTCAACGGACGGCCGAGAGAGCCTTTCTTCAAAGGTCCCAGCCGGGACCGGCTCCCGAGAGGAGGCCAGTCGCGATAGAATGTCGGCGGCGTCGTTGAAGCGGCGAGGGATGTGCTGGAGCTCCAGGCCATCGAAACGCCGTTCCAACCTCCTGACTTCGCTCAGGTACGCTGCCATTTGGGGGTCCGAACACTGGTATTCTTTTGACACTTGATTGACGACTAACTGGGAGTCGCCTTTGACGAGCAGACGGCGGATCCCGAGGGATGCGGCGGCGCGCAGCCCTGCAAGGAGGCCTTCGTACTCGGCCATGTTGTTGGTGGCGCGAAAGAGTAACTGCACGACGTACTGGAGGGTCTCACCGGTCGGAGCGGTGAGAACTACTCCAGCCCCCGCGCCTTTGAGCGTGAGGGAACCGTCGAAGTGCAGCGTCCAGTGCTCGGTTCCTCCCTGACCCGGGTCGGAGGGGAAGTTGCTCGCATTCGTCTTCTGGCACCGGCGTCCACTCGGCGACAAAGTCGGCCAGAGCTCGGCTCTTGATTGCATGGTTGCTGACGAAGCGGAGGTTGAACTCCCCGAGCTCGATGGCCCACTCGACGACTCGTCCAGTGGCCTCCCGGTTGCGGAGGATTCGCTCGAGGGGGAAGGCCGTAACCACCCGGACCTCGTGCGCTTGGAAATAATGCCGAAGCTTCCTCGACGCGACGAGCACCGCGTAGAGGAGCTTCTGTGCTTGAGGGTAGCGCGTCTTGGCGTCCCGCAATACTTCACTGACGAAGTACACGGGATGCTGCTGTATGCGCACCCGAGTAGAAGACTCCCCGGGGCCAGCCCCCGAGCGACTAGCTTCGTTCCCGAGCAAGGCGGGTTGCTCGGGGTCGCTCGGGGCTCGGGGCCCTAAGGTACCTTCGGGGGCAGAACCGCTCGGGGGCTCGGACCCGAGCGTTCCCTTCAAGTCCCCGAGGGCCTCGCTCGGGAGCTTGGACCCGAGCGCCTTTACTTGGCCGGGGGATGCCGGGAGCTCGGACCCGACCCCCCGCTCGACCACGAGGACTGCACTCACCACCCGGGGCGTCACCGAGAGGTAAAGGAGCAAGGGCTCCTCGGGTCTCGGTGCGACCAAGACCGGAGGTGAGGTGAGATATTTCTTGAGGCCCTCGAGGGCCTGCTCGGCGTCGGGGGTCCACTCGAAGTGGCCCGACTTCTTGAGAAGCTTGAACAAAGGGAGGCCCCGCTCCCCGAGCTTGGAGATGAAGCGCCCCAAGGCGGCCATGCAGCCCGTTAGGCGCTGCACGTCCTTGAGACGAGCCGGCGGGCGCATCTGGTCGATGGCCCGGATCTTCTCGGGGTTGGCTTCTATGCCTCTGCTTGAGACTAAGAAGCCGAGAAGCTTGCCGGATGGGACCCCGAAGATGCACTTCTCGGGGTTCAGCTTCATACGAGTACTGCGGAGACTATTGAAAGTCTCGGCGAGATCCTCGATGAGCGTCTCCTCGCGTCTTGACTTGACGACGAGGTCGTCGATGTAGGCCTCCACATTGCGACCCAGCTGCGACTGCAAAGTCATACGCATGGCCCGTTGATAGGTCGGGCCAGCGTTTTTTAACCCGAAAGGCATGCGGACATAGCAAAAGGTCCCCGCAGGGGTTGTAAATGAAGTTTTCTCTTCATCCTCTACCGCCATACTAATCTGATGATAACCAGAGTAGGCATCTAAAAAACAGAGAAGATCACACCCCGCGGTGGAATCTACTATCTGATCGATGCGAGGTAAAGGAAAAGGGTCTTTAGGACAAGCCTTATTGAGGTCGGTGTAGTCCACGCACATCCTCAGCTTGCCGTTCGGCTTGGGCACGACGACGGGGTTGGCGAGCCACTCGGGGTGCAGGACTTCCCGGATGAAGCCGGCCCCGAGGAGCCTGTCGACCTCCTCTCGGACGAACTCCTGCCGTTCTGGTGCCTGGCGGCGCACCTTCTGCCGGATGGGCCGAGCGTCGGGACGCACGGCAAGACGGTGCTCAGTCACTTCCCTAGGGACCCCGGGCATATCGGACGGTTGCCACGCAAACACGTCAGCGTTTGCCCGGAGGAAAGTGACGAGCGCGCCTTCCTATTTGGCGGCCAGACGGCCGCCGATCTTGACGGTCTTGGACGCGTCTTCTCCCAGGGCCACTTCCTTGACAGGGACAGAATCATCGGGGACAACTCTGACCTTGCTCGGGGGCGGACCCGGGGACTTGGGTAGCTCGGGGATGTCACCGGCGGCAGCGACTTTGGAGAAAAGCTGCTCGGCGCAGGCGACGGAGCCCCGGACATCAGCCGGCACCGTGATGGCGCCGCTGGAGCCCGGCATCTTGACTGTCAAGTAAGCATAATGGCATGCCATCATGAACTTGGCGAGCGCTGGGCGCCCCAAGATGCCGTTGTAGGGTAGCTCGAACTCGGAGACATCGAAGATGATGCGCTCGGTTCGGAAATTGTCCTTGGTGCCAAAGGTGACCATCAAGGGCACCTGGCCCAAGGGCGTGGTGTAGCCAGGGGAGACGCCGAAGAAGGGAAGCGTCGGCTGCAGCTCCGCCCGGGGAACCTGCATTTTATTGAACACCTCGGGGGACAGGAGATTGAGCCCCGCGCCCCCGTCGATGAGCATGCGGGTTACCTTGATATTGCAGATGGTGGGGGAGACCACGAGCGGGAAGCGGCCCACGCCCGAGATGCTCTCAGGGTGGTCCGAACGGTCGAAGGTGAGCGGGATCTCCGACCACTTGAGGGGTCGCGAAGCGCTGGCGCTCGGGGTTGCCGAGCACACCTCGCGCGCCAATAGCTTGAACTGGCGGCGCGAGGTGGGCGTGAAGGCGCCCCCGTTGATGCACGCGACGGCCTCGGGCTCCTGGAAGCCGAGATCGTCACCTCCTCCGCTGGGCTCTTCGCCGGCGTCGCGCTGGCGCTCCTCCCTCTGCTTCTTGTTCCTCTCGGCGAGGAACTTGACCGTCCGGCATTCGGAGAGGTCATGCCGCTCGGTCTCGTGGATGGGACACCACAGACCCGAACTCGGCTGAGGAGCTCGGGGTGGCTTCTTGCCGCCGCTGGGCCCGCCGCGCGAGGGCTTACGAGGCTTAGCCTCCGCCGCCGCGACGGGCTCGGACTTACGCTTCTTGCCCTTCTTATCCCGCTTCCCGGAGGAGCGAGAAGGGCCGGCGCCCTCGACCGTCGATTGGTCGGGGCGCGGGTCATGCCAAGCACGGGCTTCCGCCGCCTTAGCGCACTTGTCCGCGATAGCGAACAAGTCCGCGGTGGACTGGACGTCCCGGGTGCCCAGCTTCTCCAGCATCTTTTCGTCGCGGACTCCTTGTCGGAAAGCGACGATAACTGCTTGGTGAGATATCTTGGGGATGGTGTTGCGCACCTGGCTGAAACGCTGAATGAAGTGCCGCAACGTTTCCCCTTTTCGCTGCCGGAGAGCGTGGAGATCGCTCTCCGTGCCAGGACGCTCGAAAGTGCCCTGGAAGTTCGCCACGAACTGGTGGCAAAGGTCCTCCCAGGATGAAATGGATCCTGAGGGGAGGTTCATGAGCCAGGACCGGGCCGAACCCTTGAGGGCCATCGGAAACCAGTTGGCCATGACCTTCTCGTCGCCTCCAGCGGCCTCCACCGCGGTGGGGTAGATCTGGAGGAACTCCTCAGGGTGGAAAGACCCATCGTACTTCTGCGGCAACTCTGGGCGAAATTTATTTGGCCAGGTGACGCGTCGAAGTTCGGGCGTGAAGGCCTGGCAACCCGCCCCATAACGGGGGTTGCCGGTCTCCTTGTCTTGCCGGACGGTGTGATGCGCCCGGGAGCGCGCGCGGCCGGCGACAGGGCCGGAGGAGGAATCGACCTCGTCCGCCCTGTCGCGCTCGCGCTGGCGCTCGATGACGGTGCGTGCGTCCTCCACTTCGCGCCTACCGAGGCGGTGGCGAAGATCTTGAGGGTTCCCCCGTGCCGGAGAGGCGACCGAGGGTGGAGATCCGTCGCGCCGACCACCGGCAGGCGCGCGCGGCAGACGCGCTGGCACCGGCGGCGAAGCCGCTGAGGGGACGGTGCGGGCACCGGCGCGCCCGGAAGAAGCGTGGACGCTCCTGGCCGCTGCTTCGCGTCGGGCGGTGTCGACCAGGTTAGCGAGGTCCTGGAGCCACGGGCCCACGGGGGACGCCGCTGGCACCGGGACGGGAGGATGCCGGAGGAGGTATTGCGCCGCCTGCAGCGTGTTTCCTTCCCCGGTATCCGCGAAGTCCAGCCGACGGCGAGGCGGAGGCGGCCGAGAAGGCCCGGCAACATCTCCAGAGGCCTGCGCGCGTGGCCGGAACTCAAAGCGGGCAGCAGCCGATGACGCCCCGCCGGTGTCGTTGAGCAGATCGTCGAGGCCGGCGGGGTCCGACTCGTCCGATGCTTCGTTTCCGCCCAAGCTCACCTCATTTTGAGGCAGATCATCTTGGGGCAGATCGGGATTCGCCATGGGAGCAGGCTCGAAAAAACTCTAGACGCCCCCTACCTGGCGCGCCAGCTGTCGACGAGTAAACGTCTCTAGCGGTGGTCCGAATGGACCCCCTTGTTGGTTCGGCCGGGGGCGATATAGAGCTTTTCTTATGAGCCGGTGATGGCGTTTCAAGGATGAGGGTGGTTATGATGCTTGATGCCGGAGACACAGGGATTTTTCCAGGTTCAGGCCACCCGGAGGTGTAATACCCTACGTCCTGCTTCGTTGCGGGTGTATTGATCCTATCAAGATTACAGGGGTGTTCTTCCTTACAAACAGGCTAGCTGATCTTCTAATACCGAATAAAGAAATCTAACCAGCGCCCCTTTTTCTCTCTGGAATCCGAACCCTTTGCATGGTCTGGGAACTCCCCTTATATAGCCGGGGGTTCACCACAGAGGCCAAGCAAAGGCTATGGCACCTGGTATCGTGAGCGCTAAGGGAACGCCTACCTCTTCATTTAATGCGCCGCGCCGGTGTTCGCGCCGCGTGTCTTCTCGCCATGCCCTCCGCCCGGGGGGGGGCTGACAGCTTTATGCTCAGCGGGACCCGCGAAGAGAGGCTTGCCGGGCCCCTCCTGACTAAGTCGGTGAAGTATCCGCCCCTGGGCCCGCGCGTCAGCGACCAAACGCGGGCCACGAGGCGCGCGGTGATTTGACCCAAAGGGGCGGAAAGGGGTGACAGCGACGCGGGCGCGCGGGGCAGCGCGCCTGGCCGGTCAACAACCCTGTCAGACGGACCCCATCCCCTGACAGGGGCTATGGCAAAAAGGGATTTGCCCTGCGGGGATGGGACTGGCCTGATCGATATCATGCCCATACGGGACTTTAGCATTTAATGCCTGAATGACAGGCATTAAATGCCTCTGCCGGGACTAAGGCTTATGGAAGAAGCCAGCTCACTGCTGCGGCAGCCCGGAGGAGGGCCCCACAGGGGGGCCCCACGACCCCCGAGCGCTACCTCCCCTCGAGCAACCCCTTCGGCCTCGGAGAGCGCCAGCTGTCCCGGACTGCCTTGGCCGACCCCGGGCGCTCGGGGAGCGTCCGTCGGGGGGTCGCTCGGGACTCCGCTTGGGGGAGGCGCTCGGGGGTCCGCCCGGGGACCCTCCCGAGCACTCTTCTGGGCCCACGCCTTGCGGGATGCCGGTCGCTCGGGGAGAGGGCCCCGATCGCTTCCTTGATTCTTGGGCCTTGGACCCTCGGGACCGCAAGGCCCTTAGATGGCTCGCACGAACGTGGCACTCGGGGGAATCCCCCGAGTGCCCGGGTTTGACCACCGGGCCCACCTGCTTCTCCAGCGGGGCTTTTGCCGATAAGGCCGCCACGTGTCACGCCCTGTGGCCTCTGGTTGGCCTGTGCCGGTGGTTCGGGGGACCGTGGGTCCCATTCCGCCGACACTCTCGGTCACTGTCTTCCTCATCGCTGGCCTCCCCTACCGCCGTCGCCGCCATCCCTGCCCTCTCGAGCTCCTCACCCTGCCTAAGCCTCATCATCTCCATCTATACCCCTCGTCGTGTCGCGTGGTTGCAGAAAAGGAGGGCCGTGATAGGGAACAAGGCTGCAATGGCCAGTTCCAGCCTCGCCGACCCCTACCTCCACCAGATCAGGCCATTGGGAGCTGGGACGAGGTGATATCTTGTCCACGGTGAGGAAGCCTCACCGATCCCCCACCTCCGGCCACCAAGCGACGTGTCAATGGCAAGGCGACGCCGTCCGACTTCCTTGGCCGCCAACTCCTTCCTTGAGCTCCTTCGTCACCATCCCCATCCCCATCCACCACGAGGTCCGCAGTCGCCGGATCCGGCCTCACCAACCTGTGGCCAACTGTTCCGCCGTCCTCAACCTTCCCTACTGCCAACTTCTTTCCCGAGCCCCACCGCCTCGACCTTGTGGGTTGCCCTTCGTCCAAATCCTCCATGCTCGTGATTCGCTCCAAATGGTAAAAATGTAACCGTGTTCATGATTTGGTTGAGGAAATTTCAGATCCAAAAGAATCGGAATGTGTGCTTTGGTTTAGACTATAGATAAGAAATTTGGTTTATTTTTTCAAGAAATTTTTATTTGTTTATGGAATGGTTCAGATCCATACAGTGGAATGGTGCAAACCATGCATTTTTGGTTGAGGTTGTAGTTCAGAAATTTGGTTCACCTTTTCAAGATTTGTTTCATTTTCATGGATGTACCAGATCTGAATTGTGAATATGCATGAATAATAATGATTGTGCATGCGATCTTCTTTGTTCATGAGATGGGCAAGAATAAATTTTGGCACATGTTTTTTGTGCATGAGATGGTCAATGGGTCATGATAAAAATATTCATACTATGTTCATCAAGAACAAATGTTGAAAAAATATGGAATGGTTCAATAATTTGGGTTGATGTATTCGGTGGAATAGTGGATCTGGTTCGTGATTTGAGTACAAATTTCATTGGTGGGGAATAAGGTGGAGAATGAGATAAAGAATTAATGAATGAAGGGGTATGTTCTGTAAAATGATAGTACAAAGCTTGTGTCGTAGATACAAGTCTAGACAGTAAATTTGTGGCACCCCCGGTCAGTTACAACGACCTCCGGGCGTGCGAGGGGAAACGAGCGAGAGCGCGAATGCGTGAGGCAGTCGACGACGTAAATCAGTGTTCGTATTAGGGTATGAAATTGAGAGCTTACGAGTGAGGAAAATGAAAAATCCATCCCCTAACACTACCCCTCAGGGGGTATTTATAGGGTTGAGGGAGGAGAAAGTGCGAAATTACAGTTGTGCCCCAAAGGTACGGAACTATTACAAGGGTATGGCGGTCATTTTCCTACCCCTAAGGAATCTTAAGAGAATATTCCCGGACATCTTTTTAGGAGAATCTTTTTAGAGAATATAACGGCCCCACGCGTGGGCTTGTCGACGACAGCCCTGTCGACGGAGAACGGGCTCGTTGGAGACAGTCCTGACGACGGAGAGTGCATGGACGCGTCGGGGACAGCTTTGTCACGGAGAGTGTCGGCGAGAACCCTAATAATATTGCAGTGATCCTGAACAGTGTCGATCTGGAGAAGCGCAGAAAAGCCCCCTCCAACAGCTTGAAACAAATCAATGAACGTGATAAGACTGAGACCTCTAACTACTTATGAAATTGTATTTTTCTATTGGTAATTTACTACTACTCTGGTAAAGAAGCACGGTAGTAGCTTTACTACCATGGATGGTCTGTGTGGTTTGGAAGCGATTGCGATGGTAGAACGGGCCGCGTCCTGCTACTGTATGGTCCCGTCCTCCCGGCGTGGTCGTCAGTTGTTTGTTGCTAGCTCATCGGCCATCGATGGAGGGAGCTGGAAGTCGTCAGTTGTTTGTTGCTAGCTCATCGGCCATCGATGGAGGGAGCTGGAAGCACAGGGACGCGCGAACCACTGCATGCTAGCTACCTCACGCCGTCGGTGCATGCATGCATGCATGCGAGCTTTACATACATATATGGCAGCAGCAACGTACCAAGATGCATGGACGACAGCAACGTGCTGCCTTCCGGCTTCCGCTCCGCTACGCGCTGCAGCTATCCTCTGTGGAGCAGCTGCTACCTTTGATCTGCACAAACATTTACCGCTGCGATCTGTACCACGTACAGACGCTGGAGTATAAACTATAAAGCTAGCTAGCGAATCCAGGGACCGCTGCTGGTGGTGAGCCTCCGCCAGACGGCCACACGTACCCTCTGCTGGCCTGTCCAGCGCATCTGCACATTTCACATTGGGGATCAATCGTAGTGGAATCAAACTATGGTGATCACATCTGATCGGTGGGAAAAAATATGAAAGTTTTTGTCTTGTCGAGCGAGTGTACATGTACGCGCGTCTGCAAGGTTGTATGTACAGGGCGTTTCTAAGAATGCATAGCTCCAGTTTAAATCAGCTGCTGTTGCCTCCAAAGAGAAGTATTGGTACAAGGGGCTGCTAGTTAGCTGGTTAACCATCCAATTAATTAGGGAGGGGTAGCTTGCTAGCTAACCAAACCACTCGCCGGCACGGCTGCACTAGCGAACTAGACCACAAAACGAGAGCTACGGCATCAGTCACCGACCGATGGTCCCCACGCGGTCCACGGGCCCCACAGGTCAGCCTCACAGTCCCCACCTACCGGTCTCCGCTGCCCGCCGTCACTGTCCCCCCACCCCACCTCACTCTCCATTTATCACCTCGCCTCGCCTCCTCGCTTCCAAGCCAAGCCGCAGCCGCGCTCGACGCCAACCACCACTCCACTACAACACTACCTCTCCGTCTCCCCTTCCCCTTCCCCCTTCCCCAGCAGCTGCTATAACTGCAGGCTCGCGGAGCGCGAGCAAGGGCAAGGGCCATGGCGAGCGGCGGCGGCGAGGGGAAGGCGGCCCGCGGGGGTGCGGGCTACCAGCAGTACGCGTCGTACGGCACAGGGTACGACGAGCGGCAGTGGTGGCCGTGGCTCGTGCCGACCGTGCTCGTCGCCTGCGTCGCGGTGTTCGCCGTCGAGATGTTCGTCAACGACTGCCCGCGCCACGGGAGCCCCCTCGGCGGCCACGCTGCCTGCGTCGTCCCGTTCCTTCGCCAGTTCTCCTTCCAGCCGCTCCGCGAGAACCCACTCCTCGGCCCATCCTCCGCCACGTACGTCCCGGGTCTGACCTCACGATTGGCTTTGCGGGTTCACGGAATTGCTAGACTTGATGCGAAATTGGGGAATTTTTTTTTGGGTGGTGGGTTCGTATCGTTAAAGGGGAAATCGGGTTTAGTGTTGGTTTGAAGCATATGCTGCTACTTTGGCTAGATTTCAAGTGTCATCGCTACTAAATATTGGAGCTTTTTTCCGCAAACATAAAAGGTTGAAGCTTTTGTACTCATCGGAATTTTAGCTGATAGTTTGCAAATGGGAGATCAGGCAATGTTGGATCTTTAATACTACTGTGTTTTGATGCCGAGTAAACATTGAACTGTTGCAAGTAGTTTTCCTTGTAGCTTGTAGATCTCGAGCAATGCAAACACCTGGAAACAATTCGATTGGCAAAGGAATTTTTATACTTCTAGCATTTGTCTTCTAGTAGCTGCTCCGCTTACTAGCAGTTTAAAATTATAATTGTGATAGGTACACTGCAGTATATATTTTTCTTTTCAGTTGGCAATTAGGTGACCAGGTTATGTTCCCGCATTGGCTTTTGTATTTGTACCACCTCTTGCAATCTTCTAAGATAATGATAGGTGTAGACTTCTCCCCCTCTCTTTTTAGCTGTAAAAAAGTGTCTTTTGTCTGTTCTAGTTCGTGAATTCAATCATGTGGGACAGTTTATTAGGGACTAAATCTGTAATCACGACTACGTTATCTTGATGACATGCTATTGTGTAATAGTACATGGTATGGTTCTGTTCATCTTGGAAGTGTTAGGAATGAAGGGACTCATTCCTAAAAAGATATTCACACTAACTTTTGCAGTTTGGAGAAGATGGGAGCTCTTGACTGGGCCAAAGTTGTTCATCAGCACCAAGGGTGGCGCCTCATCAGCTGTATCTGGCTCCATGCTGGCCTAATCCACTTGATTGTCAACATGCTGAGCTTGCTATTCATCGGAATCCGCCTTGAGCAGCAATTTGGGTTTGGTAAGCTTCCTACAAGTACTGAATTGGTTCATATTGCCATTTTCACAGCATACCAATCTTTTCTGGCTGAACTGCCTCGATTGACTGTCATAATCTGCTGTTTTGTAACAATAGTCCTCTTTTTTGTTTTTTAATGTACTTCATGGTTTAAGCAGTGTAATTCTCTGAGCTGGTTATGCCTTTGTACTTGTAGTACTTGTGGAGACTGATGTCAGTCTGAAAGTAAGTAGATTGGGATGTTTGAATCCATGCCTCTCCTTTGTGTTGGAGCACTTAGCTAGGTAGCTTGAAAGTAAGTAGATTGGGATGTTTGAATCCATGCCTCTCCTTTGTGTTGGAGCACTTAGCTAGGTAGCTTGATATATATAATATTTTGTTGGCGTTACAACATAAGGGCCATTTCACAAGTCTGATAATGATTTGAGCGGTGATCAGGTCAACAGGTGGGATAGTCTTTCTGGACCCGTTTCCTTCTTATATGGATGTATTTCCTTCATATGTCAAAGTGGATTTGAACATAGTTTGTATTTACCTTTGTGTTATACCTGAGCAAATTCCTGTGCACTGACTTCAGTTTTCTCACTTGCAAGTGCGCATTGGGATCATCTACTTGCTATCTGGCTTTGGTGGCAGTGTGCTGTCTGCACTGTTCTTACGGAATCACTACATCTCTGTTGGTGCCTCTGGAGCTTTATTTGGCCTACTTGGCTCTATGCTCTCTGAGCTTATTATGAACTGGACTATTTATTCCAACAAGGTCAGCAGAAGAAACGCAATGCACTTAGCGTTTTACTCCTTTCAGTTGTTTCGATGCAAGTTTCAGTTGGTTCGCTCTTGCAGGCAGCAGCCATCATAACTCTCCTGTTCATAACTGTGATCAATTTGGCAATCGGGATGCTACCGCATGCTGATAATTTTGCTCACATTGGTGGATTTGTGACTGGATTTCTTATTGGGTTTGTGCTGCTGGCACGACCTCAATTTGGTTGGATGGAACGGCATGAGTTGCCACAGACTAGTCAACCTCCAAAGTATAAAGCATACCAGTATGTTCTGTGGGGTTCTGCACTCCTCTTGCTGCTAGCTGGGTAAGTCCCTCCGCTCCCTCTTTGTTGTAGTAGGCGACGTGCTATCCGTGTTCCGCGATGGAAAGGAAAAAGATTGTGTCAAGATATGAAATGTTCTAACTGACATCATAGCTTGGATGAGCAATCTGTTGTTAATAAGAAACCATACTTGAGACCTGACACAGATGACTTGTGGTGCAGATATGTGGTTGCCCTGGCGATGCTTTTCAAGGGTAAGAACGGGAACGAAGGCTGCCACTGGTGCCACTACCTGAACTGTGTACCGTCATCCAGATGGAAGTGCAGTACTTAGATGGTTTGATTTCCGATTAGGTCTTCTCCAAAATACACAAATTCTTCAAGGAACAATTTTTATGCTTGTGTTTTTATAGATACCTACATCAAACTTGTCCTCATTTTTCACAGAGCTGAATTATTATTCCCGTACCTATGAAGTACAATCTCAGGCGATGATGTAATTCGAGCTTGTACCTGTTGATCTCAGCATAATTGTACATTGAGTTTTCCCAAATTTGCCATAGTCTGCTGAATTCTAAATTTCATTGTGAGCAATATCACTGATAGATTGAATACTGCGCGATAATAGCTGAGTGCTCACAGCTGATGAACGGATTGGGAGGGTGACTATCGGACACTGTTCAGGGAAGCTAATGAAGTGGCTCATACTCTAGAGTCTAGTTTGTCTGTCTTTTGGGAGGATGATCCTCCAGATTTCCTCCTAACGTCCCTTGTAAAAGGGAAAAACACTAGGTTTCACAGCGCACCACAACAGAGTGATAAAGCGACCTTAAACTGCCCCTGGGCCTGAGGTGGTTAGTTGGAAAAGGACATGTGTACTGTGGACTGTGAGCGTGGAGTGGTGCATTTCATCATGTGACCAAGGATCTTTCATGGTTTCTCTTAGGTGCAACAAGGTATATACCACTACTGGGAGCAAGTGCTTCCAGCCAGGCCTCGCCAGAACTTTTCCTCCTCTCGGGGACAAGGCCCAATACTTTCCATTACACTCTTCTCTCTCTCGCATGGCATACTTCTTCCGCAAGACGCGATGGCAACACATGCGGGGACTCGCATTCTTGACAAGTTTGCTAAAGTTCTGGCGGCCGATTTCTTCGTCACACTCTATGAATTGTCTTGGGTTTGATAAAGAGAAGTGTCCCGAAGTTGGGCTATCAACCGAGCATGCTCATAGTGTCCTAACGAAAATCTTTCTTCACGCCGTTCCGCCTTTTCTTTTCTCCACGCGGTTACAACTCGAGGCCTCCCGACGTGGTCCCCATCACTCTTGTCATTTTTTTCCATCCCTTATGTAATCGTTATTCTCCACCAGATGGGATCCCGTCACCTTCTCCTCTCCATGCTTCCTCTTCTCTCTGCCCTTAGCAGGTGCAGTGCTGACGCCCCCACTCTACCTCCACTCGCTCCACCGCCATCCTCTCTCCTCCTGTGCACCACCGACTCTCCCTCCCGAGTTGGTAGGGTGCGGTGCTTCGCCGCTGACATGGGGTTCCCCGGCGCCACGCCGGCATCAGCGCTCTCCCTTCCCTGTCCCCTTCCTCCTTCCATTCCCTAGCGGTGACACCCTTGTGGGAAGCTGGAGGTAGGAAGGACAGAGCGAGTTGAATCTGGGTTTTCTTTTGAGTTTTTTTCTCTCTTTTTTTGGGAGAATTTTTAGTAGGATGCTGTGATAAATGGATATAAAAGTTCATGTGTAATAGTTGGAAGCTCGATTTTTCAGATTCTGAAGTTGTAATCGTGATCTCCGATGGTAGAAAATTCGTGGCAAGGGGTTGGAAGCTCGACTTTTTCAAACTCGTAGTGTTTTAAACTCGGACTATCAACCAAACATACCCGCTGTTACCTACTCCCTGGAGGGCAAGAACGTAATATCTCAACCCTAATGGGCCCAGCATCGGACGGCCCACCAAACCTTAACTACACCGCATCAACGCGAGTTGTTAACACACACGGCTCCGTTGCTTCACGAACTCCTATTTTCTTTTCTCTTCTCCTCCACCTCTCTCTCCCTCCTCCTCCTCTCCGACTCCACCCCAACCCCCTTCTCGCCGTCGCGTCTCCGCGGGAGCCCTAGGCTCGCGCCGCCACCCCCACCCCGCGTCATGGCGCGGCCGTCGCAGGAGGCGATCGACACCTTCATCAGCATCACCGGCGCCGACGAGGCCGTCGCCGTCCGCAAGCTCGAGGTGAACCCGCCCCGCCCCCTCCTCACCCCCCCATCACCCCGTCTCTGACTACTCTCCCCTTCCCTTGCCCCCGTTCGACTCCGTGCTACGGGCTCGTGCGTGTGGATTTGGCCGCTTCGGGTTTCGAGTTAGGGTTCGCTTCCCCCCCGCTCGGTCGGGCCAGATGGCGATGCGACGGGATGGCGGGTGAGTGGTGCGAGTGTGATTTCGCGCCAGGGTTTTGATCATTGTGTGGAGTCGGGTTGTAGGGCGCTGAGAGTTGAGAGCATGAACGGAATTGGGGTTTCTGGAGTGTAATGCCTGCGATCTTTCAGCCGTGGTGCTATGATTGATGCATGCGCTTAGTTTTATATTTTGCGCTTTCAGACAGTGCTGAATCATCGGTGGACTAGCGTTGGGGGGTGTCGTGGATCTTGTAAACTGTTATGGCTGTGAATTTTGTTGATGCCTGTAGTGGGAAGACTGAAGTATCACAGTCGTAGTAGGTTGTATTTGGAGTAGGAGCGAGACGAAAGAACACTTTTTTTGGGTGTTTGGTTTGGTTATGTGGGAAGGCTGTTGTTGTCTAATGGTGGATGACTCAAGTTTAGCAGATCTGATTTTTGTTCTTTCTTTGATAAATCAATCAATTGATGTATGGGGCAAACTTGTTTTTATTTATCAGTAGTTCCTTCACGAGAAACATTTTAAGCTGCCATGTGTTGAGTTGCAGAAGAAACTTAAGTTATTTGATCTCCGTGAACTTTGTACTGGTGTAGCAAATGAACAGGGCTTCTGATGTTTATGTGTATTACTGACTGGTATAGTGAATAAACAAGCTTGGTTTTTGTTGCAACCCTTGGAAGTCATGGCCCTGTTTAGAAACACAAGATTTGTGTGCTGACAAAAATACTGCAATTTTTTTCCTTCTGGTTCTGTTGGGCGTAACTTTGGCATGGAACCTCCAGTTCATTTGTCCTTGTTCTGTTGTCATGCTACTAGCAGTCTACATCCTGAGTGAGTTATTTACTTATTTGTGGCACCTAGATGATTATGAACTCGAGTAAATCTTTCACATTGAATTTCAGTTTAACCTTATAGACTTGTCTACTCTCAGAATTGGATGCTGTATTCGACCTTTACTAATTTGAACTAAAAAAACAGTTAACAGGTTGTTATCATGTATTCATTCATGTTGTTTTGTATTAAGTACCCTTGACTAATCTGCGCTACAGTTTGTCGTATATCACATCTGGCTCATTATTACGTATAGTGATTGTTGCAATGCAAATATTACTGTCCTTTCTGGGCTCATAAATTGGTGATAATGACTGGCTAATGACATGTTACTCAGGAGCATAGTGGAGACCTAAATGAAGCTGTAAATGCATATTTCAATGAAGGAGATAGGACGACGTATGTGTTTTCCTCTCCCATCTGTTTTCTTTCTGATATGCATTTATTTTCCTGGCACCCCAAGGTGTTTACCTTTGCAAAATGTAACTGAGATGTATGATTTTCAGCACCAGAATCAATCAGGATCCTGTACCTGCCAGTCATGACGATATGATGGATCTGGACGACGAATCATTTGATCCCACATTTGCCAGGCCTATGGGCAACCCTTTCTCATTTTTGGACCCAGGTTTTGTTGAAAGAGCTGCTGCTGGTTTCTTTGGTCCGGAACCTCAGGTTACACACCCGAGGGAGGTGAGGCAAATACCTATTGAAGTTAAGGATAACAATCCTCAAACCGGTAGTTCTGGTCAGGGTCCTGTTATTGAAGATGTTACTGGATGCGAGTCTTCATATGGTCCGGAGGTCCATGGGACGGTTGTAATTGATGAAGATGATGATAACTTGCCATCTGCTAATGCGCCTAATATCCCAAGAAATACTCCGAGCGCATACTATTCTGCACCAAGTGCTCCTCCATTGGTCGACGTTAATGACTATAACAATGACATAGAAGAGGAGATGATCCGTGCAGCAATTGAAGCATCAAAAAGAGATGCGGAAGGACTGACAAATGTAAGCTTCTGCTTATTGGATATCTCGTTCTTTTGAGAATCTAGATTTTACAAGTTATGTTGACATGATCCATTGTATTTAGAGTTTAAGTAGTGGTGCACGTGAAAATGCATCACATGGAAGAGATAGTGAGCTTGCTCGGGCAGTTTCTCTGTCCTTGGAGGTAGTTCTCTAAGATGTGGAGCTCTGTTTTTGTGCATATACCTTTATGCTAAATGCATTATTTTATGTGATTAATCAGGCAGCAGAGCGAGAGAGAGTTCTGCGTCAGGAGGGAATGCATGTGCTTGATCATTCTTCTGATTTATCTGATAAGGAAGGCATTGAAGGAGCAAGTGGGACAGTTGAAAGGTGACTATCAAATATTGTTATCCATCATCTAACTTATATTCAGATTAATCATAGATCAATAAGTTGCTAGGTTCCCATGAATATCTTATCACCTGCTCAGTATCCATTGTTCCATCAGTCTTGAGTTCTTTTTTATGCCTTCAGTTTCAAAAGCTATGTATTCTTGCAGCTGCAGTCTACCATATTCTTTGGATGTTTGTGTCATTTTAAGTCAATTCGATTAGTTAAGCATGAGCATTGTCCGATGTAATAGCCTCAAACTAGCTTGTATCCAGTAGTAACTGATCCCTCAATATGTGTCTTTTCTTGTTGGAGGCAAGGACTAACCACAGGCAAAGTTGGAACTTCTGGGCAATCAGTAGATGAAGAGAACTTCCAAGATGATATTGAGGATGTTGAGGAACAACCTTTAGTTAGACAACGTTCTAGGCGTGTTCCATCTGGAAATGCTGAGTCAACAGAAGCAGTGCAAATGGCTGACAGTCCTCCCTCAAGCCCTCAGCCTCATATCAATCAAAATGTTCACCAGCACAATGGAGATTTCCCCTCAGAGGAGGTATAGTAATCGCATCATGCCTCGAGGGGGCTAAAATTTTGGTATACTGGTTTCTTCACAACTTACAATCCCTATTGTTTTATTTTTAGTGGGGTGGCATTTCTTCTGAAGAGCATGACGAAGCTGTTATGCTTGAGGCTGCAATGTTTGGTGGGATTCCTGAACGCACGGCATATCCATTTTCCCTCCCATCTCATGGAAACTCAACTAGCTATCCCCGAGTAGCAGATCCTCCATCCCCAACATTAACTGCACAGAGGTTGTTAAGGGAGCAGCAGGTATGGAGCAGTATTTATCTGTTGGAGAATATAACGACTATTGCATGTAACACCTGGTATTTTTCAATTCTAGGATGATGAGTATCTTGTAGCCCTCCAAGCTGATCGAGAAAAAGAGTTGAAGGCTGTCCAGGAGGCTGAGCTCCGCAGATTAGAAGAAGCTGCTGCAAGAGAAGCTGCTATTGAAAAGCAAAAGCAAGACGAGGAGGAAAAGCTGAGAAAACAACTTGAGGAAGAGGTACTTCAGTTGGTATTGTCTACTTAAGAGTTGGCTGGATTAGACTGAGATCTCTTCATATATTGATTGCATGTTGCTTGTCTCGGGATGGTTTATTAAATCATTGTTGGGTTGAGTTGACGAGGAATATGCTTGTTAACTTTTAACATGAGCGTGGATATGAATGCTTGTGCGTAAGATATGGCTTTGATTGTAAACTTATTATATTGCTTTACTTGGTTCTTATAGGGACATACTTTTCAGACTAACTTAGGCTTAACTAGAAGAGGCAATCTAATACAAGAGATGCCCTCAGAAGCATGAACATCAAAAGTTAGTGTAGGGTTATTGCTATTTCTTGCTGTGACTGTCTCTACCACCTATTAAATGATAAGAACATGTAATTTTTCATATGTGGATTCTGTGAAAGCTTGATTAATCTGTATTTTCCCATGAACTTTGTATTTTCACGTACAATGATATACTGATTATGCATTCATCTTATCTTTACTATCTATAAAATTTGAGTTGGTAGCTGTGGTGATGGTGATGTCACACCCTCCCCTAATCAACTCTCCAACTCTTAACTAATTTTGCTAAACAGACTCCAATCTTTACATAACTCTCAACAAACTCTGCTAAACATACTCCAATCTTTACGTTCTAAGTTAGTTTTTTACTCTGTTGAAATTTATTATCTTACTAAACAACATAATCCAATCTTTATGTTCTGAGTTAGCTGGCTTGATGATGCTGTTCCTTCCCCCACACACGTGCGTAAATTTTATTATATGTGTATATTTGTATTGTACGAGCACTCTACTATTAAATCGTTGTAAGGCAGAACAGTATATTTTGTTATGTACTTACGGTTTTGGTCAGAACATGAGATGTTGTTCTACTATTTGAAGTTCCGTTGCAACGCACGGACACCCTGCTATATATATAGTAACTGAGATAGTAAAGATATTATATATATAGGGTGTAACTGGTATATTATATATATAGTAAATAAAATATATGTAACATATGATTTTCATGGATGTCGCCCATGCCATCTATTTGTTCTCCTTGTTTAAAGCTATTTTTGGAACAAAGGTAAAACACAGTAACTACAATCCGGGCCTTAACTAGTATTATGAAAATAGGAGTTGGAGTCCCTGCTTGCAGCCAAACGAGAATCATTACCAAAGGAGCCACTGCCAAATGATGAAGGAGCCGTCACAGTTGTAGTTCGGATGCCTGATGGTAGTCGCCAGGGAAGGCGCTTTTTGAAGTCTGACCAGCTTCAGGTTAGCAGCTTTCAGTTGCCAGGATCTGTAATGAAATCATTCATTATACCTGCTTCTAACTTTCTGGAATTCCTGCAGGTTCTTTTTGATTTCATAGACATCAGCAGGACTTTCAAGCCACAAACATATAGACTGGTAATTCTACCATTTTATCTTCTGTTTGGCTATTGTATTCTCACAAAAGAAGTTATATTTTGAAATATCAGTGCGGCTACCGCTAACCTGGTATGATGTGATGGATTGTATACCAGCACCAACTGGTTATCTACACCAGCTCTGTCATGTTTTCGCAGTTTAGTTTGCTATTTTCATCATGATCATCTATGTATTAGCGCTTTATTTTTATATGCCATTGAACATGGCTTAAATTCCTATATAGATCCATTCCGAATGAACTATGTAGCTTTAGTGGAAGGTCTTTAGCTTTGAACAGTGAAGTAATGTGAACTATTGGTTACTGCCATGCAGTTACTCAACAAGTTCAGATAGCTCAGGATACCTTTTGGCATCAGAATCTGTATGATGATTGATTACATAGAGACTGGACATCAGCCATTTCTGCTTCATCAGGGGCTTGCTTATTTTCATTTTGTATATCACTAGGATTTTCAGACATGCTTGAACATGGTGTTCACCAGAAATGTATTTTACCTGGCCAGGCGTTGTTTGCTGATATTTGAAAGGAACTTTTGAATGCTGTCACTAAGATCTAGCCAGGGGACAAATAATGCATTAGAAATTTCATCTAGTTGCTGTTCTATAGCATTTTTCGACTGCCACTAATTGAATCTTGTAATCATTACTGAATGTCAAGTATTAATGCAAATTTATAATGTACAGGTGAGGTCTTACCCCAGGCGTGTATTCACTGACGAGGAGTGTCAGATGTCATTCAGTGATCTCGGCCTCACTAGCAAACAGGAGGCCCTGTTTCTAGAACAAATTTCAGGATAGGGGAAAGGTTTAGTAATGGTTAACATCAAACTGGGGATTTTTTTATATTCTATGTGGCATATGTTCATGAAAAGTTAGTAAGCTTCACACGAAACTTGGTGTCGAAAAGTTCTCATTGTCCTCTCTAGTTTTATGGAACGGTGATAGTACTTCACTGGGCTTATTTATGTCATACTCTGTGTCTCAGACCCGCATTGGACATGCAGTTAGAATGTATATACAGTGCTACCTTCAGAGCTACCATAATTCATCAGTTCTAAAGATTTGATCAATGTAACGTTTGTTTGCTCGCAGAAACTTTCGGAGATTTCCTAATTGTTATCCATATGTTATGGTGACCTTGGTAGCTTGGTCCTTGCAAGCTGATGTGGTTACCAGTTCGCTAATCTCTTACCGTTGATAGCTAGAGACTTGAGTATTGTTCTCTCTACGGAGCTACAGGATTAACTATTATAAAATTTACATGTTCATTCAGCTTCATCAAGTTGAGATGTAGGGCAGCCTTACTTTCTTCTACTGCAATGAGTGGCAGTGGATCTTATTTTTCGCAGATTTTACGTGCACGCACCGCATCAGGTATGATGATGTTGGTGGACACTTCAATCCTTCTCAATCCTTCAAAAAAGGGAAAGGCAGAGACCGACGAGAAACCGTAAGTACTCAAGGTTGCAAGTGCTCGAGGAGATCGTAAAATCTGTAGCAACCGAACATCAGGTTTGTTTCATTTATTAATGCATCGAGATCAACACTTGAATAGCAGCAGGACAGGACTGAACAGTCTGAATAAACGAAAACGAAGACGACGGTGAAGGGGGCAGACAGGACGCAACGCGTGCAGCCTCACCGCGGAAACACCACCTTATTATTCCCTCTCTTCCTTAATTGCATTCGTGCATGCTATCACCTTTTGCCTCAGGCCGCTGCATGCTCGCACATGAAAAACAACAGAAACCAATTAGCCAAAACAATCTACACGCCAATTAAGCTCACAAGTATAAATAAACAATTCACATGTACAGATGGAATGGAACCATGTTTATATGGGAGGTTTGTGGTGGCCATCTTACAGCAGTTGACTTGTCCGACGTTGCAGTGGGTGGGGAGGCTGTTGATGATGCCCATGGTGCTGCATGCGCAGTCGTGGGAGATGGAGCTCAGCGCGCCGCAGCACTCGGCACTGGGGTCCGCCGCGCCGGGCACCAGGTACGCGCGGCACGCCAGCAGGCGGTTTAGCTGCGGCACGCACTCCCTCTGGCCCTGCGCCTCCGCGCCGCGCATGGGCATGGCCTGCCCGTTGCCGACCACCAGGAGCAGGAAGCACACGGCCAGGAGCGCACGCACAGCGGTGTTCAGCGCCATTACACAACTCTTCGGATTCTATGGACCTGTAGGGCTTCTTGCACTGCTATTGCTGTATTTATACCTGCGGTTTGGAGTTTGCGGGGAGGGGCGCCGGCGAGCTTTGCATGGCTCACCTAGAGCTAGAGGGAGATGCATGGGAGCCTGGTGCGACGGAGCAGCCGATCGATGGAGCACTGCATGCAAGTTTCGTGTGAGCTACCAAACGTCACACGCATGCATGGGCGCATCACGTTCTTGAGCTCTTGGCTGCTTTTCCGGCCGGTATGGGAGACGCAGTGGCGCTTACAACGTACGTACGAGCTGCTTGCTCTGGGCCGGCCGGCACGCCATGCCGATACCGGCGTATCTTGCTTGCACACAGCAGGTGTTGCAGTTGCAGCCCTGAAGTCAAAACGGTTGGCAACCTGATCGAGAAATCAGGAACAATTACCATACCATTAATTTAGTTTGTCATACATGGTACTGTAGCCGACACGATCAAAGCCTGTTATTTTCACTTTTCAGTCCTTGTGTCAAAGTGCCTGCAGGCGGTATGCAAATCTCTTCAAAGGCTCTTTCAGTTACAGGCATTGACGACAGAAGGTCTTCAGACTCCTGATTAGGCTGCTTGATTTGGTAATGCATTTGTATGTTATATCATAGTTGAATGGACGGATGTGCCATAGTACTATATGTGTGGTGACAGGTTTCATCTGGTTTCACCTTTTCACGGACACGTGTGGTTTGCAATTTGTAAGTTCACATTATACAGTTCATGCATGTTAGGTAGTTCCATTGAACAACCATGATACACTTAAATTTACAGCTGAAATTCTCAAACTATATCGGCGACAACATATGAGATACTGGAGTAGCAAAAAGACAACACAATCATCTTGTTCATCGGCCAATTTAGGTCTTGCACGTGAAGCACTTCTAACGATGATTATTTAGTAATTCGTGTTACAACTCAAAATAGAGAGTGTAGTTGTCAATGCATTGCTTGAATAGATTCTTACATCAGGTTCACCTTGAATCAATGAGACAAACTAAGTAAAACGGCACTCGCAAGCCAAAATTTTCACATGAATAAAACACAACGATGCATAGAAAGAAGAGTAAGAAATAAATAAAAAGAGCATCACTTGTTGTAGCAGCTACAGCGAGACTGAGAGGTTGCGACCCAGTTTTACATGCAGTGACTTCGCGAAGCTATTCTGGTAAGCTGCAGAAGAGTAAGAAGACGAGTTGTTATCCCTGCATAGCAATATAAAAAAGTTAGTGTTCCAGACAATCTGAAAAGAACACTTGAATGACTCCTACTACATTACATGATAATGTTCATGGATCCAGTGTTCCATGATTTGGACTAAAATACTGGATAATTATCTTATAAAGAGTTAGAACATTGCAGTACATTAGCATTGGCCTGAAAAAGGGCCTTCAACTCTCTACTGACTCCTATTAACAAGTTAGTATGTGCAGCCAGATTGGCTAAGGAGAACAATGCCAAATCGGGCTTCAGGACCACATGCATGAAACAGAGCTAGACGGCAAATATATTATCAGCTAAGAGCATACATGGCCAAATTTTTTTTTGAAAGATTCAGATTGTTAAAAACAGTTGAATACATAGATTGGATAAATGGACCACAGCTATTTAAACGACATCACATGGAAGTCAGACTGACAAAGCATTATTGCTGGGTGAACCTCTGAACCTTGGGCATCTGCTTCTGCACGAAAATCAGGTTGAGCTAGTTCACTGCAAAAATCATGTTATGAAGTTATGTTACATAGTACAAACGAGTGGAGCAAATCATAAATAAATCATAGCAAATAGGAAACAATATCCCTTAATTTTCTTTGTTACAAGGTCATGAACACACTGTAATAGGTTCGATAGCTTCCAAAAGTAAACAACATCAAAGTAATTATATAATAGCATTGTCAAATGAGATGCTGAAGAGAAGGAACTTGGCATTTGTTAAATTTGCAGAAATGACTAAGGGGAACGAACAATTGTGTAATCAAATTGTGTTTGATATCACAGTCATTGTCAGCAGGCAGTCAAGTTTGAAAGGACCGAGGATGCCGACTAGAGGGGGATGAATAGGAGGCTAACTATTTTTCACTTGTTTTAACTTTGGTTATCAATTTAAGCCTTAACAGATTGTTAGGATAAGCTAACTGTGAGACAGGTGAATGACACAGGCAATATGTGATATGTAAATTAACACTTAGCTGTCACACAGGTGTCTAACACAGATAAGCTAAAACCTTAGAACAGATAAGCAAGTTAATTAGCTGTGTAACAGGTAGCTAGCACAGACAAGAGATATGATATTCAGCAACTGAGACACAGCTATGCTAACACAGGTGTAAAGGTAATCAATCACAGATGAACAAGATATGAATGATTAACATAGGCAGGCAAGTCTAATGAATATCTAAAAGCAATGTAGAAAGAACTCAGAGAGACAAGGTGTTTTTCACCGAAATTCCCTACTCTTTACAGAGAGGTACGTCTCCGTTGGAGAGGCTACTCCGAAGAGATCACTAGCACTGAATCGTGCTTGTTCTCCGAGTACCTGAGTGATTAGGCCTCTTTCTTTGTTTGTGGAAGTCCTTTAGCCTTGCAGCAAGTAGACTTCAGATCACCTTCACAAACGTCTGGTTCAACCCACACAAGCTTGGGTGATACCAGCGACTCCTACGCCCGTCTAGGAGTAGACACTCCAAGAGGAACAGATTCAGCAGCAACAACTCTTGGAGGAACCAATGCTTTTTGCTCATAGACTCTAACTCTCGTGAACTAACACTTAGGAAGTTTGGCTTCTGTTCTGAAGTAGGAGGCTTTGCAACGGTCGAATATGATTCACTGGATTGAGCAAGGTTAAAGTTAAAGACCTCTCCTGGTCCCCTATATATAGGGTTCACAGGCACTCGACCGTTACACTGTTCCTAGAATCTATTAAACTTGCTTACACTCATTGTAAACATTAGATTCCAGTTTGAGTTACTATTAACCATCAAAACCAATTAGGAGCCTAGATGCTCTTTCAAAGTTCCCTGTGCATCATAAGGCATGTCTATGCAGCTATATCGTCCTTGTAGACATATCAGGCAAACATGTGTATAATGCTCACCCCAAATCTACAAACACTGACTTTGTCTTGACTCGTCATAAACCCGGAGCTAACCATCTCAAATGGAGGAGAAACCCGTTGTAAGAACTGATTGAACTAAATGACCAAATAGTATCAGTGGCAAAAATAATATATGTTTATACAGCTACACAAGCATAACTCAAAAATATTGATTAGGAGTCCTATGAAGAGAGAAATGTTAATCTATTGGTCTTGCAGTGGAAGAGTACTTCTCGCTACAATATCCCCTCTATTAATTCAGGACAGAGCAATGCCATGACATAACCAAATCTTAATATATACCTGAAGTTGATAACTCCTGCTGCTCAGACATAATAGCAGATACTATTTTTGATGTTCTATATCCCACGAAACTTGCACGAACTGTTCTACTGTAGAGCCTATCTCTGGACATGTTAATCAATGCCTGTATGAGGGTACACTTGCCTGCCAAAATTTGTAACTATTGTGTATGGTTATCAGCAAGAGACCCTAACACCTATCAGAAACCATCTAAATCACAGTGAAGGACTGAAGGCTAGCCTTAGTCCATAAAAGACAGAAGTGGAAAATAGCACAAGAAAGAAGATGGTGGACACGCCACTTTAGCTTTAGCACTTCACAGGTCTATGCAAAACCCAGTAAAAACTCCTGCCGTTTATTAAAAAAAAACCAGTAAAAAAACTATCTAAAGAATCAATACTGAGAAAGATAACCTTTTTACTCCCAAAAACAAAACAATATATAGCAGCAGCCATCATGCTGTACATACCTCAGTTCAAAGTTCAAGGTCCTAAGCACATCAAACTGTCTAGGAAGTCTGTAGAAATAAACGAAATTTACTATGAGATGATGAGATGGAAGGCACCAATCCTGATGCAGATGCTATTGCTTGTGCTCTGTCCCACAGAACTTACAAAAAATTATTCTATTTGTAAAGCTTATCTATGTAAGTATTAATCAATGCCTATATGAGCGTGCAATTGCCTGCCAAAATCAGTAACCATCATGCATGGTTATCAGCAAGAGGCCATTCCAGTATGCCACCTCTCCTAAACAATCAAAATCACGGTGAAAGCTAACCGTTTTTAGTACATAAAAAAACAGAAGCAGAAAATAGCATAAGAAAACAAATATTGCATATACGCACCTGTCTAGGAAGTCTGTAGAGACACATAAATGTTACTAAGATAGGATGAGATAGAATGTGCAATTTCTCATGTACATAAATGGTCAGAAATGCTAAATTTCTGAAAGGCAAAGTGCAGACTAATGACAGCTAGACAACAGTTTACATCACACAGAAAAGACCAATTATGGTGCAACAGTCTATGGGCTGGCATTTTAGCTATTCAAATTAATATCAATATATCATCCTCTGTCCATTCATACCATTAGCATGTCCAGTACCGATCAAAATTTCTTACACGCGAGAAAAAGCAACAGCATAGAGAAATTCCATTGTATGCTCACCAAGTCACCGTTGCCAGATCTTCGAGTTAAATGAATCAGATAAATATTCGCACGCTCCCTCACAACAAAAAAAACACGTGCTAGGAACAAATACCTTTTGCTCATAGTGATATATCATAGCCTAGCATTTCAATGCATGTTTTATAGGATGATTAACTTTCTAGGAGCATAACTATACCAACAAATCATCGTTCCTTTCTAGTAGACTGCTGGTATGTGATAGCAACCATCGAGAGTTCTTCTAAGGTTAATGGCAGAATGATGTGATATCATATAAATTTTGACATCAGAATCTAAACATACATCTTAGACACCTGAAGAGACCAAGACCAAAAAACATGTTTTCCATTACTGTTGGAGGCCTGCAGGCCAGATCCCGTAACGCAGGTCCGTGATGGGAAAGAAAGTGGTGCTTGCCAAGTTGCGACCCGTTTGGCACTCGGCTGGATCCTTTTCCCTTTTTATGAACGATATATATATATATTATTATTTTTTGCTATGCACAAGAGTTCAAGAAGAAAAGAAGAGGAGACTATGTTATGAACAAAGAAAGTAGAGCGTTCTTTTTTTTTCCTGCGATGAAAACAAAGTAGGCTGCATCCCCTGCATCACGCAAAGAATTTCATCATATTGTCCCATAGATCGCTCTATTCTTCTTCCAAACAAGCATATCAATATCAAAATTTATGGATTTCTCTGCACAGGAATCTTTTGGTGGCATGTTCTTTACACTGCATTCCACGCTACTTCCGAACGGTCTGGATTTCAGGTCAGGTCGCGTCGTCTTTTCCGGGAAGAAATTCGCCTGCATCCGCGCTGGCCGGCCACTTGATCCGCATCATGCAACACGAGGGCCCTAATCGATAAACAATAAAGTATCAATTAGGATAGCAACTTGATTGATTAGGTAGCTACGTATTGTTAGCTTATTATTAGCCATGCATGAACAAGAAAAATCTTACGGGGATTTGGGGCAACGATAAATAAACATCTTGAACAGTGTATCAGACAATTCACAGCACCCTCAAAGGCTCAAAGTGCCTTCTCCATATGCAAACCAGTGATCCCTGAATAATTAAGATTGAACAGTAGAGCTTTTGGATGGCCAGGCAAATATCTGAACTCTATTCGGATGCCACTATAAGGTCAGGAACCCTGTAATGAGCTGCAAATAATATCATGCATGTCTTTTTACTTCTGAATGGGGCAGAACGTGACTGTTTGTGACCAGCTGCCACCAGGCTAGAGTACGTGAAGATAATTCCAGCGTGCACGCTATTGATCGATCTCGCGGCAACTGTCCATTTGTCTCGATCGATGTAACTTCAGTTTTCAGATAATCCATGCTGATATATATGTAGCTAGCTAGCAAGCCTGAATCTTAATTAACCACCGGGTCACGGTAACTGAGGAGGGTACTGCACGCAGTTAACTGAAGGGTGTAGGTGTCGATCTTCACTCTTCATCTACCTGAAAATTACAGTTCTTGTACGCACCCGTGAGATCGCGATCACCGACGAGAAGGAGATGACAGTAGGTCGGACTTGCACGTCGGCGACGTCGCAAACCAACACCTTTTCAGGTCCTTCATTTTTTGTCCATTTCAGAAAGATGTAATCAGCAAGTGTACATTTACATATACAAGCAACCTACCTACGTACCTACGTATATACTGAAAAGGAAAGGAAGCAAAGTCACCTCGCCGTGGGGTTGCGACGCCGGCCGGCCGGTGGGTGCCGCGTCGCCGGCGAGGGGCGGGGCCGACCTCGCCTGCGCCGGGTCAGAGTCCGTGGCTAGGTGGGTTACGCGGTCCCTTTCCGATCACGAAGCGGGAAGTGCTTTTACTTGTCAAGACGAAGCAGCAGCAGTGACAGTGAAAGTGGCATCTTTCTCGCACACGAATAACCCTCGCGTTGGAAGAAGACGAAAGGCAGTACACCCCGTCCGATGCTGTCCTCTCGATCGCTGCTGCGTTGGATCCCATCCCGGACACGTCGGCCCTGTCAGTGAGGGTACGTACGTGCTCTCGTCTCCCGCAGCTTCCCGATCCAAACAGGTGGAGGGAGGCACCGACGACAGTAAAAAGACAATTTCTTCTACCTGGCAGTAGTGCAGCTCCTATGCATGTGTGCTAGCTTGCAGTCTTGCAGATGGTGTTTTTTTTTAGGACACCTTGAGCGTGTTTAATTTGTTTACCGAATATATGTACCTGCTAGATGTCCTGTTTTTGGGGTCTTAGCTGTGATCCTGTTCAGTTCACAGCCAACATATTCTCGAGTGTGGGGGCAAGATAAGCTTGCTTGGCAATACATGAGAGACAACAAACAACGATATCTGAAAGACGCCATCGTGTATATGTGCCGATGATCCAACGACCGATGATCCAACGAATGATGCAAGGTTGCTGCATATGCTTGATTTCGCTCAGGACCATCCCCAGCTCTCTCCCCCTCTCTCTCTCTCTCGGCTTTGTCGTGCACCTTAATCATTTGCAAAACCTGCTCGACCTCTATCGGTTGCCACGTACCTACTCGTAGGCACGCATGATCGCATGGCAAATGCATGTGGATGTGTACACCCTGCTGCGTTATAACCTGGATCTAACGGAACAGACTGAACTGACACAGAAACTGCTTCCATCATAACAGGAAACTGAGGAACATGCATGTACTAGTATTATATCCAATCGAACAACAACGAACAATTAAGTGCGCCAACTTCCAAGCCATGATATATAATTGGCGAATGATCGATCGAGTACTGCTCACCTGCTGGCTGGCTGGCTGGCTGGGTGGCTCTCCCCAGAAACCGACACTTGGAACACTGCCACATTGTCTGGCAGCACCTACGTACAATTCAAGGTTTAGAACGAACGGAAAAAGGATTTTAACTTTACAATTGATAGAGTGTGCACGAAGCATACCGATCCTTCCCGGCTGGCAAAAATAAAGATACAGAAAGAAGAAAACAAAGAAAGATCAATTGAAATCTGAACGGAAGAAACGAGTGGTAGTAGTCGTACTAGGTAGGAGTGGAACAGGATCGTTCAAGTGGCGATCGAGCCAAACAAACGTGCTGGCTTCGCTTGGAGGCCAAGGCCCGATCGATCCATGGAGCCGTCCCGAGCAAGCCTTGCAACCAACCACCAACCTGAACCACCACCCAAACATCTCACCAAACGGACGCATCCATCCATCGCTCCAGCCAGTGTACAGGCGACGCGCCACCTCACGGTTAATTAATTTCACCCTTCTCTCGTCTCGCATGCACCTCCACACTGATGCAGCATGCAGAGCTGATCACAAGGTTAAAATTTCTCTGTGATTTCTGGGGGGTGAATTCATGGCGAGATGTGATGGGTGCCAGCCACCCGAGTTCTTGCAATTGGAGTACCGGGGTTCCCCACATGTACAGTTGTTTAATTGCAAGGTGGCCGCCATGGTTGCTTGTGTGGCTTGCTTCGTTTGTTTTATCATCTCCTATAAATATTTCTCCTGCCCTTCCCTGCCCCGTCCCGTATTAGCTGTTCCCTGTCTTTTCTTCTCCAACCACCTTGACACCCATTTCTGTCTTCTCCTTCTTCTTCTTCTTCTTCTTTTTTTTTGAAGAATCATGGCAGGAGCTCTGCCTTTCTCATAGATTAGAAGTGAATAAAAAATAAGTTTGGTCTAGACTCAAGCAATTACAGGGAGCATTATCTCAGCGGATAACCACAAGAGGTTAGCACAACAGGTATCAGGAAACATCTTCTTCTTCTTCTTCTTCCCTCCTCCTCCAATTGGAGCAGCTCAATTCACAATTTTGGTTTCCTTGTCCCAGTGTCTCTGCAGCATATTTAGAGCAGAGAATATTAGTTTAGCTAGGTGATTAACCTCTGGTGGTGGTCTCTGACGGATCGAGCAGAATTATCTTTGACCGATCGATCGAGAAGAGAGGATGATGCGCGGGAAGGACCCGACCCACAGAGCCGCCGCATTCTCCCCGATGAAGGAGTCGGTGGCGGCTGCGGTGAAGGAGGAGGTGTGGGAGGTCCGCCCTAGCGGGATGCTGGTGCAGAAGCGGACCCCGGACGCGGACCCTCCCCCCGGCGGCGCGCCCGTGCCGACCATCCGCGTCAAGGTCAAGTTCGCCGGCGTCTACCACGAGGTCTACATCAACTCCCAGGCCTCCTTCGGGGAGCTCAAGAAGCTCATGTCCGAGAAGACGGGGCTGCACCCGGACGACCAGAAGGTGGTGTATAAGGACAGGGAGCGCGACTCCAAGGCCTTCCTCGACATGGCCGGCGTCAGAGACCGCTCCAAGATGGTGCTGCTCGAGGACCCCACCGCGCAGGCCAGGCGCCTTATCGAGGAGCGCCGCAATGCCAAGGCGCAGCGCGCCGCCAAGGCCGTCTCCCGCATCAGCCTCGACGTCGACAACCTCGCCTCTAAGGTACCACCTTTAGTTAGCATCCGTATTTCCATGGCCGGCGAGCCTTTCTGTGCTCGTTCTTGCTTGGGCGGTTGAGTTGACCTCACCGGCGGCGTGTGGCAGGTGACGGCGCTGGAGACGATCGTGAGCAAGGGCGGGAAGGTCGTGGAGGCCGACGTGGTCACGCTCACGGAGGCGCTGATGAACGAGCTCGTCAAGCTGGACGCCGTCGCCGCCGACGGCGACGTCAAGGCGCAGCAGCGGATCCAGGAAAAGCGGGTGCAGAAGTACGTCGAGACACTGGACGCCATCCACGCCAAGACCAAGAGCACCGCATCCGCGGCTGCGGCGAACAAGGCCCGGGCGCCGCACCTGCCGCCGCGGCCGCCCCCCGCGCAGCAGCACCAGCAGCGCCGGCAGTTCCAGCCCCCGGCGCCCACCACGGCGACAGCGCCCGCGCCGCAGACCGCGACGGCGAGCTGGGACTCGTTCGACCTGCTGTCCTCCGCGCCGTCGACGTCCTCGGCCCCGGTGACCACTATCGCGCCGGCTACCACCACCTCGCCGTCCCCGAGGTTTGAGTGGGAGCTCTTCTAGAGCGCCGGCGTGCCCACCTGCTGCCACACACGTGTGTGCACGTTCATTGGCTCGACCAGCATTTCCTGTTCATCTCGGTCATGGTGCATGTCAACTGTCATAGTTCCCTTCTTCTCTCTCTCTCTCTCTCTCTCAATTCTTTCTCTCTTTCATTCGAGTGTATATTGATCTCTACAAAAAGGCAATAGCTGATTCAGTGATATGAGTGCTCCACGATCCTCATGAAGAAGACACACATGTGCATTCCATCCCATGAGACATGATCCATGGATGCATTGGTCTGCAAAATAAGTGGTGGCATTATGATGAAGGAATTTTTCCATGACAAAATTTGTGTGTAGTCTAGTACTACACTGTGTAGTGTACACCAAAATCATCAATTGCCAGCAAATGTGCCTGTCTCATCCATGCTGTATGTATGATCCGTCCTACATTGTACAAACAAATGCTACTGCTACGACATTACTGCTGGTGTATTCAAGATGGGGAATGATGGTGAGTATGAGGACCAATTTGGAGCTTGCAAATGCAGTATCGCACTGATTGATCAATTGGGGTGCAATTATTAGGCATCTGCCAGGACAGGGTAGTTAGCTTTGTTTGCTTGAAGGGTTCCATTTACAGGTGATTTATACTACTACTAGTGTGGTGGCTTTGTTTGTTCATGCATGCCTTTGGATACTTTTCTTTTCCTCTGTTTTCTTCTGCCTTTTCTTCCATGAGGTGTATGCTTTGTTCTGTCGGCGTGACAGGTATTAGCAGTAGTAGTTTAGAACGGTAGCCAAGGAGAGAGACATAAATACTACTTGGGGCTAGCTGTGGAGGCTGGAGATATGTATATTTGTGTGGTTTGTATAAGCTTTCATGTTTTTCGTTCATGTGGTTGCCAGGTCAGTGTATAATTTGTGATTGAGTTGTAAAGCAAAAACAATGTTCCTGTTGCATCCTTTTCCAAAACACTCTCTAATCCTATTGCCTTTTCCTTCCAAATAAATAATAATAATACTCCTACCGCTAGCAGTACAGACCCCCTACATTGATCTTCTGGCCCTGTTTCTGGCAGTAATGACCTGATCATTGTGGAGTTTTGTTCTGTTCCAGGCTAGCCATTCTATTGGCTGTTCACTTGAACCAGTACTAGTAGACATAATCTAGGTAACAGATTTAATGAAAATAAATTAGGAATAAGAGCCTTATAAAGGAAGAAATATTACCACACATTTGTCTTCTTGTTTGGACAAATCTGTTTGGGGTGGTGTGCACTGTGCAGAGCATGAGATGCGGTTGGTAGGTCTCTGCCCTGCAGACTGCAGTTGCAGAGGTATTACCTTCCATAAGTGAATGACTCCAGACAAGAAAGAAAGAAAATAAAGAAAGAAAGGATGATGCATATTTGCTATGAGTCGGCAAAATACGGACAACGGGACAATTATGTCTGGCGAGGTCGATGGGCGTTGGAAGCCTCATACCAAGAACTCCAATCTAGGGCGTGGGAGAATTATTGGGTAATATTGGGGCAGATGAAGATGATAAAGAACTATACTATACTATACTAACTTGCCAAACCTAAAAATCGATTGAATTCACGCTGTACTTCACCAATCAGTACAGGTGCATGGTCGCCGTCGTTGGCAACTTGGCACCGACGGCGACAAGGCAGCCTGCTACAAGCCTTTCTGTTCCTTTGCTTTTTTCACATCTTGTACAGACTGCAGACAAGGAGAGATCAACTCATTTTTCTTCCTGGACACACCTGACACCTGCACAAAATCTGCAGTTAGGACTGAGGTGTCGATAGAGACTAGCTAGAGAGTCTCAACAGCTCGTTAGGTGCGAGCCGTGTAGTAGTTGTAGTTTTAATTTGACTTGTTGGTGACTCAGATCATTCCTGAACCTTTTGTTCTTCACAAGCTTTTTCACGTGATGGAAGAGACAACTTCCTCGGCCACTACATCGAACGGTGCACACAACCATAACTGCTACAAGTACTTCTACTAACTAGTCATTCAGCTTCAGTTGGTTTTCATCATGCTCGTCGAGTGTTGAACGAAGGCACATCTTCTAGCTAAAGCTTGTTAAAACTCTGTTAGCCCTTGAATTTCGTACTCTGTTGCGGAGTTGATGCGAGATAAAACGCTCTGTATCGATGCTACGTGTTGAATAAAGTAGCTAGTCAATAACAGTAGCATTTGTTTACACGCGTTCCAGCATGCAGCATGTGCGGCCTGCCCCGTTAATAGGGCACGTTTTGGATCGTACATGGAGTGCCCGTGGACTTTGTGTTGTTTGCGCGCGGCTGGCGAGTCAACGGATCTGCCGTTGTAGGAGAGATGATTAGTAATTAACAATGCCTTGTTGTTGAGTTGTTGCGAGAGTTGACTTACGCAGCCCAACGGGGCAGTTCATCCATGTGGCAACCGATCTCGCCGTCTTCACCGGCTTGGAATTTCAGCAGAATCGTGCGTGTTTTCACTTGTCAGTTTGTCACTGGTCGTTTTGGACCTTTTTAAACCTCTACTGCTGCAACAAAGTCAATGGGCCCTGTGAACTGATCTGGGCCTTTTCATGGTTCTGAACCGTTGGGCTTTGGTGAGAGCTGATCTGGACCCTCCAGTATAGAGCCGATTGATCCAGCCCAAAATACAATCCATAGACATCGTGAGGCTGCGAACCGCCGCACGGCCACACACAAAAGTTTAGACTACTAGCCCATATAGTGGCCCATTTTCGTCGGCCGTGTCAGTCACAGACATTTGCAGCACAGGCTATACATTTCCAGCCCATCTCCACTTGCCTGCTTCCATTCCAGTTCCAGGATATGCAACTGCTGCTTCCTGCACACAAACATCTGTGGACTGTTCATGTGACATCTCCACTAGACATATATAAATAATATATCGAGCCCTGCACATTTTTCTTGATCAGAACATGCATGCATGCACCCAGTAATTTCACTGATCATGCTCCAACAGAGGCGGCACGCAACCAAGCGATGGCACGGAGCGTCGTGTACACTTCAGATCTTGTCGATTCCCTGTATATAAACCCAAACAGTGCCTTACCGGCAGGACGGTGCCCGTCGCTGTTGCTGTTCCACGTACGAACATGTCGCTTTGCTGCATGGGATCGACCTGATCAGCGAGTACAACGTCATGCATCTACGTAACATGGAAAACTATACATGCTAAAATTGTTACAGAAGTACAGAACTTGCGCCAATTTGGTGCCGTATCATCAGAGCTACTGTTCATCAGATCCTAAGAGAGAGAGAGAGAAATAGAATACTACCATGTAGAACGAAACAAATTAGCATACAGGTCGGGTACGTAGCCATAGGATTCTGGCCAAACTCGCACTCAAAGATTTGGATGTTGTGACAAAAGAATAGCTAGGTTAGGCGAAACTACTGAAGTGAAATCACACTAAACTGTCATGAGATGCAACTCTCTCTTGCCAACCAGGAAGACCGATGGATCCCTTCCTGGAATGATCTCGATCGAGCTGCATGCATGCTAAGCTCGACACATACCCAGCGATCCAAGAGATGCAACTGTTCCCTGGCTTTTTCGCACAGTGAGATCGATCGATCGCTGATCCGTCACTTCATCGATCAGTCGGTCGGTCGGTCGGTCGGTCGGGTCAATCCGCATGCATGCATGCAGCAAGTAATCGTGTTTGTTGCGTCTTGGACTGGATTGTGAGCTAGCTACAGCTAGCTTCTATTGATCCAGGTCCAACCTTCTCGAATGAGAGGGGCTACCAGGTATACAGTACAGACAGATCAGACTGCTGCATCTATCAGAGATAATAATGTGGGGAAATGAAATGACGTTTTGGACGGAGCGAGAACGGGGTGTTTCGATCACTTGGCGAATGCTCATTGATCACAAGGGAAATTAGTGACCTTTTGCGTTTTAGATTCTACGCACCTAACCTAATTTATCCGAACAGGAACAGTAATGCAGAGGGCCATAGCTGTAAGCTAGAACAAGAGTGTGGAGACAAATGATGAGTAGCTAACTAACTAACATCACATGGCGTGTGCATGCGTAACTTGGTGTAACATGCGGCGGTGCTGCTGATTTGGTAGCTCATCAAGAACCTAAGTTAATTTTCTTGTGCAATGGACCGGGAAATTAATTCGAGTCTAATTGTTTCTAGGTACCTGCAGCGTATGCAAGTTGTCAGAGAAGAAGAATCGGAGAAGATTACTTTGTGTCCGTTTTGCAGAGGCGAGAACGTGAGACGGGGGCAACAATAAAATTAAGGTGCAGGGCACAGGGCACCGGCATGTATGTATGTGTAACTGCATACAAGTTTTGCGTCATGCGGCGGAGCAAAAGGACGTACGAGGCCAATGTGGTGGCAACAGGTACCGGATGGTTGCTACATGCACATTGGCGCATGCGGATGGTTGCAGAGCAGATCAGGGCACCTTGACGTCGTCGGTCAGGGTGTAACCAAACGATCGATCATGCACGCATGCATGCGCCCTGTGGTGCGTCACCAATTTGGTAGGAGCAGGATGGCCCAGGAACACTGATTCCAGCCTACTTGTAGAGCCCATGCTTTTAGTTAGTACTTCATTGTCAGTTTAATTTGAGCCATACACTTGTATATAAGCCATATTAGTCTAAGACGTAGCATTTATAGGTTAACGATTTATATAAAACAAGAATGGAAGTGTAAGTAAAGAGTTGCGAATGCGTGTTCGTTTCATGACGGGCTGATCGAGCTGTGCATGAACAGGTTCTTTGGCCCGGCCGCAAAGTGCTACACTATTTTCACCGGATATGTGTAACTTTAGACATTTTCACTTTAGGCTACAAAGCCACGGACACAATTGTATTCTGAAAGCTAGCTCCTGCCAGATTGGATATCAAATTCGGGTGGTTTACATAATGGAAAGGGAGAGAGGTGCTACAGAAATCCAAATGGCGCCGGGGCCATGGCCACTCGATATACTCTAGCGCACTCCCATTTCCTGGGAGCAGAGCTAGCGTGCACATGCCTGATTCCTGTGGCACCTAGTATTCATTTTGTACCCATGTACAGCCCGATCGAAGCAAAAGTTTTCGATCGATGGAGGTGGTCACAAAGGAGAGAGGATAAGAAAGCAATGTGCATGCCCACCGGTCCACCCCATGGCCCATGTATGCGTGCATGCATACGCATGGCACCTCATAATTTGCTTGCTACGCGATTTTTCCGCGGAACTTAGCACTTGCGAGCATCCGTTTGGATTTAAGTACTTGTACAGTTCAAAGTATTCATCGTACTAGAACGTGCAAATGTAAGTACGTGCACATGTAAAACTTTATGCAGGAATATGATAATATGTGCGCCGTACAAAAATGAAATAAAACAGGTATGGAAAGATTAGTCAATCTTTTGTCTTCTCTGTGTAGTGCATGTATGGTCAGATTTTTACACCAAATTTTACTTGTATAAGTACTTTAGCATGTTCTAGCTAGCACTATGATTTTTATGCGAACTTGTTTTAAATTCTTGCGTGTCCACTGCCTCCATGACGGATGCATATTAGCTAGCGATCGGTGCACCAAGTCCGCCTCTATAGATAGTCACACATGTCGTTTTCAGTCGCTTCATCCATCTGATAATTGGAGATGATCATATCTTGGAATGAAGAAAATATAACTTCCATTGCGTGCTTGCAACAATATACTACATTAATCTTGGCTCAGGACATCTTCACGTGGCGATCTCATCATCGGCCAAATTGGCCTCAACGGAAAATGCAATGTGCATGGGAGTTAGTGTGGGAAATGTCAGGATCGATTGCGATAGATAAGGTGCAGAATAAAAGGAACTTTCAGAAGGTACATATAATTGCAGATGTCCCAAAAGTAGTACTTACTTGACAATTATTTGGAACACAGAAAAAATGTTAAGAGATTTCTGGCCGTACAGTACAAGATTCTCACATCATAAACCGGCTATTCATCAATCTACACGTACCCTAGCCTGTCATACATATGTACGGACGTGCCGTGACAAGTACTGCATGTTGTGCATTGCTATCATGGAGTCCCAACAAAAATAGGGTCACAAATAACAGCAGCTACTTCGTACTTGAAAGCATCGTGCGAGGAAAGGAGCAAAAACAGTTTGCTAAATAAGAAAAAAAGTAGAGTGTTGTAGTGGCAGCGCGTTCGTTTCCCGTCACACCTGAAATAATGATCGATGGATGCAATCCCAAGCTAGCTTGTGTACGTCCTGGCACATGTTTCATCTGATCCGAGTTCCACTAATCGTCATATTTCTCTTGTTAGAGAGTGTCTCTGTATATGCTTGGTGCAAAAAAAGTTGCTCTGGATTTTGAAGTTGCCAGTGATTACCAAATGTGTTTCGAGGTCTTTCGGAAATATCTTAACTGTTGGTGCAGCTTAGAAACAAGGGAGTATGATTTGCTGGCCTCACAGACAAGGCCTCAATTAATTATGTTGGTCGATTCGAATTTGTGTTGAACATCATATTCATGTGGTTGTAGTACAAGGTTTTCTATTGGACGGGCTTAAACTATACATCCCGATTGTATATAAGGGTACTCCCAATGTATTGTATCTTAAGTTATATCTTATTGCATTAAATAACTACTTAGATACAACTTTCTCAATGGCTTGTATCTTAGTGTTGTCTCTAAAATGCTTTCATTTGTTACATTTTATGATCAATACTACCATTTTAACTTTGTAGTATGTTCGTGGCATAACTCTAGTGTATAGTAGTATGTGTGTAAACCACATAAGATCACTCAAGAAGTAATTTGCATCGATTACACCACTAAGAGCCATTTCTAGATTAAGAGACAGCTTCTCTCTCTTTCCTTTATAATTACCTCGCCACATAAGCTTTTTGCTTAGGTGGCATAGATTAAAAGACAGCTGAGATGAAAGATTGGGACTGCCTTAAGATCTCTTGAATAGGATAGATCTACACGAGAAACTAAGCCTAGCTGAGTTGCCATGAGGTGCGGGTGTACACGTGCACCTGTCACCTTCTTTCAAGATATGCACTCGGTGTCGGAACCGAGGGCGCAATTAACCCTTCTTTCATCATCCACAATATCTTGATTTTAAGAACAAATACTTTTCAAAAAGAAAATAACATATTTTAGTTCCAAAGATTAATTATCTTAAAACTTAGAGTATGTTCCACATTCTACCACCAAGTAAATGAGGTAATTGCTGTCACAAGTGCACAACTTGGGGGTAAAATGTAAAATATACTCTAAAGTTTATTAGATAAATCCAATTAAAGTATAAAAAAGGGTTGAATCCTAACCCGTACGCATGAAGAAAATAATGGGCATGTTTGGTTGCAGCCAAATGATACCTTACCGAAATCTAGCAATGCCTATAAAGTTTGGAACCCATTCGGCTCGCCACCAAATTAATGTAGGGAATTGTTAATACACACTACAATTTTTTTTTAACTTTTAGAGTACTTAAATTTTTATCCATACAATGTTTCTATAATAAAATAAGAGAATGAGAACGCATGATTTATTTAATAAAAGTCTAAGTGCACCATCTTATTGGTAGCAAATCAAAATTTACCAAAACTTACTCCACCAACTTTTTACTTGGCAAGTTTTAGCAGCACCCAAGTCTTGACGTTGCCAAATTTTGATGGAATATTCTTTGGCAGCGATCGAACATTTTCGAAGGAGAAATAATGCTCTAGGTCCTAGGACGAAAGTTTTAAAAGGCATGTCAGCAAAACGGTTTATATATGAGTCCAAAGCCATGGATAGGTAAGCCCTGACCTGAGCAAACAAACATTAGCATTTAGCACACGCTGGTGCCCCAGACATCAAGCACGCACATCACACTACGATGTGCCATTGCTCCGAGCAAGCACAGTGCCACCACGTCCTCGAGGCCCTGCTCCCGCCACCCCCCGCACTGCATGACCGGCCCAAGCAAGCGTGCCGCGGCGGCGACGGTGGCGGTAGCGCGGTCGCCGAGGTGGCCTCCATCGTGCGGCTCGCCGTGCCCATGGTCGGCGCGGGGCTGCTTATGTACACGCGCTCCCTCGTGTCCATGATCTTTCTTGGCCGGCTCGGCCGCCTGCCCCTCGCCGGCGGCTCCCTGGCTCTCGGCTTCGCCAACATCACCGGCTATTCGGTGCTCTCCGGGTTCGCCGCCGGGATGGACCCCGTGTGCGGCCAGGCGTTCGGCGCCGGCCGCAGGTCCGTCCTCGCCGCGGCGCTCCGCCGCACCGTCTCTCTGCTCCTGGCCGCGTCCATCCCCGTCAGCCTCCTCTGGGTCGCCATGCGCCGCGTCCTCGTCGCCACGGGCCAGGACCCCGATATTGCCGCCGCCGCGTACGAGTTCATCCTATTCTCTCTCCCGGACCTCCTCGTGCAGTCCTTCCTCCACCCGCTCCGCGTGTACCTCCGCGCGCAGTCCATCACGCTCCCGCTCACCTACGCCGCCGCCGCCGCGCTGCTGCTCCACGTCCCCGTCAATTGCCTCCTCGTGCACGGCCTCCACCTCGGCATCCGCGGTGTCGCGCTCGGAGCCGTCTGGGCTAATCTGAACTTCTTGCTCTTTCTCGTGGCTTACGTCTACTTCTCCGGACTGATGCATCATAATGGCGGCGATGGCAATGACGGCGCGTGCGTGCCGCCGGCCGAGGAGGGTGTGCTGGAGTGGGGGTGCCTGGTGAGGCTCTCCGTGCACAGCTGCATGTCAGTGTGCTTGGAGTGGTGGTGGTACGAGATCATGGTGCTGCTCTGCGGCGTGCTCGCCGACCCGAAGGCGGCGGTGGCGGCGATGGGGATACTCATACAGACCACGTCACTGCTCTACATCTTCCCGCACTCCCTCAGCTGCGCCGTGTCCACGCGCGTCGGGCACGAGCTCGGCGCGGGGCGGCCGGAGCGCGCGCGTCTCGTGGCCGGCGTCGGCCTTGCCTGCGGTGCCGCGATCGGTGTCGTGGCGTGCATGTTCGTGGCGTCCGTGAGGGGCGCGTGGGCGTGGATGTTCACCGCCGACGCCGACATCCTGCGGCTGGCCTCCGCCGCGCTGCCCATACTCGGCGCGGCGGAGCTGGGAAACTGCCCGCAGACGGCCGGCTGCGGCGTGCTCCGCGGCAGCGCGCGGCCGGGGAAGGCCGCGAGAATCAACATCTCGGCGTTCTACGGCGTCGGCATGCCGGCCACGCTGGCACTGGCGTTCTGGCCGGCGCGGCTCGACTTCCGGGGCATGTGGACCGGCATGCTGGCCGCGCAGCTGGTGTGCGCGGCGCTGATGCTGCGAGCCGTGCAGCGCACGGACTGGGCCGAGCAGGCCGTTCGCGCGCACGAGCTGACCGGCGCCGGCGCCGAGCAGGCCGATGGCGACGTCAAAAGCCGCCATGCAGACGCAGCCAATGTAATGGCGAGCAACGGCTTGCTCGTGGTGACCGTGCTGAGTTGATCATGCACGGAATATTCTTGACTCCTGGATATTTTTTTTTCGTTTTTAATTTTATTTTTTGAGCGTTCATTTGGTAATTTGTTTAGGATTTGGGACGACGCATATATATTGGAGTCATGCATGCTTGCTTCTTGTTATTATTATTTTTCCTCTTCGAATTATGTATGTGAAGAGATGAGAAAATTTCTGGTAAGCGCAATATATATAGAATATATATGATGCTGTCTGTGATGAGTTACAAATATGTAGTGGCACGGTGATGTGATTATGTTTGCACCGCACGTGGCGTCTCACAGATTCTTTTTGGGCCCTAATATGGTATTTGTGGGGCCTAACTTGTGTTAACCTATATACTAGTACTGGTTATGCGTAGGATTTCATTGTTACATCTGAATTATTTGGTGGTCATCATCATTTGTCATGTGCATCCACGACATTTTTGGCTAGTCACTGTTCTGATTTGTCACGTTTTGCGTGTCTCTTGGCATCTATGTAGAAACAAGTTTTTAGGCAAATTTGCTGTGGGCCACTGTACTTGGTTAGCATATGTCCAAGTACACAGTTAATTCATCTCATTGCCTAAACACACTATCACTACGAAATTGTGTTTATTTTCTGGCCGACACTATTCGCTACTTAAAAGATGAAGATCATGCTGGTGGACACCGTTTGTGTCTACTTAGCTAGCAAATCAACACAAGCTTATAGTGTGTTTTGGCACTATAAAAGTTACCAAGTTTCAATGGACGATGGTTACTCGATAACCAGAAACACAACAGATCTAGTGCCGAGCGTTCAAATAATAGTTACGAGGACCGTAAGGGTCCGACTTAAAATTTTATTATTCCGATTAGAAAGATGGAGGGTCAGGATGCTTTAGATCATCCACCGAACTGATTATGCTTTTGCAGATGAAGCTGCGTATTTTCAATAAATACCATATAATCTGCAAGTTGAATTGGAAATTATGTCAAAACACCCCCCCCAAAGAATAATATATTCACCTTCATATACAGCACAATACGTATTTGGTGCAATGAAGGTTTTATTCTCTTATGGATAATTCAAAGGCGCACCGTAGATTTAAAAAAGCTAATTTCTTAATGTCAAAATTCAAACAAAAGTTACACAGGTAAATGTTCTAGTTCTTTATATACTTGCAAATTTTCATTAAAAAAATGGTATTTGCATCCTGTGCAAAAATAACACAAGTTTAGTGCTCCAAAACATTGCTTATAGTTATAGAGCACTGAATTTATTTTTTTCTGCCCAGGGTGTAAAAGTTACTTTTTCATAAAAAAAAATAGCGAGCATATAGGATTCGAGCATTTGCATGTATTGTTTTTCTCAAAAGCTTTTGACATTTGAAATACTTTTTTTGTTTTACTGCTCACCACGGGAGTACCTGAGCTTGGGAGCCAAATCACTGCGTTACTCTATTTAATACTCCCGCCATTCAAAAGTAATGGTCGTTTTAGATATTGACGTGATTTTCAATATTCATCTTTGACTATTACCTTTTATATGTATATGTAAGTTTGAAATTTATATTTCAAACTTTTTTAAAAAACTTATATTTCTAAAATATTTTTCCTAATAATTCTAATGATACTACTTTGGACTTATAAATCTAAGTATTCTTAACATATTAGTGGTCGAAGTTAAAAAACTGCACATTTTCTAAAATAATACTTATTTTTGAACCAATAATTAGTCGAAAATTGGACTATAATTCTACGTCAGAACAATGAATTAATAAACAATAACGCAGGCCAAATCCGACAAGCAAATCCACGCTTAGTGCACGATATGCATTTGTCGGTGTGAATCTCTCCCGGCCCACATGCATGAACCTTTTGCAAAACCACTGTCCTCATTCACCTGCATCACAATTATGTGCATCCTCAAGTACAAGGATAAGTGCCGTTTCAAAGATAAAAAGTAATTAGTTATCAGCTATCCTTTTTTGTTGTTAAGGGGAGCTATCAGCTATTTCGAGAACGGGGAAAATCGAGTTGCTGATTCGATCATGCAGGAGCATGCACGCCCTGCTTGGCCACAATGGAGGATGCACACACATGTATAGATCAGCTAACCCCATAGCTTTTAGCAAAAGCCCATTGTTTTGTTGATTTTCACATGTACAATCTGCACAAAATTAAAGAAGTGCCCTGTTGAATTATATTGATTCCACGTGACATCCGAATTCCAGTTCAGGTTGCAGGCCTACAATGTTAAGGCCACATATATGGTTCAGAGGCCTTGCATTGTTTTGGTGCTTTCTACTGTTTCTTCCTTGTCGTTCTCTGTAACATTTCTTCTTTGTGTTGAAATGGTACTGAACTGGAGTAAGCAGTACGAGGTACAACTGAAAGAGTGATTAGTTTATGTACACAAACACCCTAGCATATTTCATCCAAAGGAGCACATAAAAGGAGATTCCTCCAAGTTCCAACAAAGGCTCTCCATGGAGTACATTAGTTACATCTACATCTACATCTGCTTTAAACTTGGTCAGGGCATTAGTTAGTACATTTAGCTTTTATCAGATATTATAAATTATAGAACAGCAATGTTGGCAACAGAGCATGTATGCATGTGCATGTCCACTTTGATCCCAACTAGATTGGCAGGGTTCTCTGTGATCCACGTCGTCAGCAATAAGCGCTGTGTCGTGGAGCGCGCGCACGACCGACCAGCTGATCCATCGATGAACGCCGGCCAGGGGTGAGTGCAAATGAAGCAACCTAGCTAGCTAGCAAAGACGTAAGGATCGCTTGCATGCACATGCAAACGGCGCGTAGCAGACGACGAGCTGCTAGCTACCATAGTCCATAGCCCAGCCTACGTAAAAGCGCGCCCACGATCGTAAACAATCTACAGCATTTTAGAACATAAGTACAGAAGCATTAGCACATTACAAAAAGCTGGCAAAAGGCAGCTTTTCGAAACAGCTAAATTTCGCACTACAAAGCCCACAGCTACCGTTAGCAAAAGTTGCTGAAAAGCTGACCGTTTGGTTGGGCTGCAGCTTTTTCCAGTGAAAAGCTACTAAAAAGCCCAACCAAACACCCCCTTAGTTCTGCGTTGCTGTACGTCTTAACACTCGTAATGTCTAGCTAGCAGAAAGACATGCACCAATAATTCCGTTAACACATGGTTCGCGCTTCGATCTGCGACGCCACCAAATAATTGGCAAGATCATATATAGCGCACGTTAATTTGCGGAATCAATCACCCAGCTGCACAGTGGCGGAGCCAGAATTATCTTGAAGCCTGGACAAATCACAAGCTAAGTAAAAAATTTAAGAAACATTAAACGAATATCCAACGAATGAAGTCAGTCTGAACCCATGGCAGCACGGGCAGCTGCCCAGGTCGAGGGGTGCTGCCTCCGCCCCTGGAGCTGCATGTACTAGCCCTAGCTTGCACCGCGTGTATGGCGTACATGCGGCAGCCGGTAGGATATATATATACTTAATCGCGTATATATCCTAGCTACGTACCTGCATTTTGTGCTTCTTTGGACAGATAGTGCTAGATATCCATTTCTAGCTCCTTTCCTCCCGAAAATCCAAATCCTCCGTCGGCTGTAGGAGGCTTTACAGCTTCCTACATATCTTCCCGGGAGACCAATGCATAGCTTTTGATCTTCTCAGACCCAAATAGCTCGGGAGCAAAAATTTGATGTTTTTTCTCTCGTGCGGACTCTTGTGTCTACACGATGATGTTTAGACCTGTGATCAGTTTGCTCAAACGATTGACATGTCCTTCTGTATTACTTTTTTTTTGTGATAGTATATTTGTACTTTTTCCTCAGCGTAAAAGATTGAAATGTGTGTGCCTGACTAGGTGCGCACGCAGCAAAATAATATTCTCAGGGAAACGAATGAGAGAACATTGATATCTTGAGAAATCGAGTACATGGGCTGGATTAGAGCCACTAGAATAAGGCCCATATTGGCTGCCTACAAAATAAGGCCGAAACAAGAAAATGGCCTGGTCGGCCATGTACTATGTTATTTCGATTTTGAGGAAATTGCAGATTGCGTGGGCTTGTTCACATAGAACACCGATATCAAATCTTTTGACACAACACCACTTATCTGCAATTTGTTTCGCATTGCATATAGTTAGAAAGAGAATACTGCATCTGGCATTTTCAAGCTCAAGCTAGGCTGAAGCTACCTCAACAGTGTATACAATCTGCATTGTCATAATTTTCGGTCTTCACCAGTAAAAAAGTCCAATCACAATGTTAATTGTATTATTATATATTGTGTGAACTGTGAACTACCTATAGCACAACTCGTAGCTGTTCATACAGAGCCCAGAGTGCAACTCCTATCACCGTGTCCCTGACCAGTCCCTTGATGAGAGAGATAACCCAGGTCTCCGACGATGCTCTTCCGACAAGGTCGCGGAACCTCAGGTCCCCCTGATCGGAGATCAGTGCGTACACCACGCCGTTCATGTGCCCCTTCCCGATGACCCCGACCACGGTTTTGCTCTTGTTCACAGCCTTGCTCCTCTTCAGAGACCATGCAAGGTACTGAAAAAAGCAAACAACAAAAGCTTCAGAGACTAGGAGAGAAGGATCACCATTCACCAGCGATTGAGGCGTTGGAATCTAACAGACAGGGATAGATTGCAGCAGTGAAGTAAGCCCGAAGAATTTTCAGATGACGTTTCAGAGAAACGTACCATGTCGCGCTCGTGTATGAGAGGCTGCAGCAATGAAGGGTATGAGCTGCTCAATTTCTCGTACAACTCGTATGGGCTAACCGCGGCTTTGTCATCCTGCTGCATTAGCAGTCAAACAAGGATGTCAACAACTGCAAATTAAAGCTGGATTCTTGACTATTGATTTTGCGGTACATTATGTCGTGTAATAAGTACTCACCGGCGTGTCCGTGGTAGAAGTGATTCCACGGAACAATGCGATTAATAGTCTAGTTTTTTCATCCCAGCTGAGGGATTTCAAAGCTCGTTCAAGCTGCAAGAACAATCTGAAATGAGCTTCGGAAATTCTATCAATGGCACATTGCATGCATAGCTAATAATCCAATATCACTTTGCACATAGGTATCCACATACAGTTATTTCAATTGGACGATCACCAAGAACGAGCTGAGCACCAATATCTTCAGACACCCTCCTAGCTGCTCGGAACTACTCAAAGATAAACCAGGGTAACTAAATAAGCTGCTGAATTATTGCGTAACATCTGAAAGAAACAAATTGACAGGTAACAGTAACATAAACAAGTACCTCTTCTCCGAATGGCCGGTTCGCGCCGGAAGAGATCTTCGACGAGAAGACAGCCAGGAGCAAACGCAGAGCAAGAGCACTCTGCCCACCTGCATCGTCCCAAAGAAACCAATAAAATTGGCAGCTCTCCATTTGTTTGATACATCACCAAAAAGATTATACGAACATAAGTACATAAAATTATTCACCCAAGTTGATGCTTCGGTTGACGGCTCCGAAGAACTTGGCGCCGCCGAGCGAGAACATGTTGGACTTCAGGAGCGGCTGCTCGTCGGAGGCATCGCCTGATGACGCGTACATGATCCCAGCTCTGCAGCGATGGCTCTGCAAAGGCGCCACTTAGATTTCCGAAGAGAAAAATCGCGGTTTTTTTTCTTTTCTTTACACGATCGACCGGGACCGATCTTGCTTGCCTGCTCCGGCAGAGCTCGACGACGACGTTGTCCGGTCGGACGGCGCGGAGCACGCGCTCGACGTCGGCGGCGGAGTCCGCGGAGAGGTGCGAGGTCCCGAGGATCCACACGTCCTCGGGCTCGGCGAAGTCCGGGGGCCGCCACGCGGGGACGGGCCCGAACCGGCGCCGCGGGACGCGCACGAGCGCGCCGGACTCGACCAGTGCGGCAAGCGCGGGGTCCGCGGAGGCGCGCGTGTCGGCGAGCGACGCCGCCCTGTAGTCGAAGCACGGTGGCGGCGGCGGGGGAAGGGGCGGGCGGAAGGAGGCGGCGGTCGTGGATGGGGTGGGACCCGCTGCCATTGGGACGTGATTTTTCTTCTGGTTGGTGGTGCCCGCGCGGGGCGGGAGGATATGGCGGTTGCGGTGCGCTGTGGTGTGGGGATGGATGGCGTAGATGGTCTCGTTGCCACTCGCGTTTCAAGTTCGAGGGTGACCAAAGGCTCAACCACCTAATCAACCAATAAGGCCATATACAATGCAGGGTGCTTATAGCCCGGTGTTTAAAGAGAGAGAGTAGCGTTGCGTCTTAAAAAAATATGTGACTTACAATACAGAGTGCTTTATATGGGTGCTTAAATTGCTTTAATATTCGTGTAGCACCTACTCTAGCACCTGTTATCTCCAATGCAGCGTTGCATTGTGTGGAGTACTATTTATGCTTCTTAAAGTACTATTTGCTAGGCAACGGTTGAAACACCTGTCACCTATGTCACCCTAAACACCAGCCTAGCACCGAGTGCTTAACTTTGCTTCCATCGCCCTTCCTAAGCACCTGTCTAAACACCTCTCACAAAAAAATTCAGATTTTTTTCCTGAGGCACCTGTCTAAGCACATGTATTGTACAGGGTCTAACCATGCATCATCCGGATCCCGGTGCCGAAGCCATACATATATATACGCTTTTGCTCCGCGTGAACCACTAGCCACCACCAAGCCAAGCCGCTGGATCGAGCAGAGCGCCCATATATGGAGAAGAGCGTCGAGCACTCGAGCTCGAGCTCCCTGCCTTCGTCGACGTCGGGGAGCCGGGATGGCCCGGGCTGCCCGTCCCCGTCCCCGTCCCCGCACAAGCGCCCCGCGGGGCGCATCAAATTCCAGGAGACGCGCCACCCGGTGTTCCGCGGGGTGCGCCGCCGCGGCGCTGGGCGGTGGGTGTGCGAGGTGCGCGTGCCGGGGGCCCGCGGCGGCCGCCTCTGGGTCGGCACGTTCGACACCGCCGAGGCCGCTGCGCGCGCGCACGACGCCGCCATGCTCGCGCTGCGCGGGCCCTGGGCGGCGGCGAGCCTCCTCAACTTCGCCGACTCCGCGTGGCTACTCCACGTCCCGCGCGGCGCGCCGGTCGTCTCCGGCGCTCTGCACGACGTCCAGCGCGCGGCCAACGAGGCAGTGGCGGGCTTCCAGCGCCGGGGAGCGGGGAGCGCGTCGATCGCTTCGGCGGCGCCTGCGCTGACGGACAATGCCACTCCGTCTTCCTCGGGGGCAACTCCTGCGGCAGGTCATACGACTCAGACGCCGCCGACAGGGGCGGCGTTGGACAGTGACATGCTCCAGGGTGATATGTTCGGCGGTATGGACGCCGATTCGTACTACGCGAGCTTGGCGCAGGGGATGCTCTTGGAACCGCCGCCGACCACGTTGGACTGCTCGGAGGATGAAGAATGCGGCGGCGATGAAATTGAGCTGTGGAGCTAGCTGGTACACACTAAAACTAAACGGTGTGGAGTTGTACACACACACACAGAAAAAAGAAGGAAGCGTTAGGCTAGACTGAAAGAGATCAATAGGACTGGTACAAATGATCGTTGCGCCTGTCAACAAGTTGGCAGGATTATTTGGCTACTAGTATTTCATATCAGCTGGAGTACATTGCTGAATCTTAAGCTGAATTTATGCATGTCAACTATTTCTGCTAAAGCCTCAGGATGTTTAATCTAGCACATGTCTATGCAAATGAAACTACTTCTGGTACTAATATTACACAGGAAACAGTTGTACTTGAAGTAGTTCTACTTGTGGAGTGCTAATTAACTGTGCCGCCACTTGAGCATTGCAATCTGCAACTGGCATTCTATTACAGAAGGCAACTGACTTCAAGATCGTATATATCCACCAGAAGTTTGAGCTAAAGTCAAGACACTAGGCGTGGCTGCAAAAAGGAGGAGTGAGAATTAACTACGACTCCACTTGCTAGTGGTAGCATCAGATGTTGCAGTCAGATTAGTTCTAACAGTTGTACTCCGAGAAACAATGAGACATCGCTTTTGCGCTCTCCATCAGATCGAGATATATTGCTATTGCCAGAGTACGGTGCCCTGGGAGGCTGGGAGTCGTGATGCTAATGGTGACGCGACGCGGACGCATGCGGTTCCATTAGTTGGATCATGTAAAGGTAAAACCGGAACCGCGCTTGCGCTTTTGACAGCCGCTCATAGCTTGCCCCCGCACGCGCGCGCCGGCGACCAGCGGCCATCACACACCATGTTCTTCATTTAATTTGCAAAGGTTATCTTATCTCTTGAGCTGTGAAAGTCATGCGCCAAGCCGCCAAGGGAATCGGCTCAGTTGACCGAATTAACCGTGATTATTGGAAAGGCGATTGTTGTCGTGTGTCGCCGCCCAAGAACGGGCTACCTCGAACCTTGTGGACCTGAAGCCCGGCGGCTGTTCCGTCCAGAATTCTGAGAGCATCTTCGATAAATTATAGCTTAGAATATTGCTAAAAGGAAAAAATAAACCCAACTTCATATAACACAATAAGCTCTACCGTTCTCGTGCGTGCTCAAAGACACAGCAGCACGGCGGCGGCATGCCGCATGGATGCAAGGAATAGTCGAGGGACCGGATTCTATGACGTCGACCTCCAACCACAACGCATCCAATCTCCCCCTCCCTCCTAAGCGCGCAGAACGCAACCGTCACTCCTTAGCCGGCCAGCGGCGCAGCTGTCTCGCTACATCTGAAGCTCCGTATATGCACTAATGGAACCAGCCTGTATAAGCCTCTAAGGTGCGTTTTTTCCTTCAAAATCTAAGTATAAAAATCCATCTTCCAAACCATGCGCCCAAGTTACTATTTATCTTAACCGTTACGTTTCTCGTTATGATATCTTTCAAACAAGACCCCATAGATATATATTTCGACATTTTTTTGCGCCAAATTTTGCTGGACATTACATCAATGTTTCACTAGACAATTGAAGACTAATAGCGTGAAAAAACATAATGAACCAAATCAGAAGTGCTAGTGTAGGAGACAAGACAAAGTCCATGAAACAACTCAAACTTATTTGGTGAACAATTAAACAACCAGCGGAACATGAGGAAGAATAAAAGAAAGACCCGTTACCACATTCGGCAAGAACAGAAAAAAATAGAAGAAAAAAATAAAAAATAAAGAACAAAATAAAAAAGAAAGAAGAACGATGAACGTGCAACTCAAAGCCTTAACATTCAGCTCTTCTCGACGTGAACAACATTTTTTTTCCTGACTTCCAAACTTTGACAAAAGAAAAATCAGATTATATGTGGATTGTGTTATGCAAAATTAATACCATTTGATTTGTATTCAACATTATTTTCTTATGATTATGATTTCCATACCAATACGGATGACATCCTAGAAAGCGTATATTCAAACTTCTCTAAATTTGACAATCGATATATAAAAAACATTGAGATAGGTCATATGAAAATAATATCGCTAGATTTATTTAAAAAATAATTCATAATTAAAAAATTAGCTTACATATTTGTTGGAATAATAATAGTTCCTACATAAGTCGGCCCATAAAATCCTATATGCCATCTATGTGGCATGAAAAGGTCAAAAGGTCAATAGGTAATTAGCAAAGTCAAAGCACCATCAAAGAAAAGTCTAAGAAGAGAGAAACTCGTTAGGGATTAGCATGAATGAACTAGTCCACCATGGACCATGCACCGCCCCCTCTCCCCTAGTCCATCATGGGCTACTAAACCTTCTTTTACTCTTTTAACCATCTCTTTCTCATCTCTCAAGGGCACTTTTGTTCATTTGACAAGGCGCTCTCGCCTATACAAACCCTCTATGTGGGGTTTTTAATCCACTCATAAATGAAAAATCTCATGGAGGGAGACCTACAATTCTAGGTCGGGGACGATGAGCTCTAGGGGAAGTCGACAACGGCCCAAGTCACTAGCGTATGGGGCACCTCTCTCTACATAGGACTAGGTCATGCTCCACGAGGAGACCGAATCTATTCAACAAACATCAACATGTCTAATATTATCGAGTGTATGATGACCTTCTAATAAGGTTGTCATACATGACTCATCAATATTGCAATATAGCCATTAAGCTATCAACTCCCCCTCTTTAGTGTTATTTCTATGACAACAACAATATTCATATAAAAATATTAAAAATATGCAATGCATAATGAGAATTCTATAAGACTTTTGATTATTTCAAGATAAATATATTTGAGTAGAAGACACTAGAAGAGATCATGGATTAGTGTGGTGGAGATACTTTAGAGAACTGTAGAATCAAAAAAAAATTCTAGAGCTAAGATATTTTGGATGTCGTATTTAGAATGTCATAAATGTAAGAATATCTCATAATAGTGGTGCGGATCTTGCCATGTGGCAAGCATCCAATGGTTAGGCTAGTCTATAGATAGAGGCACCATGCCTCCTATGTAATAAGAGGTACCAAGTGCGAGAGAGTTTTAGATGGCCATGAGATGGGCATAGTGATGTTGATGTGACTAGTCTTAGTACTGTCACTATTGCATGTCAGGGAACCCTAGCTAGAGATCAAGACAATTTTTTCACTAATCCATTGAAGGTTAGATCTATACATACCAATATACTTTTATTTCTATGACCGGAAAGAAGACAAGAAGGAGGAGGTGAACGCTAGCTACGTATGTTGTCGTCCATGGTCATCATGTATACAATGTTGTCCATGGTAAGCAGAACGTAAAGGAATTTAGTGCAGCACATGGACCTCAACCATCGAGCTACGCATGTTTTACATTTGATCTAAGAGTTCGAGTCCATGTGGGTTTCTCATTGGAGAGAATCCACTTGGGGAGGAAAGGGAACCGATCATGATCATGAGACTTGTTTTATTATAGCTAATAGGGTCCACTACAACATGGTTGAGTTTAGCAACCATTTTAATATGCCTCCAGAGGTCAAGAAAATGCCTCAAAAGCTTTTTGAAGGCAATTTAAAAAATAATAGAAAAGTTAGAGAAGAGAAAAGTCATACAAGGCAGTTTTGAAAATGCCTTCAAAAGTATAAGTCACTTTTGAAAAACGCCTCACCATCTTAAAATAGTTGGGGCGTTTTAAAAAATGACTTGGAAGTTGGTACAATAGAGCAGCATAAATTAATTCAGCTAAGCGGGCACAACCCACGCGCATGCACACACAGAGTTATAGGAGCGTTATAGGAGCCGAACTCGTTACCCCTCGAGGTCCAGAAATTCAATACCCCTCTCATCTCAGCGTCATAGGAGCCGAACTCATGACCTTGCCTTGCTCCGAAGACGCTCCTACCGTCCGAACTGGCACGTAACTCTTGATTATCACAAGGAACAAAACTCAATATCCACATTGATTCACTGACCGATCTAGGCGGTGCTTGGCGGCACGTCTAGCGGCGGAGTTCGGCGACAAAGCGATGGTGCTCGGCGACACGTCCAGCTGTGGAGTTCAATGATGGTGCTCGGTGCTTGCCACAGCAAGGAGCTGGGCGTGGCCATGAGTGGTGTTGCTCAACGATCATGCTTGGTGGCGACAGCAGCACACGCTGATGATGGTGTTGGAAAGCAAGGAGGGTCCATGCATGAGCTTGTCCTCCGACATCGGAGCTCAGGTCGAGCAACTGCATCTCGGCGATGGCCGCCGGCACGGCGAGTACGAGCGGCGGTGCCCTAACACCGTCATGGCGCTCAACGGTCCACCGAGGCATTAGTTTTTATGCGTTTTCTAGAAAATACCTTCTATAACCTTCAGGCATTTCTACAAAATGCCTCTGATTGTTGGGCTATTGTTGCGCTTTTTTTAAATGGCTTGTAAAACAAACACCATTTAAGACGTTTCTGAAAATAGACTCGATTGGTCCATTTGTTAAGGCGTTTAATCAAACCGCCTTCCAATATCAGTATTCGAGGCGTTTTCTAAAATGCCTGAAAGGAAACGCCACCAATTCCCGCTTGTGTTGTAGTGGTCCTAATCGGCTGCTACTTCTTGTTGCCATGGCCACCAGAAGATAGAGACGGCCTCCAGAAAGGTTCTATCATGTTGTATGTTGAGCTTGTGCAATTTAAGATGGGAGCCACCTACAACGTATGCAACTCATGTGGTGGACCAAGATGGGAGTTTTAGATAAATATGGCGAGAGTTTGAATCGGTTTAGTTATAGATGGCATCTGTTGGGGAAGGGGTCCCGGTGCTAGCCCGTTTTCGAAGTTTTTCGCATCCGCCATCAATGACCAAGCTGACGCTGTCAAGGGCAGCCACAGTGTTCGTCATCGTCAAGGACTACATCGACGACATCAAGGGCAACCTCGGCGCCCATCTACGTCGACATCGTCAAGGACTACCTTGACGTCCGTCACCGTCGAGGACTACATTGATGTCATCAAGGACTACATCGATGACGTCAAGGGCAACATCAGTGCCCATCTATGTCGACGTCGTCAAGGACTATCTCGACGTCCGTCACCGTCAAGGACTACGTCAACGTCATCAAAGACTACATCGACGATGTCAAGGGCAACCTCAGCGTCCATCTACGTCGACGTCGTCAAGGACTACATCGACGTCCGTCACCATCGAGGACTACGTCGATGTCGTCAAGGACTACATCGACGACGTCAAGGGCAACCTCAGCGTCCGTCTATGTCGACGTCTCAAAGACTACCTCGACGTCCGTCACCATCGAGGACTACGTTGACATCGTCAAGGACTACATCAATGACGTCAAGGGCAACCTCAGCGCCCGTCTACGTCGACGTCGTCAAGGACTATCTCGACGTCTGTCACCGTTGAGGACTACGTCGACGTCGTCAAGGACTACATCGATGATGTCAAGAGCAACCTCAGCGCCCGTCTATGTCGACATCTCAAGGACTACCTCGACGTCCGTCGCCATCAAGATCTACGTCGATGTCGTCAAAGACTACGTCAAGGGCAACCTCAGCACCCATCTATGTCGACGTCGTCAAAGACTACCTCGACGTCCGTCACCATCGAGGACTGCGTCGACGTCTCAAGAACTACATCGACGACGTCAAGGGCAACCTCGGTGCCCATCTACGTCGACATCGTCAAGGACTACCTCGACGTCCGTCACCATCGAGGACTACGTCGATGTCGTCAAGGACTACATCGACGACGTCAAGGGCAACCTCAGCGCCCATCTACGTCAACGTCGTCAAGGACTACGTCGACGTCCGTCACCGTCGAGAACTACGTCGACGTCGTCAAAGACTACATCAAGGGCAACCTCAGCACCCATCTACCTCGACGTCCGTCACCATCGAGGACTGCGTCGACGTCGTCAAGGACTACATCGACGACGTCAAGGGCAATCTCAGCGCCCGTCATCATCAAGGTCTACGTCAACGTCTTTAATGACTACCTCAACGTCTGTCACCATCAAGGACGACGCGACGTCGTCAAGGACCACCTTGACGTCGTCAAGGTCTGCGTCGACGTCATCAAAAACTATCTCGGCGTGCTTATGGATTCCTCCAAAGATGTCAAAGAATATTCCTCAAAGATGCCCAGGAGTATTCTCCCAATATCCTCTAAGGATGGGAAAATGACCATAATGCTCTTGTAAATTTTCTCTCACGTGAGGACAAAATTGTAATCTCACATTTTTCATTCTCAAACCCTATAAATACCCCCATAGGGGTGGAGAGAGGGGAGAAATTCTTGTAACCCTAATTCTACATTTCAACACAAAAGTGACTTTCACCTCGTCGTACACGTGGTGAGTTTCGCCTCCTCGTACATGACTCGTATTTCACTCCGTCGTATGTGTCTCGTGCCTCGCCTCGACGAACAACCCAAGCGTCATACTTACTCGTACTCCTCGTGCACCACCGACGGTCGTTGTAGCCGATCGAGGTTGTCTAAAGTACACTGTCTAGTCTTGTAGCTGGACAGCATATAAAAGAAATGCGTCCTTGTGCCGACAACACAGCAGCATGAATCCATGGACGCATGCAGGGAGTAGCACGTTCGGGGTGGGCTTGATTTGGTGTTTAGTGTCTTTTGCTTTGTTCGTAGACTAGCCCGGGATGACTAATGACCAGACTCATGACCAGACAATCCAGCCAGCCATGGAGCGAAAAATCAAGCCTCCTGCATCCACGGTTCCACACGACTACCATGCTCGGTAGCAATCAGCAACTGCGATCTACACGCTGCAATGCACGATCACTCAGGCACAACAACACGACAGAAAAGAAAAGTGCTCGAAAAAAACAGAAACGCAGTAATCTCATCAACCTTCCAGCTCTACGAGTACAGTCTTATGTAAACGTGAGTGCGCACATATAACCATGTGTATACGCGATCGTCTGCAAGTTTGTACTGGACGTTTATATATATATAAAAGTACAGTGCGCACTTTGAAAGTTGGAATCACAGTCTGCACAACATCCGCTCCCGAAGCAATGGAGCATTTTATTACAAGAACACACTCACACTCCGATTCAACCACGACCTCCATGCATGGCATGTCTAGCAGCAGAGCCTCAGGTCTAGAGGTTGAACATGACCTTGATGGCGTCGCGGCCGCGGGCGCTGACCTCGAAGGCCTCCTCCACCTCCCCCTGCGAGAACCCGAACCGGTGAGTGATCAGCGGCTTCACGTCGATCTTCCCGCTCCGCAGGAACTCGATGCACAGCGGCCACGTGTCCTTGTACCGGAAGATCCCCACCACGTCCACCTCCCGGATCGCCGCCGACGTCAGCGGCACCGTCATCTCGTTGTGCCCCATCCCCACCAGGCACACCTTCCCCCCCGGCCGCGTCGCCTCCAGCGCCGTCGACATCGTCTTGCTGAACCCCGCGCAGTCCAGGCTCACGTCCACCTCCCCGCCACCCATCGCCTCCCGGATGCGCTCGATCTCCTCGCCGATGTCCTCCGTCCTCGTGGACACCTTCACAGCGGCGTCCGCGCCGAGGGATTTCGCGACGGAGAGGCGGTGGTCGTCCACGTCCACGATGACGATCCGGGGCGCGCCGAACGCGCGCGCGGACAGCATGGTGACGAGGCCGATCGGCCCAGCGCCCATGATGAGCACGTTCTTCTCCGGGCCGACGTCGGCGCGCCGGCACGCGTGGATGCCGACGCTGAGGGGCTCGCACATGGCGCCCTCCTCCAGGCTCACGTTGTCAGGAAGCTTGAAGCACAGATCACCGGGATGCACGATCTATCCAAGAACGATGCAGCACATCGATCAAAATCTTATCTTTTTTTTTCAAGAACAGTTGATCGAAAAACATTTATTTCCACCTGGTCGGCGAGCGATCCGTGGTAAGGCGGGGTGGCGAAGAACTTCATCTCGTCGCAGAGGTTGTAGCGGCCGCCCTTGCAGTGCCTGCAGCGCCAGCAGCTGATGCCGGGCTCCAGCGCCACGCGGTCGCCCACGGCGAGGTGATTCACGCCGCTGCCAACTTCCTCGATGATGCCGGCACACTCGTGCCCGATCACCATGGGCTCCTTCACCACAAAGTGCGCGATGCGCATCTCCTGCAATCGAATAAATGCGACGGTTTTAGCTGCAATTTAACAAGAGCGCTCTAAAATGTTTGAGGGATATGAGCGGAGCTAGATCGATCATTGCTGGAAAAAATTGCGTGGTAGATTGAACGATAAGATCACCTTGAGGTAATGCACGTCGCTGCCGCAGATCCCCACCGCCTTCATCCGCACCCGGACATCATGAGGGCCTGAAAATGTAAATCAATTTCAGTGTTGTTTCATCCAACAATTTTGTACGAATAACAACATTTGTATATACTTTTTTAAATTCTCTAATCTATATGAATGGGCAGTGCTCCTGCCCCCTTCTCAAAAAAATCCAACATTTTTTTACGAATAACAACATTTCATCGATCCCACATCGTATACATAGAGTAGCATGCATACCTGATATTGCCAAACATTGTAGTAACTCTGTAAGGGCTTGATGCTTGTAAACAAAGACGAGATTGTAACACTTTAACACAAATTAAAGAGCTGTGCTTTAAAAAATAACCAGGCACATCCTGATTTCTCTGAAATCATAGAGAAATCAGCAGAGTAGCTATCCTCATAAAAGGGGATAAACAGATCATAATCAAGACAAACGTTGCCCGGAAAAGAAGGAAAGGAAGATCCCCTTCCTTCTGGATGCCAAATCTTTTTTTCTACCAGAAATGGTAACTACAGAAAAATGAGAACATGCCTTAATTCTTAAACGAGGAACTATGTGCAAACTGATCGAGATTGTTAAATCTCGATTCTGGAGTCTGGACTAGCATTCCTGTTTGTCCCCATGTTTGACATGTGCAAAGAACACAAGATATTGTAAGAAAATGTAACTTGTCAGTCAGTGGCTGAGTGATTTCTGGACTACTCACAGGGTTATCGATTACTAGCACAAAAGACTGACCAAATTTTCAGGCGAGGATTGGATAACAAAATCCTAGAACAGAGCAAATCGATTTGTCCAGCAGATAGCAGCAAGAAGGTCTCAGAGGCACGAACCAAGTGGCGGAAGCTTGAAAGGCATGATCTTGAGGGTGTTCTTCGCCACCAGCCACGCCGCCATGTTCTCCACCTCAGCGGCACCGCCGGCCGCCGCCGCCGCCGCCTCGCTTCCTTTCCCTCCCTTCCCCATCTCCCTCTTCTTCTCTCGCTTACTAACTCTGCGCTCACGCTATATTCAGAGCAGGTGAGTGACGCGACGATTAAATAGGCGCAAGTGACGCCGGCTGCTTAGCGGAAGAGGCCGATGCTTATCGCTTTACTTTGCGATGCTTGCAAGCTGTGGACCCCGTTCTTGTCGCGACTACGATGAGTGAGTGAGACTTCAATCCATGTCGCCTTGTCGCCTCGTGGTGGCTCGTCGTATTCTTGCAATCAGAGGCAAGAACCCGCAGATCTATCGGCAGGATCGGAACAAACAGTGTGTGATCGTCAGAGTGGTGTACTCCACTCCACAGTTGGATGACGAGCTAGGTATCAAATCCTCGCACGCCTTCTCGTTGGGCCACAGTTTTTCCATATCCCGTCGAGAAGACTGCGACCGGTGAAAGTAGCAGCCTGACTGATGATGGCAATCTGTTTGTCTTTCAGCCCAGGCCATCTATTGGATCTGACACAAACAGTTAAAATGAGAACTGAGTATAGATGATTTAGAGCTGGCACAAATAGTAATACGTTAAGTATGCATTTTTCAATGCGTAGCAACGCATAGACACTATGCTAGTATATATATAGAGGAAGCTGCATGAAAGAAAATGGGACGAAACGAATGGGCTGGGCTGCAACCTTGTGGAATTCGTGGTACTTCAAGGCTGGGCTGTCATAGAATTTGGGCCCCGCGCAAATTGGAACGAAACGAACAAGTTGGGCTACAGACGTTTGAGATATCTGGGCTGTACCTGAGGTTCATGTCCTCAGCTTTCCGTTTAAAAAAAAATCATCGAATGGTTAAATATGGTCTACAAAAAGGGCACGAGGACGATCTTATGCATGATCGATTGCTCTTATGCTACTGAAGTTTTGCTAATTTCTTCAATTTTCCTACGTATAGAAATTGTCGTTAGTTAGTTGTCGGTTAAATACTTCCATCAGAGCAGAGGCAGGGTAGTGCGTGACCCGACTGGACCGGGACGTCATTGCGATGCCAACGTATTCGGTTCGTTTTACACATCACACAAGAACAGATCGATGTTGAAGAAAGTGTGGTCGTGTACTCGTGCGTGTGTCTGAATCAGCAAAGCTACAGCCCATAATGCCCACATGGTTGATGATGACGCTGCCTGTCGCTCCACTGTGCGTCGGCGCCAAACTAATCTGCATAACGGACCAGAAAGAAGAAATCCAGCACGGTAAAAGAAAATAGCAGCTTTCACCTCCTGGTACCGATAAATGATCGAGCCGCGAATTACCGGCGACGTTTCTGCCGTCTCCTCTCCAGTCGCCGCCGCAGTCGAGAGGCGTGTACTCAGCAGCTAGCACCGGCCAATCGAGGAACCGCGTGCCTCCGTCTGTCACTTGGAGCGAGACATTTTCGTCGTCGAGCAGCGCCGCGCGCGGCCGCGACGTCGGGATCGTTGAACCGGTCGTGCCGTGTTGCTCTTTTCCGCGGTGGCGTGCCGTCAACTTCAGAGTTCAGAGAGATGGCCTTTTCTGCCTGTCCCCTGCGACGACCACTCGCGCGGCGCAGACTCAACTTACGGGCACCGCCGCCGTCCTCATAACACAACTGACCTAAACTCCGAAATGGCGCCATGGTTTTCGCCTACACTATACTCTTCACTGCACCTCGTCTTCGTAGCACCAGTTCTGGATCTTATTATTCAGTACATACTGTCAGTGGTTCCATTTCTGTACGGGAGCGTTTATTGCACAGGCAACTGAAATTTTTTCATGTTCCGTCGGTTTTCACCACCCTTAGCTTCGTAGTATGACAGCTTCTCTCTAATCTTAAAACAAATGTACGATCAAAAATAATTGACTAAAACTTAAAGAATTTTCAAGCAATTGCGCACTAGCAATCCTGTCACCGGCGAATCACCTAGACTTTTTGTTGGTGTAGCAATGAATATGTTTACGTGGTGCAGTCCTGGGCGTAGGATGTGAACGGCAGGGGTCCGGTCAATGAGCCCCTGCGACGATCAGCTGAAGTAGGATAGTCAAAACCGCTCTCCCGGCACTGGTCACCTCCATTGACTCCACATCCGTTTCTCACTAACTTTTCGCCACGATCAGTCACTAGCTGCAACACTGGATGGACAAGTCATTAGCGCAAGATTCCCGTTCCCGTACTGTTTCTGGCATTAACCGTTCGTCGTGACATCGAACAAGAGGTCCCTGCCTCTGCCTAGCTAGTTGCTGTCACAGATTAATTGAGAGAATCATCCTCTCTTCTCTTCCGGCGTCTATCTAAATGATTTGGAGTAATTACTACCCGTTTGCAGTCGCCTGGGATATAACAATGGAATGGTCGTTCTTTTATTCGATGGAATTGTAATTTAGGTACGAAGGAACAGACAGGACCGTGTCAACGTCAAGAAAACTCATGTTTGGAATCTGTGGAAGTAAGTCTGTGGAGTAACCGTGAAGCCATAAATCGGTACAATTTACACGAAGTTATGAAAGCGACTATAGAGCCGTAAATGAGTGCAGGTGCACCACATCCACTTTAGCTCTTGCACGAACGTTTAAAGAGAGAATACAACCACAAATATGTTTGAAGAATCCGGCGGTCAGCACTGTCACCTTAAACAGGGGAGGAACACGACGTAGGATCCATGAATCCTGGGGAAGCAAATCAACTTGGTAACCCATGATCAAAGAAGAGAATATATCTGCAGGTTGGAGCCATTCACACCTGGCAAAAAAGACATTATTTTCCGAAGAAAATAAAACCCAATCCTATATAATCATCTCGTCAGCCAGCAAGATGTCATTGACTGGAACTGGATACCACAACCACATGGATGCTTCATGCTGGCTTGCAACGTCGCTGTGGCCTAGCTAGCTCAAGGATCGAAAAACAAGGCTTTCCCCAGCAGAAGCAGAGCAACTGGAGCGCACACCATCGTTGATCACCAGCTAGCGAAGCAAACAAGGAGAAGGAGCCCAGAAATAGGCTGCCGGCGGGCCTGCCATCCGATCGCTGTCCGACCACTCCGGGACGGCAGCGTCAACCGCACCCTGCCGGCGCCGGACAACAAGTAGAAGACCCTGTCCATGAGGCAACCATGCTCTTCCTCATCAGCAAGTACTTATCCAGGGGCAAGAACACGGCAGCCGGGGACGACAAGAAGAAGACGAAGCAGCGCGAGATGCCGCCGGCGTCGAACGGGGACACGGAGCGCGAGGGCACGTGCATGCCCGGCTGCGTGCCGGTGCGCGCAAAGCGGGCGGCGACAGTCACCACCGTCACCACCACGACGTCGGCGAGGACGTCGCGGCACAACTTCGTCAGGTCCGCGGCGTCGGGGCTGTTCACGGGTGCGCAGCAGTTCACCAACCACGAGTCGCTCCCGGCGCTGCCGGACGTGTACTCGGAGTTCTCCGCCGCGTTCCCGCAGTACGGCGGGCTCGCCGGCCAGGCGGACGCGATCAGGGACGGCGAGTATCAGCACCTCGACCGGCACGTGTGTTTGGATTACACCGGGATGAACCTCTTCTCCCACGCGCAGATGAACTCGTCCGTGCCGTCCACGTCCGCGGCGGCGGCGGCGACGACGACGCCGGCGTGGCAACCGCCCTTCTTCGACATACGGTCGCAGGTGCAGCAATGCAGGGACGGCGCCTCCGAGTCCGCGGCGAGGGGCATCGGCGGCGCCGTGACGCGGCGCATCATGGCGTCGCTCAAGATCCCCGAGGACGAGTACACCATGGTGTGCACGGCGAACAGGACTTCGGCGTTCCGGCTCCTGGCGGAGTCCTATTCCTTCCAGTCCGGCAGGAAGTTGCTCGCCGCGTACGACTATGAGAGCGAGGCAGTGGGCGCCATGGCCGAGAGCGCGCGCCGCCGCGGCGCGGACGTGATGCACGCGAGCTTCGCGTGGCCGAGCATGCGCGTCCACGCCGCCGACCTCCGCAAGAAGCTGCTCCGGGGAGGCCGGCGCCGGCGCCGCGGCGGTGGCCGTGGGCTCTTCGTGTTCCCGATGGTGTCGCGCATGACGGGCGCGAGGTACCCGTACCTGTGGATGAGAGCGGCGGCGGAGCAGAGGTGGCACGTGGCGCTGGACGCGTGCGCGCTCGGCGCCAAGGACCTCGACACCCTCGGCGTCTCCCTCCTCCGCCCCGACTTCATCATCGCAAACTTCTTCAAGGTGTTCGGCGAGGACCCGTCGGGCTTCGCGGGGCTCTTCGTCAAGAAGGCCAGCCTCGCCGCGCTCGAGCGCTCCGCCGTGGCGCGCAGCATCGGCGTCGTCAGCATCATCCAGCCGCGGCGGTGGTCGCTCCACGACGGTTACTCCACCGAGTTCGACCACTCGCGCTCGCTCAGCTTTCCCAAGCTCGCCGAGGTGGACGACGTCGACACCACCAGCTCCTTTTCCGGCCCGCTCAGCTCCACCGCCATCGCTTGCAGTACCCCGCCGGCCAAGAACGGCGACACGCCGGAGATTTTCGAAGAAGAGACTCCGCCGCCGCCGCCGCCGGCGGCGGCGGCAGCAGCAGCAGTGGAAGAAATCGATGAAGCAGAGGAGCGCGGCAGGAAGGAGGAGAGCACGGTGGAGGTGGAGTGCAGGGGGCTGGACCACGCGGACGCGCTGGGGCTGATCACCATTGGCAACCGGCTGCGGTGCATCAGCAACTGGCTGGTGGTGGCGATGCAGAAGCTGCGGCACCCGCACGGCGGCGGGCAGCCGCTGGTGCGGGTGTACGGGCCGCAGGTGAAGTTCGAGCGGGGGCCGTCGTTGGCGTTCAACGTGTACGACTGGAAGGGCGAGAAGGTGGCGCCGCCGCTGGTGCAGAAGCTCGCCGACCGCCACGCCATCTCCCTGGCCTGCGGCTTCCTCCGCAACATCTGGTTCGCCGACCGGTACGAGGCCGACCGGAGCGCCGTCCTCGAGCAGAGGAGCGACGGCGAGGTGGGGATGCACGTGGTGAGCGCGTCGCTGGGGTTCTTGAGCAACTTCGAGGACGCCTACAGGCTGTGGGCGTTCGTGGCCAAGTTCTTGGACGCAGACTTCGTGGAGAAGGAGAGGTGGAGGTACACCGCGCTCAACCAGAGGACCGTGGAGGTGTAGTGGCCGCCATTGTTCAGCTTGCCGCAGTTGGTATAGCTGAGTTCACTGCGTCGCTGTTCACCACGCCATTCTTTTGGGATCAGCTCGGCCGTGACGCCACAGAGAGCTGCTCCTCCTTGCATTCTTTGTGTGTGTGAGGGAGACTGTGGCTCCTGCTTCTGTGTAAACTGTAAAATGTACACTGCTTCCTTCAGAAAGATTGTGCCGATCGTGTGATTCCTATACCACAACCACATTGGTGTCTCCAAGTTAATAAATTGGTATAATAAAATGACAAGTTGGAAAAGAGAGCCGAGACATAGAGAACAGTAGAAGTGCTCAATGCCTCCTGCAACACAATTCACTGATAACTCAGCAGAACAATATGGTGTCACTAACAACAAAACAATCAAAACAACCGTAACAAGCTTGAGGGAAAGAAGGGTGCCTGGACTACTCAAAGGTTCCAGTTCAGCTCAATACAAAAATAAGCTGAGCAATATGGGGGGAAACAGCTTCAGAGAACAGGGAATTATTTCAAAGATAGCTAGACTGGGATTTCTAGACATAAATACACCAAATTGCACAGACGACGGCTAGCAAAATGCATTGAACTAACAGTATTTCTGGAACGCCTAGTGACCATTTGCAATGCCGTTGCAGCACTTGATTTTGCCGTCAACAATGCCATCATCGACTGTTTTCTTTTCATAGAACCTCCTGTACATTGAATCAACTTTTGTAAGGTAGAATGTTCCTGGTGGTAACAAGCTTGTGTCTTTGCTTGTTTCAAAATCTTTTGCTCCATAACGGTGCTCCATCAGCTTCAGTGTCTCGATGAACTTCTCAGGCGAGGTCTGATAACATGTAAAGGAACAAGTCAGCCTGCTATAGAGAAATTACAGGGAGGAATGGGCTCTCTTAGTTCAAATTGATGTTGGGCATCCATATCTGATATCATAGATCAAGAGGTCTTCACAATAACAAGCAATACATAATCTCATGCAAGGTTCAGTTGAATCACTATGTAAAGTGATAGATAAAATAATTGTAAACATAGTTATCCTCAACAAAGGCTATTTTTATAATGGATGTCATATGTAGAACTAAACAAATCCCCATTTACTCGAGGATAAGTTGTTTGTGTATTTGCCTTGAGACAGGATGAGCCATAGAAGGGCAAATGGTGATAGGGTGAGCAATCTCCATAATGCCGTGGGCTAGTTTTCTGAAAGATATCAGTTCAGGCCTCAGGGGATAGGTCAATTCACAGATAGATTTTCATTTCTAGGTTCAGGGATTGTTGATGAGATAAACTACATAAATACAATATGCTTTCTTTTCCTTGATAATCTATAAATAAAACCTCAAATAGGCAAGCTACAACTCCAAAAAATTCAATTTCCAGTTCACCCTGTGGTAACCATTTACTATAAAAGTCGACAAGGTTTTAACCTCCCAAACACCTAAATATTTGACTGGTTCCTGGCAGCAACAAGCTGGAAGGTAGTAGTTCCGTACTACTAAGATGCCAACGAGAACCACTCTGGAAATGAGTTCCAAAGCCCTATATGATTGTACCATGAACATGACAACCATGCAGTTCTAATATACTTCCATGCATGGTTGTACAGTATATGACAAATTCCATTTTTTATATACAACAGCAAACTGGCTGAGAGCTGTGAGAATGAAAGACCATACCACATGCCTTGACTCAAGCTTTGCCATCACATCAAGCACAGAAGCAATGTTTGTTAAGCTAAAGGGATGCTGACCCTCATGTAATTTTAATGAAAACATGGTAGATGTCAAGCCACTTCCATAAGAGAACATGACAATTCTCTGGCCACTCTGTAAAAGAAAAAAAAGTTAGCAGCTATGAGGAATGAACAAGACATACAAAAGCATACATAAAAGACATAAAACCTCACCAGACTAGCATGCTTGTTGTACAGTACAGATGCCAGTGCAGCATAAAGAGATGCAGTATACATGTTACCAATCTGTTTTGGAAGCAAAGTTGACGGTTGAACTTTGATGTCATACAAATGCTTTGCAAGTTGTTGAGAGCCCTGAAAGTTTAGTAGAATTGAGTTAATGCTTACATCAGTCAATAAATTAAGCTCTGTAAGAACTATTATCCACAAAATGAGAAAGAACCTTTTCCAAGTCACGACTTTGGTAGCTTTCTTCACTAGTCAAGTTTGCAAAAGGCTGAAGCTTCTCTTTAGCATCACTATCAACCGAACTAACATTGAAGAAAAGAAAATTTGGTTGAGAGATCAGAAGGCTATTTTATTTCAGAGGCAAAAGGAACAGAACCATAATGAGAGCAACCACAAACCTGCAATTGCGCATAAAATCATTGAAGTAAAGTCGAGCAAAGCTCTTCTGTACAAGCTATGATAATGAAAAGGAAAGAGTTTATATTCTCCAGAAGTCAAGAACAGAATGGGAAAATTAATGGACTGCAAAATCTTAATCATCATCATGGAAGCGTGCAGTCAACATACCTTATTATATGGAGAATGAAACACACAATAATCTGCGTCAGAAATTGAGAATTTTTCTCCCACTAGTTTTTCATACCTGATCTCATGGTAAGATGCATGATGTTATTGCTTGAGAAGAGCAAGATACTGATACAACAATTCAGTTGGTAAATAATGACAGTGAGCTCACTTGGCACAATACTGTCTATAGCATGAATCCAGAGCCATCAGATAGCATGTTTGAGATAGTTTTCCATCAACAACCTACCAAAACACAGGAACAGAAGTGTACATATGATACTCTGAATGAGAAAAAAAAATAGCATGGTACTTAGTTGAGAAAAGTGTTAATTAACATGCCTAAAATAAGCACTAAATATATTAGTACAAGTGATAAAATCCTAACCGGATATTCACTTGCAAGATCAGGCTTGTAGAAATCGTAAACATGAGCCATGTGAGAAGCTCTATACTTGCTTTCAAAAGAAATAGGTGCATTTGGACCAATAAGCATCGCAATAGCAGCTGCACCCCCCGTAGGCCGAGCTGGTCCTTCGGCATAAACCTGAAAACAAAAATTGCATAAGATGGGGTCAGCGAATGAGTATTGCACAGGGACAAGAGGGAAAGAAACTGAATCGACTTAGTGCCAAAACGAGAAGGTGATATTGGGTGACAAACCGCGCTATCTGTGCAAACAACAAGGCCATAGCGTCCATCCCAGGATTTACTTTCGACCCAGTTCACACAATTCAACAGGGCAGCTGTTCCACCATAGCAAGCGTTACTTGAGTCAACTCCTTCAATGTCAGTATTTCCACTTTCCTGCATTTGCGAGAAATGTCGACAATAACGGGTCATTGCGTGAGACTGAAACAGAGCTAATAAAACAACTAAAAGTTGAAACTGAAAATTTATCAAGAGACCCAGGTTTATAGCAAAAGGTAAAAATAAAAAAAATGTGAATATTACACATCTGGGTTGGGGAGGGAATGCTATATGTTTGCGATTTACCAAGCTAGTGGCAGTGGAACAAACCTCAAAAATTTGCATCAGCCACGTTTTGATGGATTTGCTTTTGTCTATCACTGTCTCACTGCCAACCTCTAGGCGGCCAATTAGCTTCGGATCAACGTTGTACTTTTCCAGCAGGGATTTGACAACTGTCAAGCTGAAACAACTTTTCTTTTTGAGCACTCACAAACCAAATAGAGCATTGAGTGAAAAAAAATATATTGCTTTGTAAATTCTGCCCCTCATGAAGATCAATCCCAATAAAAGAAGGGAACTGACAAGGTAGTAATTGTTCGCATGGTGACAATGAATATACCTCATAGAGATGACATCTTCGACCTCGCTGCAAAAGGCCATGCAATCTTGCCCAAGACCAATTGTGTACTTCCCCTTGCTGGCTCTGTCATGAGCCTCCAGCGCTTCCTGCAGACATCAGTTCAATGCATTAGCATTCAACTTTGAGTCCAGCAGCACTGAACAACCGATACAGTAAATTATCCCTGCATTCTTATTAGACACACACAACACCTCCGATTCCTCCCCAATGCCACATCAAATGTCACCATCTACTAGTTTTCTGAGGGACGAAACATCAGGCATACGCAACATCTCACATGGCAAACGCAGCAGGTATACTGGAGTTGAACTAATTCAAATATTCCCCAAGGAAATAAAAACTTACTTCACCGCAAGTGATCCACAAATCCACACAGCGTTGCACTACGAATCAAGGTGTCAATTTTCGGCAACAATTTCAGTGGTGGCGGGGATCTCAACTACTACATCATAAACCCAAAATTTTAACCCATCCGGCTAAAACCCCCGTGGCAATTCCCCCAAAACTAACCAAAGCCACCAGATCGTCCGTGATCTCCACGCTGGGACGCTGAGAGCCACAGATCAGCCACGTTCGCGAAAACAGGGAAACAGCAGCATCGCACCACGGCAACAAATTGGAGGGAAACGGAGACAGCGGCTCGGGGGGAGAGGAGCTGTCACCTGCTGGACGCAGGTGGGAGGGAAGTAGATGTCCATGGCAAGGATCCCAACATCCTTGCACTCCATCTCGGCGATCTCCGCGCGCAGCTGCGGGTTCGAGCTGGAGCTGATCTCGCGAAAGTTGTGGCAGTGGATGCAGCGCTCGGGGGGAAGGAGGAAGACGCGCTGGGTGGTGTGGGCTCTGGAGGTTCTGAGACCCGCTGCGCCGTGGACGCGGAGCACGTCGGGGATCTCTTGGCCTCTCGTGGAACCGGTCTTTCAGATTTGTGGGTAACGTCTTGCCTGCCTGACACGCTGGCCAGCTGGCCTCGCTCGTGGGCCCACGGATAGAAAAAATAGGCATATATTATTTTACAACTGGACACATATACGCTTTGTCCAAACATCATTCTCTAATGCAATCTTCTTACGAGTACCGGAGATGCAACCACGCTCACGCCAACATGCACATAATATGCGTCTGTGTGTACTGTGACGTTACAAATTGTTTGGAGACAGTAACTGACTTGTCATTCTAATAATCAAAATTGGGGGACACATTCGTATTTGGTGAACCATATCGACATTATGTTATTGTTCATCTTGTAAGAGTGTTTGATGGTCAGTGATAAGCGCTTGATGGAGTTGACATTTATTGTAAAGGTTACAATGAGGTTATGAAAGAGCTAAAAAAAATTTAGCGTGCCTTTGAACTCGGAGAGTCACTATGTATGGCTCAAGGGTTATTGGGAGTTTGCGTCAAAGATGATGATTTACGGTTACACTAGAACTCCTTAATGAGACGTTGCTTTCTTATACAAATAGAAGAAAGAGTGTGTAATGGTAAAGAAGTGCTTTTTACCATAAAAGTTAGATGTCACCAGTGTTAGGATAGGAGAGGAAGTAGATGAATGTCAATGGTGTCAATGAGTTCTTTTTTATGGATAGACGTATGAGAAAAATTTCTCAAAACCATAACTCATATGTTGATACAACATGAATCTATAGAAAAAACACCTCGACTGACAGTTTCACATGAAGTATGTTGTGCTATGTGTTGAAAAATGTTTACTTCTTACATACACTTATGTGTATTATAATGAAAGTGTAATTTGAGGGTACGATTTTGTTTACATAAAGAAAAATTTGAGTGGGCAACATGGCTTGCGACCTGCACAGGTTCTTTTCGTAAGAGCGTCAGGTACACCCATGTGTGGATGTAGCATGGTCCTTGGTACAGGCATCTTGGATCTCTGCGAGATTCCACCACGGGAGGGGCCACGACGGCGCCAGGAGGGCGTGTGGCCCACCATCCTCGGACACAACTTTTGTTTGGTTGGGCCGCCTGATCTGGTCAAGCCGCCACCGGCCGGACCAACCTATTCGGATCTTGGGGCCTGGTCTCTCAAACATTTCGATCAGGTTTGATAGCTATGGAAAATGGCGAAACAGAAGAGTATGTTAAAGCCCATGCATAAGAGGCCATTATACTCGGTTTGCATTCGGCCCAAGCATCGCAGATCAAATGCAAGAGCCCACAAAACCAAGACCGGCTTGTAGATTTTCTGTTTCTTCACAAAACCAAAACCATGACGACAACCAACGTAAATATACAACACACATATGCCAAAGTTTTAGCCTTGATTTTTGCGGAGCCAAAGCTAAAGAAAACATGCACAAAGCAGCTTATTATTTCTAATGAATTATCACAAGCCACAACTCTAACGACCTAGCAAAGCAGGCATACCCCCGAGCGGAAAGCCGTGGATGCACGCGATCCCCATGGCACAGTGGATCCCTCATGATATCTCTGGAGACATGGGCCCAGATCTCCGTTAACGGGGTAGGTGGTCCCCATCTCTCGCGTTGGATCCAGCTGGGCCAATCCGGGGCCCAATGGATCCTCTGCGCCTTCATATACCACGCCGCACGAGCCTAAACACCCGCTCAGCGGCTGACGCGTGTCCCACTCCGTTGGTGGGCCCTGCCCGGCACCACAGCCCCACCTTGCTCCCACCAAGGGGACCCACCTGTCATTCAAGGCACCATCTGCTTATTTTAATTAATAATAATTAAATTATTGGTCCAGGCTTTGGAAAGGCGCGGGAGCAGAGCAGCTGCGCAGTCACGAGTCACGCACACGGATGAGAATCTTAAGACCAACCCTAAATCCAAATGCCCCCATAATAATACGGTTTAATTCATAATTATCTCATCAGCACGCTGCAGATTTGACCCGTATTTGTGGGGGGCCCGAGGGTCAGGAAGGGTTAGGAAACGACAACGCGTCTTCAGCCGTCGGATCCGCACCGTTGCGCAGATTAATGGGGCGGGGCCCGGTACAGGTCGGACGGGTCCCCACCACCACCGGGTTGGGCGATGGCCCCGCCTACCTTCCGACCCCACCGCCAAGTGACACCACCCGATGATAAATCCAAGTACACCGAACAGAACACCCCACCCCCTTCCCGCACACGCGAAAAGAGAGAGAGGCGAGGCGAGCCGGAGAAAAGAGCAATTTTTTTGCCAAGCCGACGAACCAATCCAATCTCTCTCGTTCCCACCTCCATGGAGGCGAAGGGGCAGGACAAGGCGGAGGAGGAGGGGCGGATGCACGCGGGTGGGGTGGCAGGCGGCGCGGCGGCTCCGGCAGCGATGTCCATGGTCCCTATGCATAGCTTCATGGTGCCCAAGCCGGAGCCTGTGGAGTTCTTCGGTGGGATGGCCGTTGTACGGAAGCCGCCGCCGAGGAACCGCGACCGGCATACCAAGGTGGAGGGCCGCGGGCGGCGGATCCGCATGCCGGCGGCGTGCGCGGCCAGGATCTTCCAGCTCACGCGGGAGCTAGGGCACAAGTCCGACGGCGAAACCATCCGGTGGCTGCTGCAGCAGTCGGAGCCGGCGATAATCGCGGCCACGGGGACGGGCACGGTCCCGGCGATCGCCACCACCGTCGATGGCGTCCTCCGCATCCCCACCCAGTCCTCCTCCTCCTCTGGCCCGGCCTCCTCCGCCGTGGTCGACGGCGAGGAGTCCTCGGCCAAACGCCGGCGCAAGCTGCAGCCCACGCGCGCGGCCGCCGGCGCGGCCCCGCTGGCCACGGCGGCGCCCGCGGCCTACTACTCCGTCGTCGCCGACCCTCTCCTGCAAGGCGGCGGCGGCGGCGGCGCGGCGATTTCCGTACCCAGCGGACTCGCTCCCATCACCGCCACCGCCGCTCACCAGGGACTCGTCCCCGTCTTCGCCGTCCCGTCCACAGGCACCCCGGCCGCCGCCGGCGGCAACCACATGATCCCGCAGGCCACCGCCGTGTGGATGGTCCCGCAGCCTGCCGGCGCAGCCGGCGGGGGCCAACCAGCCCACTCAGTTCTGGGCCTTCCAATCCGCGCCCCAGCTCATCAACCTCGCTGGCGCGCAGACAATCCCGGCGGGAGCCGTATTCCCGACGGCGCTCAACGTCGCCGACTTCCAGCAACAGCAGCAGCCGGCCTCCACCGTGGTCCAGAACAGCAACTCGGACCACCACCACCAGTTCCACCACCAGGTCACTGGCACCGAGGCGCACGAGCAGCAGCGCCGCGACCACCACCCCGAGGAGGAAGACGACGACGACGACGAGGAGCCGGTCTCGGACTCCAGCCCAGAGGAGTAACAAAACGAAGCGAAGAAAGCACTCCACTCCACTGCGCTGCACGCCAAAAGTCAATCCAAAGAAAGCTTAGGTTCCTTTCCATCCAAGTTCAATTTTTTTCCTCCTCCCTCCTTTTCCAATATCATGATGAACTAGTAATTACCCCAGTGTTGCGTTGCGTTGTGTTGTGTTGTGCTGGTACTTTTCGCCTTATTTAGCAGTAGTAGCTCACCTGTGTTAGTGTTAGAGAAGAAGAAGAAGAAGACGACGGCGAAGTTGTAGCACGCAATTGCAATTGAGCAGATGATGCAGATTAAGCTAACTAACCATGAGCACACGTTTACGCATGTTTGGTTTCTCTCTTTGGCTTTGCCCTCTTGCATTGCTGTGTCTTTGTCGTGCTGTGTCCTTTGCTTTTTGGAAACGGGAAAAGCTTTTGGGGGATGAGAGGTTGAAGCGGCCAGCACGTGCGTGGCAAGATTTAACGCACACGGACGGTGGCGCGGCGGTGGGGCCGCCGAGCCGGTGCGGTGGTGGGGTCGTGGGGCCCGGGAGCAAAGTGGTGGTGGGTCAAAGAGGGGCGAGCTCCTCACGCGCGCCCGCGGCCCTGCCCGTCACGTGACTGACGGAGGGGGGCCCACTCGGCGGGTTCGCGGGTTGCAGCCGCGTGGAGGGGCCCGCGTCTCGGGGCGGTTGGTGGTGGTGTCCTACCGGCTCTCGGGTGGGCACCTCCTCGACACGTGTCGGGAGATGGGTGGTTGGGAGCGGGGCCCTCCTCCTTCTCTCTCGCGCTTGGTGGGAACCGGGTCAGGTGGGCCCCGAAGGGTGGGTGCGGGTGACGTGGACCCCGCGAATATCCGCAACGCCGGATGCGAACTCCGATTACCGGATCAAGGCAGCGCCGCCCCGCTCTTCCGCTACAGATTTCAGTCTTCACATCACCGTTAGTCCGTTACCAAGCCAGACTGCTGTTCTTGGCCAAATGAGACAACAAAAAAAAAGGTCCTTGCTATCGCCCAAGCAGCAGCAGCAGCGGCAGTGCCAGAAACCGACATATTGCTCCTGTTGTGAAGAAAAAAAAAGGGAGCCATGGAGGATTACAAGCTGGTGTCTTTTTTGTTGTGTGAATGTGCCTCCTAAAAGTGGTGATACACACATACAAGTACAGGTACATGTCTCTGTTACTGAAGAGAAGGAAAATACAAGTGTTAAGTGGGTTGGCTTCTACTGGCCGGCGGCGCTGCACTTTGCTTTCAAAGGCTACCCGTATCACCTCCTTTTGTGAGCTCAGCCACGAGCTCGGCACTAGGGCTACGGCATCAGTAGGAGGAGCGCAAAGGTGAAAGGTCCAATATGCTCGTGCGTGCGCCACCATCCCGGATGCTTCTTCCTTCCGTCGTACAGCGTCGCGTCAGGGCTCCCTTTTGAGTTCTGATTGGAAATCTGGTTTCTCTCCGTGCGCTCGTTCTCTTGCCTGTGCATGTGCGATCGGAAACGAAGACGCACTTTTCTGTAGGTGCTGGCCGGGGCGAATCATTTCGCCCATCCGCCGCATATGCCTCCGCCGCCGCGGTGCCCGACGGCGTGCGTGCCTGAGTGACCGGTCGGTCATGATGGATTCGTGATGAGCAGAGCTCCTGATGATGAGGTAAGTACCGGGGCTACGCTGTTGCAAAACGAGAGAAAGAGAGAGAGATCGATGAGGAAGACGGCACTGAAACATAATCTGACCGAGCTAGCAGCGTACTCCCAGCCTGAGGCCATTCGTTGAGCGCATGGTACAGTACAGTTGCACGTACGTACTAGGGCTGGATGCTGCTCTGCAAGAACGTAAGACGGTAATCTTAGCGTTTTTACTTGTACTACTCTTTATCACAGCTGTGTACGGGAGTGAAAGTGAAGTAAGAGGGTGTTTGGTTGGGCTTTTCAGCAGTTTTTCACTAGAAAAAGCTACAGTCCAACCAAACGGCCAGTTTTTCAACAGCTTTTGCCAACGGTAACTATGAGTTTTGCAGTGCAAATTTAGTTGTTTGAAAAAGCTGCCTTCTACTAACTTTTTGCAATGTGTTGAAGTTTCAGTGCTCATTTTCTAAAATGTTGTAGATGGTTTGGATCAATCAAAAGTCATATGTTCACTTTCTCACAGTCACAGCAGTTTTTCTAGACAGCCAGTCAACAGCAGCTTTGTCAACAGCCACAGCCCAACCAAAAAGGCCCTAAAGCTTATCTCTTGACGAGTTTTTTCGGGTGTTTTTCAGTGTTTCAACCGTCCAAAATAAGCAAAGAAATCAGCTGCAGAATCTCCAGAGTCCAGTTGTGGTTCGTGGATGACCCGGCCGGGCCCTGTGTGTGCTCATTAAGACACAAGCCTCGTTGAGTATCAGCCCAGTACGGCCCAATGTAAGTGCAGGACATGTGATCTCGCCATTAATGGTGCAGAGGAGGACACCAAATAGTAATAAGTAGCCATTCAGAAGGTATGGTTTGAGTTCTAAGATAAACATAATAATAAGTTGAGTCCTGTTTAAGAAGATATTTTCTCCGACATTGCTCAGCTAGTGTGACGTCAATATATCTAAAGGATAATTTATTTGACCAAAAACATTAATGTATGAGCGAATAAAATGGCAAGAATTGGTCATCAAGATTCGCCTGTGCATATATCTTTTTAATACCAAATGTTAGTTAGCAGCCAACAAATGATATCTAAAGATATGGTTTAAGATACGAGTGAACGCAGATATCTAAAGTTGGCTCATTGTAATTAACAAACATTAATGGGGGTAGGGAAGTACTGTATATCATATCTAGATTCAGCCTGATCACCTCTATCTAAGCATTGCCAAAAGAGGCAAAATACAAGAACACCTTCTGTAATAGAAACAAAGGAAACTGGAGCCTTTCACTCAGGACTAACTCATCCCCTCCCATGGCTCTTCCCAGTCAGTGCCGGCTCTATGTTTTGGAGGGCCTAGGGCGAAGTCGACGGCTCTATGTTTTGGAGGGCCTACGGCGAAGTCGACGACACGAGCCCTTAAGGCTATATATATGTATGTGTATATAGGTATACATGCATATAAATCTAACTTCACTTGTAAAGTATTAAGAGTTAACTTCCAACCACACAATCTTAGTTTGAGATGTCTAATAATAATTACTGAGCAATGTCATATTACGACAGAAAGACTAAAAGAATAGCCAAATGGAACTAGTATGCAGGGCCTGCTAGTATGATTACCTCAAATAAGAACTAAATTCCAATGACTCCATCGACATGAATGCTTCAGTGCTTCACGAAAAAGCTTCTTCGGACGTTTCTTGTTGCAAAGTCATTAAGGACAATATCAAGATCAACGTTGTCCAAGATATCCTTCTCAATACAGCACATAGCCAAGTCATTCAATCTTTCTTGTAACATAGTTGACCTCAAATAATTTTTCAGTAGTTTCAATTTAGAGAAACTTCTTTCAGCTGAGGCTACAGTCATAGGTACAGTTAAGATGATCCGATAGGCAACAGAGACATTTGGGTAGCAATCCACAGCTGTAACAAACTGAAGAATCTCAGGCGCTGACATCAAATCATTTGGCAAAGTTATTTGCAGCATTTTTAATTTCGAGAAAAAATCATCAAGATCAACATCAGACGAGTTATCATGAGAAAAAACTTTTACAAAAGTAGTGCAACATTTTCATAGATTACTATCATCCAAGGACTTCAGATTTTTTTGAATTGAATAAGAAACCAAACACCTTTTCAAATATCTTCAGCTGCTCAAATCGACTAGTCAATGAAGCAATTGCAGCGTCACCAATGACTAGAAAGTAAGTAACCCTGAAGGATTCCATAGCTGACAGCTGTATTTCTTCATCTTGATCATTGGTTTCATCAAAATGCTTCTTCCTTTTACTTTGACGTTTTGTAGGAAATTTTGGTTCTATGTCCATATCAGATGCAATGGCTTTTGCAATCTCAATACTAAAATCGAAGCCTTCATTTCTGTACTTCTGAAAATATGAGATGACACATTCAATGTGTTTGAGAGTAGCATCGATGCACACAATCTTTTCCTGCAACTTTTTGCTCACCATATTTACAGAAAATAAAATATCATACCAAACAACCATACCAACTAAAGTTTCAAAATTCTCAAATGCACTGACCAAAGATTGAGCATCACTTACTGCTGCTGGGTCATCAGTAGAAGCCTCCTCCAATTCCTTCAATGCTGATCTTATTTGGGGAGTTTGGTACCTGATAGGTTGCACACTCTTTATTCGACTCTCCCAACGAGTATTAGACAAAGGTTTGAGAGTAAGTTTTGGAACATTGTCAAGCAAAATCTTCCACCTTTTAGTAGAACGTGAAAACAATACATATATCCATTGTGTAACACCGAAGAATGTAATAGCTTGTTTGCAAGATTTCGCCATATCACAAAGAGTGAGATTCAAACTATGACATGCACATGGCATATATAATCCTTTGGGGTTAATTTCAAGCAAACGCTTCTAAATACCTTGGTGTTTTTCCCTTCATATTGGAACCATTGTCATAACCTTGACCTCTCACATTAGCGACGTTCAAATCAAGAGAACCCAATGTATCCATCAATACATTAAAAAGCCCCAATCCTGAGGTGTCATTAACCTTTAAGAACTCTAGGAAAAACTCCTCCACTTTCGGAATGTTACTTGACATATTGACACAACGCACAATTAGAGTCATTTGTTCCTCATGGCTCACATCTGGGGTACAATCCAAGATAATAGAGAAATACTTGGCATCCTTGATGATCCTTAAGATAACCTTTCTCACAGCATCAACAAGAACTGAAATTAACTCATTCTGAATATTGTGGCCAAGATAATGATGTTGAATTTCATTATTTTGAATGCGCCTAATATGTTCTTGCATCACAGGATCAAATTCAGCAATCATTTCAACCGTGCCCAGAAAATTACCATTATTATCTTGATACAACTTCTCATTTGATCCTCGAAAGGCTAAATTATGTTTTGCAAGAAACTTCACTGCAGAAACTATTCTTACCAAAACCTGTCTCCAACGCTCCTTTTCCTTTGCAATTTCCCGTTGCATGTCATCATCAATTGTTTGATTTTTGCTTAACCTCAACCTAAGTTCATTCCATGTATTCATGTTTGTTAAATGCTCAACACTGCTCTCATGTTCTTTGAGTCTCCAACTCAGATGTTTCCAGTCCCTCAATCCATCAGATGCTAGCAAAGACTTGCTCTGATTTGATTTGAACAACTTGCAACAAAAATAATAAACTTTGTCCAGATCTTTAGAGTAAATCAACCACTTTCTATCAACAACTTCACCATTAGTTAACTTTCTGGAGTAATAAGCATATGAAAAATGTCTACCAAGGTCATCCTTACGGAACTCCAGATTCGGTTCTCTCACAGGTCCTTTTTCAATTAAAATATCCCTTTTGCTATTGTCAAGAATATCCCATGTTCTAGGATCATAGATAGATAAAAGAGAATCTTCTTGTGCATCACCATTTGGATTTTCAGTATCAGTTGAAGGCTGCAAATTTCCTCCCCCGTTCTGTCCGCATTGACATCAACTTCTGCATTTAAATTTTGCTCCCCTGTAGCATCTTCATTGACTTCAACATCTGCATTTAAATTATGATCATGTTCTTGCCCGGGATCAGGTTCCTGCTCTTGATCTTCATTGACATCAACATTACTTGAAGCTGAAAAGAACTTATTTAGAGCACCCCTTTGTGATTCAATTAATTGATCGTCTCACTTTCTTTTTTTCCTTTTCTCAGCACCCAACAAATGCTTCTTAGATAACATTATAACATCTAAAATTGTGAAGGAAAGTAAATACATGGAATTAGAATTTTAGAAATTAGAACCCTAACATCTAACGCTTCTGCAAAGCGGTGGTATTGGTAAGGAGATGAAGATGATAGGCGTACCTGTACGATTGTAGGCGCGTGGAGCGAGAGCAAGAGGCCAAGAGAGCGACAAGCTCGTGCCTCGCGGTCACGGACGTGACGTGAGGAGCGGCGAGGCGCTGGCGCCGTCGAGGCGGCTTCGAGACAAACCCACGGAGATGAAGATCGCGAAACGCGATTACGCTAACTGGCGATGCTGTGCGTCCGTGCCGCAAACCGATCGCAATTCTTTTCCTCTTCCTGCCAGTTCAACCGACGGCTAATTGGCTAAAGCTAGCTAGCTTTTGCAGCCCAGAATGGCTCCACGCATTGAGCAGACTGCCTACTAGCTAGGTCTTCCTGGGCTGCGTTCTTTCCCCTCCTGGGCTCGGGCCTCAGGCATGGTTGGGCAGGCAGTGTATAGATGCGGTCGCCCTTCCCTCCTAGGCCCTGTTCCCAGTGAGCATAGTTTTACAGCCAACATGCATAATACTCTTTTGGTCCAGCTATACAAGATATATTTTGATCTTTCTAATTTAAGCTTTTACAAAACTCCCTTTGATCTAAAATATAAGCAGTTTTAGACACCAAAACAATCTTAAAAATGTGTATATATAAAATATCAAAACTACTTATAATAATGATGGAAGGAGTATTTAATAATGATCGTATTGCTTTGCGACGTGTGCATGCCTACGTGCAGCTGGACTAAAATGCTTCCGGATGTTGTTATGTGACGAGTGGAAATGCAGCAAAGCCTGTGAGTAGCGGGGATAGCAAAAATAGTGCGAAGGAAGGCGAAACTGACGATTGGTGCTGCTGCAGTGGTTGAGTCAACAAAAATACGGAGACACAACGATTGCTGCTATCGGATTGAAAGAATACTATTATATTTCAATACTATTATATGTTGGAAATTTGAGGTGACCCTAAACCCACTTAGGACTCGCACCTTTCACTTCCTTAGTGCACTATTGGCTTCCGGGTGACCAAACCGCTCACGTTAAAGCAAGACTAGCTTCCGGGCGGCACGCCGCTCACGTTGAAGCAAGTCCGTTGTGGTTCCGAACGACCGAACCGCTCACGTTGAATCACAACTCAATAATGCACCGAGTACTTAGAAATAGCACGGCCTAATTGGGAGACTAGAAATTATGAAACACTACTTTTATTAATAGGTGAACAAGATTAAAGATAAGCGCACACATACACATCTCTAAATGGCTCTCACTCCACTCTAACTCACTCTTGTTAGCAATGCTCTCTTACCATGGCAAGGTAAGAGGCAATGTCCTCTATTTATGGAACTTCATGACCATTGGATGTATGACATGTGTCAAGATCATGGCCATGGATCTAAAATATCTAGAGCTTCTACAATCTTCTACTTAAATATTTAAGCACTAGAAATTTTCTAATTTATCTAAATTACTATTCTAGTGCCTTCTCTAGTAAATATCTTATTCTTGAGATATCTGGAGTATTTTAGAAGTTTGCATTGCATACTTCAACATTATACTTATAATAACACTATTTTCATAGTACAGATTTTATGTTACATATATTAAAAGAATATTTCAATAACTGAATTATTATATTTCTACAGTAGTCCGATCCTATATGAAGACCAGACATCGATATCTGGTCTATTTTGTAAAAGATTCGTGAACTTCTTTTGAAAGAGGGAAACTAAACCAAATCACTGATGTTTACTATACTAGTACTAGTATTAAAGCTATAACCAAATCGCCATTCTTCATTTTTTGCTAGGTTTAACGCTGATGAGGCATCCGAGCCGTTCGTCCAAGGCCACTGGTCGCAGGAACCGGCCCACGGGCGTTGGAAGTTAGGCAGGTGTACGGGCCATTAATCAATCTACCGCTGCAGCCTGCAGGACATAGCGAGCGAGGCCCAGCCGCAGAAGATCCGGGCCTTGGCCCACCCAGCTGTCGCCATCACGCGCTCACCAAACCGGATGACGGGCCCACGGAGTCATGCGTAGGAGTAAAGACGAATCAAGAAGAAGGAAAAAAAAGGGAAAAAAAAACGTGAGGTCGCTGCTGTAGTGCTGCTATCTCTCTCTCTCCCCAACTCCTCTCCCACCTCCCTCCCGAGAGCGACGCGACGGGAGCTGCTGCTGCTGCTGCTTCATTCCCAATGGCGGCGAGATCTCCTCTCCGCTGAGCAAGGCGCCGGCCTCCGTACGTTCCTCCGCGCGTCTGCTAGGTGAGCTAGCTCGATTTCCCTCGGATTTGTTGGAGCCTGGATCTCGTACAAGGAAATGCCGGGTTCCTCTCGATTCTCCCCTGATATGTATGGAAAAGTTTTGGTAATTAGCGACGGTTCCGGGGGATTTTGGATGGGTTCTCAGGTTAGGAATTTGCTCCGGAGAGGTCTTTGTACCTCGAATGCTGAATTCTCTGGTTTATTTCTACCTCCGTTTCGGGCTCCTGGAGCATAATTGTACTTAGATACATGATTTCGAGATACGTTTCGTTCATCTCCCGCAGCGGTGCTATTTCTCGCTTTCCATGAGATGCCGTAAATTTCTCGCTCTCAGTGGTTGAACTTGTTGCTTGTGGCAATGGCTATGCAGTTGTGCTCTGATCAGGACATGGCCCATGTTTCGTTCAAATCCAAGGAAGTGGACAGCGTGTACCGTTGGTCGGAGTACCTGACTGCCGAGGAGTCATCTCCCTCAGCGTCAGCAAGCTGGAGGACCATGGGCGTCGATGGGGCTCAAGGTTCCGCGAGTGGCCAGAGACATCTTCAGATGGAGCCAGTGGTTCAGCTGTCCAAGGTCGCGGACGGGTTGCTGGCCAAGATGTATAGGCTCAATAGCATCCTGGACTATCCGGATCCGAACACACACACATTTCCGGATGCATTTTGGAAAGCTGGTGTTATGCCCAATTTCCCAAAAATTTGCATCACCCTGTCAAAGAAATTTCCTGAGCATCCGAACAAGCTGCAACTTGAAAAAGTAAGAATTTCTTAAAAGTATCCGTATGTCTTGTTTCAACCAGAATTTGTTTCATCTGATGGGAACTCTGCTTTGCAGGTAGATAAGTTTGCTCTTGATGCTTTGAACGAAAACGCTGAAGGTTACATGCAAAACCTAGAGCAATGGATCACGGTAAGTGCCAACTGCCAAGCTTATCAATTAATCTTAACCTGCAGGGGAGAAGTTCTATTCTGTTGGCTAATTAATTATGTGCTGCGATCCACTAGATAAATTCTGCTTTGTAAATGACCTAACCTAAGGCTGCACTGACTTGTGACAAATGGGATTACATTGATAATTTGATATAAGTATTGAAGTGCATGCACCAACCAGTTCACCCAAAGACCGTAAATATTTTTTTAATATTGCGTTGACTGTGGTCTTGAACTCGAGACATCTTGGCTCTGATACCATATTGAATTGCATGTACCGATCAATTCACCAAAAAACCTAAACTGATGGAGAAATATGGGGCAATATTTTTCAGGAATAAGGGTTTATTACTGTATTCTACACTCCTGCAATTGAGCATCCTCATTAGAACCCATATGATATAATATCCAGCCTCCTCTTATTTCAAGTTGTGGGTTCACTTCATATGAAATATTTTTGACACACGCAATAGCCAGAGATCATATCCATATTTCCCCCTGAAGTGTTTTTTGGTACCATAACTATGTTGGCTTCCCCTAAATCTACTGGACCATCAATCAATTAGCATACAACCCTAAAAAATGAATCAAGTGGCATATGAACCTGGGAGAAAAATTAAGCTATGTTGACAATTTCCAAAAGGCTTGCAAAAAAAATGGCCAAATTTTGGTTGGTACTGTAACTGGACGAAGTACCATACTGAAGTACAGGCTAGTGTTAGCTTGAAAATGGTGCTAACCATTCTATTTCAGTGAAGTGTATCCAGAGACAATTGATCTTTAGTATAATAGTGTAACTTATTACCACTTTTTTACATTGAAGAAAATGTGTGCAGTATACTTCTATTTTTCTTTTCACAGTCGGGTAATTTTCTTTTAAAATTTGCACTGTCAGTTGCTTCTTGATTTGCTGGAATTTCGTGAACAAGTTCTGCGACTAATTTTGGATCTGAGCAGTACTGTCATAACGTTGCTGGTAAGGAAACACAATCTTGGCATAAGTAACTTACTATCATTTTTGCATCTGTAAATAATGGCATTTCTACTATTTTTAACAGCCACATCAGAATTCTTTAATTCTTCATGCTTTTATGGATCTATTTTGTTCGTTTGTGCGAGTCAACCTTTTCTCTGACAAGGTAATTATACCCTTTATCTCATCCTTCTTTGAAATATATGTAAACGCTCCGGATACTTGATACCGTTTCTTTTATACCAACATAATCCTTCCTGATTTTCTGATTTGCAGATACCAAGAAAGATGATCCTCCAGGTTTACAACATCTTGCACATCATGCTAAAGGGTGGACGTGATTGTGAGTTTTATCATCGGTAAGTTTGTAAGGGCACTACATTTTAGAACTCTCCACCTTTCTAAACCTTTTGTATGATGGTGTATTTTTTCCCTAATGAACTTAGAACATTTGTCAATTTCAGGTGCTAATGTGTTGTAAAATATGATATTAGAGAAATGGATTGGGATAGGCAAGAAAGGGCAAAATCTTTCTCTACAGAATTGGTTGCTAATTAATCACATGGAAAACATATATAAACCCATCTTTAATTTCTCAAATATGTTTGAGTTGATGATAATTGATTATTCCTCAGAGAGAATAACAAATATGTAGGGAATGCAAGAGTTTAATTCAAAATTTGAAGGCCAGAATGAACTGCTTTTTCAATGCTGAGTTTACTGACACTTCCTTAGCTTATCCATAAATATGCACATTCGGGTCTGTTGTTATGAAATTTAATTACCATGAATGGTGCATTTTTTTAACATATTGATTTTATAACTGTTGATAGGCATAGCAACTTATGCACTTGGTATTTAACTGAATGCCTGCGATATTCATTTGCAACCAGTCGCTTCACAGATTCTATCATGATAACCAGACATATTCGTGTTATATAACTCCTTTTTAGTTGATTCTTCACTAACTTTTTTGTATTACATACAGATTGGTTCAATTTGTAGATTCTTATGATCCACCTGTCAAGGGGTTGCATGAGGACCTAAATTTTGTGAGCCCACGTATTGGCGAGGTGATACATCTCCTTCTACATTCCAATAGTAATAACTAGGAAGTGAAGCTTCATGAGTTACTATAGTGTTCACCTTAAGTTACTAACCGTGCAAGTCTACTTGCTTTTCTCACTCAATGCTATAAGTCTGCGACTGTGAAAGGGACTGCAGAAATTGCTCTTAGAGTCACAGTTAGGATTGTCTAGAATATATACATAATGGCAATTGTTTTGATGTATAATCTGTTTTCTTCGGTTGGGTTGTTTGGATGATCTGTTTGTGTTAGCTGTCATTCTTTCTGTCACATGTTTTCCTTGCATTTGATTCCGCATCTCTCTGCTATTGTACCTTTATTGCATATGGCTTACTTTGTGTTGACTCTTTTATGTACTTTAACTAAATATTTTGTCCCTCAGGTCTTGGAGGCTGTTGGTCCAATCATCTTTCTTTCAACTGATACAAAAAAATTAAGAAATGAAGGATTCCTCAGTCCATTTCATCCGCGTTATCCTGACATCCTTACGAACTCTGCTCATCCCATGGTTAGTTGTTTCACTGGCTAGAGATGAACCGTAGTCATAGCTTTATGCAGTTTTATCATGATTCTATTTCATCCCAGAGAGCCCAAGACTTGGCTAATGTCACATCATATCGTGAATGGGTTCTTCTCGGATATCTTGTTTGTCCTGATGAACTACTTCGGGTGACCAGTATAGATGTCGCAATGGTACGTTCTGTGCTTTTCTTTTGTTATTTGCTGTGTTTCTGAAATGTGCTGGACACATCTGAACTCAATAGTTGATTTGACACATGATTTGCGTGCATTAACACCTTGCACTCACTCACACTGGCAGATACACCATCTTTTTTTCTTAGAGAATTTTATCATGATAATATTATGTTGGTATTCTGTAATCCTTTTTTTTGTGTGTGTTCTTCAGGTTGTTCTAAAAGAGAACTTAGTACTCCCTCTGTTCAGAGATGAGGTGAAACTAAAGCTCATGTGATGGCTACTGTTAGGTTTTGTTGTTTGCTATACTAATTTGGGCTTTCATTCGTTTATGTAGTACATCTTACTTCATGAGAATTATCAACACTATGTTCTTCCAAAAGTTTTAGAATCAAAGAGAATGGCTAAATCTGGACGTACTAAGCAAAAGGAAGCTGATATGGAATACAATATTGCAAAGCAGGTTGAGAAAATGTTAATGTATGTCATTCACACCCTCATCTCCTCTACTTTGACCTCTGCCCTGGGATAGCTTGAAACAAAAAGGGATTTGGCCTTTTTGGTGAATTTTGAGCCATTTACCCTTTACCCTCAATAACTCATATTCCTGTTTTTCCCGGTCTGCCACAAATGCAGAGATCATATTTACTTAGGACACAAATTATGTTTGATGGGTTGTTTTGACCTTCAGCACAGGAATTATTCAGTTATTCCCAAATATAGACTTCTTCCTCATGCCTAGCATTTCCTTTCTTCCTCATTCCTATCTCTGTGTTGTATCAATTTCCTGCAGGGAAGTACATGAGCAAGCATTGGTGACATGTGATGCTATACATCATGAAAGGAGAATTCTTCTTAAGCAGGAAGTTGGAAGGATGGTTTTGTTTTTCACAGATCAACCTAGCCTCTTGGCGCCCAATATCCAGGTTTAGTGCCAAATATCACTGTCATAACTCATAAGCTTCAAAGTCAATCTATCATATCTCTGATATTAACATTTGAATGTTGACGCTATTTTCAGTATTAGCCTCTTCAGATGTTAACACTTCTGTATATTAGTGAGTGAGAAAAACAAAAAATAGGGCATATAGGAATTATCTGGACTTATAAGTTATTAATCTATTGATAAAGGAGCTGTAAACTAATTCAGGCCAGTTGTCAGTAAGATCTCATGATCTCAAAATTATCATGTATACATAACATTGGTAAATTCTTGCAGATGGTATTTTCTGCTCTTGCTTTGGCTCAATGTGAAGTGGTTTGGTACTTCCAACATGTAGGGATTGCATCATCAAAATCTACTCGAGGCAGAACTATAGACATTGTTAGTAACTTCGCTCATTTTGTCTTGGAGGCCTTAATCCTTGTTTCCTTCCGTTCTAACTCAGTCATCAAAACTTTCAGGATGCAACTGACCCAACCATTGGTTTCATATTAGATGGAATGGGCAAACTTTGTTGCCTGGTCCGTAAATATATAGCAGGTTCTTCCAGACCTGTTTCTATTTGAGTTTTTCCTCTCTTTTTTCTTGGCCTCTTCTATGTATGCCTTATAGAAAAATCATGCATTAATATTTATCTTATTAATATTATGTCAGATGAACCAATATTTGTGCATCTTGATATAAACTGGTATAGCAACAGTAGGAGTCTGGGTGGTTCATTCTTGGCTAAATAGTGCTTGCCTAGGATCTTACTGTAGCTCTATTTGCTTAGAGCCTTCTGTATCTACATATTATGTTAGGACAAAATATGTTTTCAAAATCTTGTTTTGTTTTTCCTTTCTATTGCTTTTTCCTAAATCTTTATCTTCATATGGATTTCCCACAAGTATTTTTGTCCGTAGTCACTAGATTTATGAGCTCAGCCACTGATATTCTAATGCTGTGACTAGTGTTATTAATTGTGGCTGGCCTTTAGAATTGATTCATTTGCATTTAACATTACTATGATGTCACAGAAGTTAGCTAATGGGCTTTCATACATGCCCTCAAGAAGGTTGGGAATGTCAATGTTAAGTTTGGAGATTGTTCCTTCTTTTCTGCTGTACATTCATTTACTGTTGAACACTAAAGAATATTATATAAACGTATCTCCTAACCTGATGATATAAGACAATGATTCTTATCACATTCGTTACGATGTTCTCTTTGCAGCAATAAAAGGTTATGCATTATCATACTTATCATCTTGTGCTGGAAGGATACGGTTCTTACTTGGTACCCCAGGAATGGTTGCTCTTGACCTAGATGCAACATTGAAGGGGCTGTTCCAGCAAGTGCTCCATTGTCTGGAGAACATTCCGAAACCTCAGGGGGAAAATGTCCCTGCTATTACTTGTGACTTAACTGTAAGAGTTCCCCTGAGATCATTCCATTAATAACCCAGTTTGAGCAGATGGGCTAGCACTGCTAATATTTAACTTGTACTGATAGGCACATGCACACACACATGAGCAAGTGTGAACATGCGTGCTCACAATTTTATATTACAATTAGTCGAATTCTGTTACTACTTATTTTTTCGTACATTGTAGTCGCGGGGCAAATAACCAACTTACTGCACAATCAGGAATTTTCAGTTTTCTGGTGAATTCTTTCAAAAAAAAGGTCTCATCTTGTTGCAACAGTTGTGCCATTTTTCTGTATAACTCTGCTTGTGGATAACTAATTAACTATAGTTCAAGGTTCTCAAGACTCTGTAACCCAAGATATCATGAATGAATTTAATAGAGTTCACTGTAACTTACATGCTGACAAGGATAATTTGCTCCTGAAGTCCTTTTGCTGTTATCCACACATAGAAAGAGCTCATTTGCTTCTCTTTAAATTTCATTATTTCTGATTGCTGATGATTACTTACCCCTTTTTCTGTTTGTCAATGATCTCATCATTCTTTAGTCATGTTTACTGAGGTGTCTACATCCCGATCCTTTCACTATAAATTAATGGTGAATGTAAGACCATTATCCACTACTTGCTATTATTTGCACATACAACAATTAAACTATGCAAGAAAAATCACGGCAGTGCCTTAGTCTTGGTTAACTTTGGTGCACGGTCTTTTAATCATAGCACAAAACATTCAAGAATGCAGTAACTAATGGAGATATGTGGTACTTGTGATTTTAACAACGAAACAAGTGTACTAACTATATACGCATATATCCTAAATATTTCATAGAGTTTACTTTTAGGATTTGTTAAACCTGTTAATCTGATGGTGCAGGATTTGCGCAAGCATTGGCTATCCATTTTGATGATTGTTACATCTTCGCGATCCTCTATAAATATTAGGCACTTGGAGAAGGCTACTGTGTCTACTGGGAAGGAGGGCCTAGTCTCAGAAGGCAATGCTGCATACAGTTGGTCTAGGTGATGCAAAATTACCATTTTGAATTGAGCAGTTCAGTATCCTGACTCAGATGCAGCCCTTTTTGTGTAGCTTGTGAACTTTGTGATTAGCATGATACTTACTGGTTGTAATGACATAAAATTTTCAGAATTATCTGAATCTCTTGCACTGTTACACATAACTGCACAATCAGGGCAAGCTAATGTTAATCCACATATAGATTAATTTTTTCCTGAACATGCATCCGTCATGTTGCTCTGGGATTAATCTTTGGTAATATTTGCTAGTTGCTTGAACCAAAAGTGCAGATCCTGTGACCTAAATTCTTCTGGAACCATGTTTATCTCACTAGAGTGAATTTCTTTCACAGATGTGTCGATGAACTCGAGAGTCAACTTTCCAAACATGGAAGTCTTAAAAAACTGTACTTTTATCATCAGCATCTTACAACTGTAAGTGTATATTTTGTTGTGCATTTTTCTTTTCTTTCAAGTAACTAGTCTTTTGTGGTGTTAACAAGTTGAATTTTGCTGGAACCTTGCAGGTCTTCAGAAACACAATGTTTGGTCCGGAAGGCCGTCCACAACATTGTTGCGCATGGCTTGGAGCAGCTTGCAGTTTTCCAGAATGTGCTTCTGCAATTATTCCTGAAGAGGTGTGTATTTCAACTCAGTATATCATTCCCTTTGTGCATTATTTTGATGTATGCAGCAGCCTGAATATGTGCTTTTGCAAAATGGTTAGCTATGAAAAATGTGAATAGGATAAGGCGATGCATCAATTTTGATCTTTGCACGAGCAGATGGGCCTTGAGCGATGCTTTATTTGTTGATAAAAAGCAAGCAACTTGCCTATTCTGATACATAAAGACTTTGGATTGTCATGGACATCAATAATTCTATATATGCTAATTGGAACTCTTTTACAAACAAACTCAACTATGATGTTAATATATGCAAATATTTCTCCACTATATATACCACGCCTCTCTTCCTCATTTAAAAATATTGACTACTGAATGCTCTACAGGTTAACAAGATTGGCAGAGATTCTATCTCATACGTCGAATCCCTTATTGAGTCTATCATGGGTGGATTGGAAGGTTTGATAAATATTCTAGACTCAGAAGGTGGATTTGGCTCATTGGAGATGCAGGTACAGATTTTCTGAGCACATATTCATGGTTTCGGCTCTATATGGTTGCATACTTAACACCCTCACTTCAAACTCTTCAGCTTTCGCCGGAGCAAGCAGCTCTTCGATTGAATAATGCAACAAGAGTCAAAGCTGTTCCAGGCTTGTTAGCACCAGGGAACGAGAGCTATCCTGATAATAGTTCTTCAGTTAAGATGTCAGTCAGTTTGCTACTTCTCATCATTGTTTAAATACTATTGGGTTCCATAAATTTAATTGTGGATGTATGGAAACAGGCTGGAAGCTGCTATGCAAAGGCTGACAAGTCTATGTTCTGTACTAAATGACATGGAGCCTATCTGTGTTCTCAACCATGTTTTTGTTCTCCGGGAGGTATGAACAATTTGTGCTTCTTTGTTTCTGGGTCTTCTTTTGCTATCCCACAGTACATAGATAAATTACTGCTTCTTTTTTATATGAACGACTTGTTTGAGTTATTTCATTTTTTATGTTGTTGAAATGAAGGAGAATTTGATGTGACAGTCTATATTTACTTTACCTTAGATTGGAAATCTAGATGTGTTAGGGTATGTGGTTGTAGTAAGATTGATGGTTGTTCATGAGTCATGACTATTAAGCTCGTGGCTTGTTTTTTTCTTTGTTGCGAAGATGCTTGTTATATTATTATTCTCCTGTAACATAATAACCTTATGGTGAAAAGGAAACTGAAATCACAAAAGAAATATCTTGTTCTCAAAATCTCAGTTCGCTTTTCATCTCAATGAATTATCATTATTTTCAGAATAAAATTGTTGCTTATATTATTTATTTCTTGCACTAGGGATGAAAGTTGTGCTTGTTTGACTTATTTTAGATACTTTATATTTCACAGTACATGAGAGACTGCATCATAGGAAATTTTAGGAGAAGATTTCACAGCATGATTCGAACTGATAACTGCCTTCAGCGACCATCGATCATAGAATCTCTTCTAAGAAGACACCTGAGCATCATCCCATCTAGCAGAGCAGCATATCAGTATGGACCTTACTGAAGGGTATACGGGAAGTGCTCCTAACAGAGAGTTTTACTGGGCCGTTTCCCAACTTGCAAGTATTTGAGAGACCAGCAGATACACATGGAGGAGGATCTGCCATAGAGATCATATGTAATTGGTACATTGAGAACATAGTAAGGGATGCATCTCGCACTGGAGTTGTTTTTGATGCAACTCATAATTGCTTCAGGAGCTCACAGCCTATTGGTGGCGGATATTTAGCAGAATCATTTACAGATAAACGAGAACTCAAAGCACTTGTTCGTCTTTTCGGTGGTTATGGAATAGATAGAATGGATAAGATGCTAAGGGAACATACTTCCGCTCTATTAAATTGCATTGATTCAGCACTTAGGTCAAATCGTGATGCCTTAGAAGGCCTGGCAGGAAGTGTAAATTCTGGTGATAGGATTGAAAGAGATGCAAATCTAAAGCAAATAATTGATATCGAAACGTTGGCTGACTTCTGTATCCAGGCAGGGCAGGCAATAACTTTTCGTCAGCTGTTAGTAGAAGCTGTAGGAGTGGTCCTTGAAGAGAAAGTACCTCTCATATATTCTCTACTTAAGGGGTTAGCTACGCAGTTGCCAGACGAGGTACCTGATAAAAATGAGATCATTAGATTGAGAAGGGTCGCAAGCAGTGTTGGTGTTGGTGAAAAACATGACGCCGAGTGGGTTGCATTCTATTATGGCAGAATCTGGTTCTGCTAATGATAATTCTTGGATCTTACTTCCATATCTTTTTTCTGCATTTATGGTGTCCAATATGTGGAGCAGTGCTGTTTATGATGTCAATACAGGTGGCTTCAGTAACAATTTGCATTGCCTAGCAAGGTGAGAAGTTGATCCTATCGGTTATGTTTCCCCTTCTATCAACAGTATCATTAATATATCCATGTTTTCCACACAAGGATGTCCTTAACCTTCATTACACTATTTTCACATTACTTACTAAATTAATTGGAACTTTTTTTAAGTGAAACTTGCAATTTCATTCTTCCGTTGATACTTAAGTATGCTGGAGCAAAAGAAATTCTTCAAGAAACACTATCACCTGTTAAAAAACATTTAAAGTGTGGCATGATCATCGATCTAAAAGCTAGAAGTATGGAAGGGTCAGTCTTTTCCTCATTGTGTGGAGGGTGAAAAATTTACAAGATGAAAAATAGTAACCAGAAACATTGCCATGGTAATACTGTAATCCTGTATGTATATCCATGGTAATACTGTAATCCTGTCTGTATAGCTATTATGCACAACTAATTTCCTAAGATTCTCCTAGTGTCCATACTGGTTACATCGTACGATTGGGAATTGCAAGTTGCATTGACTATCCTCTCTTGTGTTTGTACAGGTGTGTAAGTGCTTTGGTTGGAGGAAGTGAATACACTAGGATGGAAAGGGAGCAGCGAAGAAATTCTCTTTCAAATGGGCATATAGATGATATCCAAGAGCCTGAATTACTGAGCCGTGTCTCAGCTGAAGCAAATATCAAATCTGCTATGCAACTGTATGTCAAATTATCTGCAGGGATAGTCCTGGATTCATGGAATGACACTAGCAGGTAACGTACTTGGTTCGTCCTATTTGTTTCTAAGTTGTTCCTAGGTAAAAGGGATATACATAAGTGCTCCGTGTTCCTATATCACCTGGTGCACGCACCATTCTGGTTGGCTAGGATTGTCGTACTACTGCTGGAATCTGGATCCTATTCCACTTGCATGGTTGGATTGCTGGTCATGTTGGATAGTGTAGTAGATGTGGCACCGATACTAGGTGTAACACCAGATACTGCTTACTTATTGGTGCTGGTATGCTGCCCCGTATGCCAGTGATACACTTTATTCTTAATTCTTGTATGTTCTAATCCTTAGTCGAATCATTTGTGCAAAAATTAAAATCAGATGACTGTGCTATCTCATATGTTATATGCCATCTAGTTTTTTATATGCCATCTTGGTAGGTGAGATTTGGATGCCTCCAGTTTTTGCTTTGGAGGCCAGGAAATCCATGATTTCCTTGTTCCAAATGCTAGTTATTGACCATGACAAACTGAGAACTTTTTGGTGTGCTGACGGTTGAGTATTTTGTGTTGGTTGCAATTTTCTTTACAACTGATAATTGTTGATAAAATTTTATATCACTTATATGCAGGCCACACATTGTTCCAAAGCTAATATTCCTTGATCAACTCTGTGAGCTGTCTCCCTACCTCCCAAGGAGCACCTTAGAAGTTCACATACCTTACACGATTCTGCGTTCAATCTATCACCAGTTATATGGAGCTTCGCTAATGGCCTCCGAACCAATGGAGCCATCCCCAAGGCAGTCACCTCTAATTTCTCTGGCGCATGCGTCCCCATCAGCGAGGCCAAACCGATCAGACATGACACCCAGGTCTCATACTTTCGACCCGGGCTACCACAGCTCATCTGGCTCCCAGCACGACGAAGGCTATGAAGTGGACAGAAGAAACCGGAGAGAAGCAACTGCGAAGTATGAGGCGTTCCGGGCCACTCGACTACAGCTCAAGCAGGAAAGTGAAGTTCGTCGAGGGGTCAAGCTCTGCAAGCCATGGAGCTGGCTCGCTACAAAGGTTTGCCGTGTCAAGATCTGGCCCTCTGTCCTACAAATAGGTTTTCACAACAAGACCATGTGCTTGCGTTGATAGAAACGTGAGCATTGTATCTAGTTTGTCTATCTTCGAGTGGACACCAGAATCAATCAACCGATGGAATCTTGCATCAGCAAATGCCCATTCTTTGTAGTTTGTTAACTCCTTGACAACAAAGAGGAAGATGTATTCTAGTTGTATGTACGTGGCTAGTGTTGTTGTAACTCATGTAACCCCTCCTGTACTATCTATTGGTACTTAGGGTCGACTGTACTGTGAGCAGAGACTGATCTGTGCCGGCTTGTGTGTGAAAAGTGTACTAGTGCTACGTTTGTTAAGTGTAAAATGTACTATTGTGTAATGGCATGAGCGTCTTACTCTTGTCAGGCTTTCTGAGGTGTACTGTAACAAGAACCAATTGCATGTAAAGAAAATGCTGCTGTTGGATATTTACAGCACAGGTGATGAAGCAAATGTTTGTCTTCCCTTGCAATCCAAGCTTCCCCTCCCTATAAGTAACAGCACCTTGGCTTGGTCGTACTCGTCGCTCTCGCTCCCACCCCAACCAAAATTCAAAGTCCCTGGAACAATTCCCCTCTTCCAAAGGTAATCATCTGCTCTGCCTCCGCGCCTCGCATTTTGGGTGAGCCAGGTGGCATGTTATAAGCCACTCTTCTGTAATGATCGGATCATCAATCGAGTAATAGATCTGAGTTCCTTCTCCCTGCCTTTCCCCTCCTTCCTCCGTGATCCCCAATTCCCCTCTGTATCTCATGATTCTGTGGTGAAATTTCGGTAGCTAGTTGGGCTGTAACATCATGAACTGCCTGGAGAACGTCATCGACAACATGGTCACCCACGACATCAATGTCCACGACACGCTCATGCAGTAGCAACTAGCAGTAGCACTAGCAGTAGCACTAGCAGTAGCAGTAGCAGTAGCAGTAGCAGTAGCAGTTGATGGGTTTGATCGTTCTAGAGCCTCTGGGTCAAGTGGAACGTGGCGTTATAGGCAAATCTGGTGTTTGCTAACTTAGTACATGCATTGGGATCAACATATCAATGTTCTTGTCTTGTTACACATACAAATCCTCGCCCAAAATAATAATCCTGTGATTAGATTCCTGAGTTCTGAACGGGGCCTGAAGCATGGACGGAAGCCGAAGAGCAACTCGGTAAGCAGTTGCTCATCGATTCGGTATGCTGCATTGCCATTGTAATTTGCATTGCAGGATTGATATATCTGCCACTCGAATAAATTTTGATATGCTTTTACGGATTCTAATCACATGTACACTTGGGGATGTAATTTGTTCACCGGCCTTGGTGTAACAACAATCTTGTAAGGCTGTACTAGTATTTTACATATACAGATGCTCACACAGATCCTTGTGGTCTTGTGCTTATTTATACTTGGGTGTATCTCTTGTCTTACTTTTATACAATTATTTGGGTGTATTTGCAGTTTGCGCGGGTCATTCAATCTGTTCGTGCTACCTCCGCTGGAACTTGAGGTGTTTGATGGAGACAAAGAAGAGGAAGGCGAAGAGGGCAATGATGGCGAAGTGCAGGCAGGTGACAAGGTTGAAGTAGCGGTCCTCGAGGCCGAGGTAGCCCTCAAGGAACTCCCGTACCGTCTGGTCCGGCTGCCCCGGCACGTGGATCAGCTCCGTCCGGTCACCCAGCTGCGAGAACATGAGCCCGTACACCGTCCACGCCGCCGGGTTTGCCCAATACACCCCACCTCCACCACACCGGCATCAGCTGCATCCACATTGCCACATTGTTGTTCTTCATCAGGACAGTCAAGCACAATCTATCCTGTCCTTTTTTTTTGTTTATTTTTTCTTTCGCAAATAGAATCAAACGTGAAACCTAACCTACGAGGGGTTAATGAATTCCATGAGGCTTAATTCGGCTCTGTTCTCTCTAGCCGGCATTGTAATTAAAGTGACAAAGGTTAGGGGGTTAAACGGCAGAGTGAGAGTAGTACCTCTCTTCCGATGATGAACCCGGAGAAGACATTCCAAAAGATGAAGATGAGGAACGACAGTCCAGCAGCTATCTCAACGTTAGGTGTTAGCGCTACTGTCATCATCCCATATAGTGTGTAGTAGATGAAGCTTAGCACCATGTAGAGGACAAACCAAAAGAACTTGCCGGCAGTCAGCTGGAACCCAATCATCGGATATACGATTGCCGCAAACATGAACACTTGGACAAGCATGTAAGGCAATTCAATTGCCATCTGCACACAGAAACCCAGCGTTGGAGTTCCGGACACATGCCAAACCCTCTATATACAGAATATCTGATTGTTTTTTAACTGATTGGTAAAGTGATATTACCTGGGCTATGGCGTAAGCCAAGGTAGAGTACATGCCTGCCGCCTTCTCTCGGTAGAGCACAACTCTCTCCACTGCCACAACTGGCTGTAAGATACTGCAATTCATAAAGCCTAGAAACAGTGCTGACGCATACATAGCTCCTAGTACATTGAATACGTCTTGCTCCTCCTTTCTGTTGCACAGGAAAACCAAGTTATGATCTAATTGAGGGATGATAGGTTCTCATCAAAGAAAATCATTACGCCAGTTTTCTTTCATACTTACAGCTTTGAGCCAATTTTCCAGAATACAATTCCAAACATAATTGATACAGCAAACGTGTTTAGGAACCGAACAACATTGTGTTCTGAGTTTTTCCAATATGCACATCTTTGCTTCCACAGGCAAGCCATGCATTGCGCCTGAAAGTTCTGCCAATATCTGGGAGGAAAATATAGATCCTCTGTGTTTGGCTCTGGTTTTCCCAGCTCATCAATTAGAAGCATGTTCTCCCTGCAGAAAAAAGGTACTATTTCATTATGTTTTTCTTTTTCCTTATTGCTCAAACAAGCCAAACAACGGTTGTAGCTTTACGGTTGTATCGGGCTTACCTGTATAGGGAGGAGCTCCGATAAATATCTGCATAGTCCACTCCAGTTCCATATTCTGTTGTGTGCGAACTGATATCCAACATCCATGCTGCTGGGTTTTGTCCCTCTTTTATTCTAGGAACACCAGGTATAGCCTGTGAGTGACGAAGCAATTTTAATATTTTCCTTTCCATTCTCTAACACATATTCAATCTCAGGCAATCTTACCTCGAAATACGTTATCATGTTGCTAGATAGTGGACCTAGTGAACCACTGTATATGATCTGACCGCCTCGTTTCATAAGTAGAAGCTGCAATAGTCAAATTGAACTCAAGTTGAGAGAAGGTAATTTTATAGTACTTGCTCGTATAGAAGGCCAATTGACTATCCGTAGCACTTAAAATGTGTGCTACTGTATATAAAAAATATATATCCAAAAGGCCAATTTATTTGCTGTTTCATTTTGGCAAAAATTGCTAGTTTTGGTTCTGTGTAATTGATAGTTCGATACTCTTTCAGTCTGTCATCTTGACACCCCTGGACTATTCTTTTTCTTGCTTGTTCCAGTAGGAATTTTTTTTGGCCTATTTAAAATTTAGACTCGCTCGTACCTCATCAAAAGATTCAAATATCTCAATGCTTGGCTGATGAATTGTGCAGACAACAGTTCGTCCGGTGTCTACTGTCTTTCTTACTGTTCTCATGACAATTGCTGCAGCACGAGCATCCAAGCCAGTGGTCGGCTCATCCATAAATATAATGGAAGGACTAGCTACTAGCTCCACAGCTATTGTTAGCCTTTTTCTCTGCTCAGCTGACAGGCCAGTTGCTCCTGCCAGACCCACCATGGCATTCTTCAATCCAGTCAACTCAACTAGGTCCATGACTTCGTCTATAAACATCTACAAGATGTTTGAAGATATTAGCTTCCAACGATGATAAAGAGCGCAAGAGGTCAATAAACATACATCTCTTTGGCGAGGTTTAACGTTTGAAGGCAGACGAAGCCATGCGGAAAACTGTAGTGACTCATACACAGTGAGATTAGGGGAGTGAATGTCACTCTGTTCGCAGTAGCCTGAGATCCTTGAGAATGTCTCCTGCTTCTTTGGGTAGCCTGCTATCCTAACTGTACCTTCAATACATCCTCCAGTTTTTCTTCCAGCCAAAACATCGAGCAGTGTTGTCTTTCCAGCACCAGTGATCCCCATCAGTGCTGTTAGCACCCCTGGCCTTAAAGCACCACTAACATCTTGTAGCAGCTGAAGTTTCTTCTCTGTTACTCCATACTTCATCATCTCCTGGTGGAAGATATGCACACGTTTTGTCAACGGGTGACTGGGACGGATAGAACTATTTACTAAGGTACGTTGTGCTCAAGAGCTTACCTTAGGCATGTCAACGAAATAGTTGATATGATCAAATACAAGGGCAAGAGGCCGGAATGGGAGGATAACTTGATCAGTTGACGCATTGCTATTTCCAATGGTCTGGCTCTTGCACTCTAACTTCACCTTCTTGGCATCGATGTTAACTTGATGCTTGTATGGAGCTGCAAACAATAAACAAGCAGAGTGAGTATTGTTTGTATTACTATTTTAGTAGTTATGAGGTTTTTGATAGCTTGGTATACATACAGTTCATGAACTCCAATGCAAATATGCTGAGGATGTTGAAGACCAGCGAGAATCCGAATAAAATGCTGACACAAATCCAGTACCAGTGCCACTCTGTGAGCAGCCCCCTGATCTTGAGGATAGCTTCACCAACGGAATTAGCATTTGCATAATGAAATTCCTATCAGCATCCAAGATCATCATCATCAGGTCACAACTAATTGCTATGGGTTTTACACATCTGATCAAGAATGTTAGTTGAAACGAGTGCTTACGGTAGCCCATCTTTCGTCAAGGAACTCATTTAGGGCGACTGCATTCTGTGCATAGGTGAATGGGGATGTCCAATAACCCCAGCGCAACCATGGTTGGAGATTATCTGTTTCAATGTACAAAACTGGTGAGCATTTTAGATGCACCGAGGTCCTAAAACTTGTCCTGCATTACAGAGTTGCCATGCTTCTTCTGGTATTCTGAGCTAACTCATCTAACCTTTTGATATGATGAAGCCTCCAAGTATGTAGCCTGCTATAAGAGCTGGTGTGCCTAGCATGTTGGCCATTACTTGCGTCCTTCCTATTGTTGCTAAGAAACGATACAGCCCCATTGACATTTGATGCATGGCGAAAAGTACAACGAAGTGCTGGATGAACCTGCCAGAAGCAGGGGAACTTTTTTCTGTTATTCCAGTTTATTCAAGTACTATGATCATTAGATATCAAAGTGACCAAGAGGAGTACCTGGTAAAGGAAGGCGCGTAGCCAATCACATAGTAGGTTAAGCTGGTCCAAAGACCTGTCTCTACAAGTGACATTGGGAGGCTAATAAGGAAAACTGAAGAAAGGAGTGCCCATCCTGGCAATGCTAGCAACTCTCTTTGCTTGTAGAAAGTGGGGAGTCGCTTTACTGTCATTGGAATTTCAGTCATGCCATTGAAGTTCACTACCACAACAGCCAAAAAGAGTGCTCCCATGTACTTATTGGCATCAAGTACAGTATTGTGGCTCATATTTGTTCGAAGGAAAAGTGTTGAGATCACTAAAGCAAGAACAGTTATCTGTATGGTCTTGAATATATGCACTGGGGAGTTCCTTTTCAGAAGCAGTACTTCCCTTGAAAAGCATGCCTTGAAAATATTCCATCTGGAGATCCTGCGACTTGCACTTGTTTTTACCTCCTTGCTCTTTCTGGTATTTTTTGGCTTGCTAAGATTGTCTTCTACAAGTCCAGTGAGATAGGAGGAACGGAATGATTCTGCAAATTTTTCATTTGGATGGTATTGATACTTATTTTCATCACCGATCCAGTATTGCTTTTGGTCCATCTTCGAGGTCACCTGGCCAATTAGAGAAAAGTTACTATAAGTTTGCTACGTTATTATGCACAAGTACATGTATATGATAGAATACGTTTTCCTTCAAAATAATATGTTATAGAATACAAATTCTGTGGATGGAATTGTGAGTCATCTACTGCCTGTTATACTTTGTGACTTTAATGCACTGTGTTGCCCTTAAGTTATTCTGTACAGTAATTTGGTAAGGATGGTCAACCGTTAGCAGTATTTTTTTTATTTAATAGTTCAGCAGTATTTTTTATATTTAATAGTTCATTCTTACTAGAATTAATAATGTAGTACCTCTTGAAGGAAATCAGCTACATTCTTCCTGCTGGGGCATCTAAATCCCAGAGTTTCAAAGAAATCGATAGTGTTTTCTCGAGGACCATGATATACAATTTGCCCCTCGCATAAAAGGATTATGTCATCAAATAATTCCAATGTCTCGGGAGGTGGTTGCAGCAAGGAAATAACCACTGTGAGATCCATCAAATGAGCCATTTGTTGGAGAAACTTAATGATCTCGAACGTGGTGGAGCTATCTAGACCTGTTGATATATCATCCATAAAGAAGCATCTTGCTAGACCAACTAGCATCTCTCCTGCATTTAGGAATTCATGTGATGTATGGCAACATTTGATGAATTGAAAAATAAAACAAATGTTGATTAGGACTGAATATTTGGATTTATTAACCTTTGAACTGGTTCCATATAACCATTTCTCTTCTAACTGGCATTTCATTTGCACAGAATCGGACTAGACTCCTAGAATTCCAATGGACTATTGATGTTATTATTTGCAGTTCATTGTGTAGAAAATATATACTATATTTGAGAATGTATACTGCATATTGCCGTGCGCGGACATTTCCAGTAGTCCACATAAATCCTACTTACACCTAACATATTTAGGGTTGCTCTGATTCTGTAGAATAAATATCAAGTATCGACCTGATATAGAGTTCATTTTTTCTGGAGAGTAACACGGAGTTCAGCAGGAAGAGAGGCATTCTATATTTCACTAAAAAAAGGGCAGCATTCTATATTGTGACTAGCTTACTATAATATGATGTTCTCATGGTCGATTTATCTGTAGCAATTATGTTGTCTTATTGTTACCCACTCTAGAATCTTTACATGATGTACTAAATGTTTTTTATCGAGCAATAATAACTTAATTTGATGCTTCTTACTGGACCATGAAGTAGATAACTATGCTTTCTTGAAGTATGGATTGATGTACCAGTTTTCGTATAACAAGCATGCCGAGGTTTAAATGCATAAACTAATAGATTCCAAATTCAGATATTCCTTTGGTAGATGCCAATTAAGTTTCTCTCTTTACTATGGTCCTCGTTTTCTTTTCTAGCTGGTTGCTTTCATCTGACTTGATAGCTACATTTATCATGGATATTTCTGTCCTGCTAAGATTTAAGAACCAAATTTTAATTTTCATACAATAAGGAAGTGATTGAGGTGGCGAAATTTTAGTTGTGCTGTGTATTAGTAGAATAACATATGGCTTGATTGGAAAATGCACTCTAGGAAGTGATAACAGAGGGTGACGAGAGGAACAAAATACGTAGTAGAAACGATAAAATGCCTACCGATTGTGACTCTTTTCTTTTGTCCTCCTGATATGCCTCTTCTCAGCTCGTCCCCCACTAGGGTATCGGCACACTCGGACAGACCAAGTATCTGGATTTACACAATTTTATGATTATTATGTTGTCATTGTCAAGACAAATAATTAAATTGAACAAGTTACCGAGTTACCTTGATAATATAGTTTGTTGTACGGTTGCTTCCTTCTCCAAAGGTGGTGGCCTGTAGAAAACAGATTTAGGTAATTGGGTAAATGGAATCCAATTTTAGCGAATTAGAGGAAAACAAAATTAACCACCTTAATAAATGAGTCAAGATCTTGGTCCACTTTGTTGACGACACCCTTATTTATTCTTATTGCTTCTCCTAGCATCTCTAAGGTGGTCATTCCAAACGGGAGATTTGTATTAGCATTTGTGTCATGCAAAAGAAAAAACACCTTCTTATATCCATGAATGCTTCATGAGTTATAGTGTCAGGATTTTGTTATAAATTAGATATTTCCTATACACATAAACTAAAGTTGTATCAGATCGCTGAAATTAATAGCACACCTTAGGCAAGAGGTTGTCTTACCAAATTCATTATTGGTCCCCAACATTTTGGAAGAGAAGTCAATTGTCTCTCTGACAGTCATCTCGGCATGGTGAAGATCATGCTGGCTAATGTAAGCATGCAGGTATTGAGGGGTTGACGCACTCACTTCTTCTCCATTATACATGACCTTTCCTTTTAGCTGTTAAAAGATGTTACATCAAGGAAATGCAATATTTCTTAATTGATGCTTTTCTTGTTGATAAGGGCTTTTGATGGCATGTGGATAACTCGATCTACCTTCAAAGAAGAATCCAATTTTCCTGCCAATGCTTTTAAAAAGGTTGTTTTCCCGGAACCAGGTGCTCCTAGAAGAAGTGTCATCCTGATTACATAATGGGATTACAAAGTTTCAGTATCTTAAGTGAGTAAATTTATGAATGATGAACTTTCGATTGTGGCACTTTACGAAGTTATATGTGTTCCTTAATAACGTTTGTGTTAAATTTGACAGAAAAATTAAATTTTAGATAAAACAGGGTCTATATGCGCACTCTTGAATTAGTAAAACGTAGACCGATGCTAACCTTGATGGTCGAATTGTCCCGCTTGCTCCATTTATAATTTTGATGGGTCTTTTCCTTGTCATACACATGTGTGAAGATGCTGCCAATTCCTGCATAACAAAAATTTAGAAAGATGGTTTTGAATGTAACTTACCCACTGATATGCATATTAAAGGAAACGCCTGCATTTAAACATGTATACTTTAGAAATTGTTAAACTGCATAACAACAGGTGTTATCGTTTTGGTTCTGGAAACATGCTCAAAGGCATTGGTTCAATTTAATTCCTGGAATGCAGAGGCCGGAGATGTAATTTGTCTCCACTATCGCAACTTATTTTATCAATTAAACTGGGTCAAGATACAGGTTCGCTGTCTCAACTTGCTTAATATTTTGTTATACCATACGTCCTAACCCCAGAACTAGTATTGCACTTCCTTTCCTTTTTGCAACAGTTATAGTGGTCATGCTATTTAATCCTCTATCGATTGTTAGGCATACCAAGTCTTGTTTTCTTTGGAGTGCTGTGACTTGCACGTAGTCCATCTGCTTGTTGTTTTGCACTACTTCTGATCTTTGTGCAGGTAATCATGGATTATTTGTCTGTGTAAGGCTCACTGGTGCTCATGATATCCTGTGCAGGAAATGTAGGCGTGTGATGTATTTTCTGTGCAAAGGAAATGAATAACTGACGACCCGGAGGATCACTTCTCCTGAGAATCAACTATTAAGAAGGTAAAATATGGTTATATCGGATCTGCTTAGGTTATCAGCTTCAGTCAAAACGAATCTTGGCTAAGCTGCTCGAGGCAGTCATGACATACCTGTCAGTCTCCACAAACTTGATTGGATAGTACTGCAGTATATAATCAATATTCATGCCTCTCCAAGGACTATAGTCCGTTTTTCTTTATTTATTTGAATATGCCAACCACTTCCAGTGACCGCAGCTGGACCTTCTTAATTATGGTTAAGTAATAATTGTTCTTAATTATTAAGAGGAAAAGAATAAGTCCGGCTAAAACTGGGTAGTAGCCTGCTGTGTTGCTAACCTCTAAATAGCTGTAGCACCAATGTGATTTGACTCATTTGACCTTCATTATGAAGAACCTCATCTAGTCTGTTATCTTGTGTCTGCCAATAGGGCTCGAAACAAGCCGAGCCGGGGCTCATCCTGGCTCGTGAAAAAATGAACCAAGCCAGGATTGGCTCGCTAGTAGCCATCCTGGCTGCTGTGTTCGAGCTAGCTCGCAACGGCTCACGAGCCAGGCCTCTAGAACAGTAGAACTGGTCCAAAGCCTTGAAAAGCTTGTGTGGACTTCTCCCACAAATCCGCACACCGAACCGGCTACTGCTCCTCCCACACCTGCACTTCCAGATTAGGGTTTTGGGGCACGCCGCCGCCGCTGCCATTCCTCAACCCTCCTCCACCGAATGATGCCGGCCCGCAGCTGCCCCGCTACTACTCTGCCACCGCAGCAAATGCCTAACATCATGATCAAGATCCGGCGCCGGCTCCCAGACTCGCGCGCTCGGTCAACCTCAAGTACATCAAGATCGGCCTCTGCTCTGGCTGCCTTCCTGGTGTCCTGGGCGTGACGATGACATAGCACCTGGGTATCGTCAAGGAGGACAAAGCTGGCCATCCGAGCATAGGGTGGGCCAGGCCGACTACTCGGGTTCCGACTACAACACGGGGGCGCATCATCGACTTGGAGTACAAGACATGGACACGTACCTGCCCGGAATCCCGGGTGGCAGTTGTAACCGATTAGGAAACATATCTGTAAGTCGATTCGAACTCTTGTAACTCTACCCCGGCCGCCTATATAAGGCCAGGTAGGGATCTCCGGATAGGTAGACCAAAAATAGAGATCATCAGAGGCTCTCATAGATGCTTTCATAGGCATAGACACATACCCTCATACGGGATACCATCAATATCATCTACCAAACACAGGACGTAGGGTATTACCTCTTCTCGAGGGCCCGAACCTGTCTAAACTCTGTGTCCCGTGTGCACCCATCTAGATCTGCTACTCGTACACCGCCCCGTATTCAGTATTGCCGGAATAATACTCCGACAGTTGGCGCGCCAAGTAGGGGCTGTGCGCGTAGATCCATCTGAACAGATCCAGATGGGTTTCTTCAACAACGACGGTGACTTCGTTCCGGGCTTGGTCATGAGCTTCGACCCCCGGACCTCCGCCGCTGCTCCAGGATAAGCTCTTCGATTCGGAAAGCTCGACTTCAACGCCGACTTGCTCGGCAAGCTCCACCTCGGCGACTCAGCTTCCAGCCAGTTGCCGGGGACTTCATCGCCTTTAGTGCTCGGAACCTCATCCGAGTTGACTACTTCGGCGATCAACTCCAACAACCTGATCGCGCTCGAATCGGATCTACTGCTCGGGAACGGGTCTTCACCCGTTGAATAGAGATCCCGACTGGTTGGTACGATCGAGTCCCTTCTACCCGTCCTCGACTACGCTCGGACGGCTTCCTGACTACGGCTCGGGCGGCTTCCCGACTACGACTCGGACGGCTGCAAGCATTCGGGCAGCCACCATCCATCTCGGGAGATCTCCATGACGGACTCGGATGCGCCGTACGTTGCCGCCCGACTACGCCCGGGGGCTTACCGACTGAAGGATAAAACGGCAACCTCGTCACCGACGCTTGGAACATTAAAACAGCTAAGTCGCTTCTATGCTTAAGCTTTCTATTTTCATATTTTAATTATGAATAAGTGAATAAATATTTCTTTGCTCCATCCGAGTAACTTTCAGGCTTTCCCGACTGACCCGCTATGAAACGCCCACGGCTACACATAGTGGACACTCGGGGGGCTACACCACACTGGTTGCGCCTAAGCACACTCGGGCTCCTCTCTTTCAACAATTATTTTAGTACTGTGTAAACAACTCAGCGTCAACTCTTCGTCTTCGACTGCCGGTCTACGCCACAACCCTGCGCTACACGGGAAACAGCCCACGGCTAATCTCTACGCAATGGGGGCTACGACGGGTCGGCAAGAGCACACACCAAGAGCTAACTTACACACGAACGAATTTTTACGAAAGAAGAGATCAATAAACATGACACAAGTTCACCAAAACATGCAAAATCACGCTCGGACTTCCCGAGTACTTTGTGAACGGTTCATATATTTGTCCCTACTTCTACATGTTAGCGCAGTCGGCGAGGGCGTTCGATGCAGCATGGGCCTCCTCCATCAGTCTCAAGAAAATCATCAAAACCCTCCGCTCGGTTCCACGAACCGAGTGGAGGCTCGGGGGCTACACCCTCTGGGTGCACTGTTCGTGCCCCCAGAATGAAATCTACAACAAAGAACCTCTGTCCGACTGCTCTAGACAGACACCGAACAACTCGGGACCGAAGCACTGCAGCCTGTATTCTAATTCTGACGTGAATTCCAAGGGTATTCCCCCAGAGGGACACTAGTTGGACCTGAGCCGCTCGGGACACCAGATACCACTCAGGAATTCAGTCGGACTCATGAAGTTCTAAAGTCCCTCACATTCTCCCTGCAAGTGATGACGAGGCCTGCTCAAGCGGATGGCACTCGGGAAGCCTGCCTAGGGGAGAGGGCAAAAGCACTCGGCGTAACCAAGACAAAAATCAGCTACTCGAGAATCATAAAAACCCTCCGCTCGGTTCCACGAACCGAGTGGAGGCTCGGGGGCTACACCCTCTGGGTGCACTGTTCGTGCCCCCGGAGTGAAATCTATAACAAGACAAGGAGCCTCCGCCTGACTAATCCAGTCGGCTGAAGGCTCGGGGGCTACTGATGATGACATAGCACCCGGGTATCGTCAAGGAGGACAAAGCTGGCCATCCGGGCATAGGTGGGCCAGGCCGACTACTCGGGTTCCGACTACAACACGGGGGCGCATCATCGACTTGGAGTACAAGACATGGACACGTACCTGCCCGGAATTCCGGGTGGCAGTTGTAACCGATTAGGAAACATATCTGTAAGCCAATTCGGACTCTTGTAACTCTACCCCGGCCGCCTATATAAGGCCAGGTAGGGATCTCCGGATAGGTAGACCAAAAAATAGAGATCATCAGAGGCTCTCATAGATGCTTTCATAGGCATAGACACATACCCTCATACGGGATACCATCAATATCATCTACCAAATACAGGACGTAGGGTATTACCTCTTCTCGAGAGCCCGAACCTGTCTAAACTCTGTGTCCCGTATGCACCCATCTAGATCTGCTACTCGTACATCGCCCCGTATTCAGTATTGCCGGAATAATACTCCGACAGGGCGCCGCTTACACTTGCAGGTTCGCCCACCTCGAGCTCGACATCGGCGTGCTCCACTCCATCGATCTCCCCAGCTGCGTCGCTTGGTTCAGCATGGCCCTGCTAGTACTCATCCTCGCAGTGTGTTACATCAAGCTGCCCCGGCCGGTGTACCTCGTCAAGTTCGCCAGTTACAAGCCTAACAACAAGCACACGATCTCCAAGGACGGCTTCCTGGACATGACTAAGAGCACCGGGTTCTTCAATGTTGCCGTCCCCTTACTCCTCTGCCGACTCGCCGCCCACAGAGCAGTCGCAGCAGAGGACATCGTCACTCCCCTGTTGCCTAACACCGCAGCACACGATGCGCCTTCGCTCCTTAGTCTCCCCCTCTTTCACCAGACGCCGCTAGAGATCGCAGTGCAGCCACCGACCACCACAGTGCAGGATGACGCCGTTGCTCAGCCCTCCTCCTACGAGCCCAAACGAGCCTACGAGTGGCTCGTGTGCTTTTTGGCTTGGCTCAGCGAGCTCTATGAGCCAAGGAGGATGCTCGGGCTTAGCTCGTTATGCCTCTGAGCCGAGCCTCGCCGAGCCTGAGCCAAGCTAGGAGTCTCGAGCTTTCTATCTAGCCTTATTTATCAACCACTAAAAATAACTGCAGCTGTGCCTTCATACGGCTAATCTGAGAGACATGCATGATCTATTTTCTGTACTTGAGGGCAAAGGAATAACATCACATTAAAGCAGGCATCGTCATTGTTGTTGCTGTTGTCGTCGTCTATGCCAGACTTCTAGCTCAGGAAAAAATAGAGAAAGGCTAGAAATCTACTATCTACTATAGACTAAAAATAGAATATGTTAGCGCATGATTTGCATGCTCCTGTACTGGGTCTACGCACGTTGTGCTGATCCTATTTTGGTGCAACGTCTAGCGGAGGATAGGGAGTCAGTTACGCACGATTGTGCTCGCATTGTACATGTATACGTATCCTGTACATCATGAATACAAAGGTGTGTTGCATCCATTTCTCATCTCTGCCTCCTTCATGGTATCAAATACTCTTTGATCGATCCTCGTCTACCTTCCGCTGCCCACCATGAGCTCCACGTCCTCCGAGCCTTCCTCCTCGATGGCCATTGGTGCTCAGGTGTCCACCAACCCCCTTCCCTCCTCCCAACTCCAGCTAATCAACATCAAATCACATGTGCCCATTGTCCTCGACTTGCACGAGTCGAACTAGGGGCAATGGAGCCAGCTTTTCATCGTCATCTTCGGCAAGTTCGGTATCGGCGACCACATCGACGGCTCCACACCAGCTCAGGGCGACTCCGACTGGATGCAAACCGACTTCGCCATTGTCTCGTGGTTCTACACCACGGTCTCCGGCGAGATCCTGCAAATCGTCCTCTCCCCCGACGACACTGTGTACACGCTCTGGCGAGCCATCAAATCGCTGTTTCGTGACAACAAAGAAACGCGATCTGTGTATGTTGCCTCCGAGTTCCGAAGCATCCTTCAGGGCGACTCCTCTGTGCTCGCCTACTGTTCCAAGGTGAAAGCACTCGCTGACACGCTCCACGACCTTGGCTCGCCTGTGACAGAGAAGGATTTGGTGTTGAACCTTCTGCGCGGTCTGCATCCACGCCTCCACCACGCCGTCCCTCACCTAACGACGCTGACGCCATTCCCTGACTTCCTCCGTGCCCGCTCCTTTCTTCTCCTCGAGGAGCATCGCACGGCTCAGACGGCCAAGATGCAGGCCGCCTTGCTGGCACAGGTACCCTACGGCAACGCCATGATGGCGGCTCTGTGCCGGCTCCCTACGGCGCCGCCCCGTTCAGCGTCGCGGCTTTCAGCGTCTACCCTTCCAGCCCGCCGGTACACGGTCCGCCCACCGTCCCCTACTCTGGTGGCCACGGCCAGACTAGCTCGTCGTCTTCCTCCAGTGGCAAGACCAAGCAGAAGACCAAGCGCGGCAGTGGTGGCTCCTCGTCCGCTCGCCCGACTTTAGCACCCAGCGCGCCAACCGCATCGTGGCCTCCCTCTGGCAATCCATGGGCCGGGCTCTTCCAGGCTTGACCAACTCAGTGGCGCGCGCCCGACCAAGGCGTGCTAGGCCCCCGACCCGGCGCTCCATCTACACCGACTGCGCACCACGCGCACATGGCTGCTTCGTCATCGACCCCTGCATTGGACCCCTCGCTGCTCGCCGCCCTCTCCAATCTGTCACTGTAGTCGACCTCCAACGGCAACGGCGCGTGGTTCCTCGACACCGGCGCCACTTCCCACATGGGCTCTTCTTCTAGTATCCTCTCTTCCCTCCACCCTCATCCTTCTTCTTCTCGTATTGTTGTGGGTAACGGGGCCACTCTCCCGGTTACTCACACGGGGAACTCTTTCCTCCCAACTGCATCTGTTCCTCTAGCGCTCCACAATGTACTTGTTTCTCCTCACCTCATCAAGAATTTGATTTCTATCCGTTGCACTCACTCGTGATAATTCGGTTTCCATCGAGTCTGATCCTTTTGGCTTCTCTGTCAAGGACCTCACCACCAGGACGGAGCTTCTCCGCTGTGATAGCACCGGTGACCTCTACCCCATCTACCCACCGTCATCCACGCCGCCTGCTCGGAGCTTCCACGTCACCACCTCCTCCGATCTTTGGCACCAGCGACTCGGGCATCCCGGGCGTGAAACCTTCTCTAGAGCTCTAGCTTATTTTTAGTTCAAGTGTAATAAAGCTGGCTTGTCCACCTGCCATGCTTGCCGCATTGGGAAGCATGTCCGGTTGCCGTTTTCTTCTTCAACAACTTGTAGTTCTTTTCCCTTCCAACTCATCCATTGTGATATTACCTTGCAATTCTCAATGACTATACACATTTCACGTGGACATTTCCTCTTCGCAAAAAATCTGATGTGCTCCCTATCTTCACTTTCTTTCGTGCTTACGTCCAGACTCAATTCTCTCATCCCATCGTTTGCTTTCAGACCGACAACGGCAAGGAGTTCGATAATAACACCACCCGTACTTTCTTCTCCACTCACGGCATTGCCCTTCATCTCTCTTGCCCATAGACCTCTCAACAGAACGGGAAAGCCGAGCGCATTCTCTGCACTCTCAATGACTGCGTCCAGACCCTTCTGTTCCACTCTGGCATGCCGTCGCACTTCTGGGCAGAGGCACTCTGCACCGCCACCTACCTCCTCAATCTCCAGCCTTGCAAGCCGACGGTGCTCACCACACCATATGAGATTCTGCATGGCGAGAAGCCAGATTATCACCACCTCCACGTCTTCGGTTGCTTGTGCTACCCCAACATGGCCTCGCAAGCCCCTCATAAACTATCTCCCCGTTCCGCCACATGTGTTTTTCTCGGCTACCCGCCCGAGCACAAGGGCTACAAACGCTACAATCCAGAAATGAAACGCATCATCGTCTCACGTCATGTGTACTTTGATGAAAATGTCTTTCCATTTCAGCAAATGCAGCAACAATCGGCCACATCGGTTTCAGCGGCTTCGGTGCCTCTGCTACTTCATCACCCGTCGACCTGGAACCTCTGCTACTCACCCCTCATCCCAGGACACCTGCTCCAACCGTTGCTCTCGCTGTGGACGCGCGCTCTGGCGCCAGCACGTCACCCGCCACTGCTTCTACCGGCACACCGGTTTCGGCGGGCACGTGCATTACCCACGACGCATCAACATCGCCCAGTCACGCTACTCCACCTGCTGCCGCGGCTTCACCACCTCCTTCCTTGCCCACCTCCTGCATGCCAGTGCCCACGCATCCTACTACCTCAGGCCCGTTTGCCCCGACGACCGAGACGGCACCAGCGCATCATCTATCCGATGGTCACTCGGGCTCGCGCGGGCATCCACAAGCCTAACCCACGCTACGCTCTTGTGACACCGGCAGCTGCGCCTTCCCTACTGCCGAAGCCAGTGAATGCCGCTATGCGTGATGACCACTGGCTTGCCGCCATGCGGGAAGAGTACAACGCCCTCATCTCCAACCAGACCTGGGAGCTTGTTCCACGTCCACCAAACGCCAACATTGTCTCTAGAAAATGGATCTTCCGTCACAAATTGAAGGCTGATGGCTCTCTTGATCGGTATAAGGCCCGCTGGGTGGTTCGGGGATTCTCTCAGTGTCCGGGTGTGGACTACGACCAGACATTCAGTCCGGTTGTGAAGCCGGGCACGATTCGCACAGTGCTCTCCCTCGTAGCCTCGCGGCAGTGGCCGGTTCACCAACTAGACGTGAAGAATGCTTTCCTCCACGGCACACTCTCCGAGCAAGTCTACTGCACACAGCCAGCCGGCTTCGTCGACTCCACGCACCCAAACCATGTGTGCCGCCTGTCCAAGTCGTTATACGAACTGAAGCAGGCACCACACGCCTGGTTCTCCCACTTCCATGACTTCGTCTCCACGATCGGCTTCCGTTCAACACGCTCTGACTCGTCCCTGTTCGTCCTACGGCAGGGCGCCACCACGGCATTTCTTCTTCTATATGTCAACGACACCGTGTTAACGGCGTCCTCCACCGAACTGCTTCGCTCTGTTGTGGCCAGCCTCACGTCGGAATTCGCTATGAAGGACATGGGACCAATTCACTTTCCTTGGTATCCAGGTGACGCATAGCTCCGGGGGTTTCTTCCTGTCGCAAGCCAAATACGCCGAAGAAATCCTGGACCACGCCGTCATGACCAACTGCTCTCCCTCGACAACTCCCGTGGATACCAAGCCAAAGGTTTCTTCCTCCGAAGGTGATCGCCTGTCCGACCCGTCCTCGTACCGGAGTATCGTGGGCGCGCTTCAATACCTGACCATGACACGGCCGGACATCACTTACGCAGTTCAACAATTATGCTTACACATGCATGACCCGCGTGACGTTCATCTCACCATGGTCAAGCAGGTTCTTCGCTATCTCCGCGGCACCACAGCTCACGGCTTAACTCTGCACGCTTCCTCGACATCACAGCTTATTCCGACGCCGACTGGGCTGGCTGCCCGATACGCGTCGGTCGACATCGGGCTACTGCGTCTACCTCGGCAACGCTCTGATATCCTGGTCTTCGAAGCGATAGCCGACTGTCTCGTGCTCAAGTGCAGAAGCAGAATACCGTGCGGTCGCTAATGCGGTGGCCGAATGCTGCTGGCTCCGACAGTTACTCGGCAAGCTGCACTCTCCGGTGAACAAGGCCACTGTTGTCTATTGCGACAACGTGTCTGCAGTCTACCTCTCTGCCAATCCGGTGCATCATCGTCGGACAAAGCATATCGAGCTCGACATCCACTTTGTCAGGGAGAAAGTTGCTCTAGGCGAACTGCGCGTTCTTCATGTGTCGACCAGCATGCAGTTTGTTGACGTTCTGACCAAGGGATTGCCGACGGCGCTGTTCCAAGAATTTTGGTCCAGCCTGTGCGTCTCCTCCGGTGCCGTCCAGCCTGCGGCGGGGTGTTAGCGCATGATTTGCATGCTCCTGTACTGGGTCTACACACGTTGTGCTGATCCTATTTGGTGCAACATCTAGCGGAGGATAGGGAGTCAGTTACGCACGATTGTGCTCGCATTGTACATGTATAAGTATCCTGTACATCATGAATACAAAGGTGTGTTGCATCCATTTCTCATCTCTGTCTCCTTCAGAATATAATACAAGAATAGAGAAACGCTAGAAATTTCCACAAAAAAAGCAAAAACATCCTACCATTAATCTGATGGACCCTTTTATTATTAGTGGATCACAACCGATAGATCTTCATAACTGTACCTAAACAGATCACAGCCGATATATTTTCATAACTACACCTAAACAGATCTCAGTCGATAGATTTGTATAACTGCACCTAAACAGATCTCAGCCGATAGATTTTCATAACTGCACCTAAACACATCACAGCCGATAGATTTTCATAACTGCACCTAAACAGATCACAGCCGATAGATCTTCATAACTGCACCTAAACAGATCACAACCAGTAGATCTTTATAATTATACCTAAACATATCACAATCGATAGATTATCATAATTGTACCTAATATCACAGGCTCAGTATAACGACTAGGAGTGGGCTTGCGATCTAAACTTTTATTTCCCGTACTGGTCCAATATCATGAGTACAGATAAAAAGATAAAAGATAACTAAAAATATTTTCTATACAATTGCGTGGGACATCATGCTAGTTGATGGAAAATAAGAAAACCCGGCTCGAAAAAGGAAAAAACAAGGTTAGTTTTGTTCTACTACGACGTACTACTGTCACTACATGTGCGCAGCCCTGTCCTAAATCGTCGAAGACATCGTCCGGGTTTGGGATCCGTTGTAAGTTGGTTGAAAGAGCCCCGCGACATTGCTCAGTGTAAAGTAGGCATGGTGGGGGCAAACCTATTTATATCAACATATGGTTCTGTATATACAACTAACTGATACTCTGTCTTATGTGATAAAATAAGAGACTTAGCTAAATCATCACCCGCTAATCTGGCTTACGGAAGAGACTAGAGAGAGAGAGATCCTTGGATACTGAATTTCTTTTTGGGTAGGCCTTGAATACTGTATTACCTATCATATGTGCACCGGAATTGCTGATGCTCAGTTGATCGAATTTCTTTTAAATCGCAGTCGACTGAGCTTGGCTTCGGATCTGCCTCCAGGTACGCTTTGTTTTTTGCCAGGTCTAAAATTCATTTCCGTTTTTATTTTGAGTTTGTTTCAAATGTTCGATAGGGATCTAACGGCTCACAGCGTCAACTGACTCGGCCGTAGCTGAACCCTACTTCGGCTAATAAGTAGGCAGCCCTCAAGCCTGCTTCGTTTTGAGGAAAAGAAAAGGAGAGAAAAAATGTCTACAAGGGAGGAAAAACATCGGCACAATTTGTTACTATATTTAAAGGTATTAAAGGTGATATCAGTCTTTCCTTATAAATACCACATAGCAAGATTGATAAGTTGGAAGAGAGAGGAAGAGAGAGAAGCTTACCTTCCCTTTAAGAAGGAATGATCCCTTCACGCTTAAGAGATCACTATTTTCTTTATTATACAATATGTCTTGTTTTCGCACATTTTTTAGTTTAATTTTAATCTTATATTTATGCATGTATTACCACATAGCAAGATTGATAAGTTGGAAGAGAGAGGAGGAGAGAGAAGCTTGCCTTCCCTTCAAGAAGGAATGATCCCTTTACGCTTAAGAGATCACTATTTTCTTTATTATACAATATGTCTTGTTTTCGCACACTTTTTAGTTTAATTTTAATCTTATATTTATGCATGTATTAATTGCCAGAGATGGCATCAAGAAATAATCGATTGTATAACGTGTCTTTATTATCATCTCTAAATGATATGGAAGACATAAGAGAAGGTTGCTTTCTCTGCTACTGGAGATGCCCTAAGAGAAGCATGGCGTTTTTCTCCATTTTGCCTTTACGGTATTTCTTAACTGTCAACTACTTTGTCAACCAAAAATTCATACTATGATTTCCACAACTTAATTCATTAGCTAATGATTTACCAGTAGCCAGTAATCCTTCCAAAAAAAGGCTTAATAGGGCATATGATTGTGTGTACAAAAGGTTTGATCTCTGTGTAGGCGAGGGAATATCGTTATTCGTCTCTGCATGCAAGTGCGTACGAGCCAGTAGTAGTAGCATCTATAACGAACTAGATTTTTTTTCTCGATGAACAAACCAACTCAAAAGAGGCACACTACTAATCCAGGCACTGCTAGATCCGTGGATCACAGACATCCCTTCAGCTTGTCTCACCAAATCCCTCTTGCTTTCTCTCTCTTGGTTGCAGTGCATGCATCTCATGCTTCCAAGCAGAGAGAGAGAAAGCGAAAGAAATTTCAGGTTCGCACGAAACGAAACAAGAATGGTGACCATGTGTCTCGTGTGTTTGCAAGATGTACCGGGTATTTTTTTGTACATACCTGGGCGGCGTTGACGGCGCAGTTGAGCAACGTCGGCACGGCGCGGTGGCCGACGAGCACGGCTGCCTCCACCGTCACCCCCTCGAACCGCACCTCCACCTTCTCCGCGCCAACTCCCAGCCTGATCGAACCAATCACCAGTTCACCATCAAAACCAGCTCAATCTTGCATGCACGAGCTACTCTCCAAGTCTGCATATATAGATCGATGCATGTCCATACCTTTCCTTCTTCTCGCGTAGCATCTGGAGGAAACGGCGGTTGTCGTCATGGGTGAGCGGCGGCGGCAACCACGTCCTGCTCTCCGTCGACGTCGTGGTGGGCGCCGTCGCCGGTGGCTGCTCCTCCTCCCAGTCCCTGTGCTCCATCCTCGTCGCCGGCGATAGGTTGATCGGTGCGAGCTTGTCCGGCCTAGACGGGTGAATGGGTGTGCACGTACATGGATGAATCGAACGAATTACGTAGATATGTAAGGGAAGATGCGTTTAAATTGGTGTTAAAAGTCTCTAGGGACCATCTCGTATATATAGTGGAGTTCTACGGCCCAACGCCACTCCGGCCATTACTACAGATCCTATTAAGTATTAATTTCGGGACAACATCTTCTTTAATTTTTTCTTATTGGACAGCTCTCATATCTGTAGATGAAAGGACATCCCTTATTTTTTGAAACTGACAGCCATTCTCTTTATGTAATCTTTCTTGATCATATAAAAAAAACTTTCTCGCAAGAGATAAACAATTTCCACGTACGTACGTACGTACTCTATACCGCCATGCATGCATATTCAAAAGTAGGGATAGGCTAATAATGGGTTAATTTTGAAAATAAACCCAGTGTCTATCTTTCTTCATCATTAACCAGCTCACTAATTAAACAGCTTAATTAAACTGATGAAAAAATGCGCGTGATATACTCATACTAGTTGCAGGATTTCAAAAAGTCGAGCCGGCCAAAAAAATCTTCCCACAAACCTAAATTGTAGGGGAAAGTGCAGGTTGCACACGGTGGCATGTGCACCTATTAAGTTTCCCGATTTTTAAAATCATGTATAAGTTTTAAAACAATCTAAAAAAATTCATGCTTGTATATGATGGAATGAAGTATACAAAGATAAATTTTTTTAAATAATATGCTCATTTGCGACGTGTGCAAAAAAAAATCTGTGTATATGCCCAGCTTGTACTGTTCACGACCCCTTGATGTGTTCTCTTGTTTTTTTTGCACAGGTCACAAATGAGCATATTATTTTATGAAAATTTACCAGTGTATACTTCATTCCATCATATACCGGTATGAATTGTTTCAGATTTTTTCAAAACTTGTACGTGATTTTAAAAATCACCAAACTTAATGGGTGCAAATAGCACCATGCGCACAAAAGCTACACTTTGTAGGGAAAAATGCAGGGTGTACACGGTGACATGTGCACCTATTAACTTTGTGAACAAGTTGTAGTGATTTGGACATAGAACCATAAATGCTAAATGCCGTTAGCAGGTACACGTTATTCTCGTTCTCTTCGCCTGACCATCTTTTTGGATAGTAAAGTACCTCCAATGTTAGGAATTAATACAAAATATAATATGATTTGTTATTTTTTTTGAGAAAATATTTGATTATATTAAGATAAGGAACCAGCACAGTACAAGAACAGAACATATGGCCCGAGGAGCCTCTGGAAGGAAACACCTGTCACCCGGTTTGCGAAACAACCCTCAAAAGAAAGAAAATTACAACGAAGTCCTTGGGGCACAAAGCATCGTCCGCATCGCCAGCATCTTCCAATCCTCCGACGAGCCGCCGGGTGCACGGAGGGCCACCAAAACCGGCGCGACGAAGAACACCTGCAAAGGACGCAAAGAGGAGAACTCCTCGGAGAAAGACCGCAAGAGACGCCCTGTGGCGCACCCGGTTTTAAGGGCCGGATAAGCCCTTGTGTTTACGGTACCGGTCCCTGGATTAGTAGCCGATACCCACAAGTTTACCTGTGTATCAAAATCATACACGCACTTATTAGATTAGAATACGTAATCCGATCTTCAAGATTGAAAAACTATACCTTTAGCCCAACGGCTAGAAATCTTGCAGCGGAAAATCGAGCGGTGATGAGCCCATCAATATGCCGTTCCCAACAGGCAACTGACTGGGGGTTCGCCCTAATTATCGCGGATACCGCCGTTGCTTTCGAACGGTCGCCCATCGGTCTGGCCAAATCAACAAGCCAGGTGAGTACATTGAATGTACTCGCAAGCGCTCAACCGGGGAGTTTAGTACGGATATGATCATGCTCGGAATTTATCAATAACATGGCTCTATCCTAAGTTTCATGTTGTGCGAGAAAGTAAGTTTGCTTTTGAAATAAATACATAGATGTAAAAGCGATTTTATCAAAATTATCTCGACGCAGCGATATAAGCTTTTGAAATAAATACATAGATGTAAAAGCGATTTTATCAAAATTATCTCGACGCAGCGATATAAAGCATTGCTCAAAACACTCGCCCGTTGCAACGGGGAGTTCACTTTTGTGCTTACCGTTACAACGGTACAGCACGGTACTTACCCGGTTCCACAGGGAGACGCAGCTCGCCTCGTACTTACGGGGTTCCCAATCGCCCGGTTCCTCAGGTAGACGACGCTCACCTCGTACTTACGGGGATTCTAAGGTTTGCCCGTAGCTACGGGAAAACCCGACTTCACACCTCCCGATACGACGGGACTTGGCAAACTGCCCTGCGAACACGACGGTTCGCGTCCTTAAACCCATAACCCAGAAATCCTTTTGGGCTCAGAAAGCCAGACTACTTTAGTGTGGCCTAACCAAGTTCGTCCATGACCGCGGACGCGGCTATTCGAATAGTTTTAACCCTCTGCAGAGGTGGTACGGCTTTACCCACACGATGTAGTTCACCCTGGGTAAGTGTGGCCACACATACTACCAGGGCTAGTACAACGAGACTCTTCGCCGGTGTGAACCCAGCCATGAACCCGTCAGAAGGACATATCCCACACCTAGCTTGAGTCAGTATCATCGCTACAAGGAGGTTGGTGTTCCAACTCTGTGGCGAATAATACCTCGTTAAAACCACGGGTTTATTCTCTACAGGGGTTAAACCCACCCCATCTGCACTCTACTAACTGCCCACGGGTTCATGCTAGTCCAGGCCGGTTACTAGATCAAGTCCTTCCCACAAAGGACATGTGGACGTACGGTAAGACTTGGCCAAACGGCACTTAAGACAGGTCCTTAGGTGATCCGAGAAGGACTCCACACCTCACCCCGGAACGGGCTGCGAGAACCACGCCGGGCATTACCTCACACTCAACATGCTCCCTGCATTTCCCCCTTCATTTCCGACCCGGATCAAAATCTTCTCCATTTTCACTTTGGTTTCGCAAAACCATTTCACGGTTGAATAACCCAACCCATGCATATCCTACCTTCCATGCACCTCTACAACCGGACGCGACGGTCCGTTTCGATATTTCATCGATCACATGAAATATGGGGTGTTGCTTTCCTTTTCCCTTTCAAAAACCTAATTCATCTACTGCGGGGCTAAGCATATGTATATATATATATACCTACATCATCCTAAGTTTCCGATAAATCTTCGGAACACAATAGTCCTAAGGCGACAAGGTTTACGGGGTCGGACTAGGGTTTTCCTATCATCGGTGATATCTACTCTATATAAAATAACAGGGATAAAATATAGCATGCATGGTTCGGAAACAAAATAATATTTCGTAAAACTGGGATTCAACATGATCAAGGGCGGAGAGCTTGCCTGGCGTTATCGGCCGAGTCGATCGCAAACCTGATACGACAACATCGGGAATCCTGCGCGTGAGGTATCGCCGCGTCGCAACTACACGTCGGAAAAACAACGAATCACTAACGGCGCGAGGAAGATCCATTTAAGATCCAAAATTATGCTCAAGCAATATTTAAAACCATACCTCGGTCTTAGAGGGTGGCTAGGGTTTTTAGGGTTTTACGATGCCCTTTCATCTTCGAACTATGCAACATGTGTATGAGTATATAAATATGCATGAGCTCTGGATCCTAACGTGCTTCCGAAGGGTTTAACATGATGGGGATAACACTAGGAAGAACAAATATGTATGCATGAACTGTCGATTAGGGTTTCTAGGGTTTCGACGGCGAGCACTTGCTTTTCTATGGCTCCTGGGTTCATGCATCATGTGAATGCTAGGAGTTTACTAGGATGTATGAATGCTAACCCTACTGGACACTGGGGTTGAGTTGACGAGTCAATAGGTTTGCGAGGAGTAGAACTTTATAGGTGCATGTTTGGAATCTAGGGTTTCGCAGTCTATTTAACTCATGATTTTCTTTGAACTAAGCAACTTAAGAATATGCCTCTATTCATGCATATGATCTGGACTCTATCATATCTTTGAAAGTGTTAATGCAAAAAGGGGAGGCCATTAGGTGGGATACACATATATATGTATATGCATGACATCGACGCTAGGGTTTCTAGGGTTTCGGTGATAAGCACCTGCTTCTAGGATTTTGGAATCATGCATTAGGTGGGAATAAGGGACTACTAGGATATACAAGGGTTAAACCCTAAACCTACTGGACATTTGGAATGAATCATCAATTCATCTTAGGTTTGGAAAAGGAGTAACACTACAAATGCATACTTAGGGCTTAGGGTTTCATGATTCAATCCATCTTTTTAATCTTGGAGTTATGCAACACGAAGGCATGAAAGTAACTAGTGCAAGGTTCAAAAATGAACAAGATTACATGCTGGAAACCCTAGGGCTGATCCCAGGTTCAAAAGGAATTTTAAACACAAGTTTGAAATTTGAACTGGGTACTGATCTGGGCTGTGCAGAGGGTATTATTGAGATTTTCGAAAAATGGTCTATATGAAAAAGATGGGAAATAAAGTTTTGAACAACTTTTATTTGGGACATTATCTAAGAATCGGCTTGGATGAGGCTGTACAGGCCAGAACAGAGAGGAAGGGACTTGAGGCTGTGGCAGGACGCGGCAGCGGAAATAGCTAAAGGGAGCTGCCGCGGTAGGAATGGGGCAGCGGCGGTTGCAGAGTTGGGCTGCCGCGGTAGGCGAAATGGATGCGGCAGGCTGCGGCGGCAGGGTTATAGCAGTGGTGCGGCGGCTGCGGCAGGAGGTCGGCAGCTGGAGAGCTTGGCGCGGCAGCTACTTCGGGCTGGATGGGCTGCCGCGGCAGGGGGTGTCTTGCCGTGGGGAGGTGATGGCTTGCCACAGCAGGGCTATGAGCAGCTGAGGAGAGAAGAGCTATGGCGGCTTGGGGAGCTCGAGGGGCTCGGCCAGGAGGAATAGAAGGACTTTGGCGGCTCAGTTGTGTGCTGGACGAGCTACAGAGATGGAGTGAGGAAGGGAGAAGAGAAAAGACTCGAGAGCTAGCTCAGCTGCTGGTGTGGTGCTTCATAGCTGAGACAAGGGCAAGCTAGAGAGGAGGTGAAGAAAAGGGGGCTTGGCCATGGCTGCAGCTCGGGAGAGAGAGCAAGGGGCAGTGCTCGGTTTGGTGGGCTTGAGAGGAGTAGGGAGAGGTGAGTGTATCTGACGCGGCAGTGAGGGAGCTACCATGTGAGGCGCTACCACGGTGGAACGAGAATGGAGGGGAGCTCGATGGGGGGTGAAGGAGATGGTGCGGCCTGGACTAAGCTTGGGTTGAGGAGATCCCAGAGAAAAGGAGTGGGGTGAGCTTGAGGAAGAAGGAGTTTGGTTTGGGAGACTTAGAGCATGGCTGCTCGGGTAGTTGGGAGTTGCAACGTGAAGCAATGGGAAGACAACACGACCAGGAGGGAGTGCTTGGATGCTGACAGGAATTAGAGAAAAATAAGGGGAGGATGGCACGGTAGGGAAGAGATGGGCCAGGGGAAAAGACTGCTGTGCTATAGCTAGAAAAGAAAAAGCAGAGATGAGCTGCTGTGGTTCTGCTTTAGGAGAAGTAGAGAGGAAAGGAAAGAAGCACATGGCCAGCTCGGGTGCTGAGGTAAGGGAAATATATGGCCTGCAGTGCTTGCTCTAGTACTTGGCAGAGGTGAATGGAAAGAAAAGAGAGCGCAGGGGCAGTGCCATAGCAGAGTTGAGAGATGAGGCATTGGCTGCTGCAGGATAGACAAGGGTGGCGTGGAGCTTGGCAGAGGAGATAGCTAATAGAGGAGATGGAAAACATTGAGGCAGCTCGGGTGGTTTGGGTAGAGATGGAGCCATGCTGGAGGAGTGGAGCAGTTGACTGGTTCCTTGTTGTTGCTGTTGTGTGGTGCGGCAGAGAAGGGAAAAAGAAATGGCATGCTCAGGTTGATGGGAAGGAGTGGTTGGCTGCTGGATGCATGCAAGCTGATGAGTAAAAGAAACGAAAAGACAGGTGTGAGGTGAGGCGCATGTTTGGTGCAGCAAGGGCAGTAGCAAAAAGAAAATGAGCTGCTGCTAGAGAAATGAAGGTGGCGTGCTGCTGCTGGAATAGCTCAGGGAGAGTAGAGAAAAGAAAAAGAGCATATTGCAGCTCTAAAAGAAAGAGAAAAGGTGGCGCAATGGGGTGCTAGGACATGGCATGGCAGGAGAAAGAAGATAAGCACAGGAAGGGGTAGCGTGTGGCAGAAAACTTGGTAAGGGATGGGGAGTTAAAGAGGTCAAAGAAGTAGATCACGTGCACTGTCTGAACTTCAACGCCTGCGAGGTTCAATACTTATTAGAGGAGTAGGGAGAAACAAGGGGTATGCACTATAGGATAGAGAAAAGGTGGCAGGAGGCCTAAGGGAACGTGTGTACGTATATACGCACATGTATAAATATGCGTACCCATTCGGGTAAGATCGGGACGATATATGCGGACACAGAGGAACGCTTGGATGGTGAACAGGCACGTGCCCAATCTTGAGAATACTTCGGGTGCGTATGCATGGACATGCCGGGAGAATATTAGAGGTATTCTGAGGAGAGAGAAAAGGTGGCGGGTGTATATGCATGCACACGTGGTGAAGAATTGTCTAGGGCATTAAAGAAATAGGGTTTTGACTGTAGTAAGAAGTAATTGGATGAATCGGTGAGATGGTAAACGGTTATTTGACTATGGTAAGAAGCTGAATGGTTAAATGGTTATTTGGTAGAAATATAACGGGCGGATATTTTACATCCTGGCATGGTAACATGGTAGAAGTGAAAAGATATTTACATGACATGGGTAAGTAGAGGGAGGGATACCATGGTAGATGAGCTGAGGATATTTTCTTGGTCATGTGGTAAAAGGTTTTACCGAGAAAATAAATTAGGGTTCGGAGTGTATGTGCCCACATACACTTGGATATTTTTGCATATATGGGATTTGTATGCGGGTGGAATGGACATGCGAAGTTGCAGGGAGTTGGGGTTGAACACTGCCATCGATATATGCATATGCATATGCATGGGGTGGTGGCAGAGCCGAATGACGAGTCAGGGTTTTGTTCCGCGGCTCGGAAGGAAAGGATTAGGGTTTGCGAGCATTTGCCGAACAGGGTCCCGACAAAGCAGAGATCAAAGATACAGGAACAGAGGGGAAAGGTTTTGGGTTGACACACTTTAGGATTTCAACAGAGGCAGGATTTGGATAAAAGTTTTAATATGATGCATCTTAACTTGCATTATTAAGAAAAGTTTTTGTTGGCCCTAATTTTCAGGTCTCGGAAAATTGAGGTGTTACACGCCCGCCACGAACGGCGGAGCTTAGACACCAGGGAAGGCATATCGGCGGGGACAACGCCCCTAACCTTGCAGGCGAACGAGAAGAGCCGAGAATCGAAGACCTCCGCGCAACCTGCAACCACAGAACGAAAGGAAAAGGACAGCCGACACTCGCGGAGACGGCGCCGCCGCAACGAAGGCCGCCGAAACCGAGGATCAAGAGCACCACCGCACCAAAAGCGCCAACAATCCGCACAAGAAAGGAAGCAAAAACACCACTAGCTCCTCACCAACGCCGACGAGGACGGCGATGAGCCGAGGTTGGAGCCGGGCGGCTAAAACTCCTGCCGGCACCGACAAACCCGACAAAACGACACCGGAACGGAGGAGCAAAACGGGACCCAACTAGGCCGTATGTACAACCGGGCGGAGGCCGCGTTCCTCCCCACCTCACCGCGCCCGCAGGCGACCGGAAGCGGGGAGGAAAAGCGGCCTCGCCGGGGAGAAGAAGAGGAAGCTAGATTCGCCGCTCTTTCCGCCTCTCGCTACAGTAGCAGGGGGAGGGGAATGTTAAACCTTATGTTCGACTTTCCTTTCATAATATGATTTGTTATGATTCGTTTTTATTATTAGAAGCTTCTTATACTTTTAATCGTGTATTTTACTCGTCCTCGAAGTTTGATATAATCGTTTAACACATTATGTACACGTCTCAGCAGGCGACGGGATCGTGAATACAGGATAGATCAATCGAAAATGATGTCTGTCCCTAGATAGACGTCGGAAGCCTTGGAATCGGCCGGGTCTAGTGGAAAGGCTTGGGATCGGCCGGATCCAGTAGAATCGATGTCCTTTCTTAATTACACATGTTCAGCCACCACCACAGGTAACCAATTCTCACAGTCTCGCACACATGCACACACGCGCACACTGCTCTGTTGTGTGTCTCGTGCACGATCGATGCAGGGGCTCGGAAAGGTTCTCCTTTTTCTTTACGTAAAAAATTTCCTGTAACAACAATTTCTTCTAGTACAACAACATGATTATAACTTGCTTGTTGGTTTGTTTGCTAGCATGCAGCTGGTCAGCTAGCTTGATTGCTAGATGGTACTAAGGGGCTGATTGGTTTGCTGCCAAATTTTGGCACGCCCAGGGTCAGGCAAATGGGCAACATTGGCGTCCGATTGGTTCGGCTCCAATCGTGGGCGCGCCCGAACCCGCGTTGCCACTTTTGCCCAGCGTCCACCACTCCACCCCCTTCTTTCACACCGCTCCGCCCACCCCCCTCCCCCCGCCCACGCCCATCTCTTTCTCCTCAACGCTCACCCCCATTAGGGTTTCCCCTCCTGGCCGTCTCGTCCCCACCGGCACATCACCGGCGACGGTCACCTTGTCCCGCCGGCTGGATATCGTCGACGAGCTCAACGAGCCGGCACAGATCCGTCGACGCCGCCATCTGACGCCTACTCCACGAGCACACCTCCATTGCCGCGGGCCGTCCGACTCCTCCTCCACGAGCGCAGTTGCGTCCCCGCCGCCATCTGACTCCTCCTCCGCTTTGAGGTCGCCCGGCCGCCGTCCAGCATCGACCCCGGTATGCATAGCGATTTTAGGGGCGATCTGGTTTGGTACCTGTCAGGGTTTTTTTTTGGGAGGGGGGGGGGAGCCGGGGAGGCAATTGAGTTGCTACTACTCCAGGAAGCAGCACTAGCTGTTGATCATATGGTCGGCAGCTACTAATTGTTCGGGTTATGCGCAGGCGGTTGCACACGGCGGCATTTGCGACGGTGTCTCCCGAGGAGATCTCAGGTTCAAGCCAAGCGGAAGTGCAGAATTTTGGTGAGATAACCGTCATTTCGGGGGATCTGCTTGCCTGTGTTGTTTAAATCGGCTGTATTTGTTGTTTTTATTACGTATACATTTCAGAACTGGCTGTATCCAGTGGGGTATTTCGGGTTGTGCTTTACAGTCATTATAACCCTTTCCATTAACTTTTACTAGTTCGCTAAAGCCAGCAGGTTCCCTTCCAACATTTTCTGGTGACGCGGAACCAGAACAGTTTCCATTCTGTTGCTCTGGTTTTACGTGCTCAGGTTGCTCAACAAGTGTTGCTCCATTCCTTTTGATTACTTCAGTAGCCACTCCAAGTGCTATTTGGCTCGTCTTGTCAGTTTGCTCACAAGCACTAGTATCCTGTCCAATTTTCCCTGAATGTGGAACTTTGCTGCTAAATTGGCATTTACTTGCTTTGGAAGGTTCACCCAACAAAGCAACACTGCTTTTAGCAACAAATGCATAATTCCACTCTCACATAACTAGGCGAACGTATCTATAATTTTGCACCATAGGTATCAGTATGCTTATTAATCTTAAGTCTGATCTATATACCATTAGATGTTCATGCACGTTTGCGAAAAATTGAATCAAAAAATATTGTTCGTGGACTCTCCTTTTTCTTTGACGTGATGGTGTTAATTCATTCCTTATGAGAGCTGCTATCTTGTTCTGGATCTTGTGAGCCTTGATTAACATTGCTAGTGTTATTTGTAGGTATTTGAATGGGCACTTTCTATTTTAAAGAAGTCAATTGCAGGATGGTTCTAAAAGAACTACATTGCGTCAGGAGGGTCTTGTCTTCTGTAATGGACTCAATAATTTAGTACCTTTATATAATGCACTCCGTATAGTAGTTCATATCATGTGTGTAATGGACTCCGGATTGTAGCACCTTTATGTAATGGACTCTCTTTATTAGTTCATATTATGTGTGTAATGGACTCCCTATTGAACACTGTGTACTCCTTTTATTTTGTCAGAGCATTCACGGTTTCTGAGCTTAGGAAGAAACTATGTGGTAAGAATTATGCTGTTGATACAGTCCAGATATAACTATAAATGCAGGGAACTCTTCATGCTCACCCATGGTGGTGATTATCTATCGTTAGAACTTGTGTAGAGGTTCTACAGCTGGACTGCATGTGATGATGTTCCAGTGGTCTAGTTTGCTATTAGATTTTGGATGGAAAATTCCTTTTGAATATGCTAAGGATTGTAGCTTATTGGTAGCAAACCAATTGCTAGCCCAGGTTTTTTTGCCAACAATTGGCAAGGAAATTGGCAGCGAACCAATTGGTAGCCAAGTTTAGACATTGCCAAAATTTGGCTTGCCAAAATTTGGCATTGGCAAAAATTGGCAACAAACCAATCACACTCTAAATACTTGTCCCACGCAATTCAGTAGACATATATAGCAGCAGCCACACCTGCCACCTGCATGCACGTACACAAAAATTATGTGCTACAGTACTGGCAACTTGCACATTAATTGGCGTTGACCTGTGGTAGCTTAGATTCTCAACTGCATTGAGCAGCTAGCGCACTCGAGCCGACCAGTATGGGATCATCATGTCTACTATGCAGGCATGCTGCACCACGATGAAAGCGAGCTCGTTAACTAAATTGCAGTATTAGAGGGTGTCTGGTTGAGTTTTTCAGCAGCTTTTTATTGGAAAAAGCTGCAATCCAACCAAACGGCCAGCTTTTCAGCAGCTTTTGCCAACGGTAGCTGTGGGCTTTGCAGTGCAAATTCAGCTATTTGGAAAAACTGCCTTCTGCCAGCTTTTTGCAATGTGCTGAAGCTTCAATGCTTAATTTCTAAAATGTTGTAGATGGTTTGGATCAACCAAAAGTTATATGTTCACTTTCCCACAGCCACAGCAGCTTTTCTAGACAGCCAACCAACAGCAGCTTTGTCAAGAGCCACAGCACAACCAAACAGGCCCTTAATTTGGCATGGGTGCTAGCAGATAAGAACAGTATTTCTAAACCTACTCCCTCCGTCCCAAAATATAAAGCACACACGTATTCCAAGATTTATAATTAGATCTATAATATGTTAGTTATATGATAAAAAATGATATCATTAGAAAGTGCTTTTAAAATAAATTCAATAATATCACTTTTGTATCACATAATTAAAATATTATAAGTCTAATAATAAATCTTAAAATACGTACGTGTCTTATATTTTGGGAGGGAGGGAGTATATCTCAATCGATCGATCTGCTCTGCTCCGGTTAAGGTCTGCATGCATTTGCATCTGTGCGACGTTTGTTTGTTTGTTTTGTCTTGTTCTGTTTGTTTGTTTTCGATCGAGTGACGTCTGTTAATTAGAACCGGAGTATATAAGTACAGTAGTCACGTTTTATAAGTATATTATATAGTATATACGAAGCGTTACTTTTTCTGTTCTAAAATATAAGACGTATTTTGATAGGTTAAAATAAAATTTTAATCAATACTTATTTTATTTTATTAATATGTGGTTTATGTGATATAAAACCACAATCATAAGTAAGTATTTTAAATACGAATCTGATGACATCAATTTTATGTCACATAAACTACACTACTACAGATTCCATTTAACGGGACGCCACCTGTACAGACAGCAACTCAAAGCCGTCTGTACAGTGCTTATCACAGACGGTTCAAAAGGCGAACCGTATGAGAAAATGACTACCAGCGGTGGCGCACAAATGGGATGCTACAGTACAAACGTTTTATCGTCTGTACAAATAGCACAAACGGTTCCCAACTGGGACCGTTTGCGCTGCGAAGGATAGCACAGACGGTTCCCAGACGGTAGAAGTTGGGAATCGTCTGTACTATCCCTCACAGTGCAGACGGTTCCCAATTCGGACCGTCTGTGATATTAGTACATACGGTACCCGTTGGGGGACCGTCTGTAATATCCCTCACAGTGCAACGGGGACCATCTGTGATATTAGTACAGACGGTACCAGTTGAGAACCATCTATACCGTGAGGGATAGTACAGACGGTTCCCAACTGTGGTCGTCTGTACTATTAGTACAGGCAGTTCCCAGCTGTGAACCGTCTGTGCTAGATATTTTTAAGTTGGAGTGCTGCTTCGTCTTCAACCTTCGATTCCCGTGCGGAACCGTCGCTTTGCTCCCTCCGCCTCTTCCAAATAAGTACTCCGTTTCCACCTCCGCCCAATCCATTCCCCTCGTGCTCCTTGTCGCCTCCGCAATGGCGAGTCTGCCGTCGTCATCACCGCCGCCGCCCGTCCCATCGCCGTCCGCTGGTCCGCTGACGCCAATTAGTTGGCCATCCAACTACTCGTCGGATGAGGACTCGCCGGCGATAAAGATGATCTCCTCCGACGAGGAGACTAACTGCTCGGCCGATTGGAGTCCGTCGAGCTCCGACAACGACGCCGATTGGATGTCGGAGGAGGAGACCGACGAGGCCGACGACGACGACGACACCGACGACGACAACGACGACGCCGAGGATGAGGACAACGACGACGACGATGATGATGACCAACAGGGCGCCGCCGCCGCCCATGGTTACTGCACCTCGGACGGCTGGGAGGACATCACCGACAACGATGCCGGCTGGGATGACATCGACACTGACAATGATGATGACGGCAACGACAGCGGTCACGGCGACGACACTGTAATGACCCTATTTCTTAACACACGAGATCAGTGAAGATCATCGTGTATAATCGGATTTCTTCTCATAATAAGCATGCATCTAGGTCGTTTATTTTTGGGTCAATTCGAAAACCCTAGAAATGTGACATAAAAACAACTTTAAATAGAGTTGCGAAACCAACTTCACCAAAACATAACCTTAGTGATTTTCCTAAGTCCTAAACGCATCCGAGAAACATCAGGTTTTCAGATCAATTAAAGTTTGGCTTGACTCAATAGAACCTTAGGATCTTGATTGAAACCCTTAATTATTTTTCCGACAGATTCAAATCTACCAAATTGAGTCAATTCTCTTTCCTACAACTAATTGAAATGTCTCATAAAAGAGTTACTGGTATAACCACACGTGTATACAAATTTTTAACAAAGGTTGTGGGAACGATTGAAGTTAGATTTTGCTTAAAAACATTCCTTCAACTACTTCCTCTAAAGCACCAATTTATAGCTCCAATATGAGTTAGGCTGTCTTACGAGCATTCAGAAGAGTTGCCAATGCCGTAAAGACCCTGTACAAGCTTTTCAATTTTGAAAATCCCTTGAACCATTGTTTCTTCATGTGGAAAACTGCAAATAAACTTAAATAGCAAAAGAATAAGCCCTCCTTCCACGTAGCAGGCATGCAGCTCACCATCAGCACCCTTTCTTCTCTCCCAGCGCCGCATCTCTTCTTCTCGGCAACTCCTCTCCCCAATTCTTTCTTCCTCAATTGATTTCTCCGACACCGAAGCTCCCTTTCCTCCCCGCCCATGGCGGCGCCTCCGTAGCCACCAGCCCGAGCACCCCGTCACCGGTGCTCTACCACCGGCAGCTCCCCAATCCCACCGTCTCCCCTAGCGCCACCTCGCCACTGCTCAAGCCGCCGCCCCACCACGAAGCTCCTCCGCAGCTCGTCCTCCCCACCGAGCATCTCCTGGCCGGCGCGTCGTCCAACCGGCCGGTCCTCCCTCCGCTCGCCCCTCCCTCCGGGATGCCGCCGCCGCTCTAGGTCTCGCCGCGCCGCTGGCCTCCTCCACCGTGAAGAGCGCCGCCGTCGTTCCCATCGGAGCGCCGTCGCCGTCGACTTTATCTTCCCCGCCTCGGACCGCCGCCCTTGGCGTCCTCGTGGCCTCCGAGCTCTCCCTCAGGACCAGCCCCGCCAGCGCCGTCGTCCAGGCCTTCTACCCCAAGCTGCCCCTGGCACCAACCGCCGCCGCCACAGACGCCTTCCCCGCCCACCTGACCCAGTGAAGCTCCATTCCGGCACTCCCTGCCTTTCCCGCTCGGTCGCCGTCGGTGAGCTCCTTACCGTGTCGCACGACCGGCGCAAATCTTGATTAGCAGTACTTCGCGCTTAAGACAACTTAAACGAGCTAATGGTTCAATGATGCAAATTAACAGTGATGAGTGCAATTGGTGTACTATTTTGTTGCAACTAATCAAATCAAGCAGTTAATTAGGTTAGGTTGTTTTAGCTGCTAGATTGGTGGTTAATAGTTAGCAAAATCGTTAGCAGTTAAGAATTGATTAAATCCAGTCGACACATGGTTGTTAAGTGATCAGTCTGCTACATATGTATATAAATATGTATATGAGTACTTTTCCTGAATTCCTGTGGTTGTTAGTTAAGACTTACCAATCTGCTAATCATTTTAGTTACCTGGTATCGGACATTGTTTTTGGTTAATGATAACCCGTGTAGTCAAGATGTAAAATCAGAACTAAACAATGGTTATCACAATTAGGTGTACTACTAAAATGATCAGTTAGTTCATTCGGTTTGCTTAACCAGCAGCTCCCAATATTGTTGTGCGCCACTTTTAGCTAGTGCAGTTAGTTACTTATTAATGCGTGGATGAACACAATTGAAATGCTAAAGAACGGTTGCTTAGTTACTACATCGATGTCAGTCAGTTGTAGGCGACATACTTCATATTCATGGTAAATATTGATCAGCTACTTAGATTGTCCTTATACCAGTTAGCTGAAACTAATGTATTTAAGAATTCTGATTAGAGGAACTATGTTGGGGTCTTGATCAGACCCTTCAGAACTCAGCTGACCTCTAATGTATGTTCTAGTAGTTACCCTACGCCTGTCAAGTCAACTTCAGCAACAGCTAATTGGGGTAATATCACACTAAGTGCTATGATCGATTAAAATGAAATTAATACTCGCTATTAAAATTGGTCCATTGCGGTACTGATTATAGAACAGGTTAAGCAAACTAAAGACACAAGTGGATTGCGAGGTAACTAGGTACTATGTGTTACCACAGAAACATAACTAGCAACTGTACCTGCTAATCAGTGAGGAAGTTTGGACATGTTCCATGTGCTGGCAGTTATGATAATCAATTAAGTGAAGTTAGGGGGTTGTTCACAACCAATGACCACAAGCTGTAGTGATTAGATAATAGCAGAGCTGATAGTAAATTGTAAGTAACACATACCTAGTGCATCAATAACCACCAGGTGTAGGAGTACGTAAACTAATAGTTAATTATGGTGCGACGACCTTCAACTACTACATAAATCAGTTAAAGGCATGACTAAAAACCTAAGTATTCAAACTATCACGTCAGCTTACTTAATAAACAAAGGAAACGGATTTAGAGATGATATGTATACAACCTAGCTAACCACTTAGCCATACCAGTGTCCAATTAAGTAAGTATAACTAGCCGATATATTTGTATGCATATATATATGGTAGTCTACTTCATCATTTAACCCTTCGGCCAAGTAAAATGCTTACACACCAATGTCCTTAACGAACCTCACCAGTCATACTATGGGACTAGAATTTACCTAAGTAACAAACTTAATTCACAAAGTTCTCCTTACTGAGAAGAAAACAGGAAATGCTAAATTTGGTTAAACTTGTAAAACTCATAGAAAATGCATACGGCCTCCAAATACACGTATACTAGAGAATCTGGCTTAGCAGTAAAAGTTTAAAATGTTGGTATCGTACCTTGCCTAAGAACTAGTATATAGTCATATCATCATGCTCTCGTATGCTACAGCTATGAATCATTTTGAAGGTTAAATCATCCTCAAGTTTAACCGATAAAACATTGAAATCACTATAATTTGAGATGTATAACTCTAAATCAAACGATTCAAGTTGCGTTAGCTCCGTAATAACATTTAGTACATATTAAGATGCATTTCATACACCAATTCATATCATTTCTTGCTGGTATTGATTGCATATCCCTTTTTGTCGTTTTTCTGCTTTTCGGTATTCTTATTGTTAGAACCGGGCAACGAGGAGTATCACGAAAGTGAACCTCAATACAACCAAGGGTTCGACCAGCAAGGCAAGCTCTGCAAAAGCTCGCTAAGATTCCTAACTTCTTAAGTTTTGGTTTTGAATAAGTGTTGTGATTGTTGTTCATTACTTTCGGATCATGATTGTGATGTCGGTCACTAGTCTGAGTTGGGTTGATGGCTGGTCCATGTGTTCGAGTTAAAGTTGGGATGGGGTGTCACGGATGAGTCGAGGACCAAGGTAATATGCACCCTAGTCGTCTCCAGTCGGTTCCTGCAGGGCCGAAGGCGAGGTAGCATATGTACCTTAGTCGGATCCCCAGTCGATTCCGGGAGTGTCACTACCTGTGGTCTTGGTAATCGAGGGACGAGGTAATATGCACCCTAGTCGTCTCTAGTCGATGCCTGCGGGATCGAAGACGAGGTGACATATGTACCCTAGTCGTACCCCCAGTCGATTACTGTTCTCAGATATGTCTAGATCCGAAGGTCGAGGTAGAGGTCCTACCCCAGTCGTCCTCTAGTCGGAGTAGACTTCAGTTTTGTCAATTGGCTAGGTCTCGGTTGACTAGCTTGATATTGACTTTACGTCTTATTGACTTGTGATGATTATCATGGATAATGCATGGATGATTCACTTATTATGGTTGATCTGAGATGATTGGTTTATCATGCTCATGAACTGTTATTACCTTTCTCGTTAATGTTCATGCCATGTTTAATCCATTGATAATGCCATGCTTACCTGTTGTGTTAAAAGCTTATTCCTTGCCATGCTTAAGTGAGTTGGGATGAGCCTACAAAGCATCTTGCCAGTACGAAAGTACTGAGGGAATTTGATTCCTAATTGTTGCAGGTGAACCTTCGGTAGGAGAATACTTCAATGCTGCCAATGCTGATTTTGATGCTTAGCTTGCGTAGGTTTGCATCTTAGGTCAACAAGGGGTTATGGGTACACTTTATTGGAGATGGTTGTGGTAGCCATCTCGGGTATTTTAATGTGTTTCCGCTGCTTCCCTTGTTGTTATTTTGCATGTTATTCGACTTTCAGGTCGAGTTGTATGTAAGTTAAATACTGCCCCGAGTATGGGATGTGTTATAATTATCTGGTAATCCTTCTCTAGTAGAGTTTTGTTGTGATATTGAGTTGTTATTGTGGCTGTCCATACACCGTGTGTGTATGAATTGAAGTGTATGGGTTAGTCGTGAAGAATTAGTGTTGTTCTCCCAGTTCGGTTAGCGGGACGATGTTCGGTTGAGTGACCCGCCAGCTGAGATGCGTTGGCCGGCTAGGCAGGGTGTGGGTGATGGTACCGGGCCTTCGGGTGACTCACCAGTCTCCGGACTGGGTTAGAGTGAGGGTACCATTGTCGGGCTCCTCCGAAGTCATTGTGTTGATCGAACGCGAGAAAGACGCTAAGTCTTCACCGGACTTCGGGAATCGTATGTGGCTTTTGGAAGTTTGATCGCTTCCGGCCGGCTTGACCAACGGTGAAGGCATGTGACATTGGTAAGCGTATGGTGCGTTGATCAGGTGTTGGACCACTCCGCCTCGGTGTGTACGGCGCAGGTACCGTGCCACCAGGTCGACTGGTTACTCGGTCCTTGGCGATCATTCGTTCCTTAAATCATATGTGATTCCGGGGTCCGTGACAGACACGGCCTCCACAGCGACGACGGCGCGATCGGCCCCGCCCAGCAAGAAGCGTAAAATTAATTAGATAGTTAATTAGTGCACTAATTACTAATTACTAGTACTTTGTAAAAATTAATAGTACTTTGTATTAATATTACTACTACTTCAATTAATATTAGCCTATATTACTACTGTGTTCAAATATTAGCGTACCGTGTTCTATTTCGATCGTTCGATCTCCAAAAATAAAAAATATATCACATACGGTTCCAAACGCGAACCGTCTGAGAAAATCGATGGCGAACAACCGGGACGGCACAGTACAGACAGTTTCTCATAGGAGCCGTCTGTACAAATTCCACAGTACAGACGGTTCCCAACTGGGACCGCCTGTAATATTAGTACGGATGTTTCCTGTTGGGAGCCGTATGTACTATCCTCCACAGTATAGCCGGTTCCCGGTTGGGAACCGTCTGTGCTTGTACAGACGGTTCCCAACTTGGAGCCGTCTGTACAAATAACTACATAAGCTCACTCCTAGCTCGATTCACCGCTATCGCCATTGTCACCGGTCCTCTTCCTGACCTCCTCTCGAGCCGCCCGCACATGCAGCCGCACCAGGAAGAGCCGGCGAACCTCGTGCTGGAAGGAATCAAGCTCGGGGCACTGCAAGCCTTGCTCGCCGATGACCTCACTGAGCTGCCCGCCGCCGCTCGCCGTCGCCGCCATCATCTCCGACCTCCCCAATGTCGGCCGACTCTTCCTATAGCTCCACGGTGAGCCACAGAACTTTCCCGTGCCCTTCCCCCCCTTGATTCCATGCTGGATGATCGAGTCCCCTCGGTAGCTAGCTAGCTCGATCGCTTTGTGCCATTCAGCTAGTTGGGAAAAAGAAAAAAAGAAAAGAAATGTGGGACCCATGTGTCATAGAGAGAAGAAAAAAGAAAAAGAAAAATTAATATGACAGAGGACCCCACTTGTCATGCTCAATGGCTAAGTTAGGCTGAGTAAGAAAAGCTTTTCATATTTTTGATTTTCTGAGAAAAAACAAGAAAATGCTAAAAATGCTTTAAACTTCTAAAAATAATAGAAAATTCATACGAACTCGAAATGAGGTGATTCTTTTTTCTAAATTCATCATTTAATCTGTAGAATTTTATGGCATAACTTTTGTTCATGTTACAGTGCTGTAAAATTTTGAAAATGACCAAAATACCCTTAAACTCAAAAATTGAAGTATGATTTTTAGAAAAATCATGCTAGCTCCAAAAATAATATATGTTGCACCAAAATTGAACTTTTGATATATGTTGTATCTTGGCTTCATTTTATTCGTGCATCAACATATAAAATTTTGACATATATAGAAATGTTGCTTTCTTAGAATATTTAAATAATTAGGTACTGACTTTATTTGAGTTTTGCATAGTTGGGTTTACGTACGAACTTTATTACATGAATATTACCTTGGTAGCTCCTTTTTTCTATGAAAAGCTAGGAGTACTCTTTGTTTTATTAGGTCAATTTAACATTAATTTACTTGTTCTGCAGCCCGTGTAGCAAGATGGATCAGGGGTGGATGTACGGTTCTCGTACGAACCAAGGGTACCTTGATGGTGTGACGAATTTTCTGACAGCTATCAAGGAGGATAGGTTGAAGAAGGGTGTTCAATTTATATATTGTCCTTGTTTGCGATTGTAGAAATGAGAGATCATTTCTCGGACAGAACTCAGCCCTACAGATCCAAGCGCACTTGATTATTAGGAGCTTCAAACCAGACTACACGTGTTGAACCAAACATGGTGAGGAGCAGAACATGTTACACGAAGACGTTCGTATCGTCGAAGAACCCGAAGTCACCGAAAGGAAAGAAGATGAAGTGGAAGTAGGTGCAGACGATGATTGTGGCGGCGCGGAGGAAGTAGGTGCAGACGATGATTGTGGTGACGCAGAGGACGATAATAGGTTGGATCAGATGCTGCGCGATGCTGACGTGAACTTTAATATTGAGAGAGACTTAAACAAGTTCTTGTGCTTGATTGAGGACTCCGAAAAACCTTTGTTCCCGGGTTGCAAGCCAGAATACACAAAGCTATCATCCGTGCTCGAGCTGCTTAAATTGAAAGCAAGCTATGGTTGGTCAGATAAGAGTTTCACGACGCTCTTAGGTCTCCTATCAGAGATGCTTCCAGATGGAAACGAGCTGCCCAAAAACACATACCGAGCAAAACAGGTTGTTTGTCCATTGGGGATGGAGGTAGAAAGGATACATGCATGTCCGAACGACTGTATCCTGTACCGTAATGAATTATCAAACTTGTGTTCATGTCCAGTGTGCAAAGCATGTTGTTACAAGCGTAAGAGTCAACTAGACGACGAGGAGTCTATCATCGAGTTGAAGAAAGAAATTCCCGCTAAGGTGGTGTGGTATCTGCCCGTAATTCCGCGTCTGAAGCGTTTCTTTGCGAATCCAAAAGAGGCCAAATTATTGTGCTGGCACTCGGAGGACTATAAGGAAGATGGAATGCTAAGACACCCCGCCGATTCCGCGCAGTGGAGAAACATCGACATGATCTTCGAAGACTTCGGTGCGAAACCGAGGAATATAAGGTTCGCGTTGAGCACGGACGGAATGAATCCTTTCGGCAACATGAGCAACCAGCACAGCACTTGGCCAGATGCTCTTAGTATGTACAACCTACCACCTTGGCTGTGTATGAAGCGGAAGTACATCATGATGTCGCTGCTTATCCAAGGGCCGAAGCAACCTGGGAATGATATAGACGTATACCTAAGACCTTTGGTGGAAGATCTGAAAACACTTTGGAATGAAGGGGCGCAGGTATGGGATGCGTACAAACAAGAGAACTTCACCCTACGCACCATGTTGTTCTGCACGGTCAATGATTTGCCTGCCCTACGTAACCTTTCGGGCCAGAATAAAGAACCAGACAAGGCTTGCCCTTAGTGCTTGGATGGTACTGCGAGTAGGTGGCTGGCCCACTCCCGTAAAACGGTGTTCATGCGCCACCATAGGTTCCTTAACAGGAATCACTCGTACCGCAATATGAAGGAACAATCTGACGGGATGAGGGAGAGAGGTTTATTTCCAAGGCATTACAGCGGGCAAGAGGTGTACAATATGGTTAAGGATATGGATGTTGTCCTTGGAAAGAGTGGTAAAAAAGTGCAGGCCGGTGGCATGTGGAAGAAGAAATCAATATTTTAGGAGTTACTGTATTGGCGGCACCTTGAAGTTCATCACTGCATCGACGCCATTCATGTAGAGAAGAATGTGTGTGACAGCTTAATTGGTCTCTTACTTAATATTCCAGGGAAGATGAAGGACGGCCTCAACGCACGTCGCGACTTGGTTGACATGAAGATTAGGCCCGAGTTGGCACCTAAGCCCTCCCAAAAAGGCAGAACAAGGCTTCCTCCGGCCTGGTATAACCTGAAAAAGGCCGAGAGGACTGAACTGTGCCGGTGCTTGCAAGGTGTGAAAGTTCAGTTCGGTTACTCCGCCAACATCTCGAAACTTGTTTCGATGGAAGATCTGAAATTAGTTGGCATGAAGTCCCATGATTGCCATGTGTTTATGATACAGATGATTCCTGTTGCAATCCGAAATATCCAGCCGAGCTATCTCCGAGACACAATCATTAGGCTGTGTTACTTCTTTAACACAATCTCTCAGAAAGTCATCGATCCCGAAGCACTAGATGTTTTGCAGGCTGATGTGGTGAAGACACTATGTCATCTTGAGATGTATTTTCCTCCGTCGTTTTTTGATATCATGGTCCATGTTATCGTCCACCTCGTGAGAGAGATAAAGATCTGTGGACCGGTATTTCTACGTCAGATGTACCCGTTTGAGCGGTACAAGGGAATTACTACGTACGAAACAGATCTCGTCCAGAGGGCAACATCGTCGAAGGTTACACAACCGAAGAGGTGGTCGAGTTCTGCATCGATTACATGGACCAGCTCAAACCAATAGGTGTGCCTGTGTCTCGCCATGAGGGGAGACTGGATGGCAAAGGGACCATAGGGAGGAATCACTCATTGCTAACTACGCGGCGTTATCTCAAACCCATTTCACAGTCTTGCAACACATGACTGAAGTGGCCCCGCATATCAACATGCATAAGGAAGAGCTACGCAGAGAGAATCTAGGTCGTACGGAGGCTTGGCTCACTAGACAGCACAACCACAGCTTCAACAACTGGTTGCAGGTCCGAATTACTAATAGTTCAACTGAGGAGAATATTGGTTGGTTGGCAAGATGGCCAAGTCACACAATCCTGAAATTTGAAGCATACGACATAAATGGGTACACCTTTTATACCAGAGCACAGGATAGGAAGAGCATGGTACAGAACAACGGTGTCCGCATAGATGCCTTCCAAGACAAACGTGGGGTGTCTGCGTACTACGGGTACATTGAGAAGATCTGGGAACTCGACTATGTACGTTTTAAGATCCCCCTCTTTCGGTGCTGCTGGGTCGCACTCTCAAGTGTTAAGGTCGACAAGTACGGCATGACTACAGTGGACCTCAAGCGTGCCGCATACAAAGACGAACCATTTGTACTCGCTAAGCAAACTGTTCAGGTATTTTATGTCCAAGACTCGGCAAATCAGAAACTTCACGTAGTCCTCTAGGGGAAAAGAAGGATTGTCGGAGTTGAGAATGTCGTGGACAAAGAAGAGTACAATCAATTTGATGAGTTCCCTCTCGGAGACGGCACCGCGCTGAACGAAGAACAACTACCGATCGGGGCCACTTGCTATCTGCGCGTCGATCATCAAGAAGTGCTGGTTGTTAAAGGACATTAGGTTATTTTGTATGGTGTAACTCGTTGTTATGTATCTATTTTAAGGGTTATAAGGAAGAACTATTAATGCATAAATAGGTTTACAATTTTCAAAATTTTCCATAATACTAACATGGAATATAGTTATACCAATGATTTGCACATATTAAAATATGAATTTACAAAAAAAAGTTCAACTCATTTGGAGTTCATATGAATTTTCTATGATTTTTACAAGTTTAAGTCAGTTTTTGCATTTTGTGTACTTATTACAATATGTAATACCTTTCGTACTGATTCTCCCCGAGGCTAACAGAATGACAAGTGGGGCCGAAGGTTGGCTCTGGCAGGTCACAATACCTGTCTGTAATCCTTGTACAGACGGCTCATAGTACAGAGCCGTCTGCACGAATAATAGTACAGACGGTTATCTACCATGAGCCGTCTGCACTATTAATAGTGCAGGCGTCCCGCCTACAATACTAGTACAGACGGTTCTACATACAATAGTACAGACGGTTCTGTACTACGAGCCGTCTGTACTATTATAAGGTCAAGCGTCCCGCTGTAATATTAGTACAGACGGTTCAAACCGTCTGTACTAACAGTATTACATACAGTTCTGTTCTACGAGCCGTCTGTAATATTGTTAGACAGACGGTTCTGTGTTGCGAACCATCTCTATAGCCGTTTTAGTAAGTACCAGTCGAATTTCGCAAACTCTCATCTCTTCCCAAACCCTCGCCACCACTCCCGCTCTCTCGCCCTAGGTTTTGACAACTTCCCGCCCTGCTCCTCTGCTGCACCCACCGCCGGTTCCCGACGCCCTCCTCCCCGACGATCTCCTCCCCGTCGGCCTCCTACCCGCCGGCCTCCTCCCCGCCGGCCTCCTACCCGTGCTCCTCCCCAACGACGTCCTCCCCGCGCTCCTCCCGACGACCTCCCGAGTCGCCGCCGCCACCCGACCACTTCCCCGACTGACGGCCTCCCCGACCTCGGATTCCCAGGTAAGCCCCCTCCCTATTCTAGTCCGCCGCCTCCCGCCTCCGCTTCCAGATCCTGCGCCTTCCCTGCGCCCTCGCCAGACGACCCCTCTCCCACGGACCTACCACAGGGCTCGACGAGGAGGCGCAGCTCAGCCTCAGGCGCCAGCGTCTTCCCGAGGAGGCGCAGCTCATGCTTGTTGGATTTGGTCACCGTTGCAGCTAGCAGTGAGCATATTGGTGTATGTTAGTGCCCATGCTTGTTGGATTTAGTCACAATTGCAGCTAGCAGTAAGGCTTGTCTAGTTGTTTGCCTGATACTAATGGATAGATAGTACATGGGTGTGTTGCTTGCTTGCCTTGTTAAGTAGATCCACCGCAACATGTGACTCTGGTTTAGTATCTAGCAGTAAAGAATGTTTGAGTCAAAGTAAATTGAAACTCAATTCATGAGTGCATAGAAGTTCGATGAAAAACAAGGCAATCTTTATTTTGTGATCTCTATGTCCAAATGAAGCTTATAATGTAAATGAGGGTGTGTTTGGTTGCTGCCTAAACGAAGGAACTCAAAAGGAGGAGTCGACACGTGAAAGGAAGCCATCAAGACTACGAGCAGGAGCAACATAAAGAGGCCAAGATGAAGAAATTAGTTACGGCTCTTAGTAGAGGCAAAATGTTCTAACATCTTAGAAACAATACTCATCTTAATTATTCTCTGCTCTCTACATGAATGCATATGTCTATGTTGGTTATCTACTGAAAGAAAAGATATTGCATTTGATCTATAGCTTCTTCCTTTTGTAATATGTACCTCCAGTGGAAAAACATATATCATCTTGCTCTTAGTCTCTTATCACTATTCTTACAAGCACATGTATATCAGCTTAGCAATTGAAGAACATATATTCTTACAATCACAGATATTGCATGAACTTTGATAGTTTTGGATTTATGTGCTTTCATAGTGAATAAACTTATAAGATGGCGTCCGGAGATGAACTGAAGTGCCTCTGGCCTCTTCTCGTCAACAAGATGAGCAGGACTTGTCTCCTCAACCAGCTCAACCGTTGCCTGAACAACATGCAGAAGCCTCATCTCATGAGCAAACCGACGAGACGGGTGGGCAGAAGCGAAAGCGAGGTGGCCGAGGCAAAAATCAAATGCCGAAGGATCACTACACGATAACTGATGTCAGTGATGAGGGTGTGCCCACATTGCCTCTGCAGGCTCAGGCGGCATTCCGTAGAGCATGCGCTTCACTTGCGAGGACAAAGGTCCAAATAACGTACCCCAGCTGGCTGTCAGTGCCGAATACGGAGAAAGAGTTCCTGTAGGACACCAACAAAGCACAATTCGACTTCCCCGAAGGTACCGAGAAGGCCGTGGAAAGACGGGCAAAAGCCAAGATGGGCAAGGTGTGGAAGACCTTCAAGAGCAAGCTTTACAACATGTACGTGAAGAACGATCTTATGCCCTATAGGCAGGACCCGAACACTTATGGGTACTTAGAGGATCAATGGGCAGAATTTGTGGAGAGGTGCACGTCGGAGGAATTTGTGCAGCGGAGTGAGGCAAACAAGGCGCGGCAGGCATGCAATGTTCACCCCCACAGGCTCGGCACCGGTGGGTATGCGTGCAAAGAGTTGGAATGGAGAAGAGAGGCCGAGCAAGCATCTCAGGAGAGTCGCGAGACACCCTTCTCCCAGATCCCAGAGAGGTAGGCCCGGAACTGGTATCGCGCGAGGGCCAACATCTTGGCTGATGGCACCGTCGCCTTCAGCAAGCCCGAAACCGTCGAAGTGGACGTAAACATCCTGCGACTGTCACAAGAATCCTCTCAAGGAACTTTCCAAGCAGCCAGGGAAAAAAGATATACTAACCTCGGCTCTGGGAAACAAAGAGCACCCGGGTAGAACGCATGGCGTGGGGGGTCACGGTTCCATGGAAGTTGGGATTCCTCGACAATGCGGGTTCGTACAGGAGTCGGAGGAGAACCAAAGCAGAGCGCGAGGCAGCCGAGCGTGAATGGATGAAAAGAGAGCTGATGGAAGAAATATATGCAGGCCTGGAAGAAAGGATCGATGCAAGGGTCGAAGAACGGGTATGGCAGCTAAGGCAAACGGATGCAGTCGCCGCGGAAGAACACAACCCCGGAGCATCATCCCCACAGGCTCAGCACTGGAGTAGCTGCGCTTCTGTGGAAAATGAGCTAGCTGAGGACGTCAATGAACCAGCTCAGGACAACTTTCCAGATGACGTCCGCACCGCCGACTTACCTTTCGAGGACATTACAGGTGACGTCCGCAGCGACACATTACCTGTGGACGACATATCGGTGGTAACCAAGTGCAAGCTCCTCGTGCCCAGCAGTTTTGGCTCGGATCACATGGTTGAGGCTGGCACGGGGTTAGCATTTCCAGCAGCTGAAGCGGCCAGTGTGCACGGAGTTCCGCTAGCGGCGGGTAACGCCAAGGTGACAGTGGACATGGTGCACGTGAATATGTCGTCCTACCCACTTCCTGTACGCCTGGAAAACGATGTCACGACACTGGGGCAGGCCATTAACGCGTTCATCCAGTGGCCAAAGAAGTACATTTCCCTGGTTGCCCCTCCACCCCCTGCACGGCCGCTATCTCCGATACGTGACAGTAAAGATTTCTCATTCCGTGGTCCTCCGCCGAAGGTTAAATCCGCTTCGGCACAATCTCAGCGGTCCAGCAAATCTGGGCAACAGGCCACCAAGTCGACTCCACAAGCTCAGCGTAGGGCCACCAGAAATACCAAAAATTCGGCCAAGGGCAAAGAGGTAGAAGAAGAACCCGAGATAAGAGTCTACACGGAAAGATAGCCGCTAGTGACGCGGGCGGAGTTAGAACGACTCGGTTGGGCAGCTCAGATTGTGCACGAGTTTTACATGAAGAGATCCAACGAGGAGAGAGAGCTTCCTCAAAATATCGGTGCCAGGTTCGAGCGGCAACATTTCCTCCATCCAGGTGGAACCTTCACCGTCGAGTTCAAGGATTTATCCAACCTATACCGTCACGACACCCTCGATGTCAGCCTGTTAAGGTGCTGGACACTGTAAGTGTTCTGAATCACGGTTTATGCTAAGTGAACTACCTAACTCATTGATACGCTCTTTCAATAACACTACTCTTATGTGTAGACATATGCTTCAAGAGGCTAGGACAGATAATCGTAATATCAGATTCCTCGATCCACAAGTGGTCATATCCACAATGGTCCAACACAACCCGGAGGAGGTCGAGGATTACATCTCGGAGGCCATGCTTGTTCTCTGTACTAAGCACCTCATTCTTCTACCGTACACCTACGACTTCCACTGGATGCTCGTTTGTATCGACCCACAACGTCAACATGTCATGTACTTCGACTCCAGGGACTACCCACCTGAGAAGTACGCAAATTTGACGAGGGTGCTCAATGGGGCATTCAAGATGTACGTTTCCAAGGGGGGCCTGTAAAAACAGCAAAAACCGAACCGACCCACCGATTTCATTTTCCGGTAATAATTCCTCTCTCGCCCATGAATAATGACCTCGCATGTTCTAGTATGTATTCGGTAAAACTAAATTTACCCTGCACGTAATCGTGATTTCTGCAGTGCCACAAGCAGCTGCCGGGCACCAACCTCTGTGGATACTATGTCGCGACATATATGATGCAGATCGTTAGCTCTAGTCCGGTAGATCCGGAGGTTAGTGTCATTACACCATATTCAGTTACATTTTCATCGTTCTGACGTTGTGTCTAACCTATTTTAGTTTTCTTTTGTAGACATTTAAGTTTCCTAGAGATGAGCTCAACAGTGAGGACGTCCGGTATGTTCAAAGACGGTTAATAGGTTTCATACTATCCCAGCTGTTGAAGGAGACCGGAGAATTCCATTGTCCTCAAAATTTGCACATGACTTAAGAGTTTTTTGTCCCTAAGAATTCGTGAATGACGTTTAATGTGATTACGGATGAGTTACTACTTCTGAATGACTTTGTGGCTGAGAATGATGCTTAATATTTGCTTGCGAATGAAAAAGTTTGAGATCAATGACTATACGCCATGCCGCACTGCTGCCGCACCGTCGCCCTGCCGCACTGCTGCCGCGGCAGGGCGGCGGTGCTGCAGCTGCTGCCGCGGCAGCTGTGCGTCAGGGCGACTCGCAAGAGTACAGACGGTTCCAGGTCTAGCACCGTCTATACAAATTCTTTGTGCAGACGGCTCTACGAATAGAACCGTCTGTACAAAGTTTTTTACAGATGGCTCCAGCCCTAGAACCGTCTGCACAAAGAATTTGTGCAAACGGTTCTATTCGTAGAGCCATCTGTACAAATGCTTTGAACAACACCTCAAAAGCGTTTGTACAGACGGCTTTGTATCTAGAACCGTCTGTACAAACACTTTCGGGGTACTGTTCAAAGCATTTGTGCAGACGGCTCCCAACTAGAATCGTCTGTGCTACTCGATTTGTGCAGACGATTCTTGTTGAGAACCGTTTGTACTACTCGATTTGTGCAGACGGTTCTATTTGGGAACGGTCTATACTAGTAGATTTGTACAGACGGTTGAAGATCTGTCTGTACAAACTTGATTTGTACAGACTCTTTTGTACAGACGGTTCGTACAAATGATTTCGGTAGTAGTGCTAGGTACTAATAAAGTAACTGTTAATTAAAATCTCATCTTAACTAATTAAAATATATCTTATATTCTAGTACGAGGAAGTAGCTCTCTACGTGTGAGTGACTTTTGTTAATTAGAATACCGTCTGTACAAACCTGATTTGTACAGACTCTCTTGTACAGACGGTTCGTACAAATGATTTCGATAGTAGTGCTAGGTACTAATAAAGTAACTGTTGGTTAAAATCTCATCTTAACTAATTAAAATATATCTTATATTCTAGTACGAGGAAGTAGCTCTCTACGTGTGAGTGACTTTTGTTAATTAGAATCGGAGTAATTACGGTACTAACGTTTTGTATAGTATAGTATATAGTATATACAATGCATATGCTCATTATAAGTACAGTAGAACCGGAGTAGCTCTCATTTGCGTCTGTGCGACGTATATTTGTTCGTTGTTTGTTTCTGCTGCGAGTGACGTTTGTTAATTAGAACAAGAGTAAGTACTTGATAGGTTAAAATAAAATTTTAACTAATAATTATTTTATTAATATACAATTTATATAATATAAAATTATAGTAATAAGTAAGTATTTTTTAATACGAATCTAACGATACTAACTTTGTGTCACATAACTACATATTAATAAAATAACTATTGATTAAATTATTATCTTAATTAATTGAAATATACTCATTATTAGCCCTTATTAATCTGTACTTTGACTCGTCATAAAAGCCGGAGACGTCAATCAATATCATCTTTTCAGCTTTAATCAATGCATGGATGGGTAAACAAAGCCGTCGTCTTCAGAAATCATGTTTGTGCTTTGTGTTGAACTGTTTGGCGGGCCCTTTAAGGCATGTATGTAATAGTTAATTGCCAGATTTTCGTGTCATGGGCTGTTAGATCCGAGGGCGGATTGTGAACAGGAGTATTTTTTTATTTTCACGGACATGAACAGGCGTATATTCACAATCAGGAAAATATTAGACAGTTAATTTTAGTTCTTCTGTCGGTACCAATAGAGAGAATTTGATTGGAAATTAATTAAGACGGAAAAGTCAGTGCAGACGATATCTAGAGGAGCTAGCAAGATGTACGTGTATATATACAGATCCATGTGTTAGAATTTAGTGAATAAAGGACCGGGAAATCTTTGTGACAATCAGGACATTAAGCACACACATATCGATCATAGCTATTGATCACCGATGATTATGGCTACTTGTTAGCTAGATTGAAAGAAACCTCTCTTGAATCAGCGCTCCAAAGAGGAGACATCGGTTGGTTGCGAGATGGTGATTTTTGTTACTATTAGTGATCGAGATGGTGATTTTTGCTACTATTAAAGTTAGCGTTACTATTAGTGATCTATGGCAATTTTTGCTTGTTAGCTAAGCTAGGTTGGGGAAAAAATTCTGAGAAATCGATTCAGAGCACCAGGCAGAAGAAGTGGAGTACTTATTTGGAAGAGGCGGAGGGAGCGAAGCGATGCGTGCGAAGACAAAGCGGCAGTTCCGCACAGGAATCGGAGGTTGAAGACGAAGCGGCAATCCGACTTAAAAATATCTAGCACAGATGGTTCACAGCTGGGAACTGCCTGTACTAATAGTACAGACGGCCACAGTTGGAAACCGCCTGTACTATCCCTCATAGTATAGACAGTTCCCAACTAGTACCATCTGCACTAATATAACAGACGGTCCCCGTTGGGAACCATCTGCACTGTGAGGGATATTACAGACGGTTCCCAACGGGTACCGTCTGTACTAATATCACAAACGGTTTGAATTAGGAACCGTCTACACTGTGAGGGATAGTATAAACGGTTCCAAACTTGTACCGTCTGTACTAATATCACAGATTAGTACAGACGGTACAACTTGGGAACCGTCTGTGCTATTTGTATAGATGGTTCCTACTGTAGCGTTCCGTTTGTGTGCCATTGATGGTAGTCATTTTTTCAGACGGTTCGCGTTTTGGACCATTTGTGATAAGCACTATACAGACGGCTCTGAGTTGCTGTCTGTGCAGGTGGCGTCCCGTTAAATGAAATCTATAGTAGTGTAGGTACATACGTTTTTTCTCTCTTTTCCAAGATGACAACGTCAGACCTGTTGACTAGAGCTTCTTAACGTACCTAAGTACGTTTGAGGTTTGGCACGTGCGTGTGTGTGCGCTAGTGTACGTACGCCGTATACACTTGGAAAATATACAACTCGTGCATGCCTAGATTGTAGGTCGCGCAAGTGCAAAGATGTAGCGTGTCTGTACGTACGGCTGCCAACACTGTTTAGCCAAAGCAGGTTTCTGGGACATGCCATCACCCATCAGTTGCACGTAGTAGGACGAGTTGGCCGGCGCAGAAAATGTGGATTCGGCGGCTGCTTGTCGCCGAATCGTGGCCCGTTTCACTCGTCGTGCAGCGCCATCATCACTCGCGTTTTCCGCTGGGCCGAGCCCTCGAGGCGAGCGACTCACCGTCAATGGGTCTCTCCATGTGTGCCACATGGAGCGAGAAGAGAGTGTGCCCCTCGTCATCTTCGTCATCCCACACGACGCTCAGAGGTAATGAGGTGGAGACAGAACCGGCGAAGACCTCACAATGAATTAGGGTTTAGGGTTTAGAGCATCGCTAGAGGCTGAGCCAACGCACAAATAAGCTGTTGACCATCCGTTGCCAGAGGCGACATAAATCACGGTGCTCACGATGCTCACCGGAGTTAGAGACAGGTCATCAGAGTTGGGGGAGAAGAGCACGGCGTTGTTACAAAAGAGGAGGGCCGTTGGACTGGAGGGTTGCAAGCTCCCGTTCGTCCTTCTTGTCCTCCGCGCGAAAAAGAAGACCAGAACATGTCAGGGGCCCCCCTGGTGTTCGCTGGAACTTGGGAAGGCCGCCCATCTCCTAGCCCTTTCTTTGGACCAGTGGCTCTAGACATGAAGTGCTTAATGCTGTTGGTGACCGCTGCTATGGTGGTGTATGCGGTGAAAATTGCCGCGAACACTGAAAGAGCTGGTCCGTGCTGTTTCAGGACTCAAAGTTGCAGCAGATGGCTCACTACACTGGACTTTTGGAGAGCAAGATCTGGCAGGCCCCAAAGATTACCTGGATTACATCCACGGGAGATATAAGCTTACAACACCAAAACCTGAACAAACATAGCCCGAACACTGAGGAGGAAAAGTACGCTATAATTAAGTAATTACACCATCACAGCACAGGTTCTGTTGTACATCTGTAAATACGCGATCCTCATAGACAAAGCACAGAAGCACCTCGTTGGAAAGAATCTTTAATAAACTACCACAATGCCTCACCAGGAAGGTACTCATGTACAACACGAATATACGATAATACCATGCGACAACATACTCCATGCTAAGTATTACCACCTTAAACAAAAGAACTTGGGCAGCGGAAACCAGCATCCGTTGCCCTACCATTGCTACCCTACAACCTGTCTGATATAAGCAAAAGATCTCTTTTTTCACTAGCATATATGATTGTCATCGTTCAATTCATCGTACTCATCCTAATTTCAGATTTCTCCTTTCCAATAGGGGTCCAGTCTTTTGGACCTTGATCTATGCCGATTGCTGCGGCTGCTGTTGCTGTTGCTGTTGCTGAGCCTGCTGCACCTGTGATGGTTGCTGTTGCTGTTGTTGCTGCTGCTGCTGTATTTGCAGCTGCTGCAGTTGAATCAGCTGGGAGTTCATCTGCTGCTGTAGGCTCACCTTCGACATACGAGCATCAGTAAGCTCACCAGTTGCGAGTTTCAGACGCTGGACCTCAGCAGTTAGTGCTTCATTCAGAGCTGGATCCACATGAATCAGATAGAAAAACATAAATGACTGGAGAGAACACTACAAAACAACACAATTAAATTATATGACAGACATCCATCACATCAATGTAATAGTTCCCCATCGCAAGAAAAAAAAGAGACTAGAACACGGATTTCAAAACTAAGCAAGCACTCGAAATCCTAAAGCAAGATCATCGTATCTGTAACTCAGTAACTCAAATAACACAATTTAATCTAACTTCCAAGAAAACACTGCAAATTGTAGCCTGAACAGGCATATATGGACATAGTACACATAACCAATACTATGGCATCAGACATGAAGATAATGCAAATATCATACAGAATTTTGTTTCCCTAGCAAGTTCACCGGGCAGGCCTAGCAGTTGGTATATATTATTGGCTTGAAATATGATCACCGTGCTGTGCATGACCTATGCTAGCAAAACAGTACATGTGCTGATGCACCTTAGTACCTTACATATGAACCATATATCAACAACTCACAAGGACTCATGCCAACGAAATCACTAGTGTTATTTACTGACTGCTATAGCGTGTGTTGAAACCAACTGTGGTGCCTCAAATGATTGAAAATTCACAAACAAAACAGAGAGAAAATGGTATGGTAGATCTTACAACAAACTAAAAATGGTTAAGAACAAGCAAATATCACCAGTATGAAGTATCAGCAACAATTTGCACAGAAGTTGAAATAACTATCTGACGTTCAGACTCGAATTAGATATCAAATCAAATTTGAAGATTTGATAGGTTGAATATTTGAATCTTGTCAAATACTCCTAAAAGGAAATGTAGAAGACTTTTGGACTAAGGTGCATCAACATATGGTACTTACCACTCTACAAAAAAATTGACCAAACACTTTGGATACAAAATAGGGAACCAAAAAGAACAATAGAACACATCAGCATCTAAATGAACTGGATTGTAGCTGATATCGTCGAAACAGAAGTCTGTAAACGATCTTTTCAATATTCAAGCAAGAGTAACAAATCTGATTCAACAAGAATCACAAGAAAATTGTCAAGACAAAATAGTGTTAAGGTAAGCAAGATTTTCAGAACAATTAAATACATTGATCAAAATCTATTTTTCCAACACAAATTTGTACCATGGCACAACCCAGACACCCAGTGACGCATCCCCTCCCACCCACACCCACACACACAAAAAATTATTTTGCAAAGAGCAGATTGTGTGAGTATTCTTCAACTGGACCAATTTGCAAAAAATGTATTATTGTTCCTAAGAAAAACGGAAGTAAATCTATTCAGCAAGTAATCAATGAACAATATGTCAGGAAGATGTGCACACTAGCACAAAGAAAATCAATAATATTGATGACACTTAAAACTTTAGTTACTGGCTACCACAGAGCACTAGCACACAATATTTTATATATTAATCATGCAGCATAAGTAAAAAACTAACAGATGTGGTTCATTCTAAATCGTTCCGTAAAACCATGCAAAATTTGAACAAAATCCCAAGTGAACATTTTTACAAAATGATAACCACCAAGTTGCACACTAAATTAAGAATCAAAAACTCTGTAATGAGATGCATGAAGGCATGCTTTGAATTACACATAACATCCGAGAGCAACTCAACAATTGGATTTGAATGTCAACTACTGAAGTCTAGGGTTGGTTGGGCTTGATAAACCCTCTGGTGTACAATGCACATAAACAAAAACTATCCCAGCCCACCTCATGAACGGTGCCTCCAAATACTAAAACAACCGCCCAGCATTGCCGACATTGCTTGCCTAACAAACCAGCCACACAGTAGACACACACATATGCTAGCAGAATACTTTAAGAATGCACCGTTTTTGTTGTTCCACATAACCCGTTTCTTAGTAATCCAGCAAGACATCACCCAATTTAAGTTTCATCAGGAAACATGAGGATAAAATGCTGAAGAAAACCGTAACAAGCATACCATCTCTCAGCTGTGCTTGTTGTTCCATTGCTTGCAGCCTTATTTTCAACTCATTGTTCTGAGTCGCCAGTCCTCCAGAGTCCCTCTGCAAATAAGTGCATCAAGGGTAACTGAAATCATCGTAATCATAAGCCAAAATCAAAATACACAGCGCCTCCGCAAGACAAACCTGCAGCATCGTCAACTGTGCTGAAAGTGTAGTAGCCTCCGTCTGCAACACCTGCACCTTATGCTCAAGCTCTTGAATGTACCTCATCTTGCGCTCCTTTGACCTTGCTGCAGACTGCCGATTTGCCAAAATCCTGCAAATTTTAACAAGTCAAAATGCTTAATTTGACTAAAAAGTCATTTTTTTTCCCACTCTATGAAGAAATGCACACCTCTTGACTCTCTTAGGATCCGTCAAAGCTATCTCTGCGAGGCGTTCATTTGCCATGATCTTCTTCTTCTCAGCCTCAGTGAACTCCCCATTGGCAAACTCCGTACCAAAGAGCGCCGCGGCACCACCATCCAAGGACCCACTCCCGCTCCTCGAAAGGCCACCGCTAGGGGACGGCAGTGGCAGCTTTGGCGACTCGTCACCGGCGGCAAAGTTGAGCTTCCCCATGAAGCTGTCCATCGACAAGCTACGACAATGCCGGGACTTGCCTCCGTCCTTTCTCTCCGCCGAAGTCGACTGGCTCTCGGCCTCGTTCTCGCTGCTCTCGGCCGCGCTCCCAGCGCGCGTGCCGCTGGCGCGGCTGTCGCGGTCGTCGTGCCGGTCCTCGGAGGAGTTGAGCGCGTCGAGCTCGTCAAGGTCCATGTAGGCGTTGACGAGGTCGTACAAGGCCGCGTCGTCGCCGTCCGATCTGCAGCCGTCGGCCGCCGTCGGCGCCTCGCGTTTCACCGGCGCCGGCGGCGGCAGGGACGGGCTGAGCTGCGAGAACCCGAAGGGGATGTCGCTCTGAGACCGTCGGTGCCCCGCCCTCCGCGGCGGCAGGCCGAACGGCGGCGGGTCGGAGCTCGACGACTGCGGGGAGGGCGGGATAGCCGGCGCCGCCCCCAGATCGGCGTACGGCGGCGGCGGGACCGAGTCGAGCGAGAAGAAGAGCGGCTGCGACAGCGAGCGCGCGTGGTGGCTGGCGGCGCCGGAGGGGATCTGGGCATAGGGCGACGGGAGACGCACCTGCGGGTGGGCCGGGGGCCTGGGCGACGGGGAGAGCCGCCGGTACGCCGCCGCCGATGCCGACGCGGCGGACAGGTCGAGCGGGGTCGGGGAGCGCGGCACCGGCGGCTGCCCGCCCCCGGCCGCCTGCGGCGACAGATGGTGCCGCGCTGGATCAGCGGCGCCGGACTCGTCCATGGGTGGAAGCTTGTACAAGGTCCCGGGAGGCGGAGGCGGGGGAATGCCGGCGACGGCGAGCACAGCGCCGACCTCGAGCTGGAGATGGGGAAGTGAGAGAGAGAGAGAGAGAGAGAGACGCAGACGAGGAGAGGAGCTAGCTCGCTCGGTTGCTAGCTTGCGCAAAATAAAAACAAAACAAAAAAAAGCGAAGATTTTTCGGCGCAAGTAATCAGTATTATTTTTTAAGTTTTTCTGGGGGGTTTGCGTGTGCATGTGGTACGAGGCCGGGCTACGTGCCGAGCGAGGCTATTGGATAGAGAAAACTTAAAAATTTCTCTCGCATTTTAAAACAATTTCTGCGTGGAAAAAAAATGATACGTGATGGACGAGATGGTGTGCTAAATTCGGGGGATTTGTAATGGTGAGTTAGCTTCTGGGTTTGGTTTTCGATCGATGATTGATGGCGCCGCGATTAGTGGGTGCGCGCCCGTCGGATTAGGGCCCCCTGTTCTGCCTTCCCAAGATTGGACGGCTTCACTGTTTTTTCTCTCTCTTTTTTGTTACTACTCTTTAAATATTGTATCATCACATGGTTCTTTGACATACTCCTTTTGGTTGCGTATGTAAATATTCTCCGTGAAGTAGCTATGCTATTGCTTATTTTTCAAGTTATTGTGCTTTTGGTCGTAATGAAAAAGACGAAAAACCGTGTAGTGGTCATGTCGTATGTAGGACGAGGCCAACAATCGTGATTTGGTTTGTACCACCGAGAGATATGTCGAGTTTTGTTTTCCGGGATTTCAGGATGGACGACATCAACCGGTCTCATCGTTGGCGACGAGACGATCGAGAGCATTCAGCGGCTGCGATTGCACCGTGATATGCGCCTAGATAGAGGAGGATGGAAGTTGATTAATGGCAGGCTCGTCCGCCGATTAATCAACTTGATGGAGGTAACAGTAACTGATAAAGCCTCGCCGCAAGCAACCATTGATTTCACTTCACTGTTGCATTTGACCGACGACCGATTCACACGAAGATCTCTCCTCAGTTAAAAACGAAGAAGAAGAAGATAATATAAAAATGCACGGTGCTACTACCAGCAGTTGGTCAAAATCAACCGTGAGCTAGCTGCAGAATCGGCGATTATTTACTACTCCTAATCACTCATCAGCCAGGATAGATAGCGGTGGCCAGTGCCAATGGCGTAGGTTGCTCTGCCGCGGGTTCAATCCACAGGAGAATTGGCCGCACCGACGACGTACGGCGACCGCCGGCAGGCCGGTCGGCCGGCGAGAACGAGAACGGGAGGAAGCAAAAAAGCAAAATTACAGGGCAGCGACGCCATCATCCCGTCAGCCTCCATGCAACGTGGTCTGCTCGATCGACGTGCGAAATTTCTGGTTTTCTTCTTTCTGCCGTGACGCGACAAACGGCGCTTTCCATCAATCCGCGTCGCTGTCCGCGTCTTTGGGAAATCGGGTCGGCCATGGATGGATTGGACACCGCATCCACAGGCTGGTTGCTGTGCCGTGAAAGCGAGAGCTCGACGTGCCCAGTACGTACGTGCGTTCGTGTGGTGCAAATAGTTTATCCATGTGCAGGAGGATGAAAACAAAACCATGGCTTCACATCATAATAAGGCCCTGTTTGGTTGGGTTTCTAGCCGGCTTTCTATTGAAAAAAGCCAAAGTCCAACTAAACACCCGGCTTTAGATTGGTTTTTCCAAACAACTACGGTTACATTCGCGTGTAAAAAGCGCCCCAACGAAAAGCCGCAGCCCACCAGCTTCTCGCAACCGCCCACTTATTCTCTCTCCACCTTGCCCTCCTATTTGAAGCAAATTACACGCGAATGCCATTTTCCCCTCCTTCCCATCTTCTCCACAGCGAGCAGAGCCCGACCACTTCCCCGCCGTCCCGCCCACCACCAACGCCCCGACGCCTCCACCTGCGCACGGGTCGACCGCGGTGCGCCTCTACCACCGGTGGTCGCAGAGCTCGTCGAGGAGGAGGTGGAAGGAGGCCTCGTCCCTCAGGCCAACGGAGCCCGCAGGGGAGGAGGGAGGTGGCCGGGGTCGGCATCTCGAGCACCGCCGCGGCGTCGAGAGGGGACGGGAGCTGGCGCGTGTAGCGTGGAGAAGGGGAGGGCGAGGAGCCGGGGGCGGCGGATCTGGGAGAGAATCCCGCAAGCAGAGAAGGATTGGGGTGGCGGTGGATTTGAGCTCGGGGGGAGGGAGAAGCGGCGAGGGAGAGGCCGCCGGTGGTGTTGGGGAACGTGCTACGCAAAACAAAAATTTACCCCGCACAATCCACCCCAAGATCACTATCGAGGTGCAAGCAACGAGATCATACCTTCGACGATCACGTCAATGCAGCGGAGAAGTTGACCGATGTCGATGAAGTCTGCAGACTCCCGCAGCTAGGTTATACCTCCCAGCCGCGAGAGCGATCTCCTCGCGAATAGTTCGCCCGATCGAACGCCGAAGTATACGATGTCTCCGAGGTATCCACGCGTACCGGATCAGCGACACCGCAGTAATGTGTGGACCAGCACACAAGAACAGCGGGGATCTACGAAAAGGAGAAGCAGCAGCGCACCGGCAGCTGTACTAGATCCAATCTAAAAGAGAGAGAAAAAGAAGGCTGTGGCCAATCTAAAGATGGCCGGCCTAGGGTTTAGGGCTGCTTCTGGGGCTGCCTTGATTCTCTTTGAGGTGCCCTGCCCCTCTATTTATAGGGGTTGGGGCAGCTCTCCCTAGGCAGGTGGAGTCTTACTCCAGCAGGGACACCCTGTTGGAGTTGGAGTCCAACTCCACTAGAACCTTCTAGAATTTCTAGAACCTTCCAGAACCTTCTAGAACCTTCCAATACTTTCCGGAACACTTCCGGACATCACTGGAACCATCCGGGACCTCCCTGAACACTTTCGAGATCATCCGAAACACTTTCGGAACCCTTCTCTCTCGTTCTCCATAAATCGTAGCATTCCTAAATGTCGCTAAAACGTTAAGCGTGTGACCCTATAGGTTCGAGTATATGTGGACATGTCCGGGACACCTTCCGGTCAATAATCGTCAGCGGGATCTGGACACCCATAACGACTCCCACATATCATCGAAGATCTTTATCGAGCGAACCTTGTATTGTCGCATACAATTCCTTTTGCCTCACGATACGTTACACAACCCGAGGCGAGACTTTGACGGTATCCCTGTGATCAACTTCTTGATCACCATACCTAGTTATCCTCGTTACCGGTTTGTACTCTTTTCTCGTTTCCGTATTCCGGTATCCCGGTGACTAACCTTTTAGTCACAATACCTGGCCAGGCGATGCTAGACACCGTAATACCGAGTGGGCCCAGAGTGTATCTCTCCATCGCCGGATGGGCAAATCCCAGTCTTGAAATATCTAGAACCACGATATACTTTCTGGTGTACCTGGAAGTCACCTTTATAATTACCCAGTTACGGAGTAATGTTTGATGACCCCAAAGCAACCATCCGGTATCCGGGTCTATGATATTCTCATGGTCTAAGGACGCAAGTAAACGTTAACACATCATGAGAAGATACTGACAACATATTGACGAAGTGATCTCGCAGTATCTCATAAGGGGATCTATCCAACACCATTGTTACCCTAACAATGTGTTCCCATTATTGCCGGCATCCTTGTTACATTAACAATGCCCATGATCAGGAAAACAAGATCATCAACAATACATGAGCTAGTCCAGAGGCCTGACTAGGGATCTGAATGGTGTTTATTATTCCACACATGCAATTAGGTTTTCCTCTGAATCTCATATTCAAGAACCAATGCAATTCTAGCATAGAACATAAACTTAATCATGAACATGAAAATAGAATAATAACAACTTTATTATTGCCTCTAAGGCATATTTCCAACAGGTGGGAGGGAGCTCGGGGGGAGAGGGTTGTGGCCGGTGGAGAGGGAGCTCGGGCGGAGAGGTGAAGGGGGCCGCGTGGGGGAGGAGAGGAGGGGCACGGCAGCGACGGGAGACCAACCGGCGGCGGCGGGGAAGACTAGGTGGCGCCGGCGGACCGAGGGGAGGAGCCGGCGGCGGCGGGTTCAGCGGCGACGGGGACCGAGGGGCGGTGGAGTTGGGCTGGGGCCTGGGGTGGCCGATCCCCCTGCCCCTTTTTCTTTTATTTTATATTTTATATTTATATTTGTATTATTTATTTTCTGTAATTTTAGTTTGAACAAGTATTTTTCTGTATATTTATTATTTTCTGTAAATTTAGATTAACCAAGTATTTGTATTCTATTTGTATTTGTAATTTTGTATTTTATATTTTTATTTATATCGTTGGATCGAACCTCAAACGATGTCGAAATTTAAATTTTGTTCGGGTTGATCTTAGGGGCATTTCAGACATTTTCTCATACAACAGCCAACAGTCACAGCTCAACCAAACACGCATCACAACAGACTCACATGCCAACAGCCACAGCAGCTATTCCTAACAGCCAGCCAACAGCCGCTTTTTCAACAGTCACAGCCCAACCAAACACCCCCTAAACTTGTGTGGTTTCACGCCTTCAGCATCCTTCTAGACGGCTTCTCCATCAGCTTTTTCCAGAAGCTGCCCCCTCCCAGCTTCTCTCAGAAACCGCCTTCTCAAATTTGTCGGGGCTTCTAAACCCCTCAGGATATGACTAGTTTAAAAGCCCCGACGAATTTGAGGGGGCGGTTTATGGGAGAAGCTGAGAGGGGACAGCTTCTGAGAGAAGCCGCTGAAGAAGCCGTCGAGAAGAGAGCCTTTAGCTGACCATGTACTGATTGACTACTGAGCGTGGTCTCCAGCGATTTGGCTGGGTAGTAGTTAATGGAACTTTCTTTCCATCTCAAGTTGGTAACCGGCTTATCATCGGTGCCTTGATTTGGGATTAAGTTCGGTTCAATTCGCACCGCCACCATCGTCGTCGGCCGCCAGTAGATTCTCTCTCTATCTCGCACAGTGCCTGCCATCCTCTAAAGCGTAACGGCAGACGAAATATATGCACATGCAAAGGAAATAAGGAACACTGTACATTCGTTGTTCATATACTCTTCTCCTGCACGACTACGCATACGCATCCCTGGCAATGCTGCCGATCGATACAAGGATCAGTATCTATCCAAGTCAGCACGGTGCAGTGACACCACCGCGTATACTGAGCAGAGTAGGGATCGCAGCTTACTCATTTACCCGACAACCCGTGTGTAAGTACCCTCATGGAGCTTACTCGTTTGGCTGGTTTGACAAGTGAGCAGGTAGTTCACCCCGAGCGCTTGGTGCCGCATGAGTTCCAAATCACCCCAGAGAGAAACTCCCTTCCAAAAAAACAACGGTGCTCTCGTGGAATTTTTGTCTAATTTTTGTGCTTTTAAGTATGCTGAGTCTTTTCTGTCCTCACATCTTTGTTCTGTTTTATGTTCGGCACAGACTGTCCCAAGTTTACTCTCTTTTCTTTAGGACGGAATCTGTCCCAAGTCAACAGAAAGGGGAATAAAGGAACCATCAAAAAGAAAGAAAGGGGAATAAAGGAATGGCGAAATCGGCGATCGATTGTTCGATTGATCGCACGCAGGGCCCGGCCATTCACAGAATCTTCGTCTGTCTGGACATCACATCACCTTTCAGCCCGCCCAGTCGATCACCTGATTGGGCCTTTACGGGCTGAGTCGGACGACTTCAGGCCTATCAAGCGAAGAACGACCAGATCCTTCTCATTTTCGTTTTCGTTTTCGTTTCCGTTCATGCCAAGGCGAGGAATCCTACTCGACTCGCAACTTGTACACCGTACGTACGACGGCGCAGGGCAACGCGCGAGTACCATGCATGACTGATAGACGAACCGGCGGGATACGTCGATCATATCGCCGCCACGTTAATCGGATCGATGGCGCCGGCCGGCGGTGGCGGGATGAAGGGCTTCTACCGGCAGAGGAAGAAGAGTACCAAAGGTGGCGTCGCCAACGCCAAGCCACCGTCCGGTATCGACGACCAAGAGGTCCAAGAACAAACCGCAGCTGTGCACCCCATGTGCGGATCGATGATATAGCTAGCTAGTTTGATCCTTTATAAATCGATCGCATCGTGCCATCGTGGATCCAAAGCAATGGATTAACTAATGCATGTGTTAATGTGTGTACGCGCACAGATGAGAGTCACGGCGATGATCAGAAGGAGGAGCTGCGGCGGTTCGACATGGACATGACGTACGGCCCGTGCATCGGCGTCACGCATCTCCGCCGGTGGCAGCGCCTGCGCCCGCCGCCTCATCTCCGGGACCTCCTCTTGCGTCGCGCTCCTGCTGATCATTCGGCGTCGTCGTCGTCCAAGTCTCTGCCCAAGAATCTCAAGGATAGTGCTGATAGCAGTCGTAGCAGTACCGCCTCCCTGCAGCTTGAGTGGATCTGGAAAGCAAAATCTAGCAGTTCGAGACAAAATTCTGAGTTGCACCCATATATATACTACGTCACTATTGAACAGAACTGTGTACTATTGTTCATACGAACCTGGGGTGATCTATCTGCAAGCTGCTGCAGGCAGGCATATGCATTAGCTAGCTAGTACGTAATACACCGGACCGATTCGTTTACAGGATAGATGCAATTTTCTTCGCTCTTTTTAATGTAAAAATGGATACGTACGTGACCTTTTTCTATTACGGAAGTGACGTATAACTTGCTCGATCTAGAAACAACACCGCTTATATTTTATATTTGTATTTATATATATGAGAGCATACTAATTAAAGTCTAAACAACTTAGTTAATTAAGGCTCACTAGATGTCGGATTCTCCCTTAGTTATCCATCTAAGTTAAGTTGTACATGATACGTACATACATCTATAACTCGGATTGACACGATTGAGCATACATACCTATTAAAGCCCCATTTGGAACAGAGTTCTTTCTTTTTCTTTTCCAATCCCGGCTGGAAATAAATACTAACATCCAGTAACTAGCTAGCGGCCGGCCTCTTGTGTGGTGTTCATGCTCATACATGCTGATATTTTTTGAGATCATGTATGTTGATATTACTGAATGATATGTATTAACCGATTTATTTAAAATCTCAAACTGTTAGAAATAGAGGTGGATAATATATTTTAATATTTTCCTTCATGTTTAGACTCTATGACGTCTTAGATATAATCTCTACTATATAATATGGGAGTTGGTGGTGGTGATTCATCCACACCCTCCTCGTTTTTTAGTCTTACTTCAAAATCTCTAACAAGAAAAGTAACTAACTAACTAATTAATCTCTAACAAACACCTAACAAACCATATCTTATCCAACAAACATTATCCTTCTAACAAAACTACAACATTGTTAAATCTCTTCTCCGCAACCGCATCCTCCATGCCCAATGGCCTCACCCCTCTATAAAATGCATTGTCATCCTCCATCCGCTCCTTTCCGTGCCGCCAACCCCTACCTTAGCCCTGTCGGCCATGCTCAAGCACCGTCGTCGCGAGCTCCGGAAAAAAAAACCCACACCAACCTGTGCTCTCTCTCTCTCTCTCTCCCCTCTCATCTCATTGTCCCTCCAAGCCGTCGCCATCCCTTGCCATGCCACGACCGCCGTGGGCCACCGTCGGTCGCCACCGCCTCCCCTCCTAGCCGGGCTGCCCCAGCTGCCCGCCAAGGGGAGGAAGAGGAGCTCGATTGGGGAAGGAGAAGAGAGGGGAAGGAGGAGAAGAGGAACAAGAAGGAAGAAGAAGAAGGGAGGAACAAGAAGAGGAATTTCGAGATTTTGGTCAAATTCGAGGTTCATGCTACAAAGATAGTCTCTACTTAGTCTCTATATGAGAATTGATGAACGACATTGTAAGAAATCGTGACCGGTATTTGATCTAGCATTTGAAAATTCAAAACAACGAGATCAATTAGAAAACTGTGATCAAATTGTGCCGAATTTTGAATTGACACAATTGAGAAAGTTGTAGATTTCTACATAAGCTTTTGAATGGCCTTTTGAATGATAGCATCACACTAATTTTGAACAAGACATGCTATCATATAACTTGAGAAACAAAATGACAATCATAGTTCATTTTATGATACTATCATTCCTTCTAAATTCATATCCGTTGTAACATACACACAATCTGCTAGTAAGATTGTTGTATGCCGTAACTATTTTTATTAATAGTGCATTGAGACCTCTTAACTTTTATACTATATTAAATAGCCTACATCGATTTACCAGTTCATCTAAAAATTTAAACTGCTAAAAGAAGATGGATACTATATTACAACGGATGTTTGTACGTGGAAACGGTGGAGCCATGTATATGTGCTGGTACAACCGGTATATCGACTAATGTTGGACGGGCATGCAGTGTGCCGACTGTTAATGTATGTCCTAGGTGTGTAGTGTACGTGTACAGTGTCCTAATATAGCCAAGCTATATTACGGAAGTGTCTATTAAATGACAATATTTTTTAATATTTTTTTTACATTTAGGCTTCTCGAGCCTTTAGACGTGAGATTGATGTAGGTCATAACTATTTTTATTTTTTAAAAAAATCGGCAGGAGCGCTATTATTCTTATAAATGAAAGAGGTTTGTTAATTACAAGGTGAGGGGGTATAACCACCCCGAGGGCTACAAAAATAGATTACTCACTATTAATGGTGCTACTCGGCATAGCCGTGGCCCATGAGCGACAATTGACATCATCCTGAATGATCTGCGCAAGTCACTCTTCATCTACGGAGATATTTGAGAGTATACTCAGTTGCGTTCTTTCCAAATGTTCCACCACACGTAGAGAATGATGCTGCTCCCCCGTCTCTGGAGTTCCTTGGAGGTAGAGCTAAGTAGTGTCTCCCATCAAACATTTGGGAATGGAAAACTCGCCAGCAACGCCCCAGATTGGACCCCGTTCCAAACACTAACTTTGGCCCAAACCTATCCAGTGTAGGGACAATCGATGCAGAGATGTTTTATAGTTTCAAGTTGTGTCCCACATAATTTGCAGAGAGGATCATGAGGCCACCCACTTTTTGCCAGGTTGTCCACCGTGAGCGCATGGCCTTGAAGGGCGAGCCAACCAAAGAGCTTGCACCTTGTCTCGGTGGCCGCTTTCTAAATCTTGGCAGGTTTGAAAGGTGGTTAGGAGCCATAGAATTGAACTGAGTATGCGGAGCTAGTCATGTATACCCCACTTTCGTTCCAAAGCCATCGGATGGTGTCCGAAGAATGGCAGTCAAGGTTAACATTCCGCAAGAGAGCCCAAAGGTCAACTAATTTGGCCATCAAGATGAAAGAATTTAGCACAACAATGGTAGAGATCCAGGTGTTGTTGTTGAGTTCAGTTGCAACATTTCTATTTTTTCTTGTTGCGATTTTGAAGAGCCCCGGGGCCCTGCATTTGAGCACGCAGTCGCCAATCCATCTATCATGCCAAAGGAGAGTTTTTCCCCGTCTTCGATTGTGATTGCCATGGAAAGCCCTAAAAAGAGCCATGTCTATAGCATCGCATGGTAGCTTGGTGCCGACCCAAGGTTTCCTTTGATCGGTCCATTGGTACCATGGCTAGCGTAGTCTGAGTGCCCTTCCAAACTTGTCGAGATTGGACATGCCTAACGCTTGAGCGGCCTGCATACCGTGTCCTAATTGACGAGGGAGTGGCCGCCGCTCGCACGTAGCTTGTCCTCCCCCTTCCAGATGAAGCCCCTACTGATTTTCCTAGCTTATCTCTCACCCATTTTGGTACTGGCAGCATGGTGAGGTGGTAGGTGGAGAGCGTGGATAGGACCAATTTTGCCAAAGTCAATCTACCCACACGCAATAGATTTTTTCCTTTCCATCCGACTAGCCTGGAGCCGACCTTGTCTATGAGTGGCTGAAAATCGATTTTCCGGAGAAGACGAAAATGAAGTGGAAAGCCCAGATATTTTCCCAGGAAGGAGGCGACGCATGCCGGGTAGCTCTCCAAGCAAGCTGTGATGTTCACACCATCGTATTTGATCGGGAAGACTTCTATTTTGTCAATGTTTGTGATTAGACATATTAATTAAATTTTGAACTTGATACCATTTGACTTTTATACTATATTGAATTGTCTACGTCTATCGATTCATCTAAACTCAAACCGTTAAGAAAAAGTGTACACTACGTTACAACAAATGTTTAGATGTGGAAACGGTGAAGCCATGTATACATGCACTTGTATGGTGCTTCCTTGATTAGCTTCCTGTGGAGATACTAAGGACGATAATGATTCTGATGTGTCGGTGGATGTATCGATCTATATGCTGGTACAACCGGTATATCGACTAATGTTGGACGGGCATGCAGTGTGCCTACTGTTACTGTATGTCGTAGGTGTGTAGTGTACGTGTACAGTGTACTTTACGTATGTCCTCTTACGCACATACAGTGCATCATCTATGTATCCATGTGCCGTTACATCCGGGTAGTTAAACGTGTTGAAACTCTGAAATAGGGACACCAATGTGCAAACAAGTGGAGTAGTACCGCCTGACAGGATGACAGAACAAGAGATCCAAGGCCACATATATAATTAATCTCCAAGGATGATGGCATCACTTCGAGTCGAGTACGAAGTCTGAACTTGTGAAGCTCTCGCTGAGATCCTACGCACGTACGCACCAAGAAAAGTCAAGAGACCTGGGAAAAAAGCATCCATCTCTCAATCGAGTACTGGTGTTTATTGCATGTGCCCATGGCTAATTGTTTCGGGCAAGGCCGCACGATCGATCCCACGACAGCCAAAAGATGTCTAGACACAGTCACCTGCATTTCCTGCAGCATTTGCAACAGTTGCAGACTATGCATGCAAAGTAATTTGCCACCAGGAGAAAGAGGGAGCTAGTGGGAGGTCAGGTCAGAAGAGGGAGGTCAGGTCAGAAGATGCAGCATCGATCTCAGAGAGATTCTCGGGCCACCATTGCAGCATCGACCTCAGAGAGACGGTGACATTGTAGTTATATGTTTTCCTATTTTTACATGCTTAGAGCCCTACGGATAGAAAAGGCTAGCTACCTACGTTCGGGCAGCAGGAGACCTTGCGACAACTTGCACCACAGACCCACAGTGCTAGCTAGTTAATTAGCTCCTGTTCCTGCACCATCATGATAATCGTGTAATATTTGATTGTTACTGGCCAGTACAGATCGATTAAGCTCCAATCCATTAGGAGCTAGCATTATTTTTACAGAGTAGAATGCATTATTTTTACGGAGTAGAAATAGAATCACGGCCACAGAAAGACCAAGGACCGTACTTACGTGGGTACGATGTACGAAAAGGAAATGTCCGACAATCCCTATGTCAAGATCTACAGGACCGAGCTGTGGAGACTGGAGAGAATAGAGATCAATGGAAAGGATTTGTAGGACCGAATGCTAGGTGGGGCAGGACACTGTACCAACACTATGTGCTCCTTTCCTCCTTGCATCATAGACTTTTCTAAAATTGTCTTATTGGCTCGTACCATGTCAAATTGCTCAAAACGCCCCCAACAAAACTAGGACTCGTCTCATGATCAAGCTAGCTTGCGACAGCCCCGTCTGAACAATCTAGCTCCAACACCCCCCGTCAACTCACTGCAAAGGCAAAAAAAGATTACCTAGGGCGTCCGAGTGTATGTATTAAAGTATTTCTCGATCCATCGAGCCTCCAGTTGTAAAAAAAAACTTGAATAACTTTATCTTTTAAAATATACAATTGAGTAATTGTACATCTCTAGATTAAAAATTATATATAATTTTAAAAATATGTAACTACTCAATTAACCGTTAGATATTAAATCAACATCCAAGATTCTCGAGTTAGAAATAATAATTTCTCAATCAATTTATAAATATAGATGTTTCCTTAAAGTAAAGGATTCGTTGTTGTTTACATGGCTTCTGCGTGCTTGTTTCCTCTTAGATTGCTATTCCTTAGGAGTTAGGTCCCTATTTGCATTGTTACTGCTAAGTTGTTGTGTCACTTCTTACTGATACCTCACACTGGTGGAGCTTGAAGTAAAATATTGAGGGGGGCTAATTTCATAATACATGACTAAGTTACTTTACATGGGGGCCTAATCTAATGTTATCTTACTCTTAAAGCTGTAACACTAAGGATTTTATTAAGAGTTTTCTCTAGGGTTGGAGGGGTCATAGCCCACTCTGGTTCTAGAGAAGCTCCGTCCTTAATACCTGACCCTTTTGGTGGGTCTTGTGAGAATATAAGCCAGTATCCAGGGTCGATTCCTGGCTACCCCAATTAAGATGCCTCATGTAACGTCTAAAGCGCGCTGAGTTAAAGGCCGTATTTTTTGGAAGAAAGAAAAATGTATTATAACATGTTAGTGAACCAGTGATTTATGCTTCCTGATTGACATGTGCCATGGAATATAGCATACTCGCGAGGTTTTTACCGCAAATGTATCATGCATCAAATATAAAGGTGAACAGCTCTCTGAACACACACCTCCCTGTTCCTAGAGCACGCAGCACCAGATCTGCCATGGATGAGCTCATCTCCCCCGCCTCATCCTGCTCGCCTCCCTCTCCGACCTCCTTCTTCTCCGCCGGCGCACCCCCGGTGCTCGAGTTCGCGTCGTGCGAGGTCCCCGAGCAATGGCTCATGCGCGACGACGAGCTCGAGCTCGATGACCCCAGCGACCAGCTGGAGGGCGCCGCGTGGGGCTCGTACTCGGCGGGATCCTATTCCTACCTGTCCGGGAACCCGCCGGTGATCGCGTCCATGTCGGCTGAGGGTGCGGTGAAGAGGCGGGGCAGGAAGCCCGGACCACGCTCCGACGGCCCCGCTGTCAGCCACGTGGAGGCCGAGCGGCAGCGTCGGGAGAGGCTCAACCGCCGGTTCTGCGACCTCCGTGCTGTCGTCCCCACAGTGTCCCGGATGGACAAGGCGTCCCTCCTGGCCGACGCTGCCGCGTACATCGGCGAGCTGCGGGGCCGCGTCGGCCGGCTCGAGGCCGAGGCCAAGCAGGCCGCAGCCGCGGCGCGGAAGGCGCCCTCCGCCGACGCGTCCGAAGGCGGCGTCGAGGAGCGGCTCGAGGTGCGCATGGTCGGGCGGGACGCGGCGGCGGTGCGCCTGACGACGACGCGCGCGCGTCACGCCCCCGCGCGCCTCATGGCCGCCCTCCGGGCGCTGGACCTGGCGGTGCAGCACGCGTGCGTGAGCCGCGTGGGCACGGTAACCGTGCAGGACGCCGTCGTGGACATGCCCGCCGCCGCGCTGCGGGACGAGGGCCGCCTCCGCGCGGCGCTGCTCCACCGGCTGCAGGAGATCTAGCAGCGGGCAGCAGCTCGTACGTCTGCGCTCTCTGTCTGTCTGTTCCTAGGACTGCTGTGTCAATTTGGTGTCACGTACGTGACTCGGTGAGTGGATGCATGCAGGCGTGCTCATTTCTCAGTTCTCGCTATTATTAATGAAGCCATGGTGTCAATCCGAGTATTCATTTTGAACTTGTGTTAATCCAGTAATTAGTTTGGTTATATCGTGCGGCATGTATTTTATTATTCTTTTAAAAAATGGAAGAATAAACTCTCCGGTCTCTATATCTGAAAATACACATACCTAATTTATTATAAAGTTATTACATTATCCAAACCAAACAACACGGACGGATGCGACAAAACTACATAATAAAATCAACCATTACATTGAAAACGTCATCTGTACCGAAACATAAATTCCCTTATAGCCAATTTCAATCTTCTAGCATCAATAATCGCCTGCTCCTACTCCAAAGATGAGGGATTATACGTGATGGATAAATTCCAAAAGTTATATAGATCGTTTGCAATGCAAAATGAGCAAAGTGACAATCAAATAAAATGTGTTGAATTGTCTTTCCATGCCCACAGAAGGCACAATGTTTGTTGTCATTCCAATTCCGCTTTGCTAAATTATCCTTTGTAAGAATCACCCGCTGACAGAGATGCCATAAGAAAATCTTGATCTTTAGGAGGATTTTTAAGCACCATATATGTTTGAAACAGAATTGAAAATTAATATCACCAAGGCGGTATAAATTGATTGGACCAAAAAGAGGCCGTTTCTATGCAGATTCCATATAAAAATATCCCTCTCATTGCTAAGTCCGAGAATGGCTCTCTAAAGAGACCTTGAGTGGGAAGGAACTAAAAACTTCCGCAACCGTGGCGCGCTTTTTCTGTGTAATATGGTATAGCGTGGGAAATTGGTCTTTCATCGACATGCCATCAACCCACTTGTCTTTCCAAAAGCAAATCTCATTCCCACATGTAAAGGTGTGAGACTGTAAGAACTGATCTTTCACTATCATAACCCCACTCCAAAACTAGAAGTCGTTGTGCTTAGCACTAACAGTGGAGAGGGGTTTGCCTTTAAGGTACTTGTTCTGGAGGATGTCTAACAAAACTCCTTCCTTTGTTAACATTTTAAATAACCATTTTCTCGATAAATATTTGTTTCTGAGCTCTAAGTTCTATATTCCTAGACCGCCTTGGTCCTTAGGTCAGCACAAAATCCCCCACTTAGCAAGTCTATATTTGTGTTTATTATTATCACTCTGCCAATAAAATCGAGATCTGTAATATTCTAAGCGCTTACATACCTCAATGTTTACCTCAAAAAAGAAGAGCATAAACATAGAAAAGCTACTTGGCACATAATTAATGAGCACTAATTGATCCATAGTCGGGAGATGTCGACCTTTCTAGTTGTTGGACCTTTTTCCGAGACAATCTTCCACCCCTTCCAATGTTTGTTTAGTAATTTTTTGTAGTGTATATGAATACCAAGGTAGCGAAAAGGGAAAGAACCCAACCCACAACCAAATAGTTCGGTATATTGCGTCTCATATTCCTTGGTCTTACCGAAACATGAATTTCACTCTTATGAAAGTTGATCTTCAAACCCGAAAGTTGTTCAAAGACACATAATAGCAACTTCAAATTCATGGCTTCCTTTATGTCATGATCCATGAAAAGTATGGTATCATTGGCATACTGCAAGATAGAGAGCACTCCATCAACAAGGTGTGGGACAACTTCACTAATTTGATCATCAGCCTTAGCTCGTTCAATAAAAATGGTCAACATGTCAACCCACGATATTGAATAGGATTGGGGACATGGGATCGTCTTGTTGAAGATCTTTTTTTGTTTCAAAATATTGTTCAATAAAAAGATGTCATAAGCCTTAGTACCCACAACAGTCTCAATTCTCCCCAATATCAGCTCTAGAATCACTGCCACTTCCAAGCACACTACTCCTCTATTTTGGGTATAAACCATATAAACTCTTTGAGTTACCCCGACAAGGGTACCCACAACCCATAGGTTCAAAAAATCCCTGATCTCGTAAACCCATACATTTTGTAAAGTGTATTTGGATACTGTTTTCCTATTCCATTCAAAGAACCTCAACACAACCCCATGAGGTCCAACATTAACTTCGTCTATACTGTTCATCCTCTCTAGTTCGACTACCCAGGGGAAGGGAACTATAAAAGCATCTTCACCATGTTGTTGTACTTCCAACTCCCAATCCAACACTGGCACAATGCGCTTGAGCTCGAGAATGAGTTGTGGCGAAGTGAGTTGCCCTCCTATCACCCGAAAAATGGCTGATTTTGATTCCTTAATTATCTTCGGTTGCTTGACGAGGGAAAATAGTAGAGGCCGAGACCTTCAACTCCAAAACCACACATGGCTGCCACCGTCTTGGGCTGCCGGACAAGAGGACAGTGCCTAGCCAAGTGGTTGCCTTCACATATATCTTAATATAACAATGCCTTCTTCCCTTTTCCTCGCTTGTTTCCTTGTTGATCCTCATTCTCTTTGTTCTCCTCTACCAAATCAGCCACCGGTGCATCAACAGGAGCTAGAGCCACCGTGACAGCCCTGGCCTTTAGCACGCATGCTCCTCCAATCGATGATGTCGCTCAACTGTTGCCCCTCTTCGAGATGTCGGCCCCCACCGAAGCAACGACAGTCTTTGCAGCTAGAGCCTAATCCCCAGGGGGATCTGGGAGCCGAGGTGGAGAACGCCCACGAGGTCTGCAGCCACGACTGCCCTCTTTCCTTATCATGCCTCAGAATCCAATGGCGATGGTCACCACCATGGTTTCCACCATTGTTCCATCCACCGTGGTTGCCACGACCATGGCCTCAGCCGTAGCCACCACTTTGGCCACCACCATGGCTACCCTTGTTGTAGCCACTGTCTTGGCCACCACCGTAGCCACTGTTGTGACAACCGCTGTAGCCACTATTGTGACAACCGCTGTAGCTGCCGCCTTGGCCACCATCATACCTGCCATTGGGTCCTCTGCCCCTGCCGTGACCAGCCCCACCTCCGCTGGAGCCACCACCACCTTGGTTCCCACCACTGTGGCCGCTATGACCGTGACGATCCATGGTGGGGGGAAACACGAGCAATGTCCGCGAACGACCGGTGATCCAAACCCTTGCTGGCACGTCCCTAACACCACAGATGCGTAAAAGGCGTCTGATCGACAGGATGCATAGCTTAAAGGTTTGGGGTAACGTGGTTTTTGTCTGGCAGAGATGGGGCTGGGCCACGATTGTCGGAGTATTATTCCGGCAATACTAACTATGGGGCGGCGTGAGCACAGCAAATCAGGATGGGTGCACACGGGAGATAGGATTTAGATAGGTTCAGACCCTCACGGAGAGGTAATACCCTATGTCCTGTGTTTGGTGGCTAGTATAGCTTGTATCCCGAGTGCCGCAATCCCTAGAGAATCGATCTCGAGGTTGCTTGGACTTGGAAACAATGGAGATAGTCTATGACCCAAGAGCTTCTTGCCGATCGGAGGTTCCCTACCGGGCCTTATATAAGCGACCTGGGTAGGGTTACAAGAGTCCGAATCGGTTAACAGATTGATTTTCTAACTTGTTACAACTGATTCCGGGTAAGCCGGATAGGGATTAATCCGTGTGTTGTACTCCACGTTGATGAGGCGCCCCCGTGTAGGAGTCAGACTCCGAGTAGTCGGGCCGGCCCACCCCGTGGCTAGAGGGCCGAATTCGTCCTCCTTGACGATACCCGGGTGCCATGTCATCATCAGTAGCCCCCGAGTCCTTCACGATCTCACTGCTGTCGATCTTCACCTCTGGCCGAGCTTCCGGACTGACTTCTGCTTGCTGGGAGATTGCGAAGGACTAATTGAACTCCTGTGGAAAAGACAGTTAAAGCCAAGTAACATTCACCCGTAAGACAGAAATATTAAGGCGGGTGAGCTAATAACAGGTAAGCTCTGGTGGCACCCGGTCCATCCTTATGGACAGGGACCGGCTGATAACCCTGCATGGGGCATGCCATGAATTTCGACTGGATTCCCGAGTAGCACCCAGCCTTTCCGAGTGGATTAAGGCCAGCTAGAGTCCCCTGAAGGAATGCCTCCGAAATTCGCGTCAGAACCAGAGAAACAAGCCATGGCGCATAGGTTCCCGAGTAACGAAGCCTTATGCCGGGTCATTCCACTGAATCTGAGGGTCCCAGATACCAAAACCTCCGAGACTTGAATGCTCGGCAGGTCTGGGCGGAGAATCCGGCAGCTCCGAGTTGCTCAGCATCCGACTTGTGGCCTACGGGAGGCACGCCATTACTTCCCTTCGCTCGGGTGTACTCAGACGACTGCGTTCCTGCTTGAGGCCAGCCTCTGATACCCTTCGCAAACGTAGCGCCCGGTTCCGATCCATCCGGTACCCGGCTAGTGGTTTGCGGGAAACACGCTTCGGTCGCCGTCAGTGGAGGTATATTCCGTCGGGTCATTAAGCCTGGGAGGCCAACCGTCGGATCCCCCTTCATTAATCAGCACGAATCGCAACGCCGCCAGGTCGTGGGCACGAAAAGGACGTCCCTTTGGTTCTTTCCTCAGCTTTTCACCGAGTCTCACTCAGGGTTTGCCTTCGTGTTTCGGCAGGTCTCGTTGATGATGACATGGCACCCGGGTATCGTCAAGGAGGACGAATTCGGCCCTCTAGCCACGGGGTGGGCCGGCCCGACTACTCGGAGTCCGACTCCTACACGGGGACGCCTCATCAACGTGGAGTACAAGACATGGATTAATCCCTATCCGGCTTACCCGGAATCAGTTGTAACAAGTTAGGAAATCAATCTGTTAACCGATTTGGACTTTTGTAACCCTATCTAGGTCGCCTATATAAGGCCCGGTAGGGAACCTCCGATCGGCAAGAAGCTCTTAGGTCATAGACTATCTCCATTGTTTCCAAGTCCAAGCAACCTCGAGATCGATTCGCTAGGGTTTGCGGCACTCGGGATACAAGCTATACTAGCCACCAAACACAGGACGTAGGGTATTACCTCTCCGTGAGGGCCTGAACCTGTCTAAATCCTGTCTCCCGTGTGCACCCATCCTGATTTGCTGTGCTCACGCCGCCCCATAGTTAGTATTGCCGGAATAATACTTCGACATGAATAGGGATTAATCTGTGCCTTGTACTCCACGTTGATGAGGCGCCCCCGTGTAGGAGTCGGACTCAGAGTAGTCGGCCCGGCCCACCCCGTGGCCAGAGGGCCAGATTCGTCCTCCTTGACGATACCCGGGTGCCATATCATCATCAACGATGGTACCCGACTTGGACCCACTCGACAAGTTTGCTCCTTTGAGAGGAAGCCCACGATGAGTTTGGAACTACCCGTGATCCACGCTCACTGACGCGATGGTGCGCCCAGGGTCATTGTTGGTGAGATCCTCACCGCAAAGGTCATGCCATGGTTGCCCCCGCTAAGAGCGTGCACAATTGTGCGGCACAGTAGCCGAAAGGCTCACATCAGCAGCCTGCGGCATTGTTTTCCTTTGGTGCTGCTTGGTTACCATCATCCAGTCGGCGGTGACGTTTGCACTTGCATGCAAATACAAGTTACATGCTTGAGGAGTTAGGGCTGACCACTCCGGTGAATGCCTTGCAGTAGCTAACCTGGAATTGTCGAGCTTGCCTACGACCGTTGGCGCATCTGGCAAGATCACCTTGAATCACCCCAACATCCCTCCGGAAAACTCGCTCATCTCGGTTTCTCACCTCCGTGTATTTCATTACCCAAAATGTGCTAATTAATTCTTGATTCAGACCAATTAAGGATATCATAGTATAGTAGAAGAGGTTTAGATTACTCAGCTTAGACGGCGCTCCCTCTATTCGTAGTCACACGTCGTTTTAGACATGGACACAGTCTCTAATGTACAACTGTGACCATTATTTTGCACATAAATATCTTAGTAAAAAATTATAGAATTACTATATTGTGAAAATATCTTTCATGACAAATCTAGTGAAGTTATCTAACCCAATCAATCTAAGTAATTTTGTACTCTCTCCATTTGTACGTAGCTGTCGTTTTAGACATTGATACGGTCTTCAATATCATTTTTGACAATTATTTTTTATATGTATATGTTAGCAAAATATTATAATTTATTTGTATTTAGAAAATATTTTTTGTGAACAAATCTAATGATACTACTTTCACCTCATAAATCTAAATATATTTTAACATATTGATAATCAATGTTAGAAAAGTTTAACTACATGTTTTCTAAGATGCCACATATTTTAGGACTGAGGTAGTATATGTTACTAGTCAAAGTTAGAACAGTTTGACTGCACACTTTCGACTGAGGTAATACAAACTAACAGATGAAAGGATATATCAAGCTATAACATGATTTATTCCCTTATATTTGTTAAAAAAAACCAGACATGATTTCTGGCGAAAAGAAACAGACATGAATACACGATTCGCTCCGCATGCAGTTCGTTAATATTATTTGTTGGAGAAAATATAATCCCCCAATTATATATACTAGTGCACTGCTCAGCTATGAGCTTTATATATGCTCGTGAACCAAGCACGAAGGAGATCATAAGAGTATGTATGGGTTGCAGGTTAATGTCCAACTATGGCCCCCTTCTAGATAGCTTATGGGGCGGCTTATGGTCCCAGAAAGCCATAAGCTGTCTAGAAGGGTTAGCTTCTCGATAGCTGTAGAAAAAAGCCTCTTAAAAATCATGTAGATAGCCAAAAGCTGGGTGTTTGGTGCTTCCCGAGCTTATTTTTCATCAAGTTACTACTTTGCCCCCGATGTTGAAACAAATTACCTGCAAATGCCCTAGACCTAACCCCATCCCGCAGCCCCCTCCCTACCCAGATCCAATCCACCCGACTCTCCCCTCCCCGCCGCCTCCTCCACTTCCTCCCCGGCCCGCGCCTACCCCACCGCCTGCCGCCGCCCCGTCGCCCTCTCCCCCCCCCCGCCTCCCGCCCCGGTGCTCTCTCCCGTCGCCCCGTCGCTCCCGGCCCCGGCCCTCTCCCCCGCCGCCTCCCGCCGCCCCATCGCCCCCTGGCCCCGGCCCGGTCCTCTCTCCCGCCGCCTCCCGCCCTGGTGCTCTCTCCCGCCGCCCCGTCGCCCCCGGCCCAGGCCCTCTCCCCCGCCGCCTCCCGCCGCCCCGTCGCCCCCCGGCCCCGGCCCCGTCCCCGCCGCCCCGGCCCCGCCCCGGTCCTCTCCAAACTTCAAATTTGATACTGTGGGGAGCTATTACAGTGAATGTGAAGTATGAGCCTCTCCAAACTTCAAATTTGATATGAAGAAGTTCTTTATCTTAAGCTGTGTTCTCTTGCGATCTAGAGCATCTGGTTGTCGAACCTTTTTTTGATGAACTGGAGCATCTGGTTGTAAAAGTAGTGTTCCTCTGTTGTAAAATCCAAGCTGAGTTGTGTTGTTTGACCATCAGTTTTCCATGTGAGCTTGAAGTAGGTCATGCGATTGAGAAAAATGCAAGTGACAACTGACAACTGAAGTCAAGAGTGAAAATAAAATGAAGATTTGGGAGCATTATAAACCTCAGAATTTGATATCTAAACCGTTTTATCATTTTGTTTGTTGGACCCCGAAATATACTGCTACTTTAGCACATTCTTCTTTGTTTATGTGACCATATTCCTTTCCTACTTATACAACCTATAGCCCTTGACTAGTAGTAGTGCAGTACCTGCAGTTGCAATTGTGCTTCTTATTCCGTACTTCATTTCATTAAGCTGCCTTCAAACATCGACACATATTTATCCTGTATCATACTTGGCCATTATCAGAGCTTTGACAAGAGCAAGAAAGGCTTTCTATACTTTCCTTTAGGAGTATTTGACAACATTGAAATATCAATGTATCAAGTCTTGAAATTTAATTTGATATCTTATTCGAATCTGGAGGTCAGATTGTTATTTCAGCTTCTATGTAAATTGTCAATGTAACCAGCCTTTCGCTTGCAGAACCAACCACGGCAACGTACTAAATTTACGTGGCTAACAACCCTGTTTTTCCAACGGAATGTGTACCCTTGATATCAGTACATCGGCAGAGGATTCTAGCAATTTTCTCTGTTGATTTGCTGCATTAGTTAGGAGAGAACTGCAGATCCTCATCCCAATTCTGATTAGTTTTTTTATTACTGCCGAGTTGAGGCGCGAGTCAATTGTTTTGTTGTGTATCTGTATGTGTAACATGAACCATTTCACGGCCTGTATATGTTGTATACGGAGTACGAAAATGAGATGTCAGGATACATTGTGTTCTTTTGCGAGATTGATATGAAGATTACTCATGCTGCTGATAACCTGGGAACATCGTATCTTACAATATCATTCTGTTTACTGCTGATATATTGTTCCTTTCATGTATTGATTGCTAATCCTAAGCAAATCATGCTGCTTTCATGGACAAAGGGCTCGTCTGGTTTTGGTAATGCTAAAACTGAGGCACTACCAAATTTAGCAAAAAAGAAAAAAAAGGAAGAAAAAACAAGGGCTTGTCTGGTTTGGTTGGAAGAAAAATACCAAGCCAAAATTTGGTAATGCTGGAACTGAGGCACGACCAAATTTGGCAAAAAGAAAGACGTGCTTGCTTTGTTTGGTTTGCGAACAAAGGGCTCGTAAGGTTTGCTGAAAAAACACGACAAACCAAAATTGGTAATGCTAAAACTGAGGCACTACCAGATTTGGGCAAAAAAATGCATTTGGTTTATCTGGTTTGCGATCAACACCAAGTCAAAATTTTCAAATAGGAACCAAAGTATAAATGCATGTACAAAGATAGAGTCAACTACTTGTTAAAAAATCTTTAGGCGTCATGTTGTCGACGATGATCAATCACACAATACGAAAAGTAAAATAGACGCGGGAGACAAGATGTAGGGGGTGTTGCTCTTCTCTTTATTGATCTATCAATTGATTCTTGTGCGCACAATGCAATAGTCCTACCTCTCTATTTATATTAATCATGTAGAGAGTGATGGGACTATGGGGCAAATACGCGATGCAATTGCTACGGGCTTGGTAGCGTGAGAGGGAATATCTACGTGATGCGTTGTTATTCGTACGTTCTATTTCTTTTTGTTGGACAAAAAAATAGTGTGTTTCTATGTGCAATTTAATTTTTTTGGCAATTGAACAATTTTTTATTCATATTTTTCTATTTTCATATCTCATTTATGTGTTAAACTGCATAAAAAACATATGTATATAGTGTTAATATCATTCAAATAACGAACAAACAAGACAAAGGGTATTACAGACTTTCCACAATCCACCTCTGCCTATAAGCTCAAATCTCAGAAGCCGTCTAGAAGGGGAAGGTGGGGCTTCTCAAGCTTCCCCACACTGCAGCTTCTCCACACCGTTAAGATTAAGCCGGCTTATGCACAAGCCGAAGCCGTCTAGAAGGGGGCCTATAAGAACTTTCGATAGTTAGTTGTAGGTTTCAGTAATTGGGCCCCGTTGGATGTACAGCCCGGCGAATTTGTTATAGGGTTCAATTGAGCCAGTTTTCTTGAACTCTTGAGACTAAGCCCAACTTCACGTTGTTTTTCTTCTCATTTTTTTCTCTTTGTTCTGATGAGCACCAGTTTTGTGATTAACGCGCTCGTCGTTGTTGTGCAACCTTTGCCGGCGAGTTCGGTCCTCGGGTTGCACGACGAGGCGTAGACGAGGTAGACGAACGACGAACACACAAAAACGGATACAATAAAGAAATTGACACAAAGTGTAGGGGCAATATCTCTTCTCTTTATTTCTCTTCTCATCAAGTGTACAATGGAATGGATCAATGCCCCTATTTATAGACTAAGGGAGGAGAGGAGATAAGGGCCCAATAAGTGGATCTTGACTTGGCCTCCTTGGACCAAGCCAAAGTTTCTCAACACTCCCCCTTGGGCACTTATCACGTGATGCTGATGCCTCATCAAAACTCCGAAAAACCCAGTGGAAAAAATTGGAGAAAAAGTGCATCGTATACGTAGCTTCATGTTTGATGATGTATAGTATGGTATCCCGCGTATTAGGGGTATCCGTATACCGAATCTCGGGACTTTAGGAAGGTACAACTTACCCGGTAAGGATCCCCGGCCGATAAGGTAACCCCTCCCGGGAAGGGAAGACTCCCCTTAAATTAGGAAGTTAATCCCGACGTTCAAGGAAGCCAGAGTCCTACTCGGACGTAAGTCCACGTCCAGCACGACCCTGGGAACCCCCTATATAAGGATCAGCAATCCCATAGGGGAGGAGGAGGAAAATGAAGTCAGATAGGTCCAGCCGATCAGTCTAGTCGCAGCACAGGAAGCATAGGATCTCAGGAGGTGAAACCCTAGAAGACCCGCTGCCTCGAAGGAGTCGAGCCCGGCGGTTAGCTTAGATTAGTCTACGATTAGGTCTAGGGTAGCCACTAACATACACCCCCCATTGTAAAGCGTTTTCTCCATCAATATATAGCAACAGGACGTAGGGTTATTATCCTGAGGGAGGCCCGAACCTGTATAAAAACGCTGTCCCCTGCTGTCAGATCTCCTGGCACTTGGGCCCTAGAGGTCCCTACCCCTCAGTAATCCTCATTCCACGAATACCGTAAGATCGCCGATTCACCAATCGTCGACAGATGGCGCCGACCGTGGGGACCTCTCCGGACCAAGCCGTCCAAGAAAGATCAGAGTCGGCAGGATCCGCAAATAAGCGCGATCAGATACCAGCGTCGGTTGCACAGCCCTCACCGTTTCGACCGAGGAGGAAGTAGCGAACCCGGCAGGAAAACCGATCGCAATCTCGCCCCGTGCTGGGTACTCGGATCAGGGTTTCTACGACAACTTTGGCCCTATGGACCCGTACCCGGTTACGGACCGAGTGGATTTCGGAGAGTACGCCCCTGGAGAGGACTCGGACGGTGAAGCGGATCACTTCAGAACCGAGTGCGCCAGGGCCTTCAGCGGGAAGTTGGTCTTGAACGACGACTCCCCGGCAGGAACGACCAGCCACATGGTTGGAATTTCTCCTGCAAACTCTGAACATGAGAACGATCAAGAACATACCCACGTCACGTCCGATGAGGACAACGTGATGGAATACGAGTACACATCGTCCAGCCAAGGACCTCGGATGGTACTCGCGATCAACGATGGTCGAGAAGACCTCGAAGATCACAATCTGCCCGGGGGCTCGCACGTGGATGCCTCCCACATGAACGGGGGCTACCCGCCGCCGGGGAAAGAACTCCTCGCCGGAACGAAGACTTGCCTGCTGCTGTGGATAGATCCCCCCGGGAACAAGGGAGTACGTGTCCCGAACTGCTCGAAGACTTGCGGAAGTGCGCAATCTGTTGTCACAGCCTCCCGTGGCGGATTTATCGACACCCGCGGGCGTGCAGTGGCTGCAGCGGCTGGGGGCGGACATCCAAGAGGCTCAGAACCAGGCCGAGTCTTCTCAAGCCCAATCGGTGGCCCGTAGCTCTACTCGGGTGGACACTCCTCCTCCGCTAGAGGAACGCGATCAGGAGGGATGACACCCCAGGAACAGGCCTCCCCGGGAGGAACCACCTGTCGACCTCCGAGAATAGCTCGAAAAGCACCGCCGCCAAAGGCGCCAGCACGAGCAGCAACCTTCTCGGAGAGACCATGCGCAAAACGCCAATGCGCGGGGCCGATCTTCAACCTCGAATAGCGGCGAGACTGCGCCTTATCGGGGCTCCTTCAGCGGATGCCAGGCGCTATCCCAGGAACTCCGTCAGGTACGTTGGCCTTCCCGTTTCAAGCCCGGCTCACTGGAATCGTACGACGGAACTATGAATCCCGTGGAGTTCCTTCAAATCTACACCACCGCGATCGAAGCGGCCGGCGGGGACGAGAAGGTTATGGCCAACTATCTTCCTACCGCTCTCAGAGGAGCCGCTAGAACGTGGTTGACGAATCTACCCCCGGGAATGATCCGTTCGTGGGGATAGCTATGCGACATGTTACTCGGGAACTTCCAGGGTACCTTCCCAAGACCTGGTCGGGTCGACGATCTATTCCTCGTCGTCCAACGACCAGACGAGACCTTCCGAGAGTTTACCAAAAGGTTTAATGCTGTCCGCAACACTATCCCGGAGATAACGGACTCGGATGTCATCCGCGCCTTCACTCGAGGCAGCAGAAACGAGATGTGCACGCACGATCTGATCATGCGGCCGCCCAAAACCACCAGGCAGCTCATGGATCTGGCCGAGAAGGCCGCTTCTGCGGAGGAAACCCTGCGCTATATCAAACAACAGCGGGGTGAGTCGACCAGTTCTCCCCTCCGGTCGAGGAGCGATTCGCGCAAGTCTAAGCGCAAGAAGAAGCCCTCTGGAGGGAACAAGGAGAAAAGGATCAAAGCCAACGAGGTAATGGCCGAGATCTCCGAGAAGCGCACCTGGCGACCACGCCCCAAGGATAAACCTACCACGTCCTCCGACAAGTCGTCCAAGCCCTGGTGCGATTTTCACCAGACCGACTCGCTTGATCTGCGACATTGCTGCATCTTCAAGAAGTATCTTCGGGAAGAAAGAGAGAAGTTCCGCGAGGAAAACCCTCAGGTCGCTAATAACAGTCGGGAAACAACTTCCGACGATGATGACTCCACTCCTGAGCCTTTCCAGGGGCATGACAGAGCAATCGAGCACATATTCGGGGGCTCAACCTCTTACGAGTCCAAGAGGCAATACAAGGCGATCGCCCGAGAAGTTCTCGCGAGTGTACCGCGAGTTCCCCAAGCGATCAAGTGGTCCGAGGTCACGATCTCTTTCGACCAGACCGATTGCCCCGAAAATTGCGCTCGACCGGGACGGTACCCTATTGTGGTCGAGCCAACGATCACAACTGCCGAGTGGGCCGCGTGCTGATAGACGGAGGGAGCTCCCTCAATATCCTATTTGCTAACGCCCTCGACGCCATGCAGTGCCCTGATCGTCTGTTCAGACGGTGACGCACGCCTTCCATGGTATCGTCCCGGGCTCATCGGCCACGCCGATCGGGCAAGTCACGCTCCCGGTTACCTTCGGTACACCGGAGAACTTCCGAACAGAGAAAATCTTGTTTGACGTAGTCGATTTCGAAACAGCCTATAATGCTATCTTGGGGCCCCCAACTCTGGCCAAGTTCATGGCAGCTACGCACTACGCCTACCAGTGCATAAAGATGCCCGGCCCAAAAGGTGTCCTCATGGTAAGGAGCTCACCCAGAGAAGCACTCCTCTGCGACAAGCGCAGCCTCGACCTCACAGAGCAGCACCTACCCTCTAACCAGGACGCCAGCGTGGCGGCTCCCGCCACCACGTTGTCGAGACCACCTCCATGGCTACGAGCGACAGCTTTGGAAAGTACCTCCTCCAAGTCGGAGAAAGAGTTCCACGACTAAGTCGAAACAGGGAGAAAAACAGGGCCTTCCCCCAGGCAGGACAACGGCTCCTCGGGAGAATCGCCCGATCCAAGTCGCTCATGCCAACGGTAGAAAGGTCGCGTCCATTAGAGAGTCCACTACAACCACCTTCGGTAAGATCGTACAACCGTCGCCTCCTCATCGGCAGATTCCAAAGTTGCACCAGCTCCAGCCTCAAAGATCGTCAAGCCACGAACAAGTCGATGATAAGACGCTCCGGGCGCCGCCCGCCCAGCACGCGCACTCAACAAAATTTCTGTCAGCGGGTCACGACAAGAGGACGAGAGTCTCTGGGGCAACCGGCGACAAGCTAAATGAGGAGGGGACGGCCTAGTTTTCTTAGTTTTCTTAGAGCTATTTTTTCTTACAGCAGCCTGTAAAAGACACAGTTTTCTTTAAATAATATCGAGTCTCTAGTTCAATGTTTTTCAGTATTAATTCAGACTGCCTATTCGAGATATCTCTCGAACAGTCAGTCGGGGGCTGGATAAGAATACGGTAAAGTCGAAACACGAGTACGAGTACCGACTTCCTCGACCTGCACAAAGGAAAAAGGGTCCTGCGCTGCAACTGTCAGGGATGCGAGGAAAACCCCTTAACGCGTTTGCAGGTGACAGGGGAGCCACTGAGCCCCCCACCTGACCAAACCTAAGGCCTGGTTGACTAAGCTCCCCAGTTCCGTAGCAATGTCCCCCAATCCCGAGTAAAGAAGGGAAGAAAGTGCGAGTACGACTAGATCAACGGAACCCGTACGCTTATCCTCGTCGTCGACTACTCGGAGCAGAAGATACCTCGGGTAGAGTGAAACTTTGTTGATCGAGCAAGGGTAGGATTTACTAGCCAAACAACCGAAGTCTCCCCTCAGCAAAGGAACACGGAGGTGCCGCCATGGCCGCGACAAGCTGTACGAAAGACCCCTTATCGCGTTTACTGATGACGAGGAGCCACGGAGCCCTCCATCTGACTAAACCTAAGGTCTGGTCAATCGCAGCAAGAACGACCTACGGCACTATTCATACACCTACACCGAAGGGAGGCAAAGGGCACTGGTTCCGACTAAAGCCTACGCTTGCATCCGACAAGGTTTCACATAAGCAGAATAGACAAGGTTTTCAAAAAGCCAAAAAACACACAAGTCATTGCACAGTTACTAATCACTGTCTTTATATAAAAGTATGTTATTATAGAATTCTACTCTAGGCCAGGCGCCTGGACTCGGTCACCAAAGGCGTCCGCCGCTTTCTGCACTGCCTCGAGAAGCTTCTCTTCCTCGTCTTCTGGCAAGTCGGCAGCGAGCGCCTCCAGGGACAAGTCCGAGTGCCTGCGCTTCAGGATAGCCAAAGCAAAGGCTAGGGCGTCGCGTACACCTTGTCGGAGCTCGTCTTCAAGAAGCTTCTCGACGGTAGGCTTCAGCTTGGAGACGGATGCCGTCAGGTCCGCCAGGCGGCTGGCCGGAGCAAGGCCCGAAGGGACAACGACGCCAACTTCACCTAGCGCCTTCTCGAGCGCGCCCAAGGCCCGCTCGAGGTCTTCCTCCAGTTTCTTCGAGGCTGAAAGGTCAGCCTCAAGCGCCGCTCGCTGTTTCTCGGAGTCCTCAAGGCGCTTCTGCAGCACCTCGTTCTCCAACCGCCATCTCTCGGACTCTGCACGTGCCAAGTCCAGCTCCGCCTGGGCCTTCTCGAGAGGAGCCGCCCGGGAGACAGCGAACTGAAAAAGAACAGGTTAGTGCGAGCAAAGTAAAATTATATTATCACTAATCTCCCATGCATTACCTGCAGCAAAGAGGAAAGGCTAAGACCCTCCGGCACCGAGGGACCCGAAGGCGCGACCTGCTCGACCGGGAGCAACTCCGACTCCAGCGCCAGGGGCTTCGGCTGCTCGGTAGGGGCCTCTGACAACTCTGGCGTAGGAGCCGGTGCCGAGTCCGGCGCCGGGGGGCGCTGCTCGGTGGCCACCGTAGTCGGATTCCCGGCGGGGCGGATCGACACCCTAGTCGCCAGAAGCAATCGAATCAAGTCTTCAGCAAGGCAAAGCCAAAAGAAAAAGGCGGCAAAGGAAAACTAACCTCGTGCGCTTCCCCACTGGAGGAGGTTTCCTTACCAAGGTACTCGAATCTCGCTTGCCGGAAGATAGCGGCGCCTTCCCCTTGTCCGCCACAGTCTCCTCCTCGAGAATGGTCGTAGGAGGGGGAGTTGGCTCCTTGGGGAGGGGGTTGCTCGCTCCGGGCTATCCAATACATCCATCCTTATGTTTATCATTCGGGAAAGAACATGGAAAAAAGAGTAGTCGGGCGAGAATTCAAACCTGCGGTTGAGGGTCCCGGGCGGGAGAGCTCGTCGAGAAGACATCCGCCCCCGCCTCGGCCGTGGAAGGACCTTCCTCCCTCGTCTCGGAGGGCGGCGGGGCCGTGTCGTACATCTCAACTTCATCGTCCTCAACGGGGGCACCAGCTCGTTCGGCCTCCGAGTCAGGACCTCCGCGGCCTACTCGCTGCAGGAGAAGAACCCGGGGGCCCTCTGTAAGGCCATTCGGATGAGCCTAAGCCAGACAAGGAGATAAGATGGATAACTCACCGAGAATACTTCCCGTCGGCTGTCCGGGCTTTGCTTCCGAAGAGGCAGGGGCACGTCCGTACGCCCGCCTTGGGGGGACTGCTCGAATAGGTTGTTCAACCTACTCTGAAGCTCCTCCGAGGACAACTCTGCATAGCGCGACAAGGCAGAAGTGTGTGAGAAGTCTTGACAATTGAATTGGTGCGGAGAAGGTCGTAGTACTTACCCGTGTCGAAGTCCCTTGTTGGGTCTTGGTTTTGCGGGATCACCCAGGCCGCCGCGACCCTCGACCGAAGAGGGCTTATCCGGCGTCGAAGGAAATCTTCCGTGACATCCCACGCCGTCAAGCCTTTGGCAGCGAGATTGGCGATGTCGTGGACGAGCGCCGTGAGGTGCCTAGTCTCCTTCGGGGCCTCCCCCCAGCTCTTGTTCTGAAGGGGGGCGAGTCCGCGGTAGGAGATCCCAGAATTCGTTGGGGGCTGGCAGTAGAACCATCGAGCATGCCAGCCCGACCACGAAGATTTCCAGGAGGAGGCGATGTAGGCATCCTTCCTCCCTTCTCGGAGACGGAAACCGGCGCCGCCGACGACTCCTGCGCCACTGCCCTTCACCCGGCGGAGGTTGTATAAGTACCTCCAGAGCTCCAGGCTCGGCCTAATGCCGAGGTAGGCTTCGTATAGGTGCGCGAAGACCGCCAGCATTAGGACCGAATTCGGGTTGAGATGAATCAACTCGATCTGGTAAAACTGGAGCGCAAGGAGGAAGAACGACGAAGGTGGAAATTGAAATCCACACCTGAAGAAGTCCGCGAAGAGGACCGTCACTCCGTGTCTGGGGTGGGGACCGTCTCCTTCACGGCCTCCCGGAAAGGCACAAACACCGCCGGGAGAATCACCTCATCCGACACAAGCTTCTCCAGGGCGGAGGAATCCATCACCGAGGCCTCGAACTCGGCAATGGCGGTGGTGGGTCCCCCCGGAGCTTTCCCCGATTCCTTTGCGGGCTCGGGAGACTTCTTCACGGCGCTCTTCTTGCCCATTTTTCGCTGATCGATCGAGAGATTGTGGAGGCGAGGGTTTGCAGGGGCGCGAGGAAGAAGATGAAGGGAGCAAGAGTGCTGGGAGGCAAAGAGGCAATGTGGGCAAAACCCCAATTCTTGGATTCCTAAAGATTTAAACGTTCGCCGGAGCCGGGCGCGGTTTACGGCACGATCAGTTCCATCGCATTTAATGCGGACAGTTGCTTTTTCCGCATACAAGGCATGTCGCGGGAAAAAGAGGGTCTAACAACCCACGACCCAAACGAGCGCGCGGCACAATAGCGCAGAGAGAGCAAAGATTCTTCATCACCACGCGAAATTTCCGCCACGATGGTTCGGTTTCCTAAAAATATGCCAGGCGGACGCGTGTCCGTGATCAACGGATCAGATCGGATCAGAAAGCATTCTGGATTTTTCCCAAGGATTATTCCGATAAGGCTTTCACGACTACTTGGTAGGAGTTGAGCCTACCCGGGGAAGTCGTCGACACGGCCTACTCGGATCGCCTACTCGAAGTTTCCTCCCCGACAAGGGCAGATTTCCAACAAAACCGTCATGACCTCACTTCACGTATTGATGGGGGGCTTGATGATGTATAGTACGGTATCCCGCGTATTAGGGGTATCCGTATACCGAATCTCGGGACTTTAGGAAGGTACAACTTACCCGGTAAGGATCCCCGGCCGATAAGGTAACCCCTCCCGGGAAGGGAAGACTCCCCTTAAATTAGGAAGTTAATCCCGACGTTCAAGGAAGCCAGAGTCCTACTCGGGCATAAGTCCACGTCCAGCACGACCCTGGGAACCCCCTATATAAGGATCAGCAATCCCATAGGGGAGGAGGAGGAAAATGAAGTCAAGACAGGTCCAGCCGATCAATCTAGTCGCAGCACAGGAAGCATAGGATCTCAGGAGGCGAAGCCCTAGAAGACCCGCTGCCTCGAAGGAGTCGAGCCCAGCGGTTAGCTTAGATTAGTCTATGATTAGGTCTAGGGTAGCCACTAACATACACCCCCCATTATAAAGCGTTTTCTCCATCAATATATAGCAACAGGACGTAGGATTATTATCCTGAGGGAGGCCCGAACCTGTATAAAAACGGATGTCCCCTGCTGTTAGATCTCCTGGCACTTGGGCCCTAGAAGTCCCTACCCCCCAGTAATCCTCATTCCACGAATACCGTAAGATCGCCGATTCACCGATCGTCGACAATGTTGTACTAATTACCTCATTAAAAACCTTAATAATGAGAAACTTCAGGAAAACTCATTTAAGGGAAAAAGAGTACAACTATTGAGTCAGTTAATCCATTCTTGATCAATTGTGAATGATACTTCTTCGAGGTGCACCATTCTGATTATATTTCTAATCAGGGATTTGCTCCCCCTGAATATTGCACATTTATAGCTGAAATTCATTTCAAGCTATCCTTCACAGAAGTTGATGTTTTAACCCACATTCTTCCAAGAAAGGGATTAGAAAGAATTCGTACACTATAATTATCAATACTTGATTCTTCGAAGCGAATCAATTATATGAACTTGCATAATTCAAAATGTGATAACTAGTGCCGTGTATTTGCTCCCCCTCAAGATAGCCTCCGTTAGAACTTCTATACACTATGGGCAATATTGTGTGAGTACATTCTAGGTACACACAACATTCAATTTCATTATTGCCCTTCATAATTATTTCTGTAAATTGTGGTAATCTATATTTGATTTTGGTATATCCATCTTACTTCATTAAATTCATTCATGAATAATGTGAGTGGACATATCCTGGAGCAACATACATCATCAATGTGCAACTATAACCATACTCAGTCGTGCAACATGAGCTTCATTATCTGCTTGGATAATTTTTAGGGGTTAAGGTAGATGAGTGCGCCACGGGCTTCCTGCTCTTGCCTAGGCCAATCAACTACCCATGAACCATATATTCCTTAAATGGCTCAATGTGATTTTGAGATGCTGTCCCACTAATCACTTAGACACAAATACAATATTTTCATATGATATGTGTCTTAAAAACCGAGTTTGCATTCTTCATGAGCTACATGGCTCGTACTTCGGTTTGTCAATCATAAAGCTTTGGTCACGATGTTTCATAGTGCTTCTCTACAAAACTCGTGAGTTGGTCATAGGGCATGCTTCTTCTTTTCAGCAATTCCCGCCAATGGATACCATTTGGGCCTTATTCAAATTGGGTTAAGCATTTTCCAACGTTCTTGTTGATATTTATTGGGTCCTTGTCCACTTCTGGGACTATGTATCCATCGGGTCCATAAAAGTTCTTGGACTTTTACCTTTACTCGGCGTATAAGTAGACCATTCATATGTTTCAAATTGGATTCCTCCATATTACTACAGGTAATGCCTTAACCATGTGTCTGAAATCATAAGGTACTCCATTTCAGGACAAAGGCTAGTGCTTACATTATCCATGTACTGTATTATTTGTGCCACATTTCCATGTGTGCGGACAATATAAGGATGTTCCTCTATTTGTATAACTGCATATGTTACTAAGCTTTCTTCTTTATGGAAGATGGCTCTGCAATTCTTGCAGGTTAAAGAGGATTCATAAAATTCTCTCCTAAATTTCTTTAATGCTTCAAGGTTTCAAATACCTTGTATCCAATGACCTGTATGCCAGAACAGAGTCATAACATTTCATTTCTTATTTTTATTTATTTACTACCATAGCTTTTCTGGAAAGAATATTCACTTAGGGACAGGTATCTTCTTTCATTGGCATTATGCTACTTTCAGCTACTTCTCCCATAATTCCACATTCATACTTCTCCATGTATGTAGGGAGTGCTGATGTCCATATTGCCTTCAAATATGACCCAACTAGATACTTCAGTATCTGGCAATAGGCAAAATATTATGAGTGACGTCAGTAGACTTATGCCTTTCCCTTTTTAGTAATACTAATATTCCCTCCACTCTTCTCCTATTTCCATATCAGAGATGAGTAGAGTTTTCCAGTGCTTTAACCGAAAGAGTTCTGTGGTGCACGTTTCTTTGGTTTAGGCAATCTTTCAAAGCATCCCAATTTCTTATTGGGTTTTTGAATTGCAGATAGGCAAAGTTTCCTTCTTCTCTTATCGCTTTTCCCTAGACGTCTCCCGGTACTAGGCAATTTGAGTATCCGAAGTATTGCTCCCCCAGACGTCTCTGGGTATATGGCAATAGTTTCGATGCAATCCAGTGCATACTTTGCATATCTTTTCTATGTTTCATGTTTGGTAGTATGCGCTCAGTTTTCTAATGCCAACCGAGCATCTGTGTTTAGTTTGCATGAACCAACACAGTTTCCTCATATAGCTGTTGGCCTTTCATTGGTACTCATATTTCACGCTATTATTTTGAGCAACATCATTTCACCAGGGGTGCACATTCTCCCCCTGATGTTGTCAAATACATACCCACGCGAAAAAGGGCATTTGCGTACAAGGCTGCTTGGCCTGAATTATATATGGAGTAATACAACTTCGTAGTTTGCTTTAACTACGTACATTATTGTGGAATTTATTGATTCCATAGTCTGCGAGACTATGTCAATACAATTGTGGAAAATTTACGAGTACCAAATGAGATGAGGGTAGAGATGAAATGTTATGAGTTGTGTATTCATATTTTTGGAAAAGATTCTACTCAGGGTCACACACGCTATTCCTAGCGGAGACTGTAATGGGACCTTTATGCCAGAGATAGTACCATAGCTAACAGGCTAAGGGTGTATCTCTCCCTTTCGGGTACTTGCTTACCATCCTATGGCTTTCAAGCCTAGAGAGCGGGCTAATGAGCATTTAGGTTGACCTATAGATAAGCTGCGGACTTTTTCTGTTATAGTTCCCTGTAATCCAAAATCTTTTCAGGTCGTGATGTCTGCTATATCACTTACAACTCATGGATATACTCTCTTCATTCACTTTGAGAGTTTGCATTTTATTTAAATTGTGTATGATTTATGTTTGTAGGAGAGAGGAAAAAATCATTACACAAGTTGCCGAGGAATCTATGCCTAGGGTGTATCTTGTTTTCCACATTACTTACCTTTTTTTTCATATTCCTCCCCCTTTGCCCTGCTATTTGCAAAATTCGGTTTGCTTCTGGGGCAAGTATTACTATCGTATTTGGCTAGTATACAATTTACGTCTGGTATGCAGGCCTAGACATTTAGTAAATCTCTTCGTGGAGAAATACTTTATTTGTATATGTAGTAAATCTCTACTAGGAGAGATACTTGTATACTTGGGTGGAATATCAAAGATAATAGGCTAGGCGATCTTTTTCAAGGATCAGCTTGCTCAATTCTAGGCTTTTAGTGGATATCAAGAGTGTATAGGCAAGAATTCCACTTTAGGCAAGAGTTGCTTGCGGGCAACATGTTCTATCATGACCTATCATATTTTCTTATTCAGTAAGAGGAAAGATAGGAAAAGATGCAGCTTTAGATAGAACAATTCATAACTTGTTATTAAAACACTGGATAGAATTCATAAGTCTACAGGACGTTCATCGTCATAAGGGTGTAAATTTCTCTCCTGGATCTTACAACCATTATTCAAAATTCAAATCATGGATGCACATTGGCAATTAAATGGATGCTTCATCCTTTAGGACACCTTTCGGGATGTCCATGAAGAGAGCTTCCTTCTCTATTGGGTACTTGCCACGAATTCGGTAGAGGTTTATGAGGTGTTCAGAGGTCCTGCAATACGTACTTAGAGCAGCGTCCTCACACACCATTTTTATTGCAAGTCTGTTGCTGATTTCTTTAGGGCGTGATAGTCCTGAGTCTCCTCTCAATATCACAATCCCTTGTGTTGAACATTCTCCTTGAGAGAATTGGACATTCGTATCTCTGAAGTTAGCTCTGCGGGGAGCTAGATGAAGATTTAGGTTGCATGACCAAATTCTTCACACCTTCTGCTAGAAGTAGAGAATGCACCAAGTCAAGGGATGTTGTATGCTTTCCAGCAAGCAAATTACTAACAAATTCAATATTTTCCACATGCATAGTGGGCATGGTCTTTCCAAACGTCTCTTCATTTGTGACTTCATGGCCACATTCTTTCAAGTTTGAGACGAGACCAAACATGGTAAGATTATATTCAGCAACAGATGCAAAACCTTCAAAATAAAGATTATTCTACTGATTGAGTAATATCTCTATGGGCCACACCAATTCAGGATGGTGGAAACGCATTCTGAGCGTATCCCATAGAACCTTTGGGTCTCTCTCCACCATGTACTCATTTTTAGGTCCTGAGAAATGCAGTTCTTCAGGATTACCAGTGTTATAAAGTTGTCCATCCTAGGGACTACAATGTCACCTTCTGGTGTTGGCAAGCTGAGGACATGAGAGAGGCCTTTGCTTTCTAGCAGTGCTTCCGTGGCATCCTACATTTTCCATAGTTACCTCCTTGGGTAACGAGTGCCCCAACCTCACGTTTATCATAGCCAGGCATCCTACATTTTCCATGCAATTATTTCAGAAGCTTACTATAGGTAAACATGCATGGATAATGGTATAAAAATCCTTATGACGGTTCCAGTGCCTTTCTATGCATTGTTGTAATCTACTGCTATTTCAAATGATTAAAAGCAATACAATCCATCACAATTAATCAAAAACAGTAAATACAATAATCATAAAGCATAGGATAAATAATAACTAAGACAAACATACTTCAAATGCTAAAATTGATTAAAAATTTAGCTTCACGAGGCCCTTCCATGCCGGATTATAAGATTTCTGTTAATACTAAAGTCTACAAGGACTTCTGTGCAAGATTTTAGTACTAGAAAAATCATGCATCTAATTACAGAAAAATCCGGGGGCCTCCGCGCATAGTTACATGCCAACATATGAGATACATGGAGATTAAAAGTAATATTCAAAATTACAATTAACCCTTAACGGTAAAAACACATAAATAAAAACATGTATTCATTAAGGGTCATGCTAAACAATTGGAAATACCAAAATTTGTCTAAAAAATTGAATTCCCGAGGCCCTTTTATGCTGGCATATATATTTTCTGCTAATTCTGAAATCTACAGGGACTTTTATGCAAGAATTTGTGTACTGAAAAATTATGCGCGTAAATACAGATAAATTCAGGGGCCTTCATGCAAGATTTGCCGCGCGCTGCCCCAGACCGGTCAGACCGGTTTACCGGGCTGGTCAGACCGCCCGAAGGGCCGGTCAGACCGGCCGGCCTACCCTTGTTTTTCTTTTTCCTTTTTTTTCTTTTCTTGCTGCCGCTTCATGGGCCTTCGTGGGCCGGCCCACCGTGCGGCCCACCACCGCACTGCCCTTAGCCTGTATGAGGGGGCGGGAGCGACCGGCGGTGTGGCAGGGGCGAGGGCGGCGTAGCGTGGCCGGCCCGTGCGGGGGCAGTGGCGGCTCAGCCGGCGGCGGCGGGCGCGGCCAGCGGCTTGGCGGTGCGCGGCGCGCTCGTGCGGGAGCGGCCGGCGGCGGCGCGACCCATGCGGGGGCGGCGCCCATGGCAGTCGGCAGCGGTGGCCGGGGCACGCGGGGGTGGCGGCGTGCGAGGCCGGTCAGACCGGCCGGCGGCGGCGGCGCGCCCGGGCGGCGCAGAGTGCGGAGCTGCGACGCGCGCAGGGCTCGGCCGATGGCTGCGGTGGCCGGGGCCGGGGCGGCGGCGCGCGCACAACCGTGCGGGGGCGGCGGCGGCCAGGGTGGCAGCGCGCGCGCACCCGTGCGGGGGCGACGGCGTCCGAGGCGGCCGCCCGTGCGGGGGCGGCAGCGCGCGCAGGCGTGACGGCTGCCATGGCCGCGCCGTCGAGGACGACGGCGACGGTGAGTGCGATTTCGGGCACGTGCACATCGTCTCCCCATAAAGTGATCGTCAATTCCCCGTTTTCAATCGGCTTGGCCGGCGATTTCTATCGGCTGTAGCGGAACGATCGGCTTGGCCGGCGACTTCTTGTCGGCAACGTTCGCTTGGGGATTTCACTCATGGGTAAATGGTTAATCCATTTTCTATGTGTTCATCGACCTTTACCTCCTCAACCGATGTAAAGGGAGTCTAGATGAAGAAGGCTCGGCGGAGGCGTCGTGCTGATAACGTGTTGTGCAACCTTTGCCTGCGAGTCCGGTCCTCGGGTTGCACGACGAGGCGTAGACGAGGTAGACGAACGACGAACACACAAAAACAGGTACAATAAAGAAATTGACACAAAGTGTAGGGACAATATCTCCTCTTTATTTTTTTTCTCATCAAGTGTACAATGGAATGGATCAATGCCTCTATTTATAGACTAAAGGAGGAGAGGAGATAAGGGCCCAATAAATAGATCATGACTTGACCTCCTTAGACCAAGCCAAAGTTTCTCAACAGTCTGTCACATAAACCGGGACGTTGACTCTGAAGTTTCTCGACGAAGGTGACCTCACGTACGAATTGGACTACGACGTCGTAATTAAATTCAGCTAGCACGGCTGCTCGACCAAGGCGACCTCACGTGCGAATTGGACTACGAAGTCGTAATTAAATTCCTCAACACGTTTTTAGCAAATAAATTGTTGCCGGCCCGCTCGAGAACAAACTCCAGTTGTTGCTTTCGATCTCTCTCACTGCCACGCAACCATCCACTAGCTCGAGTGCCCATGGCATTGAGGATGACATGGAGTTTCATGTTGGCACTGTCAACGTCCGCAGGTACGTTCTGTTAGAAGTATTTTCAGTGCAAACGTAGCATTCGTTTAGTTGTTGCGTGGCTTATTTAAAAACACTTTAATTTTTTCTGGATAAATTAGTTAATTGGAAGTATATTTTATATGAATGCACTTTACTTTTGAATGTTCAGACGCGTGGGCGAACAGATACATCGCACCCGTACGCGCGGGAACAGCACGGGACGGTGTGGAACGATGTGTCTTTTGGGAGATTTCGTCTCGCTCCATCTCTTTCTCGGGCGCATGTTTTGCTATACACATACGAGTACTCGAGGATATAAAGGGAAGCTACGCATCTCTCTCACTCTCTCGCTCTCTTCTTCTTTCGATGTTGATCTACAACGCTCGGGATTTTTCTTTTTGTATCTTTTATGATGTTGCAATAATGATGTTTCGATGTTGTATCGTGTTGCCTGTTTGTGCTATTTTTGTTAGTTGCACAAAGTCATTTTAGACGTTTGTACGAGTTCATTTTAGATGTTGCGATGTGCTATGTTCCGTTGTCGCACCACTACTAAACTCTCACATGTTGCAGCGCTCCACTGTCAGATGTTGTGTGTTACTCCCAATGATGCATCTAGGTGATTTCGTTGTTGGGGAAAGGCTTTCTCCAATGTTGCAACATACTATCTCCTTTCCACACGATGCATTTTTTTGTGTTCACGTTTCTTCCTGGTGATTTGGGAGCGGCAACACGAGACCAACGTTCGGGATGCGAACGGTGCCACCAGGAGACTCCCGGCCGTTATCTCAAGCCCTGACCATGCACCCCGGCTGTCACACCTCCCTCTGGTGACCTCGTTTCTGTTGTTGTCCACCCCGGGCTATGCGAGATCTAGCAGCCCTCGACCTCCACTGCCGTCTTTGCCCCTCACCGCCCTCTTCGGCCATCGCATTGTCAGCTAGACGGGCCGCACAACCACGAAGGCGAGCTCGCCGGAGCAGAACGATGTGGGTGGAAGGAGGAGACAATGATGTTGGATCAAGCGATTGCACACTTTCAATCGGACGTGGGACGCCTAGTGACCCCTATTTTACATAGACGCAACATCAATAAGTTCTTAGATTTTCAATTCAGCACAACACATTTCGACGACTACAAACTGTGCCATGGTAGCTACGGGAAAGGCGGAGAGTTGCGTCAAGTAAAGCTACAACCCGGAACCCCCATCCGGGGGGACATGGATTTTTTACCATGCACGGCACGTACCGGTAAAGGGATCACCGTCCACCTCTGTTTGGGATCTGTGTCTGTATTGAACCATTTGTTGCCATACATTTCTGTAATACAGAGCATCTTCTCTCTCTCCTTGTTTATTCCTCTCTCCATACAACCATCGCATGTACTTTTCCATAGATTCTCTCTCGCCACTCCAACTCAGACATTTAATGTGCTACCTTTACCTAGATTCTCTCTGTGCACTACAACTCACCCATTTAATTTTTCATGCCAATATTTTAAATGACTAAAATCTTTTCAACCAAAATTCCGATTTAAGTCTCGTTTGAACAGCTGTGTTTGTTATGAGAAGAGCTTCAAGATGAGATCAATATTGGATATATTATCTAAAAAATAATTTTTTATTTGAAACTTGATCAAACCGACATGAAACTGTTTAAAATTTTGAAAAGAGATAACAATTGTGCTCATAAAATTTGTACTGTACTTTGTTATGTTTCACAAATATTTCATGAATTTTTATGAAATTTTTGGTGATTTTCACTGTACTTTGTACTGTTTCATAGAGTTTCATCATGTTTTATATGGATTTCAGTATGGTTCCGATTTGTCATGTGGTTTCACTCGTGTTTTAGCATGTTACATTCTAATTTGACTATTTCAATACATTTAGAAAACAAAAATAAGTTATCGTATCATTGAATTTTTAATGAATTTTTAGTGACTTTTACCATACTTTGTAGCGGGTTTCATCGTGTTCCATATGAGTTTACCCTGGTTCATTCTGGTTTCATCGTGTTTCATATGAGTTTTACTTTGGTTTACTCTGGTTTCAGCGTGTTTTATTTTAATTTAACTATTTCAATACATCTAAAACAAAAAGTGGTCGTATCAACAGTGTTTCAGTAATGTTTCTCGCAATTCATATAAGTTTCATACGTGGTTCACACATATTTCACATCAGTTTCATTGGAGTTCGTTGTGTTTTAGTATGTTTCTTATAATTCCTATAATTTCCATATCTGATTTAGACATATTTCACATCAGTTTCATCGGAGTTCGTCATGTTTCAGTGATGTTTCTTATAATTCCTATAATTTTCACACGTGATTCAAACATATTTCACATCTGTTTTCACTTTTTTCTACTTCCAAAACCCCATAAAAACGATCTTTTCTATAATTTCAGACTAGTGAACTAATAGCATATAAACAGAACAAGCACACCAAATTCTTTTATCTTGGCCAGGAAACTTCCATGCATACATGACATAAATCACAAATCTAAACCTCGAATCATCTTCCCATGTCCAAGCTCTAGAAAAAAACTATGCAAATCAAGGATTAACTAAAGTATAACAGAGGTGAGGTGAGGTGGTGGTGATATTTGAGCTGCTGTGGAGCTTTGAGATTGGACATAATAAAAAATTGAAATGGGATGGGACATAGGATTGAAATGGCACTGAGGTGAGGTGAGGTGGTGGTGGTATTTGAGGTGCTGTGCAGCTTTGGGAGGAGTGGAGTAAAGCGCACGTGGGGGAGTGTATTCTGTACTGGGTGTTTGGGAGTTTGCAGGAGATGATGGGACATAATAAAAAGTTACACAGAAATAGCAAGACTGTTATGAAATATATTGAAATACAAGGAAGTGAAAGCTGTACGCACGGATCCTAAAGCATATCAGGCGGTGATCTCATGGGCATGTGGCGTGCATGTTAAAAAAGAGTTTCCCCGTTCAGGGGCTGCACTATTTCTTGTAAGCAAAGTTCATGTGACATTCTTCGGGCTTCGTTCACGTTAATCACGAAGTAAAAAACATTCACGTGACAGTCCCCCAGCTAGCTAGGCCATACCTGCGAATGACGTAGCTAGGGTTCATGATGTGGCTAGCTAGCTAGGGTACGTTGTTAGTGAGGTCTGAATAAGACCTGATCGAGAAACGTGTAGCAAACCGCAAATAATTGATCTGTTCGTACTGAGCTAATTAAATAGTATATATATAGCAAGCAAGACGGATCAAAAAGGGAAGCAAGTAGTAGCTAAAAATGGATGAGCTGATATCACTGTCCTCCTCCTGCTCCCCGCCGGCCGCCTCCTTCTCCGCCGCCGGCAACCCGGGCCTCGAGTTCATGTCCTGCGACGTCCCCGGGGAGTGGCTGCTGGCTGACGACTCCGCGTGGCCGGCCGCCGGGAGCTCATTCCCCGCGGGCTACGACATGCTACCAGCTGGGAACGCGCCGGCGAAGAGACGGGGCCGGAAGCCCGGGCCACAGTCCAACCACCCCGCCATCACCCACGTGGAGGCCGAGCGGCAGCGGCGGGACAAGCTCAACCGCCGGTTCTGCGACCTCCGGGCCGTCGTCCCCCACGGTGTCACGGATGGACAAGGCGTCGCTCCTTGCCGACGCCACCTCCTACATCGCCGAGCTGCGTGGCCGCGTGGAGACGCTCGAGGCCGAGGGGAAGAAGGCAGCGGCCGCGCGAAGTGCGCGCACCGCCGATGCCGACGCCGCGGCGCTGGCGCCCGGGCTCAAGGAGAATCTCGAGGTGCGCATGGTCGGGCGGGAGGCGGCGGCGGTGCGCCTGACGACGGCGTGCGAGCGCCACGCCCCCGTGCGCCTCATGGTCGCGCTCCGGGCGCTGGACCTGCCGGTGCAGCACGCGTGCGTGAGCCGCGTGGGCGGGGTGACCGTGCAGGACGCCGTCGTGGATGTGCCCGCCGCGCTGCAGGACGTGGGCTGCCTCCGCGCGACATTGCTCCACAGGCTAGCTTCAGGAGAGCTTAATTAATCTGGCAGATAATGGAATAAATTGCACACTTAGCCTGTTCTTATACTCTCAGTTTGGTGTTAAGGGGGCAAGTAATACGTTTGCGTGTTGATAGCTGGCTGCGTGTAGCCATGCTTACTTAATTTTACTGCACATGTACATTAGTAGGTTCACCAATAATATTTGAGAATAGGTGACCGTTATATTGCTTAAATTTTCAACTATATGGTTTTCCTATTATAAAATGGATGAAGTTGTATGATTTATTAGAAGAAGATCCAAGTGCTTAGAATTTGAGCGACCTATAGCGCAAAAGAAAAGAAAAGAACACTAGGGAGCGTGGGATGCTCCTATAATAATTAGGTCAGTCAATTGCGGTTTTTGTTAAATCAAATTTGACAAACGTGAGGCACTGGATTCCCGTAGGACGGTCAAAAACCAAAAAGATAATAGAATTTAAACGCTGACATAAAACAGAGGCAAATCTAGAGGCTAATCCCATAGCTTAGCATTTGAGTGTGGCAGGATATGCATGTTCAAATGAAGCATGCATATGTGATTCGGTTTATGTGACCACGTTCAGGTGCTAGATGCATTGGATACGAGGTCATTAAAGCTTCAGTTTTGCTAGCTGCTAATGCTCTTCCATTAATTACTTGTTGCATGGCTGCTAATGCTTCTAATGCGACGGTGTTTCTTGCTACATTAGTGCTGCAGTTCTGACGATAAATAAGCATTAAAGGTTGCTGTTCAAGGTAGACTTGCAGCATATATATGTGACAGCTACAACATACGAACTGACCACACATCAAAGGAGAGAGTTTTTCTTTTTCTGTAATCATGAAGAGAACACTAAAGCTAAAGAAGGAAGAGAGGAGAAAACTCGATACGTAGAATGTTAACATGTCTCAAGTTAGCTTTGTGTATAAGGCACGCATAAGTCTAATTTCTTTTGACTTAAGGTAGGCCTGTACATTAAAGTACATAAAAATTATTGTTGGGGGAGGGGTCCCCGCGCTAGCCCGTTTCTGAAGATTTTTCCGCATCCACCATCAACGACCTGACGCCATCAAGGGCAGCCGCTATCAAGGTCTGCGACGTCGCCGTCAAGGTCTACGACGACGACGTCAAGGTTTGCGAAGACGATGTCAAGGGCTGCCTTGACAACCGTCAAGGACCGTCCCGGCGTCCGTCACCGTCAAGGACCGCCCCGGCCTCCGACGCCGTCATCCGACGTCGTCAAGGACCACCCCGGCGTCCGTCAATGTCAAGAACTGCCTCGACATTCGTCATCCTCAAAGACTGCCTCGGCGTCCATCGGCTTCAAAAGACCACCTTGATGTCCGTCGTCTTCAAAGACCACCTCGACGTCCGTCACCGTCAGGATCTACGCTATTGGGGGAGGGGTCCCCGCGCTAGCCCGTTTCTGAAGTCTTCCGCATGCACCGTCAAGGGCAGCCACAGTCTTCGCAGTCATCACGGACTATGTCGACGTCCGTCATCATCAAAGTGTACGTCGTCAACACCGCCAAGAGCAACCTCGACGTCCGTCATCGTCAAAGTCTACGTCGACGATGCCAAAACGAGGACTACGCCCACGACACCAATGATCGTCCCGATGTCCGTCGCCGTCAGGGTCCGCGTCGGCATTGTCAAGGACTGCGTTGACGTGCCTAGATATTCCTCCAAAGATGCCAGAGAATATTCCTCAAAGATGCCTAGAATATTCTCCCAAAATATCTTCTATGCATGGGAAATGACAACAATACCCCTGTAAAGTCCCTCCCAGGTGAGGGCAAAATTGTAATCTCACCTTTTCCGTTCTCAAACCCTATAAATACCCCCCTGGGGATAGAGGAAGGGGGGATTTTCTTGTAAACCCTAATTCTACACTTCAATGCAAAGGTGACTTTCACCCCGTCGGACACGACAGGGGTTTCGGCTTGTCGTATACGCCTTGTGTTTCACCCCGTCGTGCATGTCTCGCGCTTCACCTCGACGGACGCCCAAAGGGTCATACGCGCTCCCCTCAGCGTTGACATGCTCCTCAGCGTCGAGACGCTCCGCCCGGCGTCGAGATGCTCCGTCCGACGTTGACACTCCGCCCGGCGTCAACACGCTCCGCTCGGCATCGACACGCTCCGCTCGGCGTCGACAGTCCGCCCGGCGTCGAGGTGCTCCCTGGCATCGACGTGCTCCCTGGCATCAAAGTGCTTCGCCAAAGTGTCAAAGTGCTTCGCCAAAGTCGACATGCGTGCCCCTCGGCGTCGACGTGTCGAGGTGCTTCCTGGCATCGACATGCTCCGCCCGGTGTCGGAGTGCTTCGCCAAAGTCGACATGCGCGCCCCTCGGCGTCGACATGCTCCTCAGCGTCGAGACGCTCTGCCCAGCGTCGAGACGCACCTCAGCGTCGACATGCTCCGCTCGGCGCCGAGACGCTCCGCCCGGCGCCGAGACGCTCCGCCCGGCGTCGAGGTGCTCCCCGGCGTCGACGTGCTCCGTCCGACGTTGACACTCCGCCTGGCGTCGACATGCTCCGCTCGGCGTCGACCGACACTCCGCCCGGCGTCGAGGTGCTCCCTGGCATCGACGTGCTCCGCCCGGTGTGGAAGTGCTTCACCAAAATCGACATGCGCGCCCCTCGACGTCGACATGCTCCTCAGCGCCGAGACGCTCCGCCTAGCGTCGAGACGCTCCGCCCGGCATCGAGGTGCTCCCCGGCGTTGACATGCTCCGTCCGACTTCGGCACTCGGCCCTCACGGATGTGCTTCGTCCGACATTGGCAGTCCGCCGTCACGGACATGCTCCGTCCAACGTCGGCACTCGACCTTCACCACTGAAGTCGACATGTTCCTCAGCGTCAACACGCTCCTCGGTGTCGACATAATTGGCTATCACGGACGTGCTCCGTCCGACGTCAGCGCTCCGCAGTCACGGACATGCTCCACCGAAGTCGACATGTTCCTCAGCGTCAACACGCTCCTCGGCGTCGACATAATTGGCTGTCACGGACGTGCTCCATCCGACGTCGGCACTCCGCCGTCACGGACATGCTCCGCCGAAGTCGACATGTTCCTCAGCGTCAAAACGCTCCTTGGCGTCGACATACTCAGCTGTCACGGACGCGCTCCGTCCGACATTGGCGCTCCGCCGTCACGGACATGCTCCGCCGAAGTCGACACTCTGCTGGGCGTCATCACTCCACTTGACGTCCACATGCCTTCCACGGCATCGACGTGCCTCGCGCGGTGTCGACACTCTGCCAAGCGTCGACGTCTTCCGTTCGGCATGGACGTGCTCCTCGGCGCCAACGCACCCCGCCGTCACGGACATGCTCCGTCCGACGCCGACACTCCACTGGTGTGGATGTACTCCTCGGTGTCGACATACTCCGTTGATGTGAATATACCCCGTCCGACGTCGACACGCTCCCTGGCGGCTGCATACTTCGTTGATGCGGACATGCCTCATCAGCATCGGCAGGCTCTCCCGATGTCGACATGCTGACGTCGCCACGCTTCGCAAGCATCATCGTTAACATCAAAATGCTTCGTCCGGAGTTCGGCGTGCTCCGTGCACACGGCACCCACGGGTCTAAGTTGGCGGGCACCGTATGTGCCTCGACACGCCCCGCGCTTGCGGCACCTACTGGACCAAGCCGGCGAGCACCGTACGCCCCTCGATGTGCTCCGCGCGCACAGCACCCATGGGACCAAACCGACAGGCACCGTACAAGCCTCGACACGCTCTGCGCGCAGGGCACCCACGGGACTAAGCCGGTGGGCACCACGCGTGCCATGACGTCCACCACGCGACCGAGCTAGGCGCGCATCGCCGCCGCGAGACAAACAAGCATGCAAGGAAAAAATGAAGCCAGCCGTTGATGCTCGCCGAAGACGCCAGATTCATGAAGATCTTCCGAGCCCAGCGCGGCCGAGAGCTGGACCCTGCATGGACATCTCCTCGCCCCGCACGGGCATCGTTGGAGCTCTGCCATGACCACGCGGGGGCTGTGGCTGTGCTCTTGTTCGGACGACTCCGAGTGACTCCGCGATCGACCCCGCGCGCAGCCAGTCAGACCGCGCCCTTAGGGGGTCTGACCGCAGCTCCGGAGGACAGACCGCGCGTCCAAGAGGTTAGACCGCCCGAGCCGCGGCCGACTCCGCGTGACCCCGCACCGAGCCGACTCCGCGCGACCCCGGGCGCCGCCGGTCAGACCGCGCGTCCCAGCGGTCAGACCGCCCGAGCCACGGCCGACTCCGCGTGACCCCGCACCGGGCCGACTCCGCGCGACCCCCGGGCGCAGCCGGTCAGACCGCGCGTCCCAGTGGTCAGACCGCCTGAGCCAGCGGCCGACTTTGTGCGTCCCCGTGCCGGGCCGACTCCGCGCGACCCCGGGCACAGCCGGTCAGACCGCACGTCCCAGCGGTCAGATCGCCCGAGCCCGCGGCTGACTTCGTGCGTCCCCGCACCAGGCCGACTCCGCGCGACCCCGGGCATGGCCGGTCAGACCGCGCGTCCCAGCGGTCAGACCGCCTGAGCCCGCGGTTGACTCCGCGCGACCCCGCGCCGGGCCGACTCCGCCAGAGAGGGAGAGAGAGAGGAGGAGGGAGAAGGAGAAAGGAGGAGAAGAGGAAGAGGAGGGGGGCGGGCTTTATAGCCGCCCCGCGGAAATATCTCGCAGCTGACTCATGTCAGCCGGTCAGACCACCCCGGAGGCCGGTCAGACCGCCCCAGGTGCCGGTCAGACCGCCCGGGGGACCGGTCAGACCGCCCCTTGAAGGGTGCACCCTTCCATCCTGGAAAATGAGAGGTTTTAGTAAAATGGCCACAACTTTCTCATACGAAGTCTGTTTTGGGTCCACGACCACTTAAATTGAAGCTGACAACGAGGCGCACCCGAAAATTCTACACGTGTTTACACCTGTACCCATCTTGACCCTCAAAATTCGGCTTCTAAGTAGGACTTTTTGGCTCCGGAAGTTTTTCCGTTACTTTTTCTCATCTTCCAGAGGGCATATCTCCTTCACCCGGACTCCGAATTGTGTGATCCTTATTTCCCTGGATAGCTTGAGTCGAGGACTTGCTTTCCACCTTGATCCTACCTTCTGCCGAGCACTTTTGTCGAGGTGCCGTTTTTAAAATCTTTGACTTCGGGCTGGGATTTCCACTAGTCGTTTCGTCGAGTTTCTCAGAATTGGCTCAAAATTTGTGGAGACGTAGAGTTTGGCCTCCTGCCCACGGCCGTAAAAGCCGTTCGACAATCGGAGCTGTCAAACTCCCTCCCCAACGCTGCCATTTTCCTGCCACGGCAAGAAATCTGCAGTTTTCGATACCACGGCGGCAGCCCATCAACCGGCCGTGCTTCATCCTTGGCAAGCTCGGACCGCGCGCCGACCCCTCAAGAATCGGTGCGCCGGTCCGGACGTTCATCACCCGATCGCCCGAATCGTCGAGGGGCTACTGTTGGGGGAGGGGTCCCCGCGTTAGCCCGTTTCTGAAGATTTCTCCGCATCCACCATCAACGACCTGACGCCATCAAGGGCAGCCGCTATCAAGGTCTGCGACGTCGCCGTCAAGGTCTACGACGATGACGTCAAGGTTTGTGACGACGATGTCAAGGGCTGCCTTGACAACCGTCAAGGACCGCCCCGGCGTCCGTCACCGTCAAGGACCGCCCCGGCCTCCGACGCCGTCATCCGACGTCGTCAAGGACCACCCCGGCGTCCGTCAATGTCAAGAACTGCCTCGACATCCGTCATCCTCAAAGACTGCCTCGGCGTCCATCGGCTTCAAAAGACCACCTTGATGTCCGTCGTCTTCAAAGACCACCTCGACGTCCGTCACCGTCAGGATCTACGCTATTGGGGGAGGGGTCCCCGCGCTAGCCCGTTTCTGAAGTCTTCCGCATGCACCGTCAAGGGCAGCCACAGTCTTCGCAGTCATCACGGACTATGTCGACGTCTGTCATCATCAAAGTGTACGTCGTCAACACCGCCAAGAGCAACCTCGACGTCCGTCATCGTCAAAGTCTACGTCGACGATGCCAAAACGAGGACTACGCCCACGACACCAATGATCGTCCCGATGTCCGTCGCCGTCAGGGTCCGCGTCGGCATTGTCAAGGACTGCGTTGACGTGCCTAGATATTCCTCCAAAGATGCCAGAGAATATTCCTCAAAGATGCCTAGAATATTCTCCCAAAATATCTTCTATGCATGGGAAATGACAACAATACCCCTGTAAAGTCCCTCCTAGGTGAGGGCAAAATTGTAATCTCACCTTTTCCGTTCTCAAACCCTATAAATACCCCCCTGGGGATAGAGGAAGGGGGGGATTTTCTTGTAAACCCTAATTCTACACTTCAATGCAAAGGTGACTTTCACCCCGTCGGACACGACAGGGGTTTCGGCTTGTCGTATACGCCTTGTGTTTCACCCCGTCGTGCATGTCTCGCGCTTCACCTCGACGGACGCCCAAAGGGTCATACGCGCTCGTGCTCCTCATGCACCGCTGACGATCGCTGTAGCCGTTCGAGGGTGCCATAAATCTACTGTCTAGACTTGTATCTACGACAATTATTATTTTTAAATTGTATCAAATCGTGCTAAATATTTTTATGGCTTCTGCGTTTTTAGCTTACAGGGTCGATCTCCTGGCAGATGTATACTAGACTACTTTGCGCAACTACACCTGATTAACTTCAGTTCACTCTACTCACATGCTGTCCAAAGTTACTAGATCTGCTGCACTAAGCCACTAAGTATCGACATTTGATCGCAAATTAGTAGTTAATTGATTAGCAGTTTTATTCTCAAAAAGTAACAAATGGTTAGCAGTTTTCTACCTGGCTTTGTCCATGCTTGATCCCTTGATCGATGATCATACGAGATGCTCAGCTTCAAGCGACCCTATTGACGTGCCTGATAAACTCTCGAATACAAACTAATAATAGTATCAGTTTTGTATTGTATGAATTACATATTAATAAAATAATTATTGATTAAAACTTTGTCTTAATCCACTAAAATCCGCCGGAGCGAGGGAGTGCTATCCAACGTAGAAGTCTATTTTGTTTAGAGAACCAATGATGCATATTTAAAGCGTGTTTTCTGTTTTGAAGTGGTCTTATCAACATTAATTATCTGTTTGGCAGTGGCTCCTCAATAATTAAGTTAGTTGCTATCAACATTAATTATCTGTTTGGCAGTGGCTCCTCAATAATTAAGTCAGTTGCACACGTAACTACGTATAGCAAATGTGCCCGTGCGTTGCAACGGGAGAAACGGTTTGATGGTGATATGCCACCCGGGTATCACCAAGGAGGGCGAATCCGGCCTCCCGGCCACGGGATGGGCCGGACCGACTACTCGGAGTCCGACTACAACACGGGGGCACCTCACCGACGTGGAGTACAAGACAAGGACTAATACCTGTCCTGCTTACCCGGAATCGGTTGTAACCAAATAGGAAACATATCTGTTAACCCGATCCGGACTCTGTAACCCTACCCCGGCCGGCTATATAAGGCTCGGTAGGGGACCTCCGATCGGCATCGCCTTTACATCCCGCATCATCTCCATTGTTTCATAGCTCAGGCCCCTTCGAGATCGATTCTCTAGGGCCTGCGGCACTCGGGATACAGCAATACCAGCCACCAAACACAGGACGTAGGGTATTACCTCCCCGAGAGGGCCCGAACCTGTCTAAATCTTGTCTCCCGTGTGCAGCCATCCTGATTTGCTGTGCTCACGCCGCCCCATAATTAGTATTGCCGGAATAATACTCCGACAGTTGGCGCGCCAGGTAGGGGCCCGTGCGCATAGATCCATCTGCACGAGTCGGGATGGCTTTCAACAACAACAACAACGTTTTCGTCTCGGGAAGCAGCCTGAAGTTCGCCTTCATCAGCGCTGCCCCGGACCCTGGCCAACTCTTCCGATTTGGGAGGTTGGACTTCATCGCCGACAAGATCGGCCAGCTTCACCTCTGCTACTCGGCGACGTCCCGATCGGCAGAGGCTTCACCAGCTCTTCAGCATGGGACTCCCACGAAGCCCACACGCTCGGCCCCTCTCCCCAGGGAAGAGGCTTCGCCGAAATCGGATCCGTTTATTGCGCACGAGTTCGCACTCGGATCCCGACTGGTCGGCGCCATCGACTCTCTCCTCCCTGTCCTCGAGTATTACTCGGACGAGGATGAAAGCTCTGGTAGCCACCATCCGTCCCGGGAAGTCTTCATGGCCAATGCCGGCACGCTAGACGGCAATGACGGCCAAGAAGTCCCCATTGAGCAATAAACGCCGGACGAGCTCGAGGCCACCCGACTCCGACTCCTTGCTAAGGAGGAAGAGTTGATCGAGCAGCAGACTCGGCTCGCTCGCCAGCGAGACGACCAACAACGCAACGACGACATGAGGATTCGAGGACGCCAAGTCCACAACGAGCTCCGCATGCGTGAGAAGGATGGGGTTACGATTTTTCCCCTCCCGAGTCACAACATCGTTGCAGCCACCATGGCGGCACACGCCATCGAGATTCCCGAGGGCAACCCGGGATACGAAGAACTTCGACGGCTCCGCATCCTGCTAGAGCAAACCGCCCTACAGCACGCAGAAGCCTCCGAAGATCGCCCCAGCTCCTCCGCAGGTGTCAGGAGCCGGCGCTCTACGCCCCAGAAGAGTCCATCACGCGCGGATGGGCGACGAGTAAGTCCCGACCGGCGTCAGCCGGCAGGCAACGTCCATGGGCGACTCGGCGCCGATCGCGACGCTCGTGGCACCATAGACGCCAGGACCCGTGCTCGGCGAGATGCCGAAAAGAACGCCCGACAAGCTACACCGGTCCACAATCGGCTCGGACCTAGGAACCCCGCGGACGCAGAGAGAAGCGCTCATCACGTTTCCAGGGGAGAAAATCGTGGCAACCACCGCAATGATAGTGGCGCCACCAGCCGGGAACGTTCCCCTCCGACTTCCTCCGGCTTGGTGTAATCGGGCCCGAAAGCATTCGGCCCACGTATCCGCAGCGTCATCTTCCCGCCGCGATTCCGGGTCACCGGCGTCGACAAGTACACGGGCGAGACGCGACCGGACATCTGGTTGTCCGACTACCACACAGCGTGCAGAACCAACGGTGGGAACGACTACGTCGCGATCCACTACCTGCCGCTCTTCCTGGCCGACTCAGCGCGAGCTTGGTTGACCAGCCTACCTCCGGGGTGCATCCACACGTGGAAAGACCTCGAGACCCTCTTCGTGAACAACTTCCAAGGCACCTACAATCGGCCCGGGAACGCGTGGGATCTCCACAGTTGTACACAAGGGGCGGATGAGACTCTCCGTGAGTACATCCAACGCTTCTCTAAGAAGAAGAATTCTCTGCCCGAGATCCGGGAGGGCGACGTCATTACCGCTTTCTCCAAAGGAGTTCGGAGCACCGATCTGATCCACAAGATTGCGCGGAAGAATCCACAGACTACTCGTGAGCTTTTCGACATAGCCAACAGCTTCGCTACCGGCGAAGAGGCTGTCCGCAGTGTTACTCGGGATGACAAGGGCAGAGGCAAGGGCAAGGTGCCCGAGTCCTCCAGTCGGGATGACCAGCCCGAGTCATCTAGAAAGAAGCACCGCAAGCGCAAGGGCGGTGACCTCGTCGCTGCTGCCGAGCGCGCTCCGGCGCGCCGCCCACCGCGCACCAACACAACCTTCGAAGAGATGATGAGTCAGCCGTGTCACTTCCATGGACCCAAGTCCAATCATCTGACACGCGATTGCAACCTCTTGAAGAACCTGAACAAGCCCTACGCCTCTAACAAAGGCAAGAAGGAACCCCCTCAAGACGAGGGAGACGAGTTCCCGAAAGAGACCGCTTGCTTGATGATCTTTGGCGGTCCCAACGGCTACGAGACCAAACGTCGCCAGAAGATCATTGAACGAGAGGTCAACGCAGCGGAACCGGCCGTGCCCAAGTACCTGCGATGGTCCGAGTCCGTAATCTCATTCGGACGCACGGATCACCCCGACTACATACCCCAGCCGGGACGCTTCCCCCTGGTGGTGGACCCGATTGTCTCCGGCGTCCGCCTCACCAAGGTCCTCATGGACGGCGGGAGTGGTCTCAACATCCTCTACGTCAAGACTCTCGACGACATGAAGATCCCTCGATCCGAAATCAGGCCGACTGGTGCTCCCTTCCATGGGGTAGTACCCGGCAAGATGGCGAGTCCACTCGGGCAGGTCAGCCTGCCCATTACATTTGGCACTCCCGACAACTTCCGGTCCGAGACCCTCACCTTTGAGGTCGTCGACTTCTCGGGATCATATCATGCCATCCTAAGTCATCCCTGCTACGCCAAGTTCATGGCTGTCCCCAGCTACGTCTACTTGAAGCTCAAGATGCCGGGCCCCCATGGGGTTATCACAGTGCAGAGCAGCTTCCAGCATGCTTACACGTGTGATCTCGAGAACTGCAACCTCGCCGCGACCCAGATCTCCGAGGCCATACTCTCCAACCTCAAGTCAGCCGTGGTCGAGGAAGCACCGCCATCCAAGAAAGCTTCGACGTCGGCATCTTTTCAGTCGGCGCGGGACACCAAGTCGATCCAACTCGACCCCGAAGACTCCTCCAAGACGACGCAGATCGGGACTGCGCTCAGCGACAAATAGGAAAGCGCGCTCGTCAGCTTCCTTCAGGACAACCGGGACATCTTTGCTTGGACATCCTCCGACATGCCCGGGGTTCCAAGGGAGGCTGCCGAGCACTCTCTCAACGTTCGGCCGGACGCCAAGCCGGTCAAACAGCGCTTACACCGATTCGCTGAAGATAGACGTCAGGCCATAGGAGAAGAAATAGCCAAGCTCTTAGCAGCTGGTTTTATTAAAGAAGTGTATCATCCCGACTGGTTAGCGAACCCAGTTCTTGTTCGCAAAAAGAATGGAAAGTGGAGGATGTGTGTTGATTATACTAGTCTTAACAAGGCGTGTCCCAAAGATCCCTTCACTCTTCCTCGCATCGACCAAGTGGTTGATTCCACGGCCGGGTGCGAAATTCTATGTTTTCTCGACGCCTACTCGGGCTATCACCAGATCAAGATGAAGGAGGACGACGAGATCAAGACATCTTTCATCACTCCATTCGGCGCTTTCTGCTACGTTTCCATGCCTTTCGGACTCAAGAATGCCGGCGCTACGTACCAACGGTGCATACAGCGCTGCCTTCAGTCCCAGATCGGCCGGAACGTGCAAGCCTATGTCGACGATGTGGTGATCAAGTCCCAAAAGAAAGAAGACCTCCTGAGTGACTTGGGAGAAACCTTCGCCAACCTTCGAAGATTCAGCATGAAGCTTAACCCCGAGAAGTGTGTTTTCGGGGTCCCTTCGGGCAAGCTACTCGGCTTCCTTGTTTCCGAGCGAGGGATCGAGGTCAACCCGGAGAAAATCGATGCCATCCTCAAGATGGCCCCACCAAAGAACCTCAAAGACGTCCAACGGCTTACCGGGTGCATGGCGGCTCTCAGTCGATTTATCTCCCGACTCGGCGAGAAGGCCATGCCCCTCTACAAACTCATGAAGAAGTCGGATACCTTCACCTGGACTCCCGAGGCCCAGGACGCCTTGGACGGCCTGAAGAAGTTCTTGGCTACCCCCCCCGGTGCTGGCGTCTCCCATGCCCAATGAACCGCTGCTTCTTTACGTCGCAGCGACCACTCAGGTAGTCAGCACGGTCTTGGTCGTGGAACGTTCCGAGCCCGGTCATATTCAGAAGGTACAGCGCCCGGTTTACTTCATCAGTGAAGTACTCTCCGAGTCCAAGGCGCGGTACCCGCAGATCCAGAAGATAGCCTATGCGGTCTTCATAACATCACGGAAGCTCGTCCACTACTTCCAGGGCCACCCCATCACGGTGGTCAGCTCCTTCCCGATCTCCGACGTCATCAACAACCGCGACGCCACAGGTCGGATCGCAAAGTGGGCCATGGAGCTTATGGCGTTCAGCATCGTCTACGCTCCCCGCACGGCTATCAAGTCCCAGGCTCTCGCCGACTTCCTGGCCGAGTGGACAGAAGTTCAGTCCCCGCCCTCTGTTGTCGACCTCGAGCACTGGGTACTCTACTTCGACGACTCTCTGATGCTTCAGGGCGCAGGGGCTGGCGTTGTGCTCATCTCTCCTAAGGGTGAGCGCTTCAAATACGTACTGCAGATCCACTTCCCGGCATCCAACAACGTCGCCGAGTATGAGGCTCTGCTCCACGGTCTTCGTCTTGCGGTTTCACTCGGAATTCGCCGTCTCCTCGCGCGCGGCGACTCGGAATTAGTAGTCCGGCAGGTCATGAAGGACTGGTCGTACCGAGACCCTTCCATGGAAGCCTACTGCCAAGAAGTCCGCAAGCTTGAAGCCAAGTTCGACGGTCTGGAGATTACCCATGTTCTGCGCCGAGACAACGAGGATGCCGACGCACTCGCCAAACTGGGATCCAGTCGGGACGTCGTCCCGACGGGAGTTTTCCTCCAGGAGTTGCATACTCCCTCCATCAAGGCGGAAAAAACACCCGAGACCAAAGAACAACAAGTCCCGGAGAATGACGCCACTCAGCGACCTCCTGCGGAGGCCCTTGTGGTCACCTCCGACTGGACGACACCTTTTCTCGACTACATCTTGCGGGACACCCTCCCGCCGGATAAGACCGAGGCACGCCGCATCGCGCGACGCGCCAAGTCCTTCGTCATCATAGACGACGAGCTCTACAAGAAGAGCACCTCCGGGATCCTCCAACGGTGCATACCTGAGGACCAGGGAAAACAACTGCTACGTGACATCCACTCGGGAGTATGCGGACACCACGCGGCGCCCGCGTCCTTAGTCGGGAAGGCATTCCGACAGGGTTTCTACTGGCCGACTGCCGTGTCCGACGCGGAACACATCGTCCGCACTTGCGAAGGGTGCCAGTACTTTGCCCGGCAGACACACTTGCCGGCCCAGGCCCTCCAGACCATACCGCTTACCTGGCCCTTCGCCGTCTGGGGGCTGGATATGGTCGGCCCATTCAAGAAAGCGCCCGGGGGCTACACGCACCTCTTCGTCGCAGTCGACAAGTTCACCAAGTGGATTGAAGCTAAGCCGGTCGCCACGATAACTGCTGAGAAGGCCGTCGAGTTCGTCCGGGACATCGTTTTCCGGTTCGGCGTGCCTAATAGCATCATCACCGACAACGGCACTCAGTTCACCGGTCGCGCGTTCCTCCAGTTCTGCGACGACTTCAACATCAGCCTCGATTTCGCCGCCGTGGCACACCCACGCGCCAACGGGCAAGTCGAGCGGTCCAACGGGCTAATACTTCAAGGCCTCAAGCCTCGAATTTTTCAGCGGCTGAACAAATTCGCAGGCAAGTGGGCAGCCGAGCTACCATCTGTACTTTGGAGCCTCCGGACAACGCCAAACCGGTCCACCGGTTACACACCCTTCTTCATGGTCTTCGGTGCTGAGGCCGTCCTCCCGACTGACCTGGAGTACGGGTCCCCACGTGTCCGCACCTTCAACGATGCCGAGTCAGAAGGAGCTCGGCACGACGCCCTCGACCAGCTCGAAGAAGCCCGCGAAGTCGCCCTCCTTCGGTCGGCTAAGTACCAGCAGGCCCTACGGCGCTACCACAGTCGGCACGTACGCGGCCGCTCCTTCAATGTCGGCGACCTGGTTCTACGACGAGTCCAATCGAACAAGGAGCAGCATAAGCTCTCGCCGCCATGGGAAGGCCCGTACATAATCGCTGAGGTGCTACGCCCGGGGGCTTACCGACTGAAGGACAGCGACGGCAACGTCTTCACCAACGCGTGGAACATCGAACAGCTACGTCGCTTCTACGCTTAAACCCTTTTTCTCAGTGTATCAGACATAATAATAAAGAGTTCGTCTTTGTTCAAAAGTATCACTCTACCCGACTGCCTCGCTGCGCCCGTTCGTGGCAGGCACTCGACGGATTACCATCCGGGTCACCATCAGCGCAAAATGATGAAGTACTGTGTATACAAGTCTAACGTTCACTCCTTGACTCCGATCGCCGGTCTACGCCACACCCTTACGCTACTCGGGACACACGCCCACGGCTAACCCCTACGCAAAGGAGGCTACGACGGATCGGCAAAGAGTACAAACGCACAAACTTACATACACAGGAACACAAGTTTTTCCGATGGGGCCACAACTTTACTTGTTAAAACTTGCAAAGTTGACACAAGTCACTCGGGCATCCCGAGTGCACAACAAAGCAACTCGGCACCCCCGAGTCCTTTACAAAATCTACTCGGCTATTCCGAGCAGTTCACATCTACTCCTATTATCTACAGGCCGGAGCGACTTAGCAGCGACTCGACGGTGGGCTCGACGGACTCCACCATCCCCGGGATGTCTTCGTCGGGCAGGTCCGCCGCGTACCCCTCCCCGATGGCCTCCAGGTCCAGCGTCGGGTAGTGGGACCGCGCCACTGCCAAGACCAAGCCGCCCCCCGTCCTCGCGCTCTCCTCCTCGATGAAGGCCACTCGGGTCGGTACTTCGTTCAGCCGCTCGGCGACCACCGCGACGGAGTCCGGCGCCGCCTCGTCCGGCCAGAGGGCGCTGCACGCCGCCTGCCCGGCCTTCATCAGCGACCCGAGGATCCCACGGGATTTTTCAAGGGCCGCCTTCGACTCTGCACCACAAAAGGCAATTGAGCAAAAAGGAGACAGCCGGACGGGCCAAAGCCAAGAAACTGCACTTACTGGACTCCGCCGCCGCAAGGGCCTTCGTCGCGGCTTCGGCGGCTGCCTCCGCGTCCGCGGCTCTCTTGGCCGCCGACTCGGCGTCGCGTCCGAGTTGTTTCTCCATCCTCTCCGCCAAGTCGGCGCGAGCCTTCTCCGACGCAAGCGCCGTCTCTAAGTCCACGGCCTTCTTGGCCGCAGACTCGGCTTCGCGCCCAAGCTCCTCCGTGCGGGTTTTTTCCGCCGCCAGCTCCTCCTCGAGCTTCCGAGCCTGCTCCCTGGCGGCGTCCAGATCGCGGGCTCGGGCCGTCATCGCCTCGAGCTCCGACCTCAGCCGAGCGACCTCCTCTTCGGCTGCTGCAGATGACACCATGTCAGCACAACGACAAACAGACGAGGGAAAGGCACCAAGGTCACCCGCTCGACTTACCTTGGGACTTCGCCATTTCCTGCGAAAGGCCGGCCTTCAGGCCGGTGATCTCCACCCCGCGCTTGCGGGCCACGTCCTCCGCCGACTGCCGCTCTGCGGTGATCTTGTCCCATTCGGACTTCCGCAGATCCAGACGATCAAGGACCGGCAGTCGGTCTTGGAGAAAGACGGTCTTCTCCTCCGACCGCCGATACAGCTTCTGCGCCAAACGAAAAGTCAGAACATGAAGTCACCCGGGAAGATCAATTAAACCCTCCACTTGGTCCCAAGGACCAAGCGGAGGCTCGGGGGCTACACCCTCTGGGTGCACTGTTCGTGCACCCCGAGTCCGACTGACAAAGGACAAAAGAGGACAACTATACCCTCCGCCCGACTATTCTAGTCAACCGCAGGCTCGGGGGCTACACCCTCTGGGTGCACTGTTCGTGCACCCCGAGTGAAGACTACAAGGGAAAAGCAAAGGACCCTCCGCCCGACTAACTCAGTCGGACAGAGGCCCGGGGGCTACTCCCCAAGGGATCTACTCAACGGGAGAAAAAACTCACCTCCATCAGGGGCAGCAGCCTGCCGTTCAGAAGATTGGCGCCCTCCTTCGCCGCCTTCATCAGTGCAGGGAGGATCTCCCCGATCTCCTCAGCGGCGGCCGCCGCGTCCCGCCACTCCTTCTCCTCCTCGACGTCGTCAACCGTCGAAGCCGGATCCCCACCGTCCGCACCCCGGACTCGGAGCGGTCGGCGTACCAGCTCGGAGGGTGGTTTGGGAGGCGGAGCCGCGCTGATCTCTCGCATCGGCGAGGGCGCGCGGGGACTCGGACCTTCAGCCGTCGCCGCATCCTTGCCCAGCGCCGCATCTTCACCGGCACCCGCGGGCGCCACCGGCGTCGAAGCTCCGGGCGAGGCCCTCCCTTGAGGAGCAACCGGCGCGGCGGGCTGCGCGCCGGGCCGCTCGGTGGAAGGCTGGGGGGCACCCGCGGGCGGAGGCGACTGCGGCCGGGGCAATGAGGAATCCGCCGTAGCCGGAGGCGAGGACGCCCGGGCATCCGAGATGGCAGGGCCTTCGCCCTGGCTGGACCCTGTGGCGTCCGGGACCACCTTCGAGATGTCCCCCACCCTTCGCGTCCTGCGGAGGCCACACCGACCACGTCAGCGCATGAAGAAAGGCAAGAAACTGTAAAAGTGCTCGGCAAAGGGACTTACTTTGAAGACCGAGGGGCGACGAGGCGCTTCTTGGACCCCGTTACCCGCGGCCCGGCTGTAGCGGCAGTCGGGGTCGGCGCGGTTCCCGACCCGCCGGCGGCCCCGAAGGCAGCATCGGCGTCTCTCTTCTCCCCCCGACTGGGGGGAGCGTCATCACCAGCCGCCGCCGGACCGCCGCCGGCGGCAGAGACCTCTGGTCCCGGTGGCGCGGCATCAGCGCCAGCCGGCGCCGCCGGGCTCGCGCCCCCGGCAAAGCGATCTCCCGACCTTGTCGGCGCGACCCCCGCGGCGGGCGGAGCCGCCGGGCGGGCGCGGGAGGCCGGGGCGCCACGTCTAGCCGGAGCGGCGCCCCGCGCGGCGTCAGAGCCGCCTCGCGTCTTCGGACCGGTGCCTGCTGGCTTCCTCCTCGCCTTCACCCGGAAGGCGCTGCCATCATCTGACGACTCCTCCTCCTCGTCCTGGGCGGCCGTGCTCGGCGGAGGGGGCTTTACAATCGCCGGGCCCTTCCCCTTGGAGGGCCCGGTGCTCTTAGAAGACCCGGCCCCCGTCGAGGGGCCGGTACCAGAAGGTGGCGTCCCCGCCGGCGGGGTTCCGCCCGCCGGGACGTCTGCGTACCGTGGCTGGTTCCAGATCTCGTCCTCCGGGAGGGGAGCGCTGGAACAGAAGCCGAACAGATCCTGCGAAGAAATGAAGACAGTGCCCGAGTCAGGCTCGGCCAGCGGTTTAACCAAAAAGGCACGACTTCGGATACTTACGTCGTTCGGCGCGTTCGCCCGGCAGAAAGGGGCCGGTCGGTCGGAGAAGTCCAGGCTCGCTCCCTGGGCCAGAAGCTTCTCCAGCCGGCTCTGCACTTCGCCCTCCGACAGCTCGTCGGCGGCCTCCCGAGTCGAGTCCTCCGGGCCGGTGTACTCATACATGGGGTGCGCCCGGAGCTTGGCCGGCTGCACCCGCCACCGGACGAAGGTCGCGACGACGACCGTCCCGGTGAGCCCTGCATTCATCGCCTGGCTGAGCTTCCCCATCAGCACGGCGGCGCTGCCTTCCTCTCGCTCCGGAGGCAGGTCCGACCAGCTTGGCTTGACTACTGGCGCTTGGCCTGAGAAGGCCGGCAGCGCCGGGTCAGGGTTGGCGCAGTAGAACCACTGGGCGTGCCACCCCTTGAGGGACGTCGGCATCAGCGGAGCCGGGTAACCCTTCGCCGTACCGGATCTCAGTTGGAACCCGGCGCCCCCGACTACGGCCGGGTGATCCCTGCTCGGCTGCGGCTTCACCATGAAAAGGTGCTTCCACAGCGCGAAGTGTGGACGAATGCCGAGGAAGCATTCGCAGAGCGTGATGAAGCTGGAGACGTGCAGAATGCTGTTGGGGTTGAGGTTGTGCAGCTCCAGCCCGTAGTAGTAGAGGAGCCCGCGCAGGAATGGGTGGACTGGCACCGAGAGCCCCCGCTCGAAGAACAGGCTGTGGACCACCAGCTCGCCGGTGTTTGGGGTGGGAATGTCCTCTCCCAAGGCGGCGCGCCACTCGACTAGTTCTTTGGGCGGCAGGACCCCCATCCGGACGAGGGTCTCCAGTCTCGCCTCCGTCGTCGTCGATTTCTGCCAGGAGGCCATCGGTTCGGCGGATGCTCCTTCTCCTCCTTCTCCGGACAGCAGCTTCCAGACCAGGGCGTCCTCCTCGGCTTCGTTAGGATCGGCTTCCCAGTCCGGGGCTCGCATCCGACGGAGCCGGGACGGGGATTAGGGTTTTGGAGCGCGCGGAGCGATTGGGGGCGAGGGGAAGACGAAGCGGCAAGTGCAGGGTGAGTGCGGAAGTGTTTGAGAGCGTGGGTCCCTCCCGCAGCCTCTGCCGAATATAAAGGGGAGCGACCGGGCGGTTCGGATTCCCCACGATCGCACGTTCCGGATTCACCGCGGCCACGTCCGCGCCGTTTCGGATTCCGCCGCGCGTTTCGGGCAGGCCACGTTACGGGTATCCCGCACCCACGACTTGATGGCGCCACGATTCGTGCGGCTTAATAAAGGAGATCCGACGGTTAGCCCTCCAGGCTATTCAACCCATCGGAATGCGTCTCCGCTACATGGTGGCTAAAGCGTATTCTCCGAGAATCACTAGCTGGCTGCCGGTTAGGACTCGGCGCCGGGCTCTTTGGCTACAGAGGGTATCAGAGGCTGGCCTCCAGCGAGGAACGCAGTCGGCTGATTACACCCGAGTGAGGGACAGGAATGGCGTGCCTTCCGAGGGCCTCGAGTCGGATGCTGAGCAACTCGGAGCTGCCGGATTCTTCACCCAAGCTCATCGGGCGCTCCGGCCTCGAAGCCTTGGTATCTGGGATCCCCAGATTCAGTGGAATGACCCGGCATAAGACTTCGAAACTCAGGAACCTATGCGCCGTGACTGTTTTCTCTGGTCCGGACTTGGAGTTTCAGAGGCATTCCTTCAGGGGACACAAGCCGGCCTTGACCTACTCGGGAAGGCCGGGTGCTACTCGGGAACTCGGTCGGGATTGATGGCAAGCCCCACGCTGGGTTATCAGCCGGTCCCTGTCCCCAGGGATGGACCGGATGCCACCAGAGATTACCCGTTAATAGCTCACCTGCCTTTAACGTTCCTGCCTTACGGGTGAATGTTACTTGGCTTCAATTGTCTTTTCCACAGGAGTCCGGTCAGCCCTTCGCGGTCTCCCAGCAAGCCAAGGCCAGTCGGAAAACCTAATCGGGGGAAGAGGCAGGTAGCGGCAAGACCACGAAGGACTCGGGGGGCTACTGATGGTGATATGCCACCCGGGTATCACCAAGGAGGGCGAATCCGGCCTCCCGGCCACGGGATGGGCCGGACCGACTACTCGGAGTCCGACTACAACACGGGGGGCACCTCACCGACGTGGAGTACAAGACAAGGACTAATACCTGTCCGGCTTACCTGGAATTGGTTGTAACCAAATAGGAAACATATCTGTTAACCCGATCCGGACTCTGTAACCCTACCCCGGCCGGCTATATAAGGCTCGGTAGGGGACCTCCGATCGGCATCGCCTTTACATCCCGCATCATCTCCATTGTTTCATAGCTCAGGCCCCTTCGAGATCGATTCTCTAGGGCCTGCGGCACTCGGGATACAGCAATACCAGCCACCAAACACAGGACGTAGGGTATTACCTCCCCGAGAGGGCCCGAACCTGTCTAAATCTTGTCTCCCGTGTGCAGCCATCCTGATTTGCTGTGCTCACGCCGCCCCATAATTAGTATTGCCGGAATAATACTCCGACACGGTTGTGGGGAGGGGACTAAGGTCGCTGCCGGCGTCGCAGAGCTGGCCGCCGGCGACTACGGCGGCGGGACCCGAGCTCGTCGCGGTCGGCAGAGGCGACGGCTCGCGCTGGCGTCGGTTCGTGTTGGGAGGAGGCGGCGGGAGGTCGGGTACGTGGCCGGAGGCGGGAGGTTGAGGACGTGGCCGGAGGCGAGAGGTCGAGGTCACGGCCGGGAGGCAGGAGCGGCACCGGAGGTTGACCGGGAGGTGGCGGAAGCGGCTTGGAGGCAGCGGAGATGGTGGGGAACGGCCGGAGGCAGGGGAGGCCGAACGCGTGGGTAGGTGGCCGGATCTGGCCGGATACGGCACGGGAGAGGCGGCGCGCGGCAGTGGTCGGCGGCGGGATGGGGGCGGCCGCGTCCAGCGGCGGGGGGAGGCGGAGGGAGGCGGAGGGAGGCGGCGGGGGGAGGGGCCAGCGGCCGGCGGCGGCGCGACGGGGGCTAGGGCAGGAGGGGCGTGCGGGTGGGGGAAAAACAGTGAGGAGGGGGGTGCGGGTGGGACGGACGATGATCGTCCGTCCTTTAATATTAGGGAGAGATTTACACCAGAGTGACTCATCCTAACTGGAGGAGCATCTGTGATGGGCTGGCCTGGTGCTCTGGAAATGTATTTAGCGGACGCCCGGTCCAGAACAAGCCCAGGCATTACAGCCTTACAAGGCCAGAAAGCCAGCGCAACTGGATAATGGAAACTGGAATGGGCCCACGGGCCGACAAAGCAGGGCTTTTCAGCCCACACGAGCCTTCTCCCGGTGTAATAATAATAACAAAATTGCAAACAAATCCCAATAATTGCGACGTGTTTCCAGGGATCCAATAATCCCAGCTTGCTCTTCAAGTATAGTATTTTCTTTTTCTTTTGAGTAAATTTCCTTAATATACAAACTATTACTACAAGACTATATTTTTACATACTTAAAAGATCAGTTGCACGGAATCACAAAATTATAGATTTAGGAACTAACCATATCACAAAGCTATGTGTCTACGATGCATTTTCGCAAAACCCGAGACGACGTGGCATACCCACAAAATCCTAAGCCATTATTAGTTTTTACGGTGATCAATAAATATGTAGTTTTGTGACATTTCTGTATATATTAAACCTGTTATTTTGTGAAATTTACTTTTTGTCATCACAAGCAACCGTATATAAAATAAAGTTAGCTCCCATCAAATCCCACAATTACGAGCTTCCTCTCTTTTAGAAACATTAAATGCGCAAGGCAAGACGCGATCATGGCAAAATAGGAACCCAATCCCAGCAGCCACAGGCCTGACAGACTGGGCCCACCGCCAAATCCCCTACAAAAGGCGCACACACAGCAGCAGTCTCTCCACTCCATCGCCTTCCCGTCTCCCCCCAAATCGCACGCCCCCGGCAGAAAATCCCCCCGATCGCCTCCTCCGCCGCGCGCGTAAACCCTAAGACAGGGCTACCACCTCCTGCTCTTGATCGCCCTCGCGGCCTCGCTTCCGCCCTCCTCACCGCGATCCGCGCCGCGGCCGGGGGACAAAACCCTAGCCGCCGCCAGATCCCGATCCCGCGGCGGGACAGGAGCCAGCGCCCCCCTCTCGCGGTGCCCCGCGAAATGGAGGCCGCGGCGGCGCGCAAGGAGTGGCGCGCCGTACCTGACGTCCCGCTCCGCACCAATGGCGCCGAGGTCGTCTCTCTACTTCGCGCGCGCTCCGCACGGCAAAAACCCTTTATACTGTCGTACTCACACGGTGTTGTTGTTTTGGTGTTTAGGATGCTGCGGAGCACGCGAAGATGGTGCAGTCCGAGGGCAGAGCCATCTACGAGGTGCGTGCTGTCTTCCTCAGCTCAGCTCCCCAGTCCGCACTATTGAGCTTCGGCACTGATTGCTTCGTGATTGGGTTTCTGGTGCAGGACGGGACGGTAGGGCTGGAGAACTTCTGCTCGATCACAATCGACGGGAGCGGTGGGCTCAGCGAGGACATACTGCAGCAGCGACTGCAGAGCGTCGTGCGGCAGCGGGAGGAGCTGCAGCAGGTCGAGATTGAGCTGCGCGCGCAGGCCATCGCCCACCCGCAGATCATCGAGGCACAGCGCAGCTTCGGGGCGGCTGCTAAGGAGCATGTAGCAGCTGCAGCAAAGCTCAAGGTCGTGTGCTTTCGCTTTCGTGTGCTTGGTGTTGTGCTACTCACTAGGTGGAGGGAAGTACATAGGACTTACTGATTGCAGGTGGCATGGTATGTACTGGTTAGTGGTTGCTTGGGAAGTATTACATGCTGTTGATAATTTTGGGAGCCATGATGGGCAGACAGTTGGTACAAACCATTGGTGGTTGCTCTGTAGTTTGAAATTGAATTTATTCTATTGGTTTTCTTGAAGTGGCCCAGTTCCCTGTTACCCTGACAGAGAGGGTGTAGCTCTGCAGGAGTCTTTTGTGTATTGGTAATGTTGCATTGCCCTGTGGCTATGTGATTATCTGCTGATGAGCAAAGTTAAATGGTGGTTAATGCTCAAAGATTGTTATGTGATGCACTGTTGCTGGTTCATTAGTGCTATACCGAAGATGCAGGGTAGCTAATGAACATATCTGGTCTTTTTAGTTGGATTTGAACTGCACATTGCCTCGTGTGTTACCTTCGGTCATTTCAATTATATAGCATCTCGTCTGTGGTAATATAGTTGATGCACAGATTGTATTGCCCTTGTTCGGAAAACAAAACTGATGTCCAGATTGAACAGGAACAATTACATGAACGGGAGAAATACATTCTTGAGCTGGAAATAAAATTGGATGAAAAGGATAGGGAATTGGATGCTTTGAAGATTGACCATCAGACGGTTAGTGTTTGTCACTGTTTGTCACTGTTATCTTATGACACTATTCACACCAAGTGCTGATGATCTCTATGCTGTCTTTGTTTCTTTTTTGCAGGTATGGGCAAATCAGGATCTTCTTAGAGAACAGACCAAGGAGCTTGCGAGTGTCAGGTACCATTGCTACCTTTTAGATCTTCTTGCATGGTACAATATTGCACAAGTTGGAAATACAGTAGTGAAGTTATACATCTTTAAACTTCAAAGCATTATCCAGAGTTCTGGGCCACGCACGGGAATTTTAAAGTTGCTCTAGAGGCTATTATTGTGTCAAGCTATACCACTAGATCTCTTCCTTTTTGACTGAATGAACCACCACATTTCATAATTATTCATGCATGGCTAAAATATATTTTTTTTCTTATTCAAAAAATTAAAAAAACCTTTTCTCTAGTTATTCAAAGTCTGCGTCCAGGCTCTTCCTTGCTGGCTAAATAAAGAGCTTCAGTGTAGAACCTAAAATGTACGCTTGATGTTTTCTTATTTTGTGCAGAAGGGAACGTGATAATTCTGAAGCTGAAAGAGCCCAACATCTTAAACAAATTCATGATATCCAAGAACATCTGCGAGAAAAAGAAAGCCAATTTCTTGCATTAGAGGAACAGGTATTCTTCTCTATCCTTCTCTTTTTTCTAGATTGTCTATGCATTATGTGGTTAACTTCCATTAAATTAAATCCTGAAACATTTTTACTCACTGTGTAAACAATATGATATTTTGCACAATCTCCATGATTAACTGTTTTAAGTTTCACTTTTCAAATCATTAACATGGTAGTCTCGTAAAATGAATATAATTTTCTAATAATTAACATGTTAGTCTTTTAAAATGATTGTACTGCAGTTATGTCCTAATAAAATGTACTGAATATGGTAAACTAGGTCCTTTCCATCCAGTATATCAACTTCTTTTCTAATGGCAGGATTTTCCCATATCCTTTTCTTGTTGCAAAAATTATCTTGTTTGGAGTGATTCTTGGGCATTATCTCTGTTGTGTTTGTTGTATTCATGCCCAAGCAATGGGACATTTGTTTGTGTGGGGACATTTCTTCATGAACATTAGCACTCAAGCACTCACAAATAAACATTTATTCGTCCAGCATAGGGTTGCTCAAGACAACATTCTTTACAAAGATGAACAGTTGAGGGATGCTCATGCTTGGATTGCACGAGTTCAAGAAATGGATATTTTACAGTCTCAGTCACTGCAAGCTGAGTTACGTGAGCGTACTGAGCAATTTAATCAATGTTGGGGCACTTTCCAGCAGCAAGTAAGTTGTTAACTTCAGTAGATGCCTTCTTTCTATTAAATTTTTTGTGCCGTTGTATTTCATCAATGTTCAGTTGTTCACTCTTTAATATTTGCATGCCCGTCACTTTCTCCTCTTGTTCGCCCCCAGTATGTTGAAATGCAACAGAGTTTTCTGCATACAATACAACGACTCCAGCTAGAACTAACTGAGTTAAGGGAACGTACTGGAGCACAACAAGATGGTTCACAAGTTGCTCAGGAGGGTTCAACTGAATCGTCGTTTGTTCAAAGCAAAGGGAACTACATTGCTGCAAATGGTAGTGCATCAGCAGAGGGCAATCAGCCAGTGACAAATAATGGAAGTCCAGATGGTTCCATAAAGGTATTATTGATTTTGAGTAACTTCAGTAGAGTTTCGGTGGCTGTCATGGGAGATACAAAATATTTCTCAATATTGGCTGCGTGACTTTAGTATAGCATAGTATGAATATCCTTGTTTTGATCTGTTTAGCGTCGGCGTGTCTTAGCCTGGCCTGTTCTTCCTTCTATTCCAGTTAGACTATGTCATGTTGGTTTTTCTTGATCGTTCTATTTCATTATTGTTTAGAATTATTCTTACACATGCTGTAATTCTTATTGCTTTTAGGGAAATAATGCCCCTGCTGTACCTGCTGTTCCATCTTCACTATTGGGAATAGGTGGTTTTGTTCCTTCTGGGCAGATGGCTGGGGTGCATTCTTATATGCTGCATCCTCAAGGTATTCCTCAATCTTTAGCCTCGCCCAACTCTGGTGTTCCTCAATTCGGTAGTATTCATCCTACAATCCAACCAAGCCTACAGTGGCCCAATCAACAGGTAATTTACTATACTCATAAGCACCTCGTTTGTTGTATCATAATTTTACTAACAGTGGAACCTCTAATTTGGAAATAAATTTCTTCTCATGTAGGAAGCACAAAATGCCTCACAAACACCAGATGCAACAAATTATCAGCCATCCCAATCAGATCAGAATGCATTACAACCAGGTGCTAGTCAGAATGCTGAGCTCTCTTCTAAGCAGAATCAGATAATGCATCCAGAGCATCTTACAGCCCATGGGGAGCAACAACAACGATCCGCAAGTGTGGTTGCTGAATCAATTCATGAACCAAAGGTTAGCTTGTTTGCTTATTGTTTGTTTGTTTGTGTTCTCTTCAATTTGGTCCTTATAATCTTAATTGTTTCTGAAATAAATTATTTACAGGTTATGGAATCCAATGTCACTGAACATTTAGTTTACAATGAGCAGCAAAATGCCCATGATTCATCTTCCAGTGCTAGCTCTACAGGGAAGTTTGAACGCCAAGAGGAAAAAAACAGAACAGAAGGTTTATGCATTACTATTTATATTTGTTTCATAATTTTTCGATGTAATGTGTAGGCATCTCATATCACATATGCTCTATGTACAACCAGGGTGAGAAAGTTACATCCGGCAAGCAGTCTGTGGAGCAGGTACCAAGGAAGCAGAATAAAGCTTCATATAGTGCTGGATCAACTACCCAGATCCCCTTGAAAAATATTTCACCAGAGTTCAAGTCTAATGTTGTGACTCAGGCTGACACAGTTACATCCGCTGGTGGTGGTTCGGGTTCACTGTTACCTTGCATACCAAAGGAGCCTGTCCTTCTAGACGAAAGATCCCTTCTATCTTGCATTGTTCGTGCAGTACCTGCTGGACCTGAGAGCCGAATCAGGATTAGTTCAACTGTGAGTGGCTAGTTATGGAATTATAATATTTTAATCTAGTGGAACATTGTCTGATTCATGTGCATTTTTTTCGCAGCTGCCAAATAGGCTTGGGAAAATGTTGGCCCCTCTTCATTGGCATGACTATAAGAAGCATTATGGGAAGCTAGATGATTTTGTGGCTAGTCATAAAGAGGTTTATTTTCTGTACAGCAATTTAGTCAGTATACGGATAATTCCTGTTACTGATACATCTATTGCGTGTGCAGCTCTTTGTTATTGAAGGAGACTTCATTCATCTCCGTGAAGGAGCACAACAGATCATTTCAGCTACAACAGCTGCGGCTAAAATTGCTGCTGCATCTTCTGCTCCGTACTCATCGTTATTGCTTTCAGTTGCTGTTACTCCTGTGGCACAAATCACTCGGCAAAAGCGAGGGCCTGTCGCTGATTCCAGATCTTCAAATTCAATGCCATCAGGAAATGGATCTACTACAGCTAACTTTGGAGATCAATACCAAGAGAATGGCTTTTCAGATGAAGTTCGACCTGGGCAGTCATCTAGGCACACAGTTGCTGCCAATGGAGGAAGACATGAACGAGCTGGTCTCCCTACACATGACAAAGCCGCGACTATCAGACATGGTTATGGAGGAAAGCAACAGGGGAGGTATGGTCTATTTCAGATGCAGTCTTAAGTTCAGATATATACCTTTCTAATGCTTACCTGCTGTAAATTTCTCCTATATTCCAGGTCTACAGGTGCCGAGTACATTTCCAGAAGATGAGTAGGCGGCTCTCCTTCAGGTATGATCTCATACTCTGATGTAAGAAAAGTTTCTCGATGATCATCCAGACCCTTCTGAAATTGTTTATGGTCGTTGCTATTATCTTATTTGAGTTTATTTTTGCCCGCTGCTTTTGCTTGTTGATCTGTTAGTTTTAGTCCAAAGGTTAGTTTTGCCTGCTGCTTTTTGTAGTTTTGCATTTTTTGATTGAGGATTTCCACTCCCGGGGTGTATTGAGCACCTGCAACAGTAACCATGAGGCTGAGTTTTGAACTTGGTTCACTTGGGTGCACATGAGCACATATCAAAGTGATTCCAAGTACATGTGTTACATCAACCAAGAAGAGCAGACAGAAAACAGCAACATCAATCAGCCACAATGGCAAGGCTGAAACAGAACCAATGTCCTACATTTTGCAATTCTGCGACCTACCTTTTATCCTTGGCGTATAAATTAGATACATGGAAATTATCCACTTGAAAATTTGAAATTATCTCATATTTAGAGTACATGATTACACACGTTGTTGTCAAACCGACTTTTCATGTTACTCCTTGCACCTTTGCATTACCAGCAGGACTTTACCTGCCTTACTATACTTTATCATCGTATGCCTTGTATCATACACACGCTATTAGGTAGGAGTACTAGAATACCAGCAAGCATACTAAAGCTGTGCGTTTGGAACTCAGCGTTGAGCTGACATACTTCATTGTTTTGATTGTAGGTTCCGGTTGGTTTAGAAGGCGGTGAACCAGTCGAAAATCATGCTAAGTGGCTGTGCTTTGGTTTAAAATGGCTGATGCCGAAGATGGCCTGAATTAATTATTCTAAATTTAATTCCGCACCATTGCTTTTTTCCGCAGTGCCTGTATTGGGCCTTATTTTGGCAAGTTGTCCTGAAATGCTAGTCCAGAATCAGAAAAATACTGAGGAAGTTTTGCAACCATGTAACATCTTCTGTGCTTGCATGATGTGGCGCGCACGTGAATTCACAGCATCGTATGCCCTTGGCATGGTATTTCGTCTCTTACATCTCGAAAACGAATGCTTAGTTTGAACTTTATGGATTATTGTGTTTCCAGCAAAATTAGCCTATTCCACCGTGTGTTCTTCTGCTATCACATGCTCTCCTGCGCTGCTACACTGCCGGCGGTGGAGTAGCTGGCGAGGGCCCTCTCCCATGCCTCCTGCTCGATCGGTAGCTGGCGAGAGCCCTCTTCCATGGCTTCCTGCTCAGTAGCTGGCGAGGGCGTCCCTATCGTGGTCAAGCTGCTCCGTCGCCGGTATTTGTGGGTTGATAGCTTTGGAGTTTGGGTTGAAAGTTCCGATGAATCTAGCTGAAAGGCCAGGGATTTCAGTCGAAACTTGAACGTTCTTGCGATTCGACCTGAAATCTTGGTGCTGCTGGTTTCAACTTTTATTTTAGGTGCTGGTTTGTGTTTCTATACTATAATAAAAAATACGAGTTTGGTAGAATCCAAATGATTTTAGCCATCCATGCAATGAGACTCAATGGCTCATGAATTAAGTTAGATCCTTAGAAGTTACTTTATAATTATGTATTTAAGAGAGTTAAAGAAAAGAAAAGTTAATCCTCTTATAATGCTTTGTTCTATTTTTCCTCCACAAATTCCTGCGCTTCAACGGATAGTTGGACAGTAGATGGCTCGTGCAATATATATATTTGTGAAACGTGTATTGCACCTGCTAAATTACTGGTCATTGTAGAAGGAAGTCAGTATCAGCGCTTCTGGTTTCTATTTCACCGGAGTGTCTTTGTGTTTAGGCCTGCACTGTTCTTCTCTTAGTTCTGAGTTATGACCGAGAAACCACTCCATTTCCCTCTTAAGGAAAAAGAAATAACTCCGTTTGTTAGCACCTGTTATCTGAAGCTCGTTTTCAGCCAACAATTATTCAGGTAACCCATGCGTGCCGCTACGGGCAGGACTTGGCACACAGGTCAGTCAACTTGTCGGCACATCTAATGTCTTCATTCATTGACGCCCACTTGCCTTGGTCCAGCTTGGATTAATGATTGACGCTGGCGACCAAAAATATCAGCTACTCTTGACGGGCCAGACTCGGATGCTCATTCTAGCTAATAAGACAGCTTGTTGGGAACACCGTTGCAAAGAAAACCTCTGAAACTGAGCGACGTACCATGGCTGAGTCGCTGCTTCTCCCGGTGGTGCGCGCCGCTGCCGGCAAGGCCGCCGACGCGCTCGTCCAGATCGTGACCCACATGTGTGGCGTCGACAAAGACCGCAGCAAGCTGGAGCGCCAGCTGCTGGCCGTCCAGTGCAAGCTGGCCGACGCCGAGGTGAAGAGCGAGACCTACCCGTACGTCAAGAGGTGGATGAAGTACATCAGGACCGTCGTCTCCGAGGCCGACGACATCCTCGACGACTTCCAGTACGAGGCATTGCGCCGCGAGGCCCAGATCGGCGGCTCCAAGACAGGCAAGGTATTGAGCCACTTCACCAACCATAGCCCGCTCCTCTTCCGTCTTACCATGAGCAGGAAGCTGAACAACGTCCTCGAGAAGATCAATAAGCTCGTCAAGGAGATGGACACCTTTGGCCTGGTGGAGAACCGTGCGGAGGCGCCGCCAGTTCTTTACCGGGAGACGCATTCAGCGTTGGACGGCTCTGCTGACATCTTGGGCAGAGACGGCGACAAGGAATTGGTGGTGAAGCTGCTGCTCGACCAGCAAGATGAGCGCAAGGTGCATGTGCTGCCCATCTTTGGGATGGGAGGTTTGGGCAAGACGACTCTTGCTAAGGTAGCAACATTTCTAGTTGAACATGTGGCATTGCGTCTCAGACAACTTTGAACCCACTGCTCTTGTGAATTCAGTCATTGAATTGGCTACAAATAAAAGATGTGACCTGCCAAACACCATCGAGCTGCTGTGACGGCGACTTGATGAAGTCATTGGCCAGAAAAGGTTTCTACTTATTCTCGACAACGTCTGGAATGAAGAGGAGAGGAAGTGGGAGGATGAGCTGAAGCCACTGTTGTGTTCTGTTGGTGGGCCAGGAAGTGCTGTAGTCGTCACATGTCGAAACGAGCGAGTGGCGTCCATAATGGGCACGTTAGGACCCCATAGGCTAGCATGTCTAAGTGAAGATGATTCATGGGAATTGTTCTCAAAGAAAGCATTTTGTAAAGGAGTGGAAGAGCAAGTAGAGTTGGCCACAGTCGGCAGACGTATTGTCAAGAAGTGCAAGGGGCTTCCGCTTCGGCTTGACGGGTTCTAAACAACAAGTGCAGGAATGGAAGGCCATAGAAGAAAGCAACGTTAGGGATGATGGCAGCGGCAAAGACGAGGTCCTACCCATATTGAAATTGAGCTACAGACACTTGACATATGAAATGAAGCAATGTTTTGCCTTTTGTGTGGTCTTCCCCAAGGACTATGAAATGGAAAAGGATAAATTGATCCAATTGTGGATGGCAAATGTTTTTATTCAAGAAGAGGTTACAATGGATTTGGCACAGAAAGGAGAATTCATTTTCCATAATTTGGTTTGGAGATCCTTCCTCCAAGATGTGAAAGTGAAGAAAATTTATTGGCGAGGCAGAAGGGGCGAGACAATTCATTATAAAATGCATGATTTAATGCATGACCTAGCGAAAGATATCACAGACCAATGTGCAACTGCAGAAACTGGGGGAGAGTTGATTCAGTAGAAAGCATCGTTGCAAGGTGTCCGTCATATGCTGATTACAAAGTACAGATGGTACAAGTCATGGTTTGAATTGAAACAAATCAGTGAATTATTCGAAGGCCCAACATCTCTCTGCACTTTGTTAATGCCACCAATAGCACACATGGGGAGTTAAAGCTGATGTCATTAAGAGCGTTGTGTTATTGCGGTTCTTCTATTACTGATAGCCATGTCATAAATGTAAAACATCTACGATATCCTGACCTTTCTAGCTCTAACACTGTTAGATTACCAGATTCAGTATGTATGTTATATAACTTGCAAACATTGAGGCTGGATGGTTGCCGGTACCTGCAGCGGTTACCTGAAGGTATAAGTGCAATGAGGAAGCTCATTCATCTCTATCTTCTTGAATGTTGTTGTTTGGAACAGATGCCTCTCAACATCAGTCTATTGAATAACTTTCGCACACTGACAACATTTGTTGTGGACACTGAAGCTGGTCGTGGAATCGAGGAGCTCGAAGACCTATGTCACCTTGGGAACAGGTTGGAACTGTACAACTTGAGAAAAATAGAGTGTGCACAAAATGCAAAGAAAGCCGGTCTCCATCGGAAACAAAATCTAAGTGAACTGTTGCTATATTGGGGCTGCCCTGCGTCTAAGAAGTTTGAATACGAGGCTCTAAGTGAACTAATGCGGAAACAAAATCTAAGTGAACTAATGCGGAATAAGTGTTGGAGTCCCTTGCACCTCATAGTAAGCTCAAATTTTTGCAGGTAGATGGATACCATGGCCTAGAAATATCACAATGGATGAGAGATCCTAAGATGTTTCAATGCTTAAGAGAACTCATAATTTCCAATTTCTCACACTGTAAGGATGTACCTATAGTATGGTTATCAGTCTCTCTTGAGTATTTGAGCATAAGAAGCATGAATAGCCTAACCACATTATGTGAGAGCATTGAGCTGGAAGCTGAAGGACATGGTTCATGTCTGCAGTTATTTCCGAAGTTGAAGGAGATGGAATTGGATGAGTTACCGAGCTTGGAGAGGTGGATGGAAAACATTGCAGGAGAGCCCGTTACAATGTTCCCGATACTCGAAAAGCTAAGAATATGGCGGTGCCGAAAACTTGCGAGTGTTCCAAGTAGCCCTGTTTTGAAAAGGCTAATTATACATGATTGCACCAGTCTTCCAATCAGTTCACTAGCACATCTAACAATGCTGACTGCGCTTGCGTACACGGGAACAGGTTTTGTGCCTACAATCATGCCTTTGAGCTCTTGGCCATCTTTGGTGCAGTTAGATTTAGAGGTTTGGTTTAAGGTAAGCAGGCTGATGGTGCCTGTAGAGGACGAGCAAAGCACTTTGAAAGCACTTCGGTATTTGAGTCTAAAAGGCCCCAACTGCTTTGTAACAACATCTAGTTTGTCCAAATCGCACTTTGGACTTTCGAAATGCTTTGCCTTTGTGGAAGAATTGAGCCTTGATACCTGCAGCAAATTTGTCTGCTGGCCAGTGAAGGAGCTCCGGAAGTTGGCTCGCCTCCGCTGTCTGAAACTTCGGTGGTGTCCAGCACAAATCCCACCTCAGGTGCCCTCCACAGGAACCATAGCAGAAGTGGCTGATCACAACGAAGCGCCACTACCAGAGTCTGACACAGGAGGATCTGAAATCGAGGATGAGATGACTCTAGCTGCTTTCCGCAAGCAGTTAACAAGGCAGATTCCAGCTCCTTTGATCCAAGCAACTCCACAAGCGCCAATCACAAGAAGCAAAGCAAAGAAGGCCGAAGCTGAAGCTAATGTCAACTGGGCAGGCACTCCAAAAGAAGCCTTACCAATGATGGAGAAGGCGCGGCTGCTTCTCATGAAGAAGCTGGGGATCCTCGCAACTAGCTCAGAACCTGGCATGGAAGACTTCGCAAGATACAGGGAGCTGTTCAAACAGCCACTAACCGAGTCCAATGTGGTAGCGTTTGCTACGCTTGCAGGGGTGCTGGGAAAGGTGGACATCACCTCGGTGCTTAAGGCCGCGGCCTGAGCACTGCTGATGCTTGCATTCCCAGTAGGTGTAGCTGTCCCAGGGTCTTCTATGTCGTGTCCCCCAACCTTTTGTGTTCTTATCCCGCAGATGCTATCCCAGGTGTAGTCATAGGAGGCTTTGTTAGCAGGGGCCTCTGCTTTTGTTGTATCTCAGCCAGCGTGTTGGCGAATTTTGGTTCCGGTTGGCCCTCCAGGTGCTATGTAATCGTTAGAGGTGGGTGGGCTATGCCCCCCAGGAACTTCCATGTCTTCCACCTACATGTGTGCTTAATTGTTCATCCAGATGTTTGTGAACGTGATCACCGAGCTCGTTTAATTTATAAACAGAGACACAGGTCCCCCACAGCTGGGTTGCTTAGAGTATCCAAATGACACAGCATCAGCTGCGCTTACTATCCTGGAATGTTAGAGGTTTAAATAATATCGCAAGAAGGAATGTGATCAGGGAGTTGATCAAACAGAATAAAGCTACGCTGGTCTGTCTACAAGAAACAAAGTTGAGCTCCGTGGACGACTCTATTATCCAGCAAACGCTAGGAACAGAATTCTTAGGAAATTTTTGCTATCTCCCGGCCAACGGCACCAGGGGAGGAATAATCCTCGCAGGCTCCAACAGGTTCTTCGCCTTATCCAACATCTCCCTGGCAGCCTTCTCCATCACCGCGGACGTTAAGCACGTAGAGAATAATCTCCAGTGGACCTACACGGCGGTTTATGGACCGCAAACAGAGCAAGAAAAGCTTGCATTCATTCACGAGTTGAAATGTACCAAATCGAGATCTTTGCCAAAGTGGCTCATTACAGGTGACTTCAATCTCATCCTCCGAGCTGCAGACAAAAACAACAGCCACATAAACACAAGGTTATTAGGGGCGTTCAGGACCGCGGTTGATCTGCTCCAGCTGCGCGAGCTTCACCTCCATGGCCGCAACTTCACGTGGTCGAACGGGCAAGCCAATCCAACGTTCAGCAATATTGATAAGATGCTTTGTACTACAGACTGGGACATTGAATTCTCCAATTCTCACCTTCAAGCGCTGTCGACCATGATCTCGGATCATTGTCCGCTTCTGCTGCGTGGCTCCCTCAAATTAACCTTGATCAGGACCTTCAAGTTTGAGAACTGGTGGTGTGATTTACCAGGAATCCATCAAGTCATCCATGACTGTTGGCATAGAGAAATAACTCCTACAGATAGCATAACACGCTTACACGCTAAGCTCACAAGGTTAGCAAAAACTCTGAAGAAATGGAGCGGCAACCTGATTGGTAATGTGAGGATGCAGTTCGCCGTAGCAACAGAGGTAATCCTGCAGCTAGATGCAGCCCAAGAAACAAGAAACTTAACAGAATTAGAACTAGAGCTCAAGGCAAAGCTGAGGACTCGCCTCCTGGGTCTGGCAGTCATCCAAAAGATGAGAATCAAGCAGCAATCGAGAACCCAATGGATCCAACAGGGCGATGCAAACTCCAAGTTCTTCCATCTCAAGATCAATTCTCGCAAACGAGGGAACGTCATAACCAGTTTCCAAATCAATGGACAAGCTGTATATAATCAGAACGAAAAGAAGGACTTCCTCACCCAACACTTCAGGACGGTGCTAGGGACCAAAAAACAGAGAACCCATTCGCTAGCCTGGGAGTTGCTAGGGGTACAGCGGCACAACCTCTCGCAAAACAACTTCACAGAGGAAGAAATTCGTAACGTGATTAGATCGCTGCCGAGTGATAAATCTCCGGGACCAGACGGTTTCACTAACAGATTTTACAAAAGCTTCTGGGAAATTATTAGAGAAGACATAGTCCAGGCAGTGAACCAATTCTGCTGCCTACGAAACAACATGCTATATCTCTTAAACAGCGCGGACGTAGTGTTGCTCGCAAAGAAAAAACAGGCCACAGAAGTTAAAGATTATCGCCCCATCAGCCTGATTCACGCGTTTGGCAAGATTGTAACGAAGATCATGGCCAACAGACTCGAACCAGAACTTGACAGAATCGTCTCGACGGCACAAAGCGCTTACATTAAAAAGCGAGGAATACAGGACAACTTTATCTTCACCCAGAATATCATTCAAATGATGCACAGGAAAAGGATCCCAGGAATATTTCTGAAAGTAAATATTCAAAAAGCATTCGACTCGGTTAGCTGGGAATACCTTATTGAGATCCTTGAGCACCTGGGGTTCGGCCCGAAGTGGAGAGACTGGGTGGCCTGTATCCTAGCTTCTTCGTCAAGTCGCTTTATCATCAATGGTGAACGGACCGAAAGCATTCAGCATCGTCGAGGGCTGCGACAAGGAGACCCTCTTTCGCCCATGCTCTTTATCCTAGCTATCGACCCCCTACAGAAGCTACTTCTGCAGGCACTACAGACCAACCTCATCAAGCCAATCACAGGTCTCGACAACGAACTTAGAATCTCTCTTTATGCAGATGACGCGGCAATCTTCGCAAACCCGGAAAGACAAGAGCTCCAAGCGATTCAAAACTGTCTTCAAATGTTTGGGATGACAACAGGTCTCGAAACAAACTTTCAAAAAAGCTGCATGTATCCTATCAGGTGTTCGCAGATTAACCTCCATGGCATCACACAGAGTATGCAAGCACAGGTGGCACAATTCTCCTGTACCTACCTTGGGCTACCTTTGCACACCTCAAAGCTTCGCAGAACAGATTTTCAGCCTCTATTTGATAAGCTCTCCTCCAGGCTAGCGGGCTGGAAAGGCAGGTTTCTCTCCAGAGCAGGAAGGCTCACACTCATTAACTCGGTTCTCTCGCCATGTCTAGTCTACTTCCTCTCAGCTTTCAAGCTCGGCAAATGGGCTATTAAAAGGATTGAAAAAACGATTAGATCATTTTTTTGGAGAGGTGAAGAAGCATGCTCAGGAGGTCACTGCCTTGCTAGCTGGAAGCATGTGTGTAGACCAAAAGAATTGGGAGGTTTAGGTATCAAAGACGTCCAATGTTTTGGTACAGCCCTCCGGTTGCGATGGTTATGGGGAGAATGGAACACAGTGAAAAAGTCGTGGTTTGGCCAACAGGTACCATGTGATGATACGGACGCAGCTCTTTTCGCAGCCTCAACGAAAATCCAGATCGGAGATGGACAAATCGCTAAATTCTGGACATCCAAGTGGCTGCAGCAAAACGCCCCTTACCAAATAGCTCCAGATCTCTTCCTTCTGGTGAAAAGGAGGCACAGATCCGTAGCTTATGAGCTCGAGGAAAACAGATGGGTAAGACCACTGCGACGACGCATACATACGACGGCTCAAGTACAACAGTTCATTGATCTATGGAACCTCATCCAACAGAGCCAGCCCCAACAGACACCTGATTCTATCACATGGCGATGGACAGGAAATGCCCAATACTCTGCCAGGACAGCATACAGGATGCAATTCGCAGGATCCTTCTCCAAATTTGACGCTTCATCAATATGGAAGGCCGACGCAGAACAGAAATGCAAAATTCATGTCTGGCTTCTGATCCAGCAAAAAATCCTTACAGCAGACAAGCTAGAGGAGAGAGGGTGGGAGAACGGAAATGCATGCGTTCTTTGCGGAATACACTCAGAAACCGCTAGGCATATCTCCACCGAATGTGCCTTCGCCAAGCAAATTTTGCGCAAAGTATCCACTATGAATAGGCTGCCTGACGACACATTTCTTCGGCATGAGCAAGGTGACTTAGCGAGCTGGTGGCACTCCAGTGGTATAGGAAAAACAAGACAACAGCAAAGGAAGATTTATGGGTGGGTTATTTATGCCTTGTGGAACATTTGGAAGGAGAGGAACGCTCGTATCTTCAACAACGTGTTTACGGATGTACACAAAGTAGCGCTTAAGGCGCAGGAAGATATTACAGCCCGGAGATTAGCGTTTGATCAGACATCGAATGACACAGGAGACCCCCCGCCATTTTCTAGTTCCTCCTTTATCCGCTTTGTCCTCTTTCTGTTCTCTTACTTGTGTTGTAAATAACATCCTTATTTTCGGTTCATCCAATCTATGAGAAAGGCAGTGCTCCTGCCGTAATTTTCGAAAAAAAAACTTCGGTGGTGTCGCAAGCTGGAGGGGAAGGGTTCATCGTCTGAGGAGACCCGTCCACTGCCCCAGTTGGAGAGGTTAGATATTGAGCAATGTCAAAGTTTACTGGAGATTCCGAAGCTGCCTGCATCCCTCGAGGAATTGCGGATTCACTATTGCTTAAGTTTTGTGGCACTGCCTTCGAACCTTGGAGAACTGGCCAAGCTGAGGGTTCTCTCTATCAGTATCTGCAAAGTCCTGAAAGGGTGCCTGAACATGGATGGCCTCACTTCCCTTGAGCGATTGACGATTTGGGGTTGTGGGATAGAGGAATTCCCGCAGGGTCTCCTCCAGCGGCTCCCAGCCCTCAAAGACCTATACATACAAGACTGCCCCGAGTTGGTAAGACGTTGCAGAAAAGGTGGGGAGTATTTCCACTTGCTCTCCTCTATCCCGGAGAAAATCATATTTCTAGAAGCAGAAAATCATGTTCCAGCAACACAAACGGAATCCAGCAGGAAGAAGTTTCTAAGTAGGCTCCTCCCCTCGTGTGCTGCCTCTAACTCTTGACTGAGGTGCGTATGCCCGTGCCCCTCCCCTTTCCATTACCTCTTCAACTGACGTGCGTACCACCATAACTGAACTTCAAACGTGCAGGTGCGATTCGTGGAGCTCTGGTCACTTGCTATCGTGGTCTCAATTCTCCAGTTTCCAGCACCTGCGGTATGCTCCTACACTTTGTCTTCCGTTTACACTGTAAATTCCTATGTCGCTTTGCTGTAATTGCCGGTTGATGACTTGACATAATGAAACACCTGCTGAAATCTTTGGTCCCAATAGTAATGTGATCCGTGAGTGTCGGAACTGATTGTTTGTCCTTGTGCAGCAATGCAGGATGAATCTGCAAACTGGCAAGTGCCAAAGGAAGGAGTGAAGATTGAAGAGGCAAATCCCAGAAGAGATTAATGTTGCTGGGAGAACAAGTGATTGGTCTGAACAAAACAGAGAATGATGTGATATGTTTATGCGTATCTTAATGTGTCAAAGGAGGGAATGCGAAGTGCACTTACAATGGTGAGATGTTTATGCATATCTTAATTTGTACATCAGCTTCGAGATATGCACCACGCCTTCAAGCTGAAGAGGGGAAGAAAAGCATGTTCTGATCACTCAGGTGAAACCCGTAGTCCGCCTCAACAAAGGTGTTTCTTCCAAATGCAAGATAAATAGGTTTGTCTTTGCCTTTTCAGACCACAAAGTTTTGGATTTTTTTTCAGAGTTTGTCTTTCTCATAGGTGCTCGTGCAGACGTACCGTTTCCATTGCCCGCGGCAACATGAAAAACTGAAAACAACAAAACCGAGCTCATTGATTACCCTCGGGGAAGAGAGATTTCCTCGTACCAGTCAACGAGAAGCATGACTATGGCTGGTACGTTCATTTGGTCTAGACTAGAACATATGCATGCTCTGTTGGAATTGGTTCTTAGAAGAGTAGCTTATTTCAGGCTCAAGACTCCTCCAGCTGCACTGCTGTTTCCTTCCCTTGAGATGCGAGCCAACTCCTCCGAAATGGGTTTCCAAAATGAGCTGCCAATCCTGCGACCAGTTAAACCTTCATCTTCAAGGGTATACGGAATGCTGAGAAGCTCATTTAAACCTTTTTATTCATCATTTGTGAATGGACTTTGAAGAATTGTTAGTAATCCGGAGGTCATCTCTCTCTTAATTTTATCATGACAGTTCTCATTGAAGGCTTCTTGCTGTTGGATGTATAAGATTTGTGGAACTGAACTGTCGCTGCAATTGATCAAACACTTGATTTACTCAAGTATGATTCGACGGAGGCATGGAGCATTCCCAACACCAATGGATTTAGGCTTCGGTTCGGTGGGCTCTGGAATCCCATTATGCGGCCAAGCCCACCAATCTTACCATGGATTATGCGGCCGCGGTCTGGCCGTGGTCAGATTGTTCTGCTCCCGCCGTGCGGCGAGCGGGCGCCCGGTCACGAGGTCGCCGGTCGACGAAACCAACCGCGCGCGCCACTGCCCCTGCTGCCGTCCTCAGGTCGTGCTCTCTGTCTTCTCCTACTCTGGTCTCCCCGCTTGCGCATTTGTGTTTGTAGAAGAAATGCCTGAACGGATCACTTGCGTCCCTGCTAGTATCCAGTTTCCCTCTACACTAATTGATTTCGAGAGCCATCTCAAGGAAGACAGGTCTTCGAGCAATGTAATAAGGCTGGGTTACTCGTGCTCCTCCTGCTCAGTAGCCGGCAAGGACCTTCCTGTCCCGGCCTTGCTGCTCTGTCGCCGGTATCGACCAGTGAGTTGAAAGCTCTGAGGAGTTGGGTTGAAAGTTCCGATGAATCTAGCTACAAGGCTAGGGATTTCAGTTGAAACCTGAACGTTCTTTTGGTTCGACCTGAAATCTTGGGGATTTGAGTTGTCCGCACCAGGAAGCAGGTCAGTCAACACCTTCTGCAGCGTCCTCAGATGTCGTCTTCCTTGTCACCCGCTTGCCTTTACTCCAGCTATAACTGATGGTTGACGCCGACGACCAAAAATATCGACTCGTCTTCAAAGGACACTGCCCCCAGATTCCAAACGCTCAACATCCTAGTAAATTTCACCTTGCGTCCTATCACCTATTTCTTCTCTCACAGGTTATCTGTTTCCCGTCTGTAAAAGCAGTAATATGTCGTGTTGATATAGTCAGAAGATATTACACAGCTGTACAAGTTCTGTAAACAAATGTATGTGTGGTTTTAGCTCAAATTTTTGGTGCTCCTGGTTTCTATGCTGTAGAAGGAAGTCAGTATCAGCACTTGCGGTTTCTATTACGCTGGAGTGTCTGTGGTTTAGGACTGCACTGTTCTTCTCTTAGTTAGCTGTGAATTATGCCCAATAAACCACTCCATTTCCCTCTAAAGAAAAAGAAATAACTCCATTTGTTAGCACCTGTTATCTGAAGCTCGTTTCAGCCCACAATTATTCAGGTAACCCATGCGTGCCGCTACGAGCAGGACTTGGCACACAGGTCAGTCAACTTCTCGGCAGCATCCACAACTTCCATTGTCGTCCACTTGCCTTGGTCCAGGTTGGATAAAAAATACCAGCTACTCTTGACAGATACGTCCCAGACTCGGATGCTCATCCCACAACATTTCTACAATTCTGCTAGGCTAGCTAAGAAAACAGCTGGTTGGGAACACCATTGCAAAGAAAACCTCTAAAGCTGAGCGACGTACCATGGCTGAGTACAGGTCAGTCAACTTCCCGGCAGCATCCACTTGCCTTGGTCCAGCTAGGATTAATGGTTGACGCTGACGACCAAAAATATCAGCTACTCTCGACGGATACGGCCCAGACTCCGATGCTCATTCTACTACATTTCTGCAATACTGCTAGGCTAGCTAAGAAAACAGCTTGTTCGGAACACCGTTGCAAAGAAAACCTCTGAAACTAAGCGACGTACCATGGCTGAGTCGCTGCTTCAACCCGTGGTGCGCGCTGCTGCCGGCAAGGCCGCCGACGCGCTCGTCCAGACGATGACCCGCATGTGTGGCGTCACCGAAGACCGCCGCAAGCTGGAGCGCCAGCTCCTGGCCGTCCAGTGCAAGCTGGCCGACGCCGAGGTGAAGAGCGAGACCAACCCGTACGTCAAGAGGTGGATGAAGGACTTCAGGACCGTCGCCTACGAGGCCGATGACGTCCTCGACGACTTCCGGTACGAGGCGCTGCGCCGCGAGGCCCAGATCGGCGAGTCCAAGACACGCAAGGTACTGAGCCACTTCACCAACCATAGCCCGCTCCTCTTCCGTCTTATCATGAGCAGGAAGCTGAACAACGTCCTCGAGAAGATCAATAAACTCGTCGAGGAGATGAACAAGTTTGGACTGGTCGAGCATTCGGAGCCGTCGACGGTTCTTTACCGGCAGACGCATTCAGCACTGGATGACTGCGCAAAGATCTTTGGAAGAGATGACGACAAAGAATTGGTGGTAAAGCTGTTGCTCGATCAGCGAGATCAGCGCAAGGTGCATGTGCTGCCCATCTTCGGGATGGGAGGTCTGGGCAAGACGACTCTTGCCAAGATGGTGATCAATGACCGCAGGGTCCAGCAACATTTCCAGTTGAATATGTGGCATTGCGTCTCAAACAACTTTGAACCCACTGCTCTTGTGAAATCAGTTATTGAATTGGCTACAAATGAAAGATGTGACCTGCCAAACACCATCGAGCTGCTGCGACGGCGACTTGATGAAGTCATTGGCCGGAAAAGGTTTCTACTTATTCTCGATGATGTATGGAGTGAAGAGCAGAGAAAGTGGGAGGATGAGCTGAAGCCACTGTTGTGTTCTGTTGGTGGACCGGGAAGTGTTATAGTCGTCACATGTCGAAGCCAGGAAGTGGCGTCCATAATGGGCACGTTGGGACCCCATAAGCTAGCATGTTTGAGTGAAGATGATTCATGGGAACTGTTCTCAAAGAAAGCATTTAGTAAAGGAGTGGAAGAGCAAGCAGAGTTGGTCATGATCGGCAGACGTATTGTCAAGAAGTGCAAGGGGCTTCCTCTTGCTCTGAAAACAATGGGTGGCTTGATGAGTTCTAAACAACAAGTGCAAGAATGGGAGGTCATAGAAGAAAGCAACATTGGGGATAATGCCAGCAGCAAAGGTGAAATCATATCTATACTAAAATTGAGCTACAGACATTTGACATACGAAATGAAGCAATGTGTTGCCTTTTGTGCGGTCTTTCCCAAGGACTATGAAATGGAAAAGGATAAATTGATCCAACTATGGATGGCAAATGGCTTTATTCAAGAAGACGGCATGCTAGATTTAGCACAGAAAGGAGAATTCATTTTCCATGATTTGGTTTGGGGATCCTTCCTCCAAGATGTGAAAGTGAAGAAACTTTTTTCGCTAGGCGGAAGTTATGTGGCAATTATTTGTAAAATGCATGATTTAATGCATGACGTAGTGAAAGATGTCACGGACGAATGTGCAACTGCAGAAGAGTTAATTCAGCGTAAAGCATCATTGAAATATGTCCGTCATATGCTGATTGCACAGTACGGATGGCAGATGTCAAGGTCTGAATTGAAACAAATCAGTGAATTATTCAAAGGCACAACATCTCTCTGCACTTTGTTAATGGCAGACATGGATCTTCAGGAGTTAAAGCTAATGTCATTAAGAGCGTTGCATTGTCATGGTTCTTCTATTACCGATAACCAGGTCATAAACGCAAAACATTTACGGTATCTTGATCTTTCTGGGTCGTACATTGCTAGATTGACAGATTCAATATGTATGTTATATAACTTGCAAACATTAAGGCTCAATGATTGCGTGAAGCTGCAACTGTTACCTGAAGGTATATGTGCAATGAGGAAGCTCATCCATCTTTATCTTTTTAGATGTGGTCTTCTCGAACGGATGCCTCCAAACATCAGTCTACTGAACAACCTTCGCACACTAACAAAATTTGTTGTGGACACTGAAGTTGGTCGTGGAATTGAGGAACTCGAAGACCTCTGTCACCTTGGCAACAGGTTGGAATTGTACAACTTGAGAAAAATAAAGAGTGCACAAATGCAAAGAAAGCTGGTCTCCATCGGAAGCAAAATCTAAGTGAACTGTTGCTATGTTGGGGTTGCATAACATATGGGTTTGAGAAGTTTGAATACAAGGCTTGTAATGCGGAACAAGTGTTGGAGTCCCTTGCACCTCATAGTAAGCTCAAAATTTTGGAGGTACATGGATACAGTGGCCTAGAAATGTCACAATGGATGAGAGACCCTAAGATGTTTCGGTGCTTAAGAGAACTCGTAATTTCCGATTGCCCACAGTGTAAGGATGTACCTATAGTATGGTTGTCAGTCTCTCTTGAGTATTTGTTCATAAGAAGCATGGATAGCCTAACCACATTATGTAAGAGTATTGAGGTGGAAGCTGCAGGACATGGTTCATGTCTGCAATTCTTTCCGAAGTTAAAGGAGATGGTATTAAAAATGTTACCGAGCTTGGAGAGATGGATGGAAAACATTGTCGGAGAGCCCTCTAGATTGGTTATGTTCCCGGTACTCGAAAAACTAGAGATATGTCAGTGCCCAAAACTTACGAGTGTTCCAGGTAGCCCTGTTCTAAAAGGCTAACAATACAAGAATGCAACAGTCTTCCAATCAGTTCACTTGCACATTTAACAACCTTGTCCGAGCTTGAATACAATGGAATAGATACAAGTATGCCTTTGCGCTCTTGGCCATCTGTGGTGAGGTTGAAGGTTTCGTCGCTGATAAACATGATGATGATGCCTCTAGAGGACCAGCAAACCCAAAGGCAAATGAGACCTCTGGAAACACTTGAGAATTCAAGTCTAATTGGCTCCAACTGCTTTGTAACACCATCTAGTTTGCCCAAATCGCGTCGTGGGCCTTGGGAATGCTTTGCCTTCGTGGAAGAATTGGATATTAACGGCTGCCACGAACTTGTCTGCTGGCCAGTGGCGGAGCTCCGGAGCTTGGCTCGCCTCCGCTCTCTGCGCATTCATTATTGTCACAAGCTGGAGGGGATGGGTTCATCATCTGAGGAGACCCTTCCGCTGCCCCAGTTGGAGGGGTTAGATATCCAGGGATGTGGCAGTTTACTGGAGATTCCGAAGCTGCCTGGATCCCTTGAGAGGTTAAGCATTTTCATGTGTGACATATTACTAGAGATTCCGAAGCTGCCTGCATGCCTCGAGGAATTGCTGATTGGTGGTTGCTCAAGTTTGGTGGCACTGCCTTCGAACCTTGGAGATCTGGCCAAGCTGAGGGTTCTCGATATCACTTCATGTTTAGGCGTAAAAGCGCTGCCTAATGGAATGGATGGCCTCACTTCCCTTGAGCGATTGACGATTCATAATTGTCCAGAGATAGTGGAATTCCCGCAGGCTCTCCTCCAGCGGCTTCCAACCCTCAACTACCTAGACATAGTACACTGCCCCGAGTTGGGAAGACGTTGCAGAGAAGGTGGGGAGTATTTCCACTTGCTCTCCTCTATCCCGGAGAAATTCATTCCAGCACGAGAAATAGAATCGGACAAAAAGAAGTTTTTAAGGAGGCTTCTCCCCTCTTGTGCTGACTCTAACTCTGACTGAGGTGCGTATGCCCGTGACCCTCTCCTGTTCCGTTACCTCTTTCTACAGCTAATCTCGAGTTCTGGAGTGCGACATTGTTTTTACGGTCTTTCAATCGCTTGACATACAGGAGAGCTCGTTTTGTGTATATTTGAATGTCAATTTCTTATTTCTCCCCCCTTTTTCTTCGTTTGTCAGGGTCTGAGTTGGAAATCCATCTCCGCCTTCTACCGACTCTGAAATTAAGTCGGGTTTTATGGACTCCACAGCTCCTTGCCACATTTGTTCTTTGGAGTTTGCTTCTAGACCACGGCTCTGCCTTTCTCCAGAAAGGCTAGGCTATGGATATGTCTTATAGTTTTATCTTGTCCACTTCTACCAATAATGGATGGACATTATATGAAACTTGAATTCCCTGAGTTCGATTCTGAACCAATAGTATTTGGTAGGCTCAGAAGATCCAAACTCTTAAACACACTACCAGACAATTCATAATCATTACACATATGCTTTGGAAGCACGTGGAATAGGTGTGTGAGAAGTCTACAGTAATCACTCTGCATAAAAATACCAAGTAATTAAGCGCACCTTCCATGCATGCATTAGCAGCACATTAGTACAGAATTAACGTTGTACTATTAACATCGTCTTCGTTCCAATCCTTCTCCCTTGGTCGAGATAGACGATATGCATATGCATTCAAGCAGTAATCAAGGGAGAAACTATTCTGACCGCAGCGTTTCAGATAGACAATATGCATATGCATATGCATATCTAAGTATTCTGACCGCAGCGTTTCAGATATGTCTGTCAGGATATCCTTGCCGGCGTCTGCCTACGAGAAATTGTTCTTCCTGCTGCTAGCCTACTACGGGATAGCTGATCCGATTCAACTTCCCTGCTGCTACCAAATACAATGGATTCCTAGAACTCCATGCAATATGTAGCATGTGATTATATTTGGGCACCGGGAGAGCTAGTCCACTCTCATTTTTTTTTCGAACTTACGGCAGGAGCTCTGCCTTTCTCATAGATTAGAAGGAACCGAAAATAAGTTTGTTAATTACAGCAAAACAAAACTAAAGGAAGCAGGAATAAAAAAGCAGACAAGGGGAAGAAACGCAAGGAAACCAAAGGAACTCAGAGGGCCAAAAGGGGATCTCCAGTGTCGCTCGAGGTTTCACCGAACGCCATTCTCCTAGCAATAATGTCCTCCTGAGCTTTTAGGGCGACTCTGCCGACGTCCGTGAATACGTTGCTGAAGACCCGAGCGTTTCTTTCTTTCCATATGTTCCACAGCGCGTAGATGGCCAATCCGTAGATCTTGCATCTATCCTTTCTTGTTCTCCCTATGCCACAGGATTGCCACCACTTGATTATGTCATCTTGATCTGATCGAAGGAGGATATCATGAGGTAGACCATTCATGGTGGAGACCTTGCGCAGAGTCTGTCTAGCAAAGGAACATTGAACCGAAATGTGAATGGCCGTTTCTGGGTCTGTTCCACACAGGATGCATGTAGTTCCATTTTTCCATCCTCGCCGTTGTAGGTTATCTGCTGTGAGGATTTTCTGCTGGAGTAAAAGCCACGTATGGATTTTACATTTTTGCTCTGCATCCGCCTTCCAAATTGTTGAGGTATCGAAGTAGGAGTAGGATCCTGTGAATTGCAATCTGTAAGCCGACTTTACAGAGTATTGCACATTGCTTGTCCATCACCAGGTAGCAGAATCATCCATTTGCTGGAGCTGGGTTTGTTGGATGTGGTTCCACAGGGTAATGAACTGGTGAATTTGTGTCGACGTGGTGATCCGACGTCGTAGAGGTCTTAACCACCTGTTGTCCTCTAGCTCGTATGTCCACTCTCAAATTGATAGTCCATCTAAAGAGATAGAGACATATCGGGAGAGCCGTTTGGGTGTTTTTTTAAAAGTGAGACCAGGTGTATTTATATCAAGAGATAAGAGACATATATGTCTTCCATCTAAAGAGTTCGTATGTAATGCGTTACATGTGTCTAGTTATATACGTACGTTTTGGATTAATATACTCAAATTGATAGTTAGTCCATCGGATGATTAAATTTTACGTAGAGTCTTATTTAATTTAGATGGTTACAATTTAGACTCATCTAGATGGATGGCTAAATTTAGTCCACCGGATGATTAAATCTTACGTGGAGTCTTATTTAATCTAGATGGTTATAACTTGGACTCATCTAGGTGGATGGCTAGAATTTTTTCCTTTTTCTTCTATTAACGTGGAAATTTCTAGAGAGTCCATAATTAATAGATAGATAGATAGATAGATAGATAGATAGATAGATAGATAGATATGTTAGGTTCAAAAGCTCCAAAATGTAAACACAGTACCAACACTTACGGTTTGGATGGTCATCCTCATCATCATTGTTGCATGCACTGTGACAGTTATTTTTGGGTACCATTTCAACGGTGAAAAAAGAAATCCATTCCATTTTTTATGTAACGCTCGGGCTGTTGCATTGGTGATCAATTTCAGTCCCTTTTTTCCCTTATGGAGGGAGTTAGGCCGCATTTATTTCCCATACATAGATGACCGATTTCATAGAATTCTCATCATTTGGTAATGGAAACTCAAAAATCATCATATGTGCTTTTGCTAATACCAGGCTCTTGGAGATCACGGCGTCATATGCTTGGAAGACATTGTGCATGAAATCTCCTCGGTCGGGCCGCACTTCAGAGAAGCGTCGAGCTTCCTCATTCCCTTCAAGCTCAAGTGTCAGAGAGGAGGCTTCAGATGAAGAAGAAACCCTTCAAGGATGACGGCGAGTCAGGCAACCGCGGGGACAAAATCAACGAACTAATCGAGAAGCTGAACTGAGGCACGAGCGAGTGATGCATCCTTGACCTTATCAGTTTTGTAATAGCATAGCTGAATGTACCTTTGTTTTCAGGACCGTACCTGAATGTTTGGGATCAGGTTATGAAATAGCAGAAACTGTTGTACCTTTGTTTTCAGGACCCTACCTGAATGTTTGGGATCAGGTTATGAAATAGCAGAAACTGTTTTCACCTACCCCCTGTCTTGTGCTAGTTCCGACTGAGCGAGCGATGTGCAAAATGGTTTCATCTGCGTTCTTCGTACTGCAATTTTTTTTTCGAAGTAAAATATGGGAAACAGCAAAAGGTCAAGCTTGTGAAGAACAAAAACGTCAAAGGAGACAATCTGTGCTCATGGTTGCCTGCACTGCATCCTGAGCTTGTCCAAATCTATCTGCTGCCGACTTGCTGTGCTCATGGTTAGGACGCCACCGGTGGCCGTGTGCGGAGCAGTATCCGCCGCTCGTTTGACGACTTGGTTGGTTGGCGTCTTCGTTGCCTTACCCAACCAACCCTCACCTGACCTCTGCCTCCGCTCTCCTCTCCACCCTCCCATCCCTCCTCCCAGCCCCAGGTGCTGTCGTCGTGCGCTGGCGGGGAGGATGGCATCGGCGCCGGTGTTCGAGCGGCTCGCTGGGATCCGACCCCTCGCGGAGTCCGGCCGCTTCAAGGCAAGCTCTGCTCCCCATACTCCCCACCCATCAAGTTAACAGCTTTCACGCAGAATCGCCGCTCGTTCTGCTTCATCTTCCCTGTAGCGCTAGTGCTTGTGATCCCTCCCCCAGGGATTATCAGTGGAACGCCAATTCTGATAACCGAATCACGTGTAGGATTCAAGGGGAATGGGAAATTTCAGCTAGAAATTGGGGCAAAAGCTGGTTCCCTTGTTGGAGTTTGTTCCAAATTCCTGTCACCTCTTTGCAGAAGACGTTCTGCGTTATCAGTGTCAACCAGTTGTGTCAGCCAGCTGCGTTATATGTGATATGTCCACCGGTGACACAGGTAGACTGACACAGATAGTTTAGGGTTTGCTCACCTGAGTCAGGTGCTAGCATGTTAAGCTGTTGCCTATTTCAGTCAGCTGTGTCACAGGCAATAAGACAGATACTCCTTCAGCCACCTGTTACTATATATATCCTACCCTTGTAGATGTTATGGGATAAGCTAAAACCAAGCATTGTTCTTTAGTGAGGTTATACGAGCAAATGCCTGAACCAAAATATGTCATTGCTATGGGAGCCTGTACTATTACAGGGGGAATGTTCAGTACGGATTCCTATAGTACTGTTCGGGGAGTTGATAAGTTAATTCCTGTGGATGTCTACTTGCCGGGCTGCCCATCTAAAACCGGAGGCAATTATAGATGCCCTAACAAAACTTCGTAAGAAGATATCGCGATCATAGTGAAGTTGGCATCGTCGTGCGCCCGTGGTTTTCACCCTTTTAGGGTTTCCACGCAAAATCTCTTGTGTCTTGAGATCGTGTGTGTGTGTTTGTTTCCTGTGCACGTTTTACTTCTTGATCTTTGCTGCATTGCTTCCACTACTCTGATTTCTCTCTTCCTCTGGGTCGTCTCTCTCTCTCCCGCTCTAGCAAGCATGCTTAACAAGTGGTATCAGAGCTTTGGTTGCTTGTTCTTGAGATGGCGTCCATGAAGTTTGATCTTTCGCTTCTTGATCGAGATACTCGATTCTCCTTGTGGCAAGTCAAGATGTGTGCTTTATTAGCTCAGGCCGATTATGACGATGTTTTGGATTATTTTGGAGGGAATGCCGTTGCTGCGTGGTCCAATGATGAGAAGAAGAAGGACCGCAAGGCCGTTTCCCAAATTCAACTCCAAATGCAGGTCTGAGTAGACATTTTTGGGCTGAAACTGTCTTCACTGCATGTTACCTTATCAATAGGTCTCCTTCCATAGCCATTGATAAGAAAATTCCTATTGAGGTTTGGTGTGGTTCTCCTGTTGACTATTCTAGTCTAAGAATGCTTAAGTGCCCTGCTTATGCTCATGTTGACAATGGAAAGCTTAAACCCAGAGCTGTTAAATGCATATTTATTGGCTATAAGCCTGGTGTGAAAGGTTTTAAGCTATGGAATCCTGAAACCAAGAAAATGATAATCAGTCGAAGCGTAGTCTTCAATGAGGCTGCTATGCTACGTAGCAGTGATGTTCCAGTTGATCAGTTCACAGAGTTTGAAGACAGTGGACAGAAATCTAATTCTAAGATGGAGCATTTGGCTAAGTTCAGTGATTCTCATGTTCCTGTGTCACAGGTGATTGCACCTGTGCCAGAAGTGATAACTGTGCCATAGTTAGCTCTAGGTCAGCCAACTGTGCCACAGGTAACTCATGACCTGCCAGCTGTGCCATAGGCAGTTGACACAGGTGTTCATATGCCTATTGCTGTGAACACTCCACAGCATTTTATTGCAGTTGATAGGCTCAGAAGGGATCCTAAACCTGTCAGGAGGTTAATTGAAGAAGCAAATATGGTTGCTTATGCTTTCAGCTTCGCGGAGGAAATTGAAGGATCTGCCGAACCTTCTTCATATTCAGAAGCCATTATCTCTGCTGATGCAAGCAAATGGATGACTGCAATGCATGATGAAATTGAGTCCCTTGACAAGAGTGGCACATGAGATTTAGTTAAACTGCCCAGTGATAAGAGACCGATAAGCTGTAAATAGGTCTTCAAGTGTAAGGAGGGTATTACTCCTAATGATGGGACAAGATACAAGGCAATGTTAGTTGCTAAAGGCTACAGCCAGATTCCAAGTATTGATTTCAATGAAGTGTTCTCCCCTGTTGTGAAGCATAGCTCTATTCGTATACTTCTTAGCATTGTTGCAATGCATGACTATGAGCTACAACAATTAGATGTCAAAACTGTATTCCTTCATGGGGAGTTGGATGAAGACATCTATATGAATCAACTTGAAGACTTTACTGTTCCTGGTAAAGAGAAACTTGTCTGCAAGTTGAAGAAATCACTGTATGGATTGAAGCAATCTTCTAGACAGTGGTATAAGAGGTTTGACACCTTCATGATTTCTCAAGGTTTTCAAAGATCTGATTATGATAGCTGTGTTTACTTGAGATCTGCAAATGGCTCTGGAATTTATCTGCTATTATATGTCGATGACATGCTGATTGCTGCTAAAGATAAAGCAGATGTTGACAAATTGTCTGAATTTGATATGAAGAATCTGGGTGCTACAAAGAAGATTCTTGGCATAGAGATTTCTAGAGACAGATCTGCTAGAAAATTGTATCTCAGTCAGAGGGGGTACATTGATAAGGTGCTTCACTGATTCAACTTTCAAGATGCCAAACCGGTTAGCACACCGTTAGCTGCACATTTCAGATTATCATCAAGCTGTTGTCCAAAGTCAAATGAGGATGTTGAGTACATGTCTAGAGTTCCTTATTCGAGTGCTGTTGAGTACATGTCTAGAGTTCCTTATTCGAGTGCTGTTGGCTCTCTCATGTATGCCATGGTCTGCTCTCGTCCTGATCTAGCTCATGTCTTGAGCATTGTGAGCGGATTTATAGCTAATCCTGGAAAGGAGCATTGGAAAGCTGTCTAATGGATATTCAGGTACCTTCGGGGTACAACTAATGCTTATTTGCATTTTGGAAAATCTAGAGATGGAATTGTTGGGTATGTTGATTCTGATTTTGCTGGCGATTTGGACAAGAGAAGATCACTCACTGGCTATGTGTTCACCATTGGTGGCTGTACTGTGAGTTGGAAAGCAACCTTGCAGTCTACTGTTGCATTGTCTACTACTGAGGCCGAATACATGGCTGTTATTGAGGCATGCAAGGAGGCTACATGGTTGAGATGATTATATTCTGAGCTTTGTGGAGATTCATCCTCCACCACCATCTTCTGTGACAGTCAAAGTGCAATTTGTCTTACAAAGGATTCCATGTTCCATGAGAGAACTAAGCACATTGATGTCAGATTTTATTTCATCAGAGATGTTGTTGCCAAGGGTGATGTCAAAGTAACCAAGATCAGCACACATGACAATGCTGCTGATATGATGACAAAGCCAGTTCCTGCAGCTAAGTTTGAGCTTTGCTCAAGCTTGGCTGGTGTTAAAAGATAGTCCCAAGTGACTATTGGCGCGCGGCGTGTGATGAACTGTTCAATCAGTTGAATTTGCTATCCCTCGTGTTACAAGGAAGGAATTTGTCTCAAGGTGGAGTTTGTTGGAGTTTGTTCCAAATTCCTGTCACCTCTTTGCAGAAAACGTTCTGTGTTATCGGTGTCAACCAGCTGTGTCAGCCAGCTGTGTCACAGGTGATATGTCCACCGGTGACATAGGTAGACTGACACAGATAGTTTAGGGTTTGCTCACCTGAGTCAGGTGCTAGCATGTTAAGCTGTTGCCTGTTTCAGTCAGCTGTGTCACATGCAGTAAGACAGATACCCCTTCAGCCACCTGCTACTATATATATCCTACCCTTGCAGATGTTATGGGATAAGCTAAAGCCAAGCATTGTAAATCCCTAACGGGTTAGGACTTCATTCATCATAGTGAAGTTGGCGTCGCCATGCGCCCGTGGTTTTCACCCTTTTAGGGTTTCCATGTAAAATCTCGTGTCTTGAGATCGTGTGTGTGTGTTTGTTTCCTGCGCACGTTTTACTTCTTGATCTTTGCTGCGTTGCTTCCGCTACTTCGATTTCTCTCTTCCTCTAGGTCGTCTCTCTCTCTCCCGCTCTAGCAAGCGTGCTCAACATCCCTTGCACATAGCATCTGGTTATCATTTAGAGCATCTGTGCATGCATCCTTACCATTGCTGCTGCTGGTGATTATTTGTTCACGGCTGAGTTTGTGTGTGGCAGGCATGGTTCCTGGATCAGTTCGGTGTTCTTCATGATGGGAAGAAACCCTACCCTGGCGCCATCTTGGCATGTATGTTGGTACAGAGACTCTCTGATTCATGTTTAGTTTACCATAATTACTAAGTGAGGTATGAATGTTTCAGTGAAGAAGCTCACCGGGAATGGCGCGAAGATGGTGATAATCAGCAAGTCCTCCAGACGGTCATCTGTGACCATGGAGAAGCTGAAGAGTCTTGGGTTTGGCACGTCTTGCTTGCTCGGGGCGATCACTAGCGGTGAACTCACACATCAATACCTTCAGAACTAAGCTTCAAGCTCATGTTTCTTTTGCGGTTATTTGATGCGACTTAGGCAGAAACTTAATGTGAACTTTTGATTCAATTTCATAAACGTAGGAGGGATGATCCATGGTTTGCAGCTCTTGGAAGGAAGTGTATCCATCTGACATGGTTTTGCCTTCATTTACATGGTAGAAACACGGTTTAGATTCAGGTACATCCTTTACAATAGAAAGACCGTAGAGGCGTTTCTGTGCTGCACTAAATTATTATGTATTTACATTATTATAGTACTGCCACTAGTGGTGCCACATGCATTATTGGTAGAACTAACGCCTACACCACCGGAGCTCTCATCCTAGCTAGTGGTCAACTGTTGCTTCCTCTTCTCTTTCCTTAATGCAGCTAGCTACCAGCCTGAGAGAGAGAGCCATGGCTGAGTTGCTACTTCAACCCATGGTGCGCGCCGCAGGCCGCCAATGCGCTCTTCCAGACCGTGACCCGCATGTGTGGTGTCGACGAAGACCGCCTCAAGCTGGAGCGCTAGCTCCTGGCCGTCCAGTGCAAGCTGACCGAGCCGAGGTGAAGAGCGAGACCAACCCGTATGTCAAGAGGTGGATGAAGGACTTCAAGACCGTCTCCTATTCGCCCGCCATGCGCCACTGCAGATGGCGAGGGTGAAAGCTCGGTCTAGAGATCCTGCACCGGGTGCACATGCCAAAGTAGAAAATGGCAACTCGAGGAGGACGCCGTGCCCACCGGCTGCCGCGGTGAGAGGTGTCGTCAAGGAGATCCAGGTAGATCGCAAGCAGAATGGTTTATCGGTGAAAGGCAAGGCTGTCGCTGCCGGTGAGCCTACTTGCGATAATGGTGGTCGTGCCGGTGAGGCTGCCCAAGCGAAGGGAATGAGAAGAGCAGACGGGAAGAACGAGCTGAGACCGAGGTTTGCAAACAAGTGAATGTATCAGTTGATTTATGCAATATGTTGTTTGGAAACATGATGATTTCTTCTAGAACAACTGTTAAACTTATGTGGTGTTTGCAAACTTCATCAACAAATGTGAAAATTTTCCTTTTTCAGAACACGCAGAAGATTTGCATGCATTTCTTTCTCTCTTTTTTGAAATGGAAGGCAAGAGCACTGCCCATTCATATAGATTAGAGTTTGAAACTATATTAAATGTCTTCATGGTTTGCCTCGTGGCGATTATCTCACAAAAGTTTGCACTCCGTTTGGCGGGTTGGGCCCCCCCACCCATGTCTACTATACTTTGTCCAAAAGCCATATGATACTATGAAATCTCTTCTTGCACCAAAAGGGAGATGTCCCGAGAGCAAAGGGCTTTATGTTGGAACACATGGCGGTTTCTTTCAGTTGGAGGGGTATTTATGTAGTACCCAAATACCGATGGTGTATTGTTAAGTGCAGTGTAAATAGTCTAGAATCCCTATACTGGTGTTTTATACCGTAAAAGAGCTGTTGGAGGGGGGTTTCCGCGCTTCCCCGGATCGACACTGTTCAGGATCTCTGCAACACTATTAGGGTTCTCATCCGCGCTCTCCGCGACAAAGCTGTCTCCGACGCGTCCACGCGCTCTTCGTCGTCAGGGCTGTATCCGACGAGCCCGCTCTCCGTCGTCAAGGCTGTCTCCAACGAGCCCGGTCGCCGCGTCAGGGCTGTCTCCGACGAGCCCGCTCTCCGTGTCGGGACTCCGCGTCAGGGTTATCTCCAACGAGCCCGCGCTCCGCGTCAGGGCTGTCTCCGACGAGTCCGCGCTCCGTCGTCAGCGCTGTCTCCGACGAGCCCATACGCGAGGCCATCACGTTCTCCAAGAAGATTCTTCCGAAGATGCTCGGGAATATTCTCCTAGGATTCCTTAGGAGTGGGCAAATGACCATAATGCCCTTGTAAATTCCCTCTCATGTGAGGGCAAATTTGTAATCTTCCATTTTTCATTCTCAAACCCTATAAATACCCCCCAGGGGGTGGAGAGAGGGGGACCCCATTTTTCATTGGCCCCACTTGTAAGCTCTCTTTTCTTGCCCTAATACAAGCGCCAAATCACTTCGTCGACCGTCTCGTGCGTTCGCGCTCTCGCTCGTTGTCCCTTCGCACGCCCGGAGGTCGTCGTAACCGACCGGGGGTGCCACAAATCTACTGTCTAGGCTCGTACCTACGACAGTTGGCGCCGACCGTGGGGACGCGAGCGAAAAGCCATGGCGCCGAAGAGAAAGAGCGCGGAGGACGATCGTCCCCCGCGCGCCAAACCCGACGCGTCGAGCTAGGACGAACAACATGGTCGGCACCATGGAGCTCAGCGGCGCCTGCGTCAACAACCCGTCGGCCGCTAACCTCCGAACCGATGACTCATCAGCTGACGTCCGGGCGGCTGGACTCCCCGCGGCTGCGATCGACGTGGTAAACTCTGAAGCACGCGTCGAAACGAAGCGACACCAGGGGCTTGACGTTGACATCGCCATCGTCCACCGTGCACCTCTGCCGCACGCATCCGCCAAGCACGTCTGGTGCGACAAGGTCGTCCGCCGCGCGCCGCCGCCGCCGCGACAAGGTCTTCCGCCGCGCGTGCCCGCCGCGACAAGTTCTTCCACCGCATGCGTCCGCCGTGCCGCGCACGTCCGCCGCGCTCATCCGTCGCACGCCTCAGCCGTGCCGCGCTCGTCCGCCGTGCTCATCCGCCGCATGCCTCAGCCGTGCTGCGCTCGTCCGCCGCACACGTCCACAGTGCCACGCACGTCCGTCGCACTCATCCGCCGCGCGCGCCCCGCCGCGACAAGGTCTTCTGCCGCGCGTGTCCGACGTGCTGCGCTCGTCCGTTGCGCTCATCCACCGCACGCGTTTGCCGCGCTGTGGTCTTCCGCCGTGTTCGTCCGCCACACGCATCCGCCGCGCCGTACTCGTCATCAACGTCGCCCTCGTCCGCGCTCTCGGGCTTGGCGTCCGCGGCGTCCGCCCTCGGCGGCAGCGGGGGCTCGTCGTTGACATCGCCATCACGCGCGCTCTTGAACTTGGCAGCTTCCGTGCCCGTCCTCGACGACATCAGGGGCTCGTCAACATGGCATCAAGCCCCCCGTAACAGGGTCCGAGCCATCTCCGTCCGGGATAGAGTGTCCCTTCCCTCCGGGGTCGTGCGACGGTAAGCTCCCCGCGATGTCGAGCCATCTCCGTCCGGGATAGAGTGTCCCTTCCCTCCGGGGTCGTGCGACGGTAAGCTCCCCGCGATGTCGAGCCATCTCCGTCCGGGATAGACTGTCCCTTCCCTCCGGGGTCGTGCGACGGTAAGCTCCCCGCGATGTCGAGCCACCTCCGTCCGGGATAGTGTCCCTTCCCTCCGGGGTCGTGCGACGGTAAGCTCCCCGCGACGTCCGAGCCATCTCCGTCCGGGATAGAGTGTCCCTTCCCTCCGGGGTCGTGCGACGGTAAGCTCCCCGCGATGTCCGAGCCATCTCCGTCCGGGATAGAGTGTCCCTTTCCTCCGGGGTCGTGCGACGATAAGCTCCCCGCGATGTCGAGCCATCTCCGTCCGGGATAGAGTGTCCCTTTCCTCCGGGGTCGTGCGACGGTAAGCTCCCCGCGACGTCCGAGCCATCTCCGTCCGGGATAGAGTGTCCCTTCCCTCCGGGGTCGTGCGACGATAAGCTCCCCGCGACGTCCGAGCCATCTCCGTCCGGGATAGAGTGTCCCTTCCCTCCGGGGTCGTGCGACGATAAGCTCCCCGCGACGTCCGAGCCATCTCCGTCCGGGATAGAGTGTCCCTTCCCTCCGGGGTCGTGCGACGGTAAGCTCCCCGTGACGTCGAGCCACCTCCATCCGGGATAGAGCGTCCCTTCCCTCCGGGGTCGTGCAACGGTAAGCTCCCCGCGATGTCGAGCCATCTCCGGCCGGGATAGAGCGTCCCTTTCCCCCGGGGTCGTGCGACGGCAAAGTGCCCATGCCAGGCGAAGCATCAATGTACTCCTTGCTATGCCGGTGGGCATCAAAGGTTGTGGTTAGGGAAGGCCACAAGCGCTCTCAGACATGTCCTCGAGCGCAAGGTTTTTTCATTGGGTGGCAGGGTGCTGCGCACCTCGCAACGAACTATCTCCTCTGACACGACGACTTAATAATCCCACCGGAGCACGCCGCGTCAAAATTCACGCAAAAAGGGCAAACACCTTGCAGGCACCGGACTTCACGCTCTGCGCCAGCCATATGCGCACACCAATATCGTCCCGCGATGTGTTCGCATCGACGCAGGTGACACCACAGACGTCTCGGCAAGCTACCGCAGCGCGCTCCAACACCATCCGTGGGCAAAGTACCACATGCGCCTCAACGACCTCCCCGGGCACGATCCGTGTGTGCCTTGACACCTTCCGCGCTCGGCACCATCTGGACAAGGGGCTCCCCCAGAAACAAAGCCAAGCTGCTAGGCGTCATCAATCCGCTCAACATCGACATGCCTTGCACGGCGTCGACACGCCGCGCGCGGCATCGACACTCTGCCCAGCATCGACGTCTTCCGTCCAGCATGGATGTGCTCCCCGGCGCCGACGCACTCCGCCGTCACGAACATGCTCCGCCGAAGTCAACATGTTTCTCAGCGTCGACACGCTCCTCGGCATCAGCATACCCCGCCGACGCGGACATGCCTCACCCGGCGTCGACATGCTTCCTCCGGCATCGACGCTCCACCCGGCATCCACATGTTCTGCCCGGCGTCGACATGCTTTGCCGGTGTGGACATGCTCCTCGGCACCGACATGCTCCGCCAACGCGGACATGTCTCATCGGCACCAACACTCTCCCAATGTCAGCATGATGATGTCGCCACGCTTCACAAGCATCGCTGTCGACGTCATCAAAGACCACCTCGATGCCCGTTCCCTGGCTCCGCTCTCACCGTTGAGGGTTTGGGGAGCTCGTGTCGACGCGGTTGTGGGAGCCCGAGGAGAAGAAGACCGAGCGCCCGACGGAGCGCCGCCCGCGCGTCGCCCGTGTCGGCGCACGCCGGTCTGTCCCATAACCGAAAAGCACGGACTCAACATTCGCATCAACACAATGTTGCCATCAAGGTCTACGCCGACATCGTCAAGGGCTACCTCGACGCCCGTCTACGTCGACGCCGTCAGGGACAACCTCGACGTCCGTCTCCGTCGAGGTCTACGTCGACATCGTCAAGGACAAACACGTCGCTAGCGTGTCGCCAGCACGTCGCCAGCACATCGTTGGCACGCGCGCCAACGCGTCGTCCACGTCGCCAGCGCGTCATTGGCACGTCACCAGCGCGTCGTCGGCACGCGCGCTAGCACATCGCCAGCGCGTCGTCGGCACGCGTGCAAGCGCGTCGTCGGCACACGCGCCAGCGCGTCGTCCACAGTCGCCAGCGCGTCGTCGGCACGCGCGCCAGCGCGTCGTCCACATCGCCAGCGCGTCATCGGCACGTTGCCCGCATTCGTTCACGCCTGTGTTCGTTGGCTTCGACGCTTCCACGTCAAGTTCCCGATCGACGTTCCCTGCGTCCGCGTCAGGGTTCACCTCGACTGAATCTCGACGCTGTCGAAAGGAGCCCGAGGAAAAGGGCCATGTCTGCACGTCATTCACGTTCATCCATACGTCATCGACACGCGTGCCAGCGCGTCGTCAGCACGCGCGTCAGCTCCTCGTCGGCACGCGCGCCAGCGCTTCGTTGGCACGTCGTCCGCGCGTCGCTGCGCTCGTCCGCTCGTCGTCCGCAGCGTCGTTCGCATTCGTGTTCATTCGCCTGTCGCCGCGCTCGTGAGCACGTCGTTCGTGCATCATCAACACGTCGTCGACACATCGTCCGCATGTCGTCAGTACGTCGCCTGCGCATCGCCCGCGCTCGTCGGCAAGTCGTTCGCTCGCACGCGCGTCAGTCTGCTCACCGCGTTCGTCAGGTCGTCGCCACGCTCGCGTTCGTTCGCTGCTCGCGTTTGTCAGATCGTCGCCGCGCTCGCGTTCGTCAGGTCGTCGCTGTCGCGGGGTGTTTGCGGCAGTATCCATTTGTAATAGGATTGTCGGGAATGCGTGTATGGAAGATCTAAGCGGTGCACACAAGAAATTTACCCAGGTTCAGGCTCTCCAAGGATGGAGATAATACCCTACTCCTGCTGAATATATTTGATGATCTTGCGTGAAAAAGAGAGTACAGGAGGTTGAAGAAGATTGCTTGAAAGCTAAAGCCTCTTGAGAATGTAGAATCTAGAGTCCAGCCCCCTTCTGCATGGAGGGCTCGGCCTTATATAGGCCTGCGCATCAGCCGACTCGGTCATTCGGCTGAACTACAGTTACTGTCCTAATTAACTGACATTTATATCTGGTAACCGTCCGAGTAACACCAGTCTTCATGCCGGCTGAAACGTATGCTTTGATGAGTTGCAACGCCTGTCTTAATGGCACCCGGCCGTTGCAGTCACCCGGGTCTTTCTTGGGCCTTCATCCGAGTGGGCCCTTATGAGGCTTCGTGAGCCTGTCAGGCCGACTCGTGGTGCTGGGCCCACCCGGATGGGCTTCCCCCCGTCAGTAGCCCCCGAGTGCTTCGAGGTCTTGACACGCATACCGGCTGAGGATCAGGCTGTGCTTGTCCGAGTCGCTGGTGGAGAGACCTTGATGGACTCCTGAAACAAGAAGGTTAAATTTTGCTAAGTGTTAAGAGCTCGGTGATACCCGTGCTTTCCGGCTAAGGAAACCGGCTTGCGGCCCTCCGAGAGGCGTATCATGAATTCCGAGTGAAACCGAAATAACGCCTGGCCTATCCTGTGTGGACGGTTGCCATCTTGTGCCCGCAGAGGGGACGCCTTTCGACTTTCAACTTCGAAACCGAGTCTTCGAACCCGGCATTGAACCCTGAATCATTGAGCCAAGTTGAGCCGCTGTGGCGTTTGGTTCCGATTCAAAGGTTACGTTGCTCCGCTGTGGATGCCGGGTTCGTCCTTAGCTTGGGTGTTGCCGAGTGACCTGCGAACCCTGTTGGGCCGATCATCAGCACCCTTTCGCAGAGCCAATCTGCTTCCGAGTTTGGCGGCTTGTGCGCCTCGGAGTTGCTTGACGGAGTCAACACAACCTGTGACGTGTCCCAACGGGTTTAAGCCGACTGTCAAGTCGATGCTTGGGCAAAATTCGACTCGATCTGAATCGGCCCCTGTCGCAACCGACTGGAGTCGCGGGGTTATCCTGTGATGTCGCATCAGCATTTAATGCGCGCAGCCGGTCGGACGGAGTGCCCGTGATGCAATGATTTCACCTCGAGTCACGAGTAAAGCGTGCCCGAGACATCTGCTGCCGCTGCTCTGATTTCGCGCGATATCCGAGGCGGCAGCCCATCATGACCGCGCCCGAATCACGCGATTGACGCGCGCGAAACGGAGGCTGACGTAATGACCGCCAGTCACGTCGCCTGGGGTGCCGCGTCGTGGCGAAAAACTCGCCCGAATCTCGCGGGTTCGTGCGCGCGGTGACGGCAGTTGTCAAATCGGTTTCTCTGCCACGTCGGACGCACGATCGCCAGCGGTTGGACTCCCCGGCCTATAAAAAGGAATTTCCGGGCTGCCGGGTCTCCATCCGCTTTCTTCTTCCTTGCGCTCGCACTCTTTGCCTCCAGAGCTCCGCCACCGCGCATTCGCTCCCGAGAGAGAGAGACCGCTCGCCGCCGCCGTTCTTCGCTCATCGCCGACCATGTCTCGCGTCAACAAGGGAAAGAAGGCCGCTGCTTCCTCCTCCGCCGCCGACGCCGACGGGTGGAAGAAAGGCGATTGGATCCCCTCGGTCATCACCGACGAGGTGCTCCTCGGCTTCGCCAACAACGGCCTGCTGCCGCGCTCGTATCATCTGCAACTGGCGAGCTTCATACAAGGAAGCGAGCCCGCTCCGCATGAGCACGAACGCGTGCTGCTCTACCCGTTCATGGACGGGCTTGAAGCTGCCCGCCGCACGACTTCTTGCGCGGCCCTTCTCTTCTTTTACGGTCTCCAACTCCATCACCTGAGCCCGAATGACATTCTATACATCGCGTGCTTCATCACGCTGTGCGAATGCTATTTGGGGACCCGGCCACATTGGGGATTGTGGAAGAAGATTTTTACCGTCAAGGCTCAACCCGTCAAAGCCGGCGGCCGACTGTCAATCTGCGGAGGAGCCGGCATCCAAGTCAAATCCGGCGCCAAGTACTTCAAGATGCAATTTCCAGATACTGTCCGGAGGTGGCAGGACGGGTGGTTCTACTGCCCGGATGAACGCACGCCGACTGGCCACGAAGGCCTGCCCAAGTACGTTGAGAGTCCGCCCGTCTGGCTGAAGCGCTGGGGCACCAAGCCTTCCAACGAGGAAATGCCCGAAGTCGAACGACTCCTGAAGATGATCGCCAATCTTCAGGGATAAAGGGCTCACGGGTACAGATCTCATTGGCACTTGGCTGAGTCGGCGCATCCAGCCTCTTCAGGCCCGGGTGCATCCAATGTGGGCATACTCGGGCAATCACGACCCGACGAGGGTGTCATCCGAAGACCTTCCAGATGAGAATTTCTTGGAGATCTTCCAGAGCTTGACTAAAGAACGAACTGGGATCGTCCGGGCGCCCAAAGTGGCCCCATACTCGGCTGCCAACCCTCCACCGACTGTAAGTTAAGACTTGTATTCCGAGTCGGACTCTTATCACTTGTTTTGTTTCCGCCAACACCATCTTTTGATGTTGCAGAAGTACCTCAACCTCAACTCCATGCCGCCTCTTCCCGAGCATGAGTCGGATCCGGCCGCGCTGGATAACGCCGAAGTTGAGGAGGAGGCGGCCCCATCGAACAGTGGTATCCAGGTCGACTCGGATACCGAGTCAGAAGGATCTGGATCCCAAGTCGTCAAGCGGAGCCGCGACGACGACACCTCCGGGTTTGACGGCGGTAGCGGCAATGGGAAACTGCCCAGACAGAGTCGGCTACTAAGCGGGCCCGAACTGCCTCTTCCGGCTCCGTCGCCCGGGTTTCCGGCTCCTGCTCAAGCCGCTTCAGCCAGCCGATTGGCACAAGCTCTGGCTCCCGCCACCAAGCCAGTGTTAAAAATCCCGGGGAAGCCGAAGAAGACGATTCCCACGACCACCAGGTAATGAATCCTTGCGCCTCATGTCAAAGTTGAAGTGGATTGAGAAGAAACTGGAGTCGGTTGCGCTCTACAGGGTCCAGAAGAAGCTCTCCAGCAAAGGAGGATCTTCATCCGGCGCCCCATCAGCTCCAACACCAATCCCCGCACCGGAGTCGGCTTCTACGACTCCGGCTCCTATTGCTCCAGCACGGTTGTCTCCGTCGAGGCAACGGAGTCGGTGACGGGCGTCACGGCTTCCGCAACTCCGACTGCGGGGGTCCCTCCGGCTGCGACAACCAGCGCGCCACAGCTGGCTGCTCCTACGCCACCCGCCTGTCGCAACCACCGAGGGGGCCGGAGCCGGACGCGGTTGTCGTGTCCGCACCCTCTCCTGCCGCATCTGTCGAGCACAGTCGGACTGTTGGTGCCGGGGCCCAACCGAAGAGCCGGCCGTCCGCACCTCGCAGCCGCAGCCACCTCCCGTCCTTGAGGTGCCAACGTGAGCCGGCATGCTGCAACTCAGCACCGACTCCTCCGAACACAGTGGGCAAGAATAGTCGAGTCAGCCGTTCGCCGAGCTCTGTCCCTGGGACCCGTGCGGGTCAAGGCCTAGGCTCCGATCGCTAGCCACGACTGAGGAGATGGCGACGATCTGCCTCACGAAGCCTCATCCCCGCGCTGCTACTCGTTCTTGTGCTCGAGATTGCAGCTACGTGAACGTGACGCCGTGGAGGAGCCTTACCAGCCGCGTCGCTGACCTTCAGCTCGAACGCTAGGCATTTACGCCGCCGCGGCAAGTCTTTTGCCGACTTATCCGAAGTACCTCGAGACTCTCAGTCGGGTAAGTTTTAGTTTTGCCTTTGCAATTTTGTTAACCACTGCACGTTCAGTGCATCCCCAGCTAGGGTGTAGCCCCCGAGTCTCTAGAGCCGACTGATACCGTCGGTCCGTTGGAGACTTACATGAATTCGGTGCTACATACCTTTTTTCCTCTATCAGGGTTCCGCCATCCAGCTGGGTCGGAAACGGCCCAGCCTTGTAGAAAGATGCCTCGTTTGTGTAGTAGAATGCATTGGACAGCGGAGAAGCCAAGAGTCGGCAGTGCTCGAAGGGAAGCTTGCCGCCGCTCAAAAGTAAGTGTCCTGAGTCTTCAGCGCTCTTTTGACTTTTGATTTTCCTGTCCCTTTATCTGACTTATCTTGCAGTCGGCAGCGTCGAAGCCGAAATGCCCGACTTCGTGAAGAGCTGAAGCGCAACTCCCGCGAGCCAAAGTCGTAGAGATGCTCGACGCCAAGGCAGCCGAGCTGGACACCGAGTTGCGGGAAGCCCGCACTTGAAAAAGAGTGCCGCCCTACTGCAGACGGAGCACGACAAGCTGTCGGCGCAGTACAGGAAGGCGCAGCACTAAACTCCGAGCTGCAGGGGCAAGTCAACGACTTCTCCCGGCTGATGGACGAGTCGCAGAAGCGACACGAGGCAGCCATCACCGACTGGGAAATGCGCGAGAGGGACCTCATTGGCGAATTTAAAAAAGTCAATGAGACTTTACTCGGTAAGCCCCCGAGTCCTTTGCTTCTCTTCTTTTTGTACGCTTCTTGTCCATTTCCTTAGCAATAATCTGCGCCCAGATGCTTGCCCAGAGTTGGAGGAACAGACTCGGCGCGCAGCGCTCCGACTCCGCGCACTGGCCAACCCGGCGAAGTCGGTCCTCGAGGCGCTTTGGACACCAGAGATGATGTCCGACTGCGTCGTGACTTTGGAGGACCGACTCCTCCAAGTCAAGAGCTTGGTGCAGAACTTCAAGTCGGCCGCTCAAAGCCTCTGCATCAAGCTTTGGCCCGGGGAAGAGCCTCCTTCCAGCGTCTTCGCGCTCGCCGACAGACTCACGCTGGGTCCGGCAGAAGTCGATGAGTGGAAGGCGTCGGCAGCCCGCTCGGGAGCCGGCATGGCGCTGGCGATGGTGCTGGCACACCATCCCGACGCGGATGTCGAAAACATCTCCGCTGGTGCCCCCGTCGACGAGGAAAGGAACCCGGTGGATCCTCTGGCGCTTCTCCCCCGAGTCCGTGCAGCCGCCAGCCGGATCGTTGGTTTCACCGACCTGGAGGAGCGCGTAGAAACGGCTCCAGAGGAATAGAGGAAACATTATGTAATATCTCTCGGAATGCCGAGTGGACTAAATGTAAAAACTTTCGTAATGAATGAGTTGCTTTTCAATTTTATTTGCTCAAAGTATTTTAATTCGTCCAAGTTCGATGTTATTTCTACCGAGTCAAATCCTTTCGCGCGTAGGCAGACCTTCAGCGTTTGCTCTTGCCAACCGGACAGCCGGGTTGCGACCGTAGTTGGGGACGAAGAGTCGGCCTTAGGTACCGTACACGTTTACTTAGACGCTCGAAGAAAAAATAAGGCCTTAGTTCGTCTAAGTTTGTCTTTTCCGCCGAGCCGGATCTTTTCGCATGCAGGCCGACCTTCGCTTTTGCTCTTGCCAACCGGACAGCCGGGTTGCGACTGTAGTTTGGGGACGAAGAGTGGGCCTAAGGTGCCGTACATGTTTACTTGGATGGTCGTGTAAAAATAAAGTTAGAAGACCCAAAGAACTTGCACCGAGTGACGATTCACCCAGTGGGTAAAGTAGCGTCCGGGAATTGGCCGGAATTAGCTACTCGATTTTGGTTGTTTTTAAGCGGAGCCCCCCGGGTGTACAAGGTTTGAAACAAAGCGCTTCCCGAGTGCCGCTCGAAGGAAACAAATGTTTATTAATAATAAAACAATGTATGGTACAAAGGTTAAGTATAGAAGGGACGCAGCTGTGCAATATTCCAGGTTCGTTCGGTGACCGCGCCGGTTGCCGGGTCCTCCAGTCGATACGCACCGTTGTGCAGCACCTGGTTGATGATGAAGGGACCCTCCCAAGGCGGGGACAACTTGTGCATTCCCGCCTTGTCTTGGATCAGTCGAAGGACCAGGTCTCCTTTGTTGAAGGCGCGGCCCCGGACTTGCCGACTGTGATATCGGCGCAGATTCTGATGGTAAATAGCGGAGCGAGCAAGGGCAAGCTCCCGCGCTTCTTCGAGGAGATCAAGATCATCTTGCCGGGCCAACTCGGCATCCTTCTCCACGTATGCTGCGACCCGCGGGGAGTCATGGAGGATGTCACTCGGCAGGACGGCTTCAGCTCCATAAACCATGAAGAAAGGCGTCTAACCAGTCGACCGGTTTTGGAGTCGTCCGCAGACTCCACAGGACAGACGGGAGCTCGTCAATCCAGGAGCCGGCAGCCGCGCTGCAATGGGACTAATAACCGGGGCTTGATGCCTTGAAGAATGAGCGCGTTGGATCGTTCGACTTGGCCGTTGGACTGCGGATGAGCCACGGAAGCAAAGTCAATCCGGATCCCATGATCCCGACAAAATTGGCGAAAAACTTCAGCGGCGAAGTTCGAGCCATTGTCAGTGATGATGCTGTGAGGAATGCCGAATCGGAAAATTACTCCCTTCATGAAATTGACGGCAGTCGGGCCGTCGAGCTTCATGATTGGCTTAGCCTCAATCCACTTCGTAAACTTGTCGACTGCCACAAGGAGATGAGTGAAACCTCCTCGGGCTTTCTTCAGCGGGCCCACCAATGTCGAGTCCCCACACGGCAAAGGGCCACGTGATGGGGATTGTCTTGAGCGCAGTAGCCGGCATGTGCGACTGGCGAGCATGTCTTTGACACCCTTCGCACGTGCGAACGAGGTCTTCGGCATCAGTGTGCGCTGTGAGCCAGAAGAATCCGTGTCGAAAAGCTTTAGCGACCAAAGCCCTTGATGAAGCATGGTGGCCGTAGAGTCCCGAGTGAATTTCCTCGAGCAATGTGCGACCTTCTTCCGGTGAAATGCAGCGCTGGAATACTCCAGTGTGTGCTGCGCTTGTAAAGCTCACCATTGATAATAGTGTAGGACCGGGCACGACAGACAATGCGGCGGGCCTCAGTCGGATCGTCCGGCAATTCTTTGCGCAGAAAGTAGCAAGGAACGGCTGGGTCCAAAGAGGAATAACCACCAAGACGTCCACGAGTGCCGGGTGGGCCAACTCAGGGTGGGGCGAGTCGGCCTCGATGAGTCAGTTGCCGACTCTATCTTGATGGATGGCTGAAAAAGTTGCTGAGGAAGACTCCGGCGGCACTTTTTCACGGGCCGAGCCGATCCGGGCCAGAGAATCGGCAGCTTCATTATCAGCACGGCGAACGTGATGAAGCTCAAGGCCATCAAAGTGTCCCTCCAGCCGGCGCACAGCGGCACAATATGCCGCCATGGTCGGATCTTTGGTATCCCAAGCCTTCATCACTTGCTGTACCACCAAATCCGAGTCGCCGCGACAAAGCAGTCGGCGAATGCCAAGCGAGACTGCAATGCGCAGTCCGTGCAGCAACGCCTCGTATTCCGCCACATTGTTGGAGGCGGCGAAATGGATCTGCAGCACGTAATGAAGCTTGTCGCCTTTGGGAGAAATCAACACGACTCCATCCCCCGTGCCCGCGAGCATCTTCGAACCGTCGAAGTACATGACCCAGTGCTCCGTATGGAGTTGAGTCGGAAGGGATTGGTTCTCAGTCCATTCGACGATGAAGTCGGCAAGGGCTTGAGACTTGATGGCCTTGCGAGGCTCGTAGCTGATGTCATGCGGCATAAGTTCTATTGCCCACTTAGCGACTCGGCCAGTGGCATCCCGATTGTTGATGATGTCAGACAAAGGGGCATGACTCACCACGGTAACCGAGTGGGCCTGAAAATAGTGCACCAGCTTCCGAGTCGCCAGAAACACACCGTAAACGAGCTTCTGGTAATGCGGGTAGCGCTGCTTCGACTCGGAAAGCACTTCGCTGACATAGTAGACGGGTCGTTGCACCTTCTGAACTCGGCCTTCTTCTGATCGTTCCACTACTAGCACAATGCTAACCACTTGATTCGTGGCAGCGATGTACAACAGCATGGGTTCACCCTCCATTGGTGCAGCAAGGACTGGAGGTGTTGACAGAAGATGCTTGAGATCTTCGAAGGCTTGCTGAGCTTCATCCGTCCACTGGAAAGAGTCGGATTTCTTGAGAAGTCGGTAAAAAGGCAAGGCCTTCTCACCGAGTCGGGCTATGAACCGACTTAGAGCAGCAATGCACCCGGTTAGGCGCTGGACTGCCTTCAGGTCCTTTGGCTTGCCCATCTTGATGATGGCATCAAGTTTATCCGGGTTCGCTTCGATCCCTCGTTCGGAAACGATGAAGCCGAGTAACTTGCCAGCCGGAACCCCGAAGACGCACTTCTCCGGGTTAAGCTTCATGTCGAACCTCCTGAGATTGGCAAAAGTCTCGGCCAAGTCGGTCAAGAGATCCGCGTTCTTCTTGGACTTCACCACTATGTCATCGACATATGCCTGGACATTTCTACCTATCTGGTCGTGTAAACACTTTTGCATACAGCGTTGATATGTAGCACCAGCATTTTTCAAACCAAAAGGCATCGTGATGTAGCAGAAAGCCCCAAACGGGGTGATGAAAGAAGTTTTTATTTGATCAGACTCTTTCATCTTGATCTGGTGGTAGCCTGAATAGGCATCCAAAAAACATAAGTGTTCACAACCGGCCGTAGAGTCAACAACTTGATCAATACGGGGTAAGCGAACGGATCCTTGGGGCATGCTTTGTTTAAGGATGTGTAGTCCACACACATGCGCCAAGTTTTGTTCTTCTTAAGAACCAGGACCGGGTTAGCTAACCAGTCCGGGTGAAAAACTTCTTTGATGAACCCGGCGGCGAGGAGTCGGGCGATTTCTTCTCCGATTGCTTTGCGTCGGTCTTCAGCGAAGCGACGGAGAGACTGCTTCACTGTCTTTGCATCTTTGGCGACGTTGAGGGAGTGCTCGGCGAACTTCCTTGGAACGCCCGGCATGTCAGAAGGCTTCCATGCGAAGATGTTCCAATTCTCACGAAGGAAGTCGACGAGCGCGCCTTCCTATTTGGCCTCAAGGTCAGTCCCGATGTGGACCGTCTTGGACGGGTCCTCGGGATGGACCTGGACACGTTTCGTGTCCTCGGCCGACTGGAAGGTGGACTCGGTTGCCGCCTTCTTGCTGGTGGGGCGGTTGATCCGAGTCGGTGGAAGCTTGAATGTTCTCCAACTCCTGAGCCGCGATAAGGGACTCGGCTATGTCCGCACTGGCGAGATCGCACTCGTTTGAGCACTCAAAGTCGCCAGTGATGGTAATAACGCCTTTGGGACCCGGCATCTTCAGCTTCAGGTACGTGTAACATGGCCTAGCCATAAATTTGGCATAGGCCGGCCGGCCAAAGATCGCATGGTATGCGCTCTTAAAGCCGACTACCTCGAAGGCCAATGTCTCGACCCGGAAGTTGTTCGGCTCACCGAACACGACTTCCAGGGAGATTCGACCCAGAGGCCTGGCGCACTTCCCAGGAACTATTCCATGGAAAGAAATGTTACTGGGGCGAAGTTGGGTCTCCGACACTTGCATCCTCTTCAGGGTATCGACGAAGATGATGTTTATGCTAGAGCCCCCGTCCATCAGGACCTTGCGGAGCTTGAATCCTCCGACCTGGGGATCCACCACCAAAGGGTGCTTGCCCGGGTGGGGGATTCGGTCGGGGTGATCGAGTCGGCTGAAGCCGACTGGCATCTCGGACCAGTCCAGCCATTGTGGGACTGCTGGCATCGTCGCGTTGACCTCGCGACAACGCAGCTTCCGACCCCTTTTGGAGTCGGACCCTTGAAAAATCATGAGTACCCCCCTTTGAGGGGGATACTGTGCGGCGCCGCCTCCTGCAGCGGAGCCTCCTTCGCCATCGGCATCCGGCTCGGGTTGTTTTTCCTCCCGCAAACGCTGCAGGAAGCTACAGTCCCGAGTCGAGTGCCCCGCCTTATAGTTGGCGGTACTGTGGAAGGAGCAGGGCCCGTCGAGGACCTCCTCAAAAGTAAGCTTTGGCGCCTTGCGCTGTTGCCAAGGGCGCTCCCTTCTTTTGGTTAGCGTCGCCGCGCTGGGGGCCACGCTCAGCAGCCGCAACCAAGTCGGCTCCGCTAACCCCGTCTCCGCCAGCCTTCCGCTTCGGGGGCCGATCGTCCGCACGCTTCCGACCCGAGTCGGCGGGGACTTTTCGGCTCGAAGACTCGGCTTTTGCCTTGCCTTTGTCTTCGTACCGCATGGCTTCCTCACCCGTGGCGTACTTGCTGGCGACTTCCATGAGTCGGCCCATGGTCTGAATGTTAGACCGGGCCAACTTGTGTTTGAGAAGCTCGTATTTGACTCCCTGGGAGAAAGCCTGAATGGCCTGCATCTCGGTGACGTCCTCGATCGAGTTGCGCAGCCGAGTCCAGCGCTGAATGTAGTCGCGGACCGACTCGCCCTTCTCCTGGACGCAGAGCCACAAGTCTTGGGCGTTCCCAGGGCGCTTGTACGTGCCCTCAAAGTTCTTGACGAAGGCCTCTTGGAGGTCCCTCCAGTCGTAGATGCTATCTTCAGGCAGGCTGTTAAGCCACGCCCGAGCCGACCCTTCCAGCATCAGGGGTAGGCTTCGGAGGGCGACACGCTCGTTGCCTCCTCCTATGTTGCAAGCGACCAAGTAATCGGCAAGCCAAGTTTCTGGCTTGGCGGTGCCGTCATACTTGTCGACGCCGCTTGTAATTCGGAACCGATCCGGAAACGGTTCGGACCGAATTCGCCTGCTGAAGCAAAGCGGTCCGGTGGAGGCAGAGCTGCCCGACTGGTTGACTTCGCCGGCGCGTCGCTCAGCCTGCACCCGGGCTGCCCGCCGTCCCTCGATGTCATCGCGGGCATCGCGGGCATCGTTCGCTCGAAGAGAGCCGGCTCGCCGCCGCTCAGCCTGGAGCCGGTTAATCTCCAGGCGAGCGTCAGGCCGGTTCGTGGATCGACTCGGTTGAGACGATCCGACTGTGACGGGGCGACTCGGAGCTCCTGAGGGCTGACTCCGAGTCTCTTGGGAAGCCAGCCGGTTGCTAACCGACCCGGCTTCGTTTTGTTGTTCCACCGCCGCCTTCATCAGAGTGATGACTCGGCGGTGGATTTCCGCCGCGGGGCCGTCTGCTGGAGGTGGCAATGAGTCGGCCAGCGCGGTAGCCGCGAAAAGGTTCTGGGCCGGTGTTTGATAGACAAGGACACCGTCCTGTTGTCGTCCGAAAAGTGGGGCCCAAGTAGCCCGACTCCTCCGGGCGGCCGAAGAAGTTCGCCGGTTCGCGCGGCTGCGCGAACCGTGTGGGTCATTCGGTTGTCGATCTTGCTGTTTGAGTGCCGCCCGCTCTTGATCGAGGCGTGCTCGTTCTGCAAGGAGGGCTTGCCGAGAAGCCTCCAAGGCCTTCTCGGCATCCGATTGTCCGTTGATGGGCGTATGCAGGTGCTCATGGGCTGCCCTGGCTGCCGCTGCTGCAGACGTTCCCGCATCCTCTGCGGCGCCATCCCCAACCACATACACCTCAGCGGAGGCGGTATGGCTGTGCGAACTCTCGTCCCCCTCGGATTCGGATCCCAGGATGGAGAGGAGAGATTCGGCGCCCACCATGGCGACGAACCTGAAATATTCCTCGCCCTTGCCCGAGGCTGGAGGAGATCCGAGCCGGAGCTCAGGCTCCTTCTCCACGGTAAGGCACGGACGCGGATCTTGGAGATGTAATTGGCCGAAAGCGTCGGCCAAGAAGTGAAGGCCGCCGAAGATGAACTCCGAGCCTTCAGGATGCGCGACAGGTGACATGTTGCCGATGATGAGCTTGTCGCCGGTCGCTGGAGAAGATCCCGCCTGGATCGTAGCTCCAAAACACGCTCCCCCTACCTGGCGCGCCAACTGTCGCGGGGTGTTTGCGGCAGTATCCATTTGTAATAGGATTGTCGGGAATGCGTGTATGAAAGATCTAGGCGGTGCACACAAGAAATTTACCCAGGTTCAGGCTCTCCAAGGATGGAGATAATACCCTACTCCTGCTGAATATATTTGATGATCTTGCGTGAAAAAGAGAGTACAGGAGGTTGAAGAAGATTGCTTGAAAGCTAAAGCCTCTTGAGAATGTAGAATCTAGAGTCCAGCCCCCTTCTGCATGGAGGGCTCGGCCTTATATAGGCCTGCGCATCAGCCGACTCGGTCATTCGGCTGAACTACAGTTACTGTCCTAATTAACTGACATTTATATCTGGTAACCGTCCGAGTAACACCAGTCTTCATGCCGGCTGAAACGTATGCTTTGATGAGTTGCAACGCCTGTCTTAATGACACCCGGCCGTTGCAGTCACCCGGGTCTTTCTTGGGCCTTCATCCGAGTGGGCCCTTATGAGGCTTCGTGAGCCTGTCAGGCCGACTCGTGGTGCTGGGCCCACCCGGATGGGCTTCCCCCCGTCAGTCGCCGCGCTCGCGTTTGTTCGCGCTCGCGTTGGTCAGGTCGTTGCCCAGCGCGCGCGTTCGTTCGCACTCGCGTTCGTCAGGTCGTCGTCGCGCTCGCGTTCGTTCGCGTTCGCGTTCGTCAGGTCGTCGCCGCGCGCGCGTTCGTTCGCGCTCGCGTTCGTCAGGTCGTCGCTGCGCTCGCGTTCGTCAGGTCGTCGCCGCGCGCGCGTTCGTTCGCGCTCGCGTTCGTCGGATCGTCGCCGCGCGCGTTCGTTCGGCACGTCGCGCGTCGAAGGTTGCTCGTAGGCAAGTCGCACGCGGTCGTTCGTGCGCCGTCAGCGTTCGCCTGCTCGTCGCCCGTCGGGACGTCGCTCGCCGCTCGCCGCTCGTCGTACGCGGCCATCCGCGGTTCGCTTGCGTTCGCGTTCGCGCTCGTCCGCGCGTTGCCACGCTAGCCCGCAGGGCCGTGCTCCCGCAAAGCCACCGCCACCAGGTTCGCTCGGCCGCCGGGGCTCGTCCGCGGGACAGCACGCCCAAAAAGCCCGCTCCCGCGCTCAAAATCGCCCGCCGGGGCCCGCGAGGTCACTGTGTTGCCCGCTCTCACCCGCGGGGGACCGCGGGAGCCCGGCCGCGCCTGGGGAGCTGGGACGCGGCGGTGCAGAGGAGGCCCGGCGGGGGGAAGGCAGCCGCGAGACTCGGCGGAGGTGGCGGCGCGGTGGAGGCCCGAGGCGGCGCCCCGCTGGAGAGCACCCGAGCCGGCCGGGGCCCGCCGCGCCTCGGTGTCGCCCGCCTGCACCCGCCGGAGCACGGGGAGGTGCGGTAGGGGCCGGGAGGCAGCACCACGCCGGCACGCTCCCGAGGCGGCCGAAGCCCGCGGTGGCCCGCCCTCGCCCGCTGGGGGTCGCCGGAGCCCGGGCGTGGCGGCGCAGGGGAGGCCGGGAGGCGGCGCAGGCGTGGAGGCGGTGCGGGAGCGAGGCGGCGCTGCAAGAGAGGTCCGGCGGCGGCGCAAGGGGAGGCGGACGGCGGCGGTGGCCCGCTGAGCCCCGCTGGGTCCCGCTCGGGTCCGCTCCGCCCGGGAACGGCGAGGAGGCGACGGGGGCGAGGCGGGCAGGGGGCCGGCGGCGCCGGGGCCCGGCAGCAAAAGCGGCAGCGGCGGGCTGAGAGGAGGGCGGCGGCGTGGTGAAAAACAGAGCAGGGCGGCGGGCTGTGTACGCGGTAAAAAAAATGCAAGGGAGCTTGTGGTGGCCGGCCCCATCTTTTATACACTCGGTTAACCTAAAGGCAAGTCGGCCGTGGCCCGTTAGGCCTGGGAGGCCGGTCTGGCCAGAAAAAATAAAATGCGCTGCACGGGATTTGAACCCAGGACCGACCGCTGGATTGTCCAGAGCGTGAGCCAGTTGGTCTGTGCGTGTTTGTTGAGAGGATGGAAGGTGTTTATTAGTTGAGTCAGGCAAAGAGAAGGATAAAGGTAATTGACTAAAAGGGCACGAGTATGACCTGATCTAGCCCAAGGGCCTGCCGCCCCGGGCCCTCGGGAGCGCCGTCCTTACTTTTCACCGCTATCGGTTGCCATCGCCGCCACCCTTCCGTCCGAGCTAGCCAGCGGACGAGAGAAGAAGGTAAGGTGCGGCTCGGTTAGAAGAGAAAAAGAAAGAAAAAGAAGAAGGGGAAAAGAGGAGAAAAAGAAAAATAAAAACCGGGTGGTCGATCCGGCCTGCGCATCAACCCATTATGGATTAATGTGCCGGCTCGGACGGGCGTTGTCCGACCGCCCCAACCGGCAAGGGGCTACTGTTGGAGGGGGGTTTCCGCGCTTCCCCGGATCGACACTGTTCAGGATCTCTGCAACACTATTAGGGTTCTCATCCGCGCTCTCCGCGACAAAGCTGTCTCCGACGCGTCCACGCGCTCTTCGTCGTCAGGGCTGTATCCGACGAGCCCGCTCTCCGTCGTCAAGGCTGTCTCCAACGAGCCCGGTCGCCGCGTCAGGGCTGTCTCCGACGAGCCCGCTCTCCGTGTCGGGACTCCGCGTCAGGGTTATCTCCAACGAGCCCGCGCTCCGCGTCAGGGCTGTCTCCGACGAGTCCGCGCTCCGTCGTCAGCGTTGTCTCCGACGAGCCCATACGCGAGGCCATCACGTTCTCCAAGAAGATTCTTCCGAAGATGCTCGGGAATATTCTCCTAGGATTCCTTAGGAGTGGGCAAATGACCATAATGCCCTTGTAAATTCCCTCTCATGTGAGGGCAAAGTTGTAATCTTCCATTTTTCATTCTCAAACCCTATAAATACCCCCCAGGGGGTGGAGAGAGGGGGACCCCATTTTTCATTGGCCCCACTTGTAAGCTCTCTTTTCTTGCCCTAATACAAGCGCCAAATCACTTCGTCAACCTTCGCACGCCCGGAGGTCGTCGTAACCGACCGGGGGTGCCACAAATCTACTGTCTAGGCTCGTACCTACGACAAGAGCAAACTTGTAAATTTCTTATATTTATCCCACCTCCTCTACCTCTATAAATAGAGCCCCAAGGGCAAGGGGAGGGGATTTATTTTTCTCGCTTCCTCATTTACAAATCCTAATTTGGGAGAGAAATACAAACAGGCTCGCTCGGCCTAGTTACGCACGCCATCTTTTCCCTCGGTTCCCTACACGCACCCTTGTAGGTCTATGTAACCGAATGGGGTGCTTTTCTCTCATTGTTTAGACTCGTACCTACGACAGTTGGTGCCGACCATAGGGACATGAGCGAAAAGCCATAACACCTAAGAGGAAGAGCCTGAACGTGACTAGGACCACCGCCCCGGTGCATGACTTTGTGTCGCCCCAGCGGAAGGCTCAGTGCGTGCGCCTACGCACCCTGCGCGCACCCCTTCGTGCACCCCGCATGAGGCTCCACGCATACCCCTTCGCGCACACCGGCGGGAGGCTCTGCGAGTGCCCTTGCATGTACCCCTGTGCTCTGTGTGCATCCCTACGTGACGTTCTATGCACCTTGCGTGCACCCCTTCGCGCACCCCTGCAGGAGGTTCCATGCGTACCCCTTCGCACACCCCCGTGGAAGGCTCTATGCGTGCCCCTACGCGTACCCGTGCGCACCCTGCGTCCACCCATGCGGGACACTCCGCATGTACCCCTGCACACCCTGCATACCACTGCACGCGCCCCCGAGACGCTCCGCATGTACACTTGCGTGCATCCTTCGCACACTCTACGTATCCCTACGCGCACTCTACGCGCACCTCCACGGGAGGCTCCGCGCATATCCACCCCGCGTGCACCCTGTGCACACACCCGCGGACAACCCGTGCATCTCTGCGTGAGGCTCAACATGCCTGGACTCTGACGCCCTCCTCGTCCGTCTTTGGTGACATCACGCAAGGGGATCGACATTGACCTCCTCCCCACGTGTGTTTGGACTCTGACATCCACCGCGCCCATCTTTGATGGCACCGTGCAAGGGGCTCGACATCGACCTCCTTCCTACGTGTGCTCAGACTCTGACACCCTCCATGTCTGTCTTCGGTGAAATCGTGCCAAGACTCTGATGCCCTCCGCATCTACCTTTGGTGACATCGTGCAAGGGCTCGTCATCGACCTCTATCGCGCACACACTCAGACACCAACATCCTCTGTACCCTCCTTCAACGGCATCGTGCAAGGATCTCCATCGAGCAACAAAGTATTTGCATCTGCGTGTGCACGTCTTGGGATAGCTCATAGCTCCCTTTGACGTCAAGCCATCTCCATCTGGGAGAGTTTCCGTTCCCTCCGGGATCACGTGATGATAGCTCTCCTCGATGTTGAGCCATTTCCATTTAGGATAGTGTCCCTTCCCTCCGGGGTCGCGCAACAGTAGCTTCCCACAATGTCGAGTCACCTCCGTCGAGGGTAGAGTGTCCCTTCCTTCCGGGGTCGCGCGATGATAGCTCCCTGCGATGTCGAGCCATCTCCATCCGGAAGAGTGTTCCTTCCCTCCGAGGTTGCATGACGATAGCTCCCTACGATGTTGAGCCATCTCCATTCGGGGTAGTGTCACTTCCCTCCGGGGTCATGCGACGATAGCTCCCCGAAATATTGAGCCACCTCCGTCGGGGATAGAGTGTCCGTTCCCTCCGGGGTCACGTGACGATAGCTCCCTGCAACGTCGAGCCTTCTCCATTTGGGATAGAGTGTCCCTTCCCTCTAGGGTCGTGTGGCAATAGCTCTTGGGGAACGCGCTACGCAAAACAAAATTTTTCCGCGCACGAACCAAACCAAGAAACACTATCGAGGTGCAGGCAACGAGATCATACCTTCGACGATCACGTCAATGCAGCGGAGAAGTTGACCGATGTCGATGAAGTCCGCAGACTCCTGCAGCTAGGTTATACCTCCCAGCCGCGAGAGCGATCTCCTTGCGAATAGTTCACCCGATCGAACGCCGAAGTATACGACGTCTCCGAGGTATCCACGCGTACCGGATCAGCGACACCGCAGTAATGTGTGGACCAGCACACAAGAACAGCGGGGATCTACGAGAAGGAGAAGCAGCAGCGCGCCGGCAGCTGTACTAGATCCAATCTAGAAGAGAGAAAAAGAAGGCTGTGGCCAATCTAAAGATGGCCGGCCTAGGGTTTAGTCCAAGGGACTAGGGCTGCCTCTGGAGCTGCTTGGGATGCTCTTTGAGGTGCCCTGCCCCTCTATTTATAGGGGTTGGGGCAGCTCTCGCTAGGCAGGTGGAGTCCTACTCCAGCAGGGACACCCTGTTGGAGTTGGAGTCCAACTCCACTAGAACCTTCTAGAACCTTCTAGAACCTTCAAGAACCTTCCAATACTTTCCGGAACACTTCCGGACATCACCGGAACCATCCGGGACCTCTCGGAACACTTTCGAGATCATCCGAAACACTTTCGGAACCCTTCTCTCTTGTTCTCCATAAATCGTAGCATTCCTAAATGTCGCTAAAACGTTAAGCGTGTGACTCTATAGGTTCGAGTATATGTGGACATGTCCGGGACACCTTCCGGTCAATAATCGTCAGCGGGATCTGGACACCCATAACGACTCCCACATATCATCGAAGATCTTTATCGAGCGAACCTTGTATTGTCGCATACAATTCCTTTTGCCTCACGATATGTTACGCAACCCGAGGCGAGACTTTGACGGTATCCCTGTGATCAACTCCTTGATCACCATACCTAGTTATCCTCGTTACCGGTTTGTACTCTTTTCTCATTTTCGTATTCCGGTATCCCCGTGACTAACCTTTTAGTCACAATACTTGGCCAGGCGATGCTGGACACCGTAATACCGAGTGGGCCCAGAGTGTATCTCTCCATCGCCGGATGGGCAAATCCCAGTCTTGACATATCTAGAACCACGATATACTTTCTGGTGTACCTGGAAGTCACCTTTATAATTACCCAGTTACGGAGTAACGTTTGATGACCCCAAAGCAACCATCCGGTATCCGGGTCTATGATATTCTCATGGTCTAAGGACGCAAGTAAACGTTAACACATCATGAGAAGATACTGACAACATATTGACGAAGTGATCTCGCAGTATCTCATAAGGGGGTCTATCCAACACCATTGTTACCCTAACAATGTGTTTCCATTATTGCCGGCATCCTTGTTACATTAACAATGCCCATGATCAGGAAAACAAGATCATCAATAATACATGAGCTAGTCCAGAGGCCTGACTAGGGATCTGAATGGTGTTTATTATTCCACACATGCAATTAGGCTTTCCTCTGAATCTCATATTCAAGAACCAATGCAATTCTAGCATAGAACATAAACTTAATCATGAACATGAAAATAGAATAATAACAACTTTATTATTGCCTCTAGGGCATATTTCCAACAATAGCTTCCCGCAATGTCGAGCCATCTCCATTTGGGATAGAGTGTCATTTCCCTCTGGGGTTGCACGATAATAGCTCCCTGCAACGTCGAGCCACCTCCTTCGGGAATAGAGTGTCCCTTCCCTCTGGGGTCGCACGATGATAGCTCCCTGTGACATCGAGCCATCTCAATTTGGGATAGAGTGTCCTTTCCCTCTGGGGCCGCACGGTGATAACTCTCCGCAATGTCGAGCCATCTCCATTCGGGATAGAGTGTTCCTTCCCCCCCAGGGTCACGTGACGATAGCTCCCCACAATGTCAAGTCACCTTCATCAGGGATAGAGTATCCCTTCCCTCCAAGGTTGTACGACGATAGCTCCCCGCGACATTGAGTAATGCCTATCTTGGACAGAACATCCCTTCATTTTGGGGTCACGCCCCCATGCTATGTCAAGCCAAGCAGGCATGTTAAATCACAGCAAAAGGTGCTCCTCGGAGCGCTAAATATTTTTTGATGGGAGGTGGGTACCACATCGCATACCTAACAATGTCCTCATTTTTATTATGCATACTTAATGACATCCCCAATTTATTTCAACAACCCCACGGCTCATGTTAAGGCCGGGTATGTTGGGCAATACCCGCAAGAAATGCCGCGACACTCATAATATGCAAGCCATCTCCCTCACGGTAGGAGCGCCCCTTCCCTCCAGTGTTGCATGGCTATAAGCTCCTCGTGACGTTTCGCTATCTCCCTCGTGGTAGGAGTGCCCCTTCCCTCCGGGGTCATGTGGCTATAAGCTCCTCGTGATGTCAAGCCATCTCAAGTGTTATCATCCTCCCCTCCAGGGTCAAGTGCTATCATCCTCCTCTCTAGGGTCATGTGCTATCGGCTTCACCCACTAGGCCGAGTGTTACCACGATTACCGCCATCGTATGCCACACATTTGATACCAGCTTGTGTTGCTCATTTAACATCATCGTACGCCTAGCGTCTGTGGCTGTCATGCACTGAGCGCTAGTCGCCATCGCGCGACCGAAGGTCACTGCCATCGAGCAACCAAGTATTTGTCACCATCACACGATCGGATGTCACTACCATCGAGCAACCAAGTGTTTGTCGCCATCACATAACTTAATGTTTGACACCACCATACGCTGAGTGGTTGTCGCCATCGCATAACTAAGCGACTGTTGCCATAAAGCGGATAAGTGTTTGCCACCGTCACGTGTCAAGTAATGGCTGCCATCGTGCACTGACGTTTTTATGAGGAGAAGAGCCAAAAGCGCTCTCCACTGCATCCTCGTGCACTAGATTTTTCTAATGGGAGACAGGGTACTTTTTGCCCCCCAACATCCTAAAAATTCCCATTCCAACCAAGGAACATTATCTCCTCTGATACCAGCATTTCAACAACCCATGCAGGAACACCGTACCAAAATATGCCTATGCAAAAGAATGTAACTTCCACATAAGTTGCAGGTAATGAACTCTATGTCATCATGGCAAGGGGCTCCCCTGAAATCGTCGCCGAGCGTTTGGCTTCGACGCACATGGCCGGCCGATGTCGACATGCACCAAGCAGTGTTAGCATGCCATTCGACGTCAGCATGGTCCACCTAGCATCAACAAGTTCCGCCTAGCGTTGACATGTGCCTAGCAGCATCAGCATGCCACTTGACATCAAGATGGTCTTCCTGGAGTGATAAGTTCCGCCTAGCGTCAACATGCACCACACGGCATCAACATGGTCCTCCCGCCGTTGACATGCACCACACAATGTTAGCGTGTTGCTCAGTGTCAGCTCATTGCTAGGTGTCGAGATACACTACTCAGCATCCACACACCACTCGACAGCAGCACACCGCCCGAGGTCGACATGCACCAAGCAATGTCAGCGTGCCACTCGACATCAACATGGGCATCGACAAGTTCTGCCCGGCATCGACATACATCACACGGCGTCAGCGGAATGCTCGACATCAACATGGCCGCCCGTCGTTGACATGCGCCACACAAGGTTAGCGTGTCGCTCGGTGTCAGCTCACCACCAGGCATTGACATACGCCACTCGATAGCAGCACGTCGCCCGGTGTCGAGATGCACCAAGTAGCATCAGCGTGCCACTCGACGTCAACATGGTTCGCCTGGTGTCGACTGCACCACACGGTGTCATCGTGTCATTCGGTGTCAACTTGGTCCGCCTAGTGTTGATATGCACCACGCAGCATCGACATGGTCCACTAGGCATCGAAGGTCCACCTGGTGTTGACATGTTTCACCTGGCATCAACATGCGCCACTCGGTCCCCACGAGGCTAGCTGGAGGGTATTGAGCCGGAAGCCCCCCACGACGCTTCATGAAGGAGACAACACCAATAGGCAATATATGCTCCTCGCCCCTAGCACCACCATGCATGACCGCATGAGCTACAAGCGTCTGGTGGTAGTAAGCGAAGGAGCTCCCCAATTGGCGCGGTGTCGATAGCAATGTCGGTATGACAAAAAGGCCGTGGCTCGCTCGGGAGGAACCAGGCGAGTGGCGGTGGCGCGAGGACAACGCGCGGGTTAAGCCCCCGCCCCTTGAGCATGCCCTAACATCCAACTAGGCCGCGGCCTAGGGCAAGCCTGTGGGTGCGGCGTGGCCTAGGCCAGTATGAGGCCCAAACGGGGCCGAGCCAGTCGTGAGTGGTGCCAACCAAGATGGAAAAGAGAAAGAAAAAAGAAAGCGAAGGGGAAAAGATAAAGAAAAGAAAAGAGGAAGAAGAGAAGAGAACGAGGGCGGACTCCGCACCACAGAGAATAGCGCGCTCCTTTGTCACGTAGATATACTCGATTCGGTCTGCGCGCCAACCCCTCAAGGACCGGTGTGCTAGCTCGGATGGGCGGTGCCCTACCTCCCAGACCCGCGAGGGGCCACTGTTGGAGGGGTGCTTACGCAGTGCCCATAAACCGACGATGTATTGCTAAGTGCGGTGTAAATAGTCTAGAACCCCTATACGGGTGTTTTATACCCTAAAAGAGCAAACTTGTAAATTCCTCAACTTCATCCCACTCCTCCACCTCTATAAATAGATCCCCAAGGGCAAGGGGAGGGGGATCCATTTACAAACCCTAATTTGGGAGAGTAATATAAACGGGCTCGCGAGGCCTAGTTACGTTGGCTATCTTCTCCCTCGGTTCCCTATGCACACCCTCGTAGGCCTAGGTAACCGAATGGAGGTGCCTTTGTCTCATTGTCTAGGCTTGTACTTACAACACTTTCCTTCCACACTCCCCACATGACATAGATCAAGACCTCGCTAAATTGACGACGGTGTTCCTTGTTTGTGCTTTTGAGGTTCGTGTCCCACCAATTAGTGATGTTTCGATGTGTCCCGGCCGATGAAGTTATCGCCGTGCCGTTCCGGGAGCAAACATTCCTCCAAACATCCATAGTGAAGGTGCACTTCCAGCATATGTGAGTCACGATTTCCGGGTGCGATCGGCAAAGCAAAAAAATGGGTCATTTGGCCATCTGCGAATGGCTAGGTTGTTGGCAGTTAGTATGCGGTTGTGAAGGACAGTCCAAGTAAAGTATTTTCATTTTGGTTCTGTGCAGGCCTTCCATATCTTGGTGGCCAAAAAGGTGGTGTCATCCTGAAGAATTGTGCCGCATATGCCGATTTTGTTGGGTATATTCCCAAAGGTGTCCATCTCCAAGTGATCATGTCCCTTGCGGCCGGGTCCAGCATTGTCTCTTGGAGCCATGGCCAGAGCTCGATGAATTCACAAAGTTGTTCTATGGTAGATATGTTCTGTAAGGCTATGATCCAGTTTTGACCTTCTAGTTCCTTCTTGACCATCCTATTTTTTCTTGTTGCAATTTGAAGAGTTTCAGTACTCTATACTTGAGTGTAGCCCCACCCATCCAACAGTCATGCCAAAAGGAGGTTTTTTCCCCACTCCCGATCATGATGGTTGTGCATGTATTGAAAAGCTCCCTGTATGAACTGTTGCATGGCAAAGTAGAGCCATGCCATGGTCTCGATTCCTCCGTCCAGTGGTACCAGTACCATCACAAACAGAGTGCCCTACCGAACCTGTGGAGATCATAGACTCTCAGCCCGCGCAGGGTCTTAGGGCTACAGAGAGTCTGCCAATTAACCAAGGAATGGCCTCCATTTGTGTGCTCTCCATTATCGGCATTCTATATGAAAGCCCTTCTGATTCGTTTGATAGTCCATGTCGGGACGTTGAAGATGGTGAGGTGATATTGACCATTGAAGATAGCACGGATTTGGCTAGGATCAATCTACCCGCTTTGTTTACGTGCTTTCCATTCCATCCTGGCAGCCAGGCCCCCACTTTATCAATGAAAGATTGGTAATGGACACGTCTCAACTTCCTAGTGTGTAACAGGAGTGCCAGGTAAGAACACAGAAATGACCCCAACTGCGCCGGGAAGTATTGGTAATGGCCTGTAGATCGTGCCCCTCGCACACATTTCATTAAGACACGAAATTTTGCCCTTCTCATTGAAGGCTTCTTGCTGTTGGATGTATAAGATTTGTGGACCTGAACTGTCGCTGCAGTTGATCAAACACTTGATTTACTCAAGTATGATTTTGTACTTTCAACTAAGAACTTGAGATCAAAAGACAGGCTTACATGTCCAGCTGTATACATGCATTTACCAGGTATATATTTCTTCTCTCCGGAGCCTCACATCAAAATGGAACCACTAGAAGCATCTAAGCTAGAACATCCACTGTAATCGTTTGGGAACCTGAGCCAAGATCACATTTGTCGGTCTCCCATAGAACAGGGTAACAGGCTACCACTGACATATAGCTGACATTAATGAAAGCGTGGTTTAGCTCAAAATCTTGGTGCTCCTGTTTTTTTTTAAGTCCTGGTTTCTATTTTTTTACTACTATAAAAACTACAAATTTGATAGAATCCAAGCGGTCTTAGTCATCCATGTAATTAGATTTAAAGCTCATAAATTAAGTTGAATTCTTATGTATTACCTCATAATTACGTATTTAACAGAGAGTTAAAAAAATTAATACTCATACAATACAATCTTCTATTTTTGCTTCTCCATAAATTCCCACACTTCAGCAGATATATATTTGCGAAACGTGCATTACGCTAAATTACTTATCTTCACTGTACTGTCTATGTGTTTAGGCCTGCACTGTACTTCTCTTAGTTAGTTGTGAATTATGACCGAGAAACCACAATTTCCCTCTAAAAAAAAGAATAAACTCTATTAGTTAGCACCTGTTATCTGAATCTTGTTTCCAGCCCATAATTATTCAGGCAACCCATGCGTGCCGCTACGGGCAGGACTTGGCACACAGGTCAGTCAACTTCTCGGCACATCAAATGTCTTCATTCATTGTCACCCACTAGGATTAATGGTTGACGCTGACGACCAAAAATATCAGCTACTCTTGTGGCCCAAACTCCGATGCTCATTCTACTGCATTTCTGCAATTCTTCTAGGATAGCTAAGAAAACAGCTTGTTGGGAACACCGTTGCAAAGAAAACCTCTGAAACTGAGCGACGTACCATGGCTGAGTCTCTGCTTCAACCCGTGGTGCGCGCCGCTGCTGGCAAGGCCGCCGACGTGCTCGTCCAGACTGTGACCCACATGTGTGGCGTCGACGAAGACCGCCGCAAGCTGGAGCGCCAGCTCCTGGCCGTCCAGTGCAAGCTGGCTGACGCCGAGGTTAAGAGCGAGACCAACCAGTACGTCAAGAGGTGGATGAAGGACTTCAGGACCGTCGCCTACGAGGCCGATGACGTCCTCGACGACTTCCGGTACGAGGCGCTGCGCCACGAGGCCCAGATCGGCGAGTCCAAGACACGCAAGGTACTGAGCCACTTCACCAACCATAGCCCGCTTCTCTTCCGTCTTATCATGAGTAGGAAGCTGAACAACGTCCTCGAGAAGATCAATAAGCTCATCAAGGAGATGAACAAGTTTGGACTGGTCGAGCGTTCGGAGTCGCCGCCGGTCCTTTACCGGCAGACGCATTCAGCACTGGATGACTCCGCAGAGATCTTTGGCAGAGATGACGACAAAGAATTGGTGGTGAAGCTGTTGCTCGACCAACGAGATCATCGAAAGGTGCACGTGTTGCCCATCTTCGGGATGGGAGGTTTGGGCAAGACGACTCTTGCTAAGATGATGTACAACGACCATAGGGTCCAACAACATTTCCAGTTGAACATGTGGCATTGCGTTTCAGACAACTTTGAACCCACTGCTCTTGTGAAATCAGTCATTGAATTGGCTACAAATAAAAGATGCAAACTGCCAAACACCATCGAGCTGTTGCGACGACGACTTGATGAAGTCATTGGCCAGAAAAGGTTTCTACTTGTTCTTGATGATGTATGGAATGAAGAGATGACGAAGTGGGAGGATGAGCTGAAGCCACTTTTGTGTTCTGTTGGTGGGCCGGGAAGTAATATAGTTGTCACATGTCGAAGCCAGCAAGTGGCGTCCATAATGGGCACATTAGGACCCCATAAGCTAGCATGTCTGGGTGAAGATGATTCATGGGAATTGTTCTCGAAGAAGGCATTTAGTAACAGAGTGGAAGAGCAAGCAGAGTTGGTCACCGTCGGCAGACGTATTGTCAAGAAATGCAGGGGGCTGCCTCTTGCTTTGAAGATAATGGGTGGTTTGATGAGTTCTAAACAACACGTGCAAGAATGGAAGGCCATAGAAGACAGCAACATTGGGGGAAATGTTAAAGGCAAAGAAGAGATCCTACCCATACTGAAATTGAGCTACAGACACTTGACATATGAAATGAAGCAATGTTTTACCTTCTGTGCGGTGTTTCCCAAGGACTATGAGATGGGAAAGGACATACTAATCCAACTATGGATGGCAAATGGATTTCTTCAAGAAGAGGTTACAATGGATTTGGCACAGAAAGGAGAATTCATTTTCAATTATTTGGTTTGGAGATCCTTCCTCCAAGATGTGAAAGCGAAGGATCTTTTTTCGCGAGGCATTATTTATGAGGCAACTCATTGTAAAATGCATGATCTAATGCATGACCTAGCGAAAGATGTGACAGATGAATGTGCAACTGCAGAAGAGTTGATTCAGCATAAAGCATCGTTGAAAGATGTCCGTCATATGCTGATTGCAGAGAGTCGATGGGAAATGTCAAGGTCTAAATTGAAACAAATCAGTGAATTATTCAAAGGCACAACATCTCTCTGCACTTTGTTAGTGCCACGAACACCACACAAGAATCTTGAGGAGTTAAAGCTAATGTCATTAAGAGCATTGGGTTATTGCGGTTCTTCTATTACCAATAACCAGGTCATAAATGCAAAACATTTACGATATCTTGACCTTTCTGGCTCTAACATTGTTAGATTGCCAAATTCAGTATCTATGTTATATAACTTGCAAACATTGAGGCTCAATGGTTGCTGGCAGTTGCAGCGGTTACCTGAGGGTATATGTGCAATGAGGAAGCTCATCCATCTTTATCTTTTTGGGTGCGATAGTTTGAAAGAAATGCCTCCGAACATCAGTCTACTGAACAACCTTCGCACACTAACAACATTTGTTGTGGACACTGAAGCTGGTCGTGGAATTGAGGAGCTCGAAGACCTATGTCACCTTGGCAACAGGTTGGAACTGTACAATTTAAGAAAAATAAAGAGTGCGCAAAATGCAAAGAAAGCCAGTCTCCACCGGAAGCAAAATCTAAGTGAACTGTTGCTATGTTGGAGCTACTATCCATATGAGAAGTGTGAGCAATACGAGGCTTGTAATTCCGAACAAGTGTTGGAGTCCCTCGCACCTCATAGTATGCTCGAAATTTTGGAGGTATATGCATACAGTGGACTAGAAATATCACAATGGATGAGAGACCCTAAGATGTTTCAATGCTTAAGAAAACTCATAATTTCCAATTGCCCACAGTGTGAGGATGTACCTATAGTATGGTTGTCAGTCTCTCTTGAGTATTTGTTCATAGGAAGTATGGTTAGCCTAACCACATTATGTAAGAGCATTGAGGTGGAAGCTAAAGGACATGGTTCATGTCTGCAGTTCTTTCCGAAGTTGAAGGAGATGATATTAGATAAGTTACTGAGCTTGGAAAGATGGACGGAAAACATTGTCGGAGAGCCCTCTAGATTGGTTATGTTCCCGGTACTCGAAGAACTAGAGATACGCGGGTGCCGAAAACTTGCAAGTGTTCCAGGTAGCCCTGTTCTAAAAAGGCTAACAATACAAGAATGCAACAGTCTTCCAATCAGTTCACTTGCACATTTAACAACCTTGTCCGAGCTTGAATACAATGGAATAGATACAAGTATGCCTTTGCGCTCTTGGCCATCTGTGGTGAGGTTGAATGTTTCGTCGCTGACAAACATGATGATGGTGCCTCTAGAGGAGCAGCAAACTCAAAGCCAAATGAGACCTCTGGAAACACTTGGGAATTCGAGTCTAATTGACTACAACTGCTTTGTAACACCATCTAGTTTGTCCAAATCGCACCGTGGGTTTTCGGAATGCTTTACCTTCGTCGAAGAATTGACGATTCAGAGATGCTACGAACTTGTCCGCTGGCCAGTGGAGGTGCTCCGGAGCTTGGTTCAGCTCCGTTCTCTGTGTATTCATCATTGTGACAAGCTGGAGGGGAAGGGTTCATCGTATGAGGAGACCCTTCTGCTGCCCCAGTTGGAGAGGTTAGATATTCAGGAATGTCACAGTTTACTGGAGATTCCGAAGCTGCCTGCATCCCTTGAGGAATTGTGGATTAGCGGTTGCTCAAGTTTGGTGGCACTGCCTTCGAACCTTGGTGAACTGGCCAAGCTGAGGGTTCTCGCTATCCGTGCCTGCGGAGACCTGAAAGCGCTGCCTGATGGGATGGATGGCCTCACTTTCCTTGAGCGATTGAAGATTTCCAGTTGTCCAGGGATAGAGGAATTCCCGCAGGGTCTCCTCCAGCGGCTCCCAGCAGGGATAGAGGAGAGGATCCCCCGAGTTGGTCTCCTCTAGCCCGGATAAATACATTCCAGAACGAGAAACAAAATCCAGCAGGAAGAAGTTTGTAAGGAGGCTCCTGTGCTGACTATCTCTTCTACTGACGTGGGTATCACCATTACTGAACTTCAAACGTGCAGGTGCGATTCGTGGAGCTCTTGTCACTTGCTATCATCGTCTCAATTCTCCAGTTTCGAGCACCTGCGGTATGCTCCTACACTTTGTCTTCCATTTACACTGTAAATTCCTATGTCGCTTTGCTGTAATTGCCGGTTGACGACTTGACATAATGAAACGCCTGCTGAAATCTTTGGTCCCAAATAGTAATGTGATCCGTGTGTGCCGGAACTGATTGCTTGTCCTTGTACAGCAATGCAGGCTGAATCTGCAAACTGGCAAGTGCCAAAGGAAGGAGTGAAGATTGAAGAGGCAAATCCCAGCAAGAGATTAATGTTGCTGGGAGAACAAAGTGATTGGTCTGAACAAAAGAGAGAATGATGTGATATGTTCATGCGTATCTTCAAAGGAGGAATTGCGAAATGCACTTTCAATGGTGAGATGTTTATGCATACCTTAGTTTGTACATCAGCTTCGAGATATGCACCACGCGTTCAAGCTGAAGAGGGGAAGAAACGCATGTTCTGATCACCCAAGTGAAAGCCGTAGTCTGCCTCAACAAAGCTGTTTCTTCCAAATTCAAGATACATAGGTTTGTCTTTGCCTTTTCAGACCACAAAGCTTTGCCATTTTTTTCAGAGTTTATTTTTCTCATTGGTGCACGTGCAGGCGTACCATTTCCATTGCCCGAGGCAACATGAAAAGCTGAAAAGAACAAAACCGAGCTCACTGATGACCCTAAACAAAGAACAAATTGTAACACTTATATTATTCTATCCCATATCATTCGCAACATCTGCTCCACTGCATTAGTATATTCTGAAAAGAAAATTTCACGTATCCGAAGCATTCATGTGATTTTTTAAGAAGGATAAAAGGATGAGAATAGAGCCATAAAGCTAGAAATGACGAGCGCAAGAGACGAAAACAAAAGACATTGTGCCATTAGAATACAAGCAAGAAAGCAACACCAAGCTTATGATCAACCCATTGAATCAATTAGCCATTCCCATTTTGTTGAATCGGTCCATCCAATTCACCAACTAATTAACCATATTTACTTAGCCTGTCTCCAATTAATTCCATCAGTTGCTTTGGAATTGCCGGCAAGTTTGGAGTCTTCTGGGTAGTACTCATGTAACCTTTTGTCAAAATCTCCATACATCTGATCTTTTCAGTCTTCGTAACAAACATACCCTTGTTTCTCGAAGATGAACCGCATGAGGAGAATTGCTGGAATGGGCAAGACTAAGGTCCAATCTGCAGTTCAGAAAGATAAAGATGAGAGCATAGTTTTCTTCAGGGAGCTGTACAAGCATGAGAAAGATACGGATGTGAACCTCCTGGAACCGATGTACTCCGTCGAATTTGACGCCATACAAGGTGAGATCTTTGGCCCTTGCAGTCATTTTCCTATGAACATTGTTTTTCTGGAAGAAAGATGTTCCTACGAATGTTTTCGGGAATGTCCATGAACATATCCATCTTCCATAATAATTTCAACTGACTAGGCGGCGCGATTCCTGAATAACCATGTGCAATTTTGAGTGGAACTCACTGCAGTGTTTGTGTTCCTTTCTGTGTATTAGGTGGTAATATGTCCAAACTTCCTCCCTCGGGGAAGAGAGATTTCCTCGTACCAGTCAACGAGAAGCATGACTATGGCTGGTAGGTTCATTTGGTCTAGACTAGAACATATGCATGCTCTGTTGGAATTGGTTCTTAGAAGAGTAGCTTATTTCAGGCTCAAGACTCCTCCAGCTGCACTGCTGTTTCCTTCCCCTGAGATGCGAACCAACTCCGAAATGGGTTTCCAAAATGAGCTGCCAATCCTGCGACCAGTTAAACCTTCATCAAGGGTATACTGAATGCTGAGAAGCTCATTTAAACCTTTTTATTCACCATTTGCGAATGGACTTTGAGGAATTGTTAGTAATCCGGAGGTCATGTCCGTCTTAATTTTATCATGACAGTTCTCAGGCAAGCCAGAGGCGAGCAAAACATCGGCGAGGCCAGCGTCACCTCCAGCTGGCTCTTCATCGAAGAAGAACTTCACCAAAGGGGCTCCATCCATCTCCAAAGAGAAGAACCAGTCCTGCGCAATCGACAAGAGATCAGCTTACACAGCCCTAACCCACAGGCAGAAGAAGGCTGCTGCTGCAACTGCTACAAGCAGCAACGCAACCAAGAAACACACGGACTGGTGCTATGCAAGCCAAGGCAGCAGTGCAAGTGCAGCCGAGAGTGCGACGGTGATCCCAGCAGAAGCCCCTTACGTGGCACCGAAGAACCTGCTCACGTCTGGTTCTCTATTCGCCCGCCGTGCGCCACCACCGGCGGCAACGGCGAAAGCTCGGTCTAGAGATCCTGCACCGGGTGCACATGCCAAAGTAGAAAGTGGCAACGCGAGGAGGCCGCCGTGCCCGCCGGCTGCCGCGGCGAGAGGTGTCATCAAGGAGATCCAGGTAGATCGCAAGCGGAATGGTTTACCGGCGAAAGGGAAGGCTGTCACTGCCAGTGAGCCTGGTTGCGACAAAGGTGGCCGTGCCGGCGAGGCTGCGCCGGTGAAGGGAATGAGAAGAGCGGACGGGAAGAACGAGCGGAGACCGAGGTTTGCAAACAAGTGAATGTATCAGTTGATTTATACAATATGTTGTTTGGAAACATGATGATTTCTTCCGGAACAACTGTTTAATTTATGTGGTGTTTGCAAACTTCATCAAGAAATGTGAAATTTTGCCTTTTTTAGAACACGCAGAAGATTTGCACGCATTTCATTAAGATATGAAATTTTGCCCTTCTCATTGAAGGTTCTTGTTGTTGGATGTATAAGATTTGTGGAACTGAACTGTCGCTGCAATTGATCAAACACTTGATTTACTCAAGTATGATTTTGTACTTTCAACTAAGAACTTGATATCAAAAGACAGGCTCACATGTCCAGCAGTATACATGCATGTACCAGGTATATCTTCTCTCCAGAGCCTCACATCAAAATGGAACCACATGAAGCATCTAAGCTACAACATCCACTGTAATCGTTTGGGAACCTGAGCCAGAGGTCACATTTTGTCGGTCTCCCATAGAACAGGGTAACAGGCTACCACTGACACATAACTGACATTAAGGAACATTGCTGGGGTTCAGCGGCTTCCCTCTCCCCATGGTAAATCCTTTTGTGCCATCCGGCATACGGGGACCAGGGGGCGGCTTTGGCAATGCTGGATGCTCAGATGGAGGAGTGCCGATTGGATGACCACCATCCCGGCTGTGGCTGTTGTACTGGCCCCGGCCACGACCTCTTCCCCCACGTCCTCGCCCCCTCCCGTGCCTCATTCCACCTTTGTCATAGGAACCATCCTCAGACTATAAGATGACACATGTCATTAGATTATCCATTCTTGATGAAGTTTCCTGTAATAACTACATGACAGCGGCAGCTAGGAATGGAGACATGGAGATACCTGGGTCAAGTCCTCTGTTTCATAGTCTTGTGGATGACCAGTTGTGTCAGGATCATATTCATCTGCAGTCCCATGTTTCTAGTGGCAAAGAACAAAAATAGAAGTAAAAAATGTCCCATTTTACAATAAAGCATGCGACTTAATGCTAATCTTAGTAAAATCCCAACCAAGTATTTTGGGGAAATATCTGCTCGCAAATGAAATGATCACTAAGCAGGCTTACACTCGTCAATCAATAAAATAGCTTTATCAAGGACGATGTGAGTGGACAACAGATATTCTGATGACAAATAGATCTAGTCTGATAGTAGATAGACAAGTGGAACACAGAGGGTAGTTGTATATGCAATTTGCTCACCGTCAGTCCATGACTACTTCAAATTTTGCATAGAACATAGAATGAACAATCAAAAACACATTGCATTGGCCAGGATTCATTAAGGTACCAGGCAACCAAGCAGCGAGCGGACTCTAGGCCCATCTCTCCAGTTTCTCCCACCAGTGAACTCAGCAACCTATACATGAAAATGAGTGTTCATTTATGTGATAGAAAAGTGCCAAAGCACAACTGGATAGCAAAGTCAACATGACATACCGCCTTTTCAGCTCCTTCAACAGTTTCATACTCCACAAAAGCATGCAGCTGCAAGTACAGCAAAAGAGAACAGCAGGGAAAAGCACTGGTGTTAAAATACCTTACAAACAGTAAATTCATTAGTTCATACAAAGCTATGAAATCACTCATCAGCTTTTAGTATCCATATAGAAGGTAGATAGATCATGATACAGACCTTATTAGCAAAAAGCATCTCAATCCTGGATGATTTGCTGGCAGCTGGTCCAGCACCATCAGTCCCTTGTGGATAGCAAGTACGTATTGATTTCACACTGCAACATAGATAATATCATGTGTCAAACATTGCATTTGGCAATTAGTCATGCTAACAGACATCCATACCTCCCAACAGCTGAGAAAATCCTCATAAGATTCTGATAGCGATGCTCCTCAGGTAAATTTTCAGCAACAACAATGCGTGACTGAGCACAGAACATACAAAAAACTCAGAAAAGCATGACGTACATAATGAATACAGTATCTGACTGATTGGATGCTAACCTGAACTTCTTCAGCATCCATGTCAGAGAAGGGCACTCGGCGTCTAACCATTTTCCCATCATCCGAAACTACCTACAAATGATAAAAGCTTTAGCCCTAGTAAAACCACACGAACTACATATCATTCCTTGTGCTTGGATCAGTGGAAAATTGATCAAGAGCATGAATGCATGATATCACAGGATAGCTCTTGCATTGAGGGATGATGCAGCCATCTCCTAGATTTAACCAAGGAAACCCTATTTCTTGATTAAGCAAAGAGGAAAAATATATGCAAAGAAACCAAGTGCCTGAGCTGTGTCAATAACAGGAAGAATATACATATCCAAAAGAAAGAGTAAACATGATATTTGGTTCAGACGCTTACCAGCTCCGACGACGTACGTAATGCAGCAGGCAACAAGGATCTATCAATTAACTCCCGAATCTTCCTAAAGGACGCAACTACAGACATGGGCACTGTAAAACAGAATAAGAAATAGTCGATATCTTTTTTCAAAATAAAGTTATGCCAATATCACCAGACAATATGAGTCAACAACATCATATGTGGCGAGCATGTGCTAAATTTATGTGCACTACTTGCTGATATCGGAGAAGTATCAACTGTTATCTTGAAAAAGAAATACAAAAAAAAGAAAGCAGTAAAAATTCTATCATGAAGAGGCACTACATCTTAACATCAGCGAAGAAGGGAATGTAGCTCCATGTTATGCACTAATGATGCAAAAATAATGCAAGCATATTATAAGCACTTCAAAAATCAAAACAACATTTTCCCCATATTCAAATGCGTCAGTAGTCCTATAACCTAAAGCAGAACAAGATTACCTCTCAATGCTAGTGCTGCAATCTTGTGCATAACTTATTATGAACAAGTTAATATACAAGAAGAATGGATGAAGAAATCTATATCAATACTTCGTAAGGAATTTATCATCATATGTGTGCCTACTTCTATTGCATCACAAACTTCAAATGACCTTGGCCACCAAACGTCTTACAGAAGAAACATACATGAAGGTGAACAGCATGATCAGGTGCTTTATTTAAACTTAACAGGTTAAACTCACCAAATCCTTCCGGATCTTTAGTAATAAACTTCATCAAATGTTCAGTTGTAGCCAAATTAACATCACTGAAGTAAAATTCCACCTGCCATGTTTTCAAATACGTTATATCCAAGGAATACACAGTTAAAAAGATGCATATCAAGCGACCCATGAAAGTTTGGTTAGACAGCTAAAGAAGAAATAGTACATACAGGGTGAAGCTAGTATCACAGACTTATTTCAATTATGTGAGAGTAGATAAAACAATGAAAAGGGTGTGGAAGATAATAATATGAAACAAAAGTTATTTCTCTTGTTTATAATGTTCTTCTACCTCTATTTATTACTCTCATCATTTTCTTTTCCATGAATAAAAAATTAAAGAGGTAGACCACAAAATTGATGAGAGTTACATTATTCCTATGTGCTACACTAATTATCCTCAAAAGGGGAAAAGAGTGAGTAAGCATGACACTTCTACCTTTTACGCATGAGGCGGTTACAATAGTTACAGCAAGAAAGCATTGTGTAATTTGCTATACCCTAATGGTTACTGAATAATCGAATGGAGTCCCACATGTCTGCCAAATGTTGATGACTTGACGTACACGCAAATCTTATTTTTCTCTCTTCTGTCCTTGCCTCCAAATCCTCTCACTTAACCCTAAACCTAGTTATGTGAAAATGCCATGAACCATGCCATGTAATAAGCAGTTCGTGCCCTTCCTGCCATCCTTCATATTTCTATGAACTACGATCGATATAGCATTCTCCAAGAAAATAATTACAGATTTATGAGTTAGTGTTAAAAATATATCTCCACCTCCCCCCTAGGTCCATCATTAGTCCTTACTAATGTATATTATACCAGGGTACAATCCACCATAAACCTGTAAAGCCAGATTGCTAAGAAGCAACAAGGGATGCCATGTCCCACAGTCATCTCTACTGTGAATATATTTCAAGCTCAAAACCAAATTTACCAACACATAGTAGATGTATAATGAAGTTATAGAGCAGCAAGCAAACAATCAGAACATAAGTCACTAGTCCACCCCTCTAATGCATGCTACCGCCTTATAATTACTTTCCGAACATAAGGATCTCAACGCACGGAAGGGCTAACGCTGGTTGATTCGGCCACACATTCTCAACAAAACCCCAACTAAACCTTTTCCCTTTTTGGGCCAAAGGATCAAACTTTAACGCGAGACACTTCAGATTTCATAGCAATAACACAGCGGATACCGTAGCAATCGACTGGGGAAAAAAAAGCTACCTGCTTGACGACCCGGCGAGCCACCTCGTCAGGCAGGTTGAGCTGCCCATCCCTCTCCGCCCCCGCCTTGGCATCGCCCTCATCCTCGCCGTGGTGATGGTGCAGCTGCTGGTGGTGGTGGTGATGCGCCTGGTGGAGGTGGTGGTGGGGCCCGCGGCGATGGGGATGGGCTTGATGATGGGTGGCGGATCGGGGGGTAAACTCCGGCGCGGCGGCGTTGAGGCGGCCAGCCGCCGACGAGGAGGAGGAGGAGGAGGATTCCGAGGCCTCGTCTTGCGCCATGGTAGATTGGAGAAGGAGAAGGGGGTTTCGCCTCAGTCTCAAATTGCTCTCGCTTGGGGTTGAAGAGAACGAGAGAGCGAGGGGAGGGGAGCAGGAGGCCAACACAAATGCCAAAAAGGGAAGCACCGGACGTCAGGGAAACATCCGTGCTAAATGGTGCAAATATTTTTACTACCTGATGAAACTAGATTTTCTAAATCAATACAAAACAAAATTTCCGTGTAACAAATTTTATATGATAAAAATATTTTTTTATATAATGGAAACTCGTCGTACGAAAAGGAAAAACTGAGATTACAGATTATAGCATTTTCTAATAAAAAGAGGGTTCTCTTTTCCTAAAGGAGGCTGTTACTAGTACTACCATGGATGGAATTCAAAGAGTTTGGGCACAAATACAATCATCTCAAAACAAAATAGAGTTTAGGTGCAATCCATGAGGTAGACTTGATCTCAATTTATGTTTAGTGTTCTAATATGGTGTTCTAAAATTCATTCGTTCAAGTAGTTATCATATGCGCCTCTTGGAGAGATAAACGTTTACTATTAGTTAACATGTATTTCCCTGAAAATAAAGGATTTTTTATTTTGGAAGGACAAGTTTGTTCCAACTAAAGTCTGGCTCTTCACGTATTTCCTACAAAGACTTTATTACGACAGGACTCGCGTATTATTTCATTTACCTGGATGGACCGGCAATGGAGGTTGCATGTTACGCGTAGGGACTAAGAATGCAAACTGAACTCTTAAATCGTTGTAGTGCCTTTCCAGTTTCTTCGTTCTGTCGGGCCGATTCGCGTGGCAGCAGAAGTCGTTCGCGGCGTCAGGATAGGACGAACACGACGTGCTTCCATTTCCAAACTCAGCGTGAAGTTTCTCAGATTTTTAGCTGAGAAGATGGGCGATAAAGATCAGCTAATCAACTGATCAGCGTCACCATTGAGCAGCAGCGCAAGCTATTGCAGTTTTCTGCGGTCCAAACCTTGGAAAGTCACTCGTGGTCCTTCCACTTTTTTTGGTGTCAAACTGTCAATACAAAATCCCATAATCCTTAAGAAACCTTACCACTAGAGTTCAGTGCCCAGTACCTATTCTAATAGTGTACAAATGTAGTATCACTTATTTAGCTCATCATGCACAAGATCAGCATGCATGAACATTGGACATTGACAGTGGAGTAACGGACAAACCATTGATATATCCTACCATTATTGTATTGTCGTCTTCACTGACTGTTTCAGGTGCAAGAGCAAAACAGTTTTACCAGACTTTCACCTCAAGCTACTCATGCAAATGTGCAATGTTGCCTACAAAAAGCAATCACAAGAATCACCAGGAACCCATACGGTAGTCATCAGATAAACACAGCGAAGAGGTAACTTCGTCTTGGCAGCAAAGTACAGTCAGTTAAAATATAGGCACCATGCTCCAGTTCCGATCCCCGCTGAACGCTATCAGGCAAAACAGTGATGTCATGTACAAAATACTCATGAATCGTGATGTGATTTGTCACCCTACAGCGCATACATCTTCTTGTACTCGCTGTTTATCATCTCCGGGTCCGATTCGACCGGCATGGACCATGAGTGGGACTGGCTGGCGGACGCCTTCCTGATCTTCCTCATGCTCTTCTCCTCCATACGGTGCGCGATGATGCAGTAGCACATGGAGCCCAGCGTGGTCAGCATGATCACGGTGCCGATCGCCATCGTGCACCAGGCCAGCCACCAGTCGCCACGGCCCACAACGACATAGGTTAAAGCTATGAAGGCCACTGAGATGCAGACGCACGCGAGCCACATCAGCTTGTTCATCACGAACACCATCCTCCTCTTGGCCTTCTGCTCCACGACGATGAGGGAGGTCTGGACGATCACGACTGCGAGTGAGATGAAGAGAGCCAGGGAGTCGAAGACCAGGAACACGATGAAGGCCGGGTTGCTCGCGACGTATGCCTCCCCCAGGGACATGTCAGGAGGTGCTTGGCTCATATCCTCTAAGAAATTACCAGGGACAGTGAATATGGCTGCAAAGGCGACAGTGGCGATAAGCACGGCGACGACAGTATTGGAGTTGATGGCATTGTTTAGCCCACCGATGTGGAGTTTTTTCGAGTCTGTTCTTGATCTTTTGTACTTGCATCTTGGTCTGACGTGTTTGCTTGATCTGGGACTGGACGTCATGTCTAATATCACTGACAGTTTGCTTAAGTTGCTTTGCTGGATTTGCAGGATGTACTTGCTCTTTTGCAGTTACTCCACCGGCGTCTCTCAGGATGTTCACAAGTTCTTCATTGTTGATCTTTTCGGCAATAGCAAGAGCTGTCTCTCCAGATCTATTAACTGCATTGACATCAATCCCCTCGATTGATAGTAGAGTCTGCGCTATCTGTAAGGAATTACACATATATCAGCCAAATACAAAAACGTCAAACATAGGAATAGGAAAGTTCTTAAGAAGATTGGGTACAGACAGTTCTTAAGAGCCAGCAATATTTTTGTCCAACCAGCTCATAACATCATGTTTCATTGAGCTTCAAGGAAATACGCCTCCTTATTAAGTTGACATCTAAAGTTGTGCTGAATTTTATTCCATTCTTAGCAAAGAAAGATATTTACAGCAAAGTAAATGCTGAGCTATATGCTCAAAATTATCCTTACCAAAATTAGGATCAGTTAGTAACAAGACAGGATGCAAATTATTGACAAAACAATATAACTGAAAGAAGGTAAATAGATACTGTAAAAGGTAATTCACAATATCTGATCACTTACAACGATGTTGCCCTTCCGAGTTGCAACATGGAGTGGTCTGTTCCCCTTGTTGTCTTCTAGATGGCTAACTGAGACATCAGGCTTCAACAACTCAACCACAATTTCAGCATTTGTTCCTTTTGAAGCCATATGTAGTGCTGTTTGCCCCTTCTTGTCTTTTCTTAAACCAATCTCTGGATCCTTATTTAACAATGATCTTACAACTTCCACATGGCCCATTCTTGCTGCTGAATGTAAAACTGTTTTCCCATTGTTTCTTGCAATTTTGGCAAGGCTAGCATCTGTTTCCAGTAGGAGATTGACAATATCAATGTGACCCTGAATGGCAGCAGTTTCCAAAGCTGTAGCATTTACAGAATTTGTAGTCATAGCTAGAGCAGGAAAAGCCTGCAACAGCTCCTTCAAAACATCTGCAAAACCAACAAACGGAAGAAGACAATAAGCCACACATGTTTTGGAAATTTACTTTAAACCATATCTCATGCAAGTCATTACAGCTATGACATACGACTAGTTCGATCTACACTAGCTAGGAAGTCAAAGATCAAAATGATATGGGCTTCGGTAGAATAGACCAGAGTGAGATAAGGCTACCTAACTAATGTTTGCATTATATATCCAATGTGCACAAAAGGAATAATAGCAGAATTTGTCAACCTCTGGTAAACTAAGACGGCTAGTGCTAATGAAAACCCAGCTCGTCAGTTGCCACCTAGAATAAATAGTGAAGATTACGGTCTAAATCAAGTCAGGCACACACTCTTTTCAGCCATTTATGAAAAAAAGGAAGCCAAGGAATAATATATGTTGGCACTTGTTCAAAAGAATGTGAACAAATCATTGTTCTAGTGAGCACTAGCATGTTACTGAGTCAATCAGATAAGAATAGACATTTTTCGACACGACAAACTAACTCACTGAATCAACATACGCCCAAATTCGAATTCCATGAACCTCTTAACCATCAATTCATTGACTCGGGAAAACTTGTTGAGATCAAACTCAATGATAAATTATCAGAATAATCTACTGATGATAACGAAAATAACTTACCCAGATGACCCTGCTTCGCCGCGATATGGAAAGCATCGAAGCTGTTGCTTGCCTTGATTCCCGCCGTCTGCACATCGGACACCTTCAAGATCTCGCGCACCACCTGGGTGTGCCCCTTCTCAGCAGCAACATACAGTGGTGTCTCCCCATCCTGGTTTGGCCGGGCAGCCAATTCACCAACCAACTCCCGGTCAAACTCGGCAAGGATCTTCTGGACATGGGGGACATTCCCTGCCCTCGCTGCGAGGTGGAGCGCCGTGTCGCCACGCTTACCAGGGCTGTCCTTGCTCCTCCTGAAGTTTTCCATGGACATCATCTTGAAGCTCTTCTGCTTCTCCATCCCCCGGAAGCTCCTCAGCTTCTCGAGCGCGCCCAGACGGAGACTGCTTTGCCTCTCCATTTCCAAATCCAAGAATCAACTAGATGGAATTGAAAAAGTCCCCAAAATTGTAATACCTCGTTCTTGCAAAATCCAGGTACCCCCTTGCCTCACCAACTTTTGTGGTTCCTATTGCTTCTGTCTGTGGGGTAAAAACAAGTCCCCAAAATTGCAACTTTTAGGGCTAAGACTTGAGATTGTCATCGCAAAAATGCAAGATATCTCATCAGGGAGTTTCTACAACTCCCTCTTCTTTGATTTAGAGGACGTTGGCCTAGGACAAAACCGTGGCAAGCTCTGAAATTTGGCGATGGAGATCTCCAATTGCTGCAACCGGAGAAATTTCGGAATCAGAGGTTGTGGCACTTCCTCCACCAATCAACACCCTTGGGCCATGAACATAGTACCTGATACAGCAAAGGGAAGGGGGGAAAATCAGTATTTGCACCAGCTTTTGGCACAGTGATCCGAACAAAAACCATCTCGAAGAACTGAAGCTGAACAAAGAAAAACTATGGACTTCAAACCACCAAATGAAACAAAAAAAAGGAAGAACAAATTTTACCCCCTGAGCCAATGGCAAGGCAGGAACCACAAGCACCCAAGAAACCAGAGAAAATGACAACAAATGATTGAGGCTAGAGTCCCAAAAACCCCACCTTTCTTGCACCAGCCGCCCCAAACCCAAGAGAACTCCCAACGAGCCAAGAAAAAGAAGAAATCCAAGGTCCAGTGCGAATCTTGCACCCCTAGCTTTTCTTCCTCCTGTTTGACCCCTCTCCTTCCTAGAGCTCACTTTCAGGCTTCACCACCACTCTGCTTAGCCTCTCAGGACAAATATGCCGCCTCATCCCGCATGTTTGGTAGGGTTTGGTTCGTAGCATTCTTAGGGAATAATTAATTGTGCAACTTGATAGACTTCTGTTGGCTGCTATTTTTTCTTTCTATTTATTAATTATTTCCTGCGGTGTCTCTGGCGTTCGTTCGACCAATAAAATCTCTACCAATACCAAGATAATACCGACACGAATTCGCAGAATCCGAACCATCTGATCTATTGATATAAGGATAATTCGATAACTAATAATTTTAATTGGATCTCTACAAATTAAACTTTAATTATATATTAATTTTCATAATCAACTTCTTTTAATTAAGCTTTACATCTCTCAGTCAACCCTTTTTAATTTTTAATTACATCCTTTAAATTATACATTCAGTATTTCTCTAGTCGTCTCTTCTCTTGATTCTAGATAGATTGTTGGTGTTAATTAAACATCTAGCATAGTAAAATTAAAATAAATCTAAATTTTGATGAAGTTATACAATGGTAATATACTTAATAGATTTCTTATGCATCTAATTTATTCTATTTAATCTATGTTAGTCAAGACGTGCCTTGATGTGTGGTTACTAGTTAATTGAAAGACACCTATGTGAAAATTTTCAAAAAGTTTTAGGATCAGTTTAGAATGCAAGAAACTTTCCATCTACTATAAACTAAAGTAGAATACAATAAGAAAAAGATACCTGCTACAAATTCTCACAAAAACAAAACATCCGACCATTAATCTGGTGGCCCATTTTATTATTAAAAAAACATCCGACCATTAATCTGGTGGACTATTTTATTATTAGTAAACCACAACTGATAGATCATCATAACTGTACCTACACATCATCCGACATTGATCTGATGTACAAACAACTGGACAGCTGGATCATGACCTGAGCTTTTATTTTTCATACTCATGTAATATCATGTATAAGTCTAATTTTTTTTACAGATAATTAAATATGTTTCCCACGCAATTGCACGGGACACCATGCTAGTTTCTTACGGAAAATGAATGTTCCATGTGAAACTCTTGTACACCAAAAATGTTTTAAATCTGGTTAGTTTATGTGGCAACCATTTTGAATTTAAAACAAAATATCCAAAGATCTCATTACAGTTTTTGTGTGTATCACAACACAGTTCAATTATGGTTACGAATTAAGGGAGATGTTAACAAGTACTTAAATGTTTTTCTGCTTTAAAAGTAATTGAATTCTCGTCCATATGACTTTTTAAGATGATGAGTGTGAAGATCCATTGGATGGATGTCTAGAGGCGAGAATTTGAATGCGCCATGATAGAAAACAATACATTCAAATACTCTCCCTAGGGTAAAACTTCCGGTTTCGAAGGATGAAGCATCTTTTCTCTCCATCAACAACCTTTCTCAACACAGTTTAATTATGTCTGCAAGAAACTCTTCGTTTCGACGGATAAAGTCTCTTTTCTCTCCATCAAGAATCTTCCTCCTTTTCATCTATCTATATGCGAGTATTTTACAGAACTTTAATTTGGTTATTCGTGTTACACGTACCATAGTGCCATAGTGGAGTAGGTGCTTTTTTCATGTAATCTCTTCCTCTCTTCACTCTCAACAAAAGTATCATTTTCCTGGTCTAATGGAGACGATGGTGGCCATCTAAATCACTGATTAGAGTAAAAAACCAGATAACCAATTTTGCTTTAAAAAACTGGAAATCGCCATACCTTACACGTGATGCCGACAGCATTATCCAGGGCCCACATGTCAGCGTGACACGTATATGTGGCACTGAGCTGAGGCTCAACGTGCACCTGTCGCCGTGTGTGGGCTCCTGCAGCCGAAAGACGCCAAAAGCATAATCACTTGAGAGTAGAAGAATACAAACATGCATGTGGCCGGCCTGTCTCTTTGGCATTAAACACCAAAAATACTTTCTTATATATCCTAAAAATGGATTTTCTACAGATTCTCATATACGCTTTCCCCATAATGTCGTGTCAAATTTATTTTATTTTGCAGTTTTATGCAGTGAGATTAACAAGTAGGGGGTAGTGGAAACCTTTAGAGTGTCATCCTCCACCTCTCACTTCACTTGCAAGTTCAGATTTCAGAGTAAGCGGGTGAGTAGAAAATTAGCAACATTGAGTACCAAAACATGTGAAAATCGTTAGTGGCAATGGTTTCAGACTCTGTGAACATAAGGAGAGTATATTTGGGGACAGCGTTTTTATCTTGAAGCTATATATATCTTAGTAGAGCAAAGTGTATTTGCAGCTGTTCACATGCATGCGTGCATGCATTGGGTATCTTTTGAATCAGATGCAGCTCTGATAACAAAATCCTATAAAATCCACCTCACGCAGAGTCTCAGATATCAAAATTTAGAAATGCAGGGACATATGAGTGATCTTTCAATTGGAGAAGATCAAAATAAGAGTATATATGTTCCTGCAGTCCCAAAACGAATATCCAATTATGGCTAGCTACATAATTAAACATCTCTCGATCGATCATGTCTGGCTGCATCATGTGCTGATGTTCCCTCCGTTCATAGCACCTACCCCCGGCCTTTTATGCAGGCCATGGTGCGTCAGATTAGCACCTAATGTCACCTGCATTCAGTTCTTTTGATCAGCATAGTGTTCTGTTAATCGGTTGCACGCGTACGTGGGTCCTGACGAGTAGCAATGTTTATTAATCCATGGGCGGTAGCAGTATCTAAGATTAATTAAGATGACAGCATTGTCAGTATATCTCTTGGATAATCCTCATTGATCAGTGAGCTATATCTACTGAAGAAATTAACAAACAATTGTCCTTTCAGGGGAAGAATTAACAAAATATTTTTCTTTTCTGAAAGTTTTCTAAGTGACGAGTAATGGATCAGAGAAAGAACAAAACAGGATTGGTTGCATGAGCCAATGACATGTAGATCGATGTAGGAACGAGGTGACAGAGAGATGCCGACGGCAATGGATTCCACTTCGTCTCTCTCGTCTTGTCAGCCGTTGGCCATCGTCATGTACGACCGTGTTCGTTTTGTTGCGCACGCCGGCCAAGCTTGACTTCCATGGATTGTCCATGCAGCACCACTCTCTCATACACTTTCCAAGCTGTTAGATGTGACCTCAATGGTCAGTCAATGGAGTCAACTAATTATGGGCAACCAAACGGCCTAGAGAGAGAGGGAGAAGAGAGCAGCTAGTTCTGATGCCTATTGCCTGTTAGCATAGCACCTCGTTGTATTGGAACCTGAAAGCCCTTCCTTTTTGACTGCTTTACTCAACAGATGGAGTATAAAGGCAGTTGCATGCGAGTTAGTTACGGATTAGTCTTTGCTGAATATGATATGCTGCTACTCCATAAAGAAGCAGCATATGCGACTCGAAAGCTGAAGTAGATAATCCAGTCAATTGCATGGATGACAAAGGGTTGTATATATGTGGGATCGATTTGCAGCTTCCTCCATGGCGAGCTAAGGTCACATCACGGATGGGTATACCGCCAGTTATCACTCCCTGGAATTCCATCCTGTTTTGGAAGCGTTGACTAAAAGCATATTGGAATGCATAGCACATGGAAATAGATCGAGGACGGTGATGGGACCAAAATCCAATGTTTTTAGAAGTCAGCAAACATTTCTGCTAATGTTGGATGATGCCCAGGCCCAGCATGGCGCGAATACATTCTTGCGGCCCGCCCGTTCCAAGCTCACGGTTGCATCATTGGACTGTCTCAGTAAGGCCAACCACAGCCACACACCACAAGCGCGCCGGCGGCGACGCTCGCCTGCTGCGCTCCCTACCAACCGCCGCCGGCGCTGGCACCACTGTAATCTATTCTTGCCTCCTGCTCCGACGCCACGATGCCCCTCCTCCTCCGCCTCCCCCACAGCTCCAAACTCCCCGTTTCCATTCCAACCCAACCGCCCCTTCATCTCCCCCTCCGTTTCAGGCACCTGCCTAGCCGCCGCGCCCACCCGCCGCTTCGCCACGTCGCAGCCCCTCCGGAGGAAGCGGTGGGGAACGGCGAGGAGGACGACGACCTCGACCCGGGCGGCCCCACGTCGGCGGCGGCCGTGGCGGCCGCCATCCGCCGAGCCTCGACCGCGTCAGCGGTGCGGTTCACGTGCGCGCGGCGGGAGGCAACGGGCCGCGTCGGCGTCGGCGTCGCGGACGCGGAGCCGAGCGCGGACTTCCGGCGGCTCTGCGGGGAGCAGCTCGAGATGTTCCGGCTGGTCGTCTCCCGCGACGCCGCCCTCTCCCTCTACGTCAGGCCCGCCGGCAGCTACACCGTGGACCATCAGCTGGAGCTACGCCGGGTCGCTTTACACCCCGATGAGATCGAAAGAGGGGCCGCGATGATGCTAGTCGCTAATTTCTCTGTGCCTGCGGGACTACGAGCAGCTGAAGCTCTTCTAGTTCAACACCAGATGCAAGTCATAGCCGAATTCGGATCCGTGGTTCTTCCCATGGTGAAGCATCCTTTTGTTGTTGGCTTCCTTGTTGCAGAGCTTCCAGGACTAGCTGCTGGACATGCCACCATCAACTCTGCTGATGCTGCTCCTGATATTCACACATCATCTGATGTAACTCCTCCGTATGCTGAAGAGAAAGCCTGGGTTTTTCCGACTTCTGGGGATCAGGTGAAGGATTGCTCTCGGCTCGTTGCCGAATGGAAGAACAGCGCGCTCCTGATCTCTCGGACATTGGCGACGGCCTATGTCATGGATCAGAAAGCGTGTTTGCTCCAACAGACTTCCTGGCAGAACAATGTCAGGATGAGTGGCTTAGTGGAACAGATCCGAGGGCCCCTTTCTAATATAAGATCCCTTGCGAAGATGTTATCGGCACACGCAAAGAGTAGCGAGATCCCTTATGATATCGTTCAAGATATTCTCATCCAAGGTGACCACTTGAAAGATGCTCTGGAACAGATTCAAGACGCCGTGTATCTGACCAAGGCAAACATAGTTAGATACAACGAGGAGACTCTGAAGAAAATCCAGGGATCACCACATTCCTCAACAACTCTATCAGGTTTTGGATCAGAACATGGGAATAGTTCACAGAGAGTTGATCCAATGCTGTCTCTGAATTCTGACAAGGAAGACATGGTGATGCCCATGCCACCTCTTTTGCTGGCCCCTCTTCAACACCAAGATGCTAGACCATGTGATCTTTGCGATGTACTGAAAGATTTGGTCGACGCAGCATTACCGCTTGCTTATAAGCAGCAGGGCACATTAGATGTAACAGGAGTTTCACATCCACTACAAGTCGCTGTCGAGGAGTCTGCTTTAAGACAAGCCCTGAGTAATCTTATAGAGGGAGCTCTTCTACGCACTCGGTTTGGTGGCAGAGTTCAGATATATGCAGGTGAAGCACCTGCCGGTGGTACTCTCGTTGTCGTTGATGATGACGGGCCTGACATGCAGTACATGACCCAGATGCACTCCCTGGCCCCATTTGGGTCGGACCTTCTGGCGGAAGGTATGCTTGAAGATAACATGACATGGAATTTCATCGCGGGATTAACGGTTGCTCGTGAGATACTTGAGAACTATGGTTGTGTTTTGCGTGTGATATCACCTCGCATACCTGATGCGGTTATAGGCACCGGGGGAAGTCGTATTGAGATATGGCTGCCAACATTTCAGACGAAACTTGCCGAGATCGCTGAAGAGGCATAGCCTAGTTTTAGCGAACAATGTGTGCTTACATGATCATGCCATGCTTAGTTCGTGCGGTGGACCGGAGATATTCTGCTGTCTTTCTTTTCTGAAAATGATCAATGGATGGCTGCAAGGTGGCGAAGTAAGATGGTGGACATTGCTTAGGGTTCGATCAGTCAAGAATCAGTTGAGCATCTTTATGGTAACAAAGTGCTATAGATAGACGAGTTCTGGTGACTCGTGATGTCAATGGAAGCAGATAGGAGTACTACTCAATGCCCCATCCCTCCTGACATGTTTCTATGTACATGGTGTATCCATTTCTTGACAGAAAGAAAAAGGAGCAAGGCCAATGATTCTAAGCTGAACATAAGAAAATTTGGTCAAAGAAACACATTATACTGCAAAAGAAATCTAGCTACTTGATTGATGTCAAGCAGATGGTTGCTTTCATTTTCTCAAGAGCTCAACTAACGGCTGGTTCCTTTTTTTCATCGGTTCTCGATCGACGCAAGAAAGAGCAATAAATTTCTGCTTTTGCTAGTCGACCAAAGCTAGAAACATGTATAGTAGTGCTAGCGTCTTATAAAGTTGGTAACTGTCTTCCGATTCTGAAATTTAAACTAGCAAATTTGCTAGGGTAGTCCAAGCATCAATCCATTATTATTATATACTAAAGACAAAATACAATAGAAAAATAAAGAGAGGCTAAAAATTTCTCAAAAACAAAACATCTGACTATATCTGCTGGACCCTTTTATTATTAGTAGACCACAATCGATAGATTTCATAACTATACCTAAATAGATCACAACAGACAGATTTTCATAACTACAGCTAAATAGATAACAACCAATATATTTTATAACTGCACCTATACAGATCACAGCCGAGAGATCTTCACAACTACACCTAAACAGATCACAGCCAATAGATCTCCATAATTGTACCCAAACATATCACAACCGATAGATCTTCACTATACCTAAATAGATCACATCAGATAGATCATATAACCGTACCAAAATAGACGGCTCGGTACAACGACTAACAATCCGGCTCGCGATTTAAAATTTTATTTCCTGTACTGATCTAATGTCAGGCTGGCTCGTGATTTGGACTTTTATTTCCCGTAATGATCTAATATCACGCTACAGGTAAAAAAAAAGGTAATTTAAAACATTTTTCACGTAATTAGTATTGATCTAATATCACGTGTACAGTTAAAAAAGATAATTAAAAATGACTTCTGTGCAATTAGTATTGATTTAATATCACATGTACAGTTAAGAACATAAAGATAATTAAACAGATCACATCCAATAGATCATCAGAACTGTATCTAAATAAACGGCTCAGTACAGGCCAGCTTGCGATTTGAACTTTTATTTCCATATTGATCTAATATCATACGTACGGGTAAAAAATATAGATAACTAAAAATGTTTGTTGAGCAATTAGTACTGATTTAATGCCACACGTACAAGTAAAAAAATAATGATTAAAAATGTTTCCCGCAATTAATGTTGATCTAATATCATGTGTACAGGTAAAACAATAAAGATAATTAAATAGATCACATATGATAGATTATCATAACTGTACTTAAATAGACAGCTCAGTACAATGATTAGCAGGCCGGCTCACAATTTGAACTTTTATTTTCCATACTGATCTAACATCACGTATAGAGGTAAAAAGATAAAAATAATTAAAAATATAGAGCACGCATCTTGACTTGCCACAATGAGAATCGAGTATCTCGATCAAGAAGCGGAAGATCAAACTTCATGGATGCCATCTCAAGAACGAGCAACCACAGCTCTGATACCACTTGTGAGAGATGATCGTACCAGAGGAAGAGAGAAATCAGAGTAGCGGAATAAACGCAGCAAAGATCAAGAAGTAACGTGCGCAGAAAGCAAACACATACACAAGCATTCACATGATCCAAGACACAAGAGAGTTTTACGTGGAAACCCTAGAAAGGGTGAAAACCATGGACGCACGAAGACGTCAACTTCACTATGATGAATGAAATCCTAACCCGTTAGGGATTTACAATACTTGGCTTATCCCATAACATCTACATAGGTAGGGTATATATAGTAATAGGTGGCTGAAGGGGTATCTGAGTTTACTGCCTGTGACACAGCTGAGTGACACAGGCAGTAACTTAACATGCTAACACCTGACTCAGGTGAGCGAACCCTAAGCTATCTGTGTTAGCTTACCTGTGTCACAGGTGATGGACATCACCTGTGACACAGCTGGCTGACAAAGCTGTCTGACACCGATAACGCAGAACATCTTCTGCAAAGAGGTGACAGGAATTTGGAGCAAACTCCAACACTCTTAATGACATCAGCTTTAACTTCTTAAGATCTGCTGGTATTGGTGGCACTAAGAAAGTGCAGAGAGATGTTGTGCATTTGAATAATTCACTGACTTCTTTCAATTTAGACCTTGACATCTATCATTCGTAATCTGCAATCAGCATATGACGGACATCTTTCAAAGATGCTTTCTGCTGAATCAACTCTTCTTCAGTTGCACATTCGTCTGAGACATCTTTCGCTAGGTCATGCATTAAATCATGCATTTTACAAACAATTGACTTGTAACTTCCATCTCCCCAATAATCTTCATCCACTTTCACATCTTGGAGGAAGGATCTCCAAACCAAATCATGGAAAATGAATTCTCCTTTCTGTGCCAAATCCATTGTAACCTCTTCTCTAAGAAAACTGTTTGCCATCCATAGTTGGATTAGTATGTCCTTTTTCATTTCATAGTCCTTGGGAAAGACTGCACAGAAGGCAAAACATTGCTTCTGTCGTAGCTATGGGACTAGGCAGTGTGCTTTAGGTACCCCCGATCAGTTACGTCGACCTCCGGGAGTACTAGAGAAGTACAAGCAAGTGTATTGTCTGTTGAGGGGGGCGCGCGGCGATGTTATTGGCGAGATGGAACGTGGAACACTCGTGTCGGGGATAAACGAAAACTCTCGTGTCGGGGCGAATTGAAAACTCTCGTATTAATTTTGGGGATTAGGGTTTATATCCGAGAAATCTGGATCTCCCCTCTCTACCCCTATGGGGAGTATTTATAGGGTTCGGGAGTAGAGGGCGCGAGATTACGATTATTCCCTCCAGACGACTACACACCCTCAAGGGCATTTTGGTCTTTTTACAAGAATCTTTATAGGATATTCAAGTATTCTAATATCCTAATACTTGCTACCATGACGTCGTGTTGTCCTTGGCGACGGGGCGAAGCGCGGCCTTGACGGCCGCTGGGACGGAACGCGGCCTCGACGTCCGCTGGGATGGAGCGCGGCCTCGACGTCAACCGGGACGGAGCGCGGCCTTGACACCCGCCGGTACGGAGCACGGCCTTGACGCCATCGGTGATGGGTCAACGCCAGGAGGGGGATCTTAACGTTGTTAGAAAGAAGCCCGTCGGTTCGGGGTAACGCGGGGACCCTTCCCCCAACAGTAGCCCCTTGCCGGTTTGGACGGTCGGGTGACGCCCGTCCGAGCCGGCGCACCAATTCTGAGGGGTTGGCGCACAGGCCGGACCAACGACTTCTCTTTCCCTCTTTCTTTTTTCTTTTCTCTTCTTTCTTTTTCTTTCTTCTTCTTCTTTTCTTTCCTTTCTTCTTCTTCTTTTCTTTTCTTTTCTTTTCTTCCTTTTTCTTTCTTCTTCTTTTCTTTTCTTTCTTCTTCTTCTTTTCTTTCCTTTCTTCTTCTTCTTTTCTTTTCTTTTCTTCCTTTTTCTTTCTTCTTCTTTTCTTTTCTTTCTTCTTCTTCTTTTCTTTTCTTTTCTTCCTTCCCTTTTCTTCTTCCTTTCTTTTCTTCCTTTCCTTTTCTTCTTCTTTTTCCTTTTCTTCCCTTCTTTTCTTTCCTTCCCTGGCTCCTCTCTTTTTTTTCTTTGGCTGGCCCTCCCCTGCCTAAATGGGCCGAGGCCCACGCTCCTCATGTCGGTTGGGGGTGGGGGATATTACCCACCCCGCCGCCGCCGGTGCTCAATCCCCCCTCTGCCTCCTCCTACCCGGCGCACTCATTCCGCCGCTCCCCCGCTACAGCCCCACGTGAGCTACCGCTTCCCGCACACCGGCTTCCCGCGCGAGCTGCCGCCCCACACACGGCCTCCCGCGCGAGCCGCCACTCCCGTACGCTGGCTTCCCGCGCGAGCCGTCGCTCCCGCACACCGGTCTCCCGCGCGAGTTGCCGCTCCCGCACGCCGGCCTCCCGCGCGAGCCACCACTCCCGTACGCCGGCCTCTACAACCCTCGCCCGCGCCGGCCCAACTCCCGCCGGCTTCTCCAACTCGTGCCGGCGCCGGCCTCGCTAGCTTCCACCCGCACTGGGCCATCTTCCTTGGCCGTGGGCGTCGGGTCATCTCCCTGGGCCGCAGGTGCCCCCGCAGCTCCGCTGGCCCGCGGCGTCGCCGGCCCGAGCACCGCCACCCCCGCAGCTCTGCCGGCCCGAGCCGCCGCCGAGTGTTGCTCCGCTCCGAATGTTTGCCAGGCTGAGCGCCGAGCCGCTCTTGGCCAGGCCGCCCTTGGCCGTCTTGCCGCTCCCCCTGCTACTAGCCCTAGCACGCCACTGACCCTGACATGCTGCCGTCGATGTTGACGCTGATCTACCAGAGGCCCTTGCCGTGCTGTGCGTATTCCGCGTGGTCCCCGTCGAGCCTTGCACTCCAAGGGTAACGTTTCAACTTGTCGCCATGCTTTCCCCCTCCGACCGCACATCAAGACATGCAGCGTATGTGTGATGTGTGAGGCGCATATGGGCGTATATCGCGGATTGTATCGCAGACTTGCTATTTGTAATATTTTTTGTTATGTAAAACTGCTACGCACGTAGACGAGGTATATGTACGGCAATTGCGTGCCCCGCGCATGGGCGCTGTCGCGCTACGGCCGCAAGTGTTTTTAGACATCGATTGCCATGTGCATGCCTCAAACGAACAACTATATCGCGGATCGTGCGTTGTAGTATTTTTTTGTTATGTGAAACCGTCATACGAGTAGACGAGGAGCAGGTACGAAGATTGTAGGTCCCGCATATGGATATCTTTTGCGTTGTGGCAGCAAACGAGTAGAGAGAATAGCCACTGTATTTTTAAACGTTGATTACCGCATGTTTGTCTCGTATAGATTAGCGCCATATATTCTCCGCACGAAACTGGTGTCGCCATTCCTTGTCGTTACATCGTGATGCATTCGAACGCATAGATATACGACCCTTCGAGCGGTCGTGGGCACGTCCGAGGAGCCTTGTCGGACGCGCTGTCTCCATTAGCCCCAAATTCGGGATGGGCGTGCTATTGGAGCCGCGTCGGGTGCGCTGCCATGATGCTGCGACCGCGTCAACGGGGTCTGCAGACTTGTTAGATTTGAGGAGCCTCGCCGGGCACGCCGTCTCCACCAGCTCCCCCAAACACCCCCAAACTCGGGGCGGGCGCGCTCTTGGAGCCGCGTCAGGCATGCCACCGCAATGCCGCGACTGCGTCGACGAGGTCCGCAGACTTGGTAGTTTCGTGGAGCCTTGCCGGGCGCGCCGTCTCCAACAGCTCCCCCGAACACCCCCAAACTCGGGGTGGGCGCGCTCTTGGAGCCGCATCGGGCGTGCCGCCGCAACGCCGCGACCGTGTCGACGAGGTCCGTAGACTTGGTAGTTTCGTGGAGCCTCGCCGAGCGCACCATCTCCAATAGCTCCCCTGAACACCCCCAAACTCGGGGCGGGCGCGCTCTTGGAGCCGCATCGGGCGTGCCGCCGCGACGCCGCAACCGCGTCGGCGAGGTCCGTAGACTTGGTAGTTTCGTGGAGCCTCGCCGGGCGCACCGTCTCCAACAGCTCCCCCGAACACCCCCAAACTCAGGGCGGGCGCGCTTTTGGAGCCGCATCGGGCGTGCCGCCGCGACGCCGCGACCGCGTTGACGAGGTCCGTAGACTTGGTAGTTTCGTGGAGCCTCACCGGGCGCGCCATCTCCAACAGCTCCCCGAACAACCCCAAACTCGGGGCGGGCACGCTCTGGGAGCCGTGTTGGGCATGCCGCCGCGACGCCGCAACCGCGTTGATGAGGTCCGTAGACTTGGTAGATTCGTGGAGCCTCGCCGGGCGCGCCGTCTCCAATAGCTCCCCCGAACACCCCCAAACTCGGGGCGGGCACGCTCTTGGAGCCGCGTCGGGCGTGCCGCTGCAACGCCGCGACCGCGTCGATGAGGTTTGTAGACTTGGTAGTTTCGTGGAGCCTCGTCGGGTGCGCCATCTCCAATAGCTCCCCCGAACACCCCAAAACTTGGGGCGGGCACGCTCTTGGAGCCGCGTCAGGTGTGCCACCGCAATGCCGCGACCACGTCGATGAGGTCCGTAGACTTGGTAGATTCGCGGAGCCTCGCCGGGTGCGCCGTCTCCAACAGCTCCCCCGAACACCCCGAAACTTGGGGCGGGCGTGCTCTTGGAGCCGCGTCGGGCGTGCCGCCGCGACACCGTGACCGTGTTGATGAGGTCCGTAGACTTGGTAGATTCGTGGAGCCTAGCCGGGCGCGCCGTCTCCAACAGCTCCCCTGAACACCACCAAACTCGAGGTGGGCGCGCTCGTGGAACCGCGTCGGGCATGCCGTCGTGACGCCGTGACCGCGTTGACGAGGTCCGTAGCTAGGGGCGGGCATGCTCTTGGAGCCGCGTCAGGCGTGCCACCGCAACGCCGCGACCGCGTCGACGAGGTCCGTGGACTTGGTAGTTTCATGGAGCCTCGCCGGGCGCACTGTCTCCAACAGCTCCCCCGAACACCCCCAAACTCGGGGCGGGCACGCTCTTGGAGCCGCGTTGGGCGTGCCGCTGCAACGCCGCGACCGCGTCGACGAGGTCCGTAGACTTGGTAGTTTCGTGGGGCCTCGCCGGGCACGCCGTCTCCAACAGCTCCCCGAACACCCTGAAACTTGGGGCGGACGCACTCTTGGAGCCGCGTTGGGCATGCCGCCGCGATGCCGCGATCGCGTCGATGAGGTCCGTAGACTTGGTAGATTCGTGGAGCCTCGCCGGGTGCACCGTCTCCAACAGCTCCCCCGAACACCCCCAAACTCGGGGCGGGCGCGCTCTTGGAGCCACGTCGGGCATGCCGCCGCAACGCCACGACTGCGTCGACGAGGTCCGTAGACTTGGTAGTTTCGTGGAGCCTCGCCGGGCGCGCCGTCTCCAACAGCTCCCCCAAACACCCCGAGACTTGGGGCAAGCGCACTCTTGGAGCCGCGTTGGGCATGCTACCGCGACCGCGTCGATGAGGTCCGTAGACTTGGTAGATTCGTGGAGCCTCGCCGGGCGCACCATCTCCAACAGCTCCCCTGAACACCCCCCAAACTCGGGGCGGGCGTGCTCTTGGAGCCGCGTCAGGCATGCCGCCGCGACCCCGTGACCGCGTCGATGAGGTCTGTAGACTTGATTGTGAGATGATGCATCTGTCTTCTTATACTTTTTTGTGCTGTACTTCCCATGTCCTTTGCTTTGCCGTCGTTATTTGCCAAACTGTTATTCATTTGCTCGTGTTGGTTGTCATGATTGATGTCGTCGAGGAAAGTGCCGTCTTCCAACCGTGCGGGGCCGGAGTGCAGAATGCCGGGCGCAGGGGCGGGGAAGAACATGATCGAGGAGAGGGGCAAGACAACGGCCCCGGTGACACACACCGGCTACCTCGGCCGCTCTTCTGCAGATGCGAGCCTCTTCCGACAGCTTGCCGAGGCGGGCAACATTCCCGACCCTAGCCATGTTACGGGCCCGGAGCCCCTCGGCCGCTCTGACGTGAGGGGCTTGCCTGGCCCGGGGTGGATCGTCGTCTTCGCCGCCCAATTCAACGCCAGGTTGTGCCTCCCATTGTCTGACCTCTTACGGGGGATACTACGGTTTTTTCGAGTGACGCTGTCAGATCTCCACCCCTCGGCTTTCGTCCTAATTGCTGCTTTCGAGTGGGCGGCCCGAAGTATGGAGATGGTGAGCTTGCCCGCGCTCTTTGCTTGGATGTACGTGCCAACAGAGGTGACACTGCGGGTTTGGGAGCACCGGGGTCTTCTTTCATTCTATGGGACGGTCAGCTTTGGCCGGCGTCGCGGGTGCCGCGCCGGGGACTACCCTGCATTTCCCCTAAAGAAGGTTTGGAGAGACTGGCAGAGGGCGTGGTTTTACTACCGCGATCCCTCCTTGCAGCGACTGAGAGGGGTGGCAGCACCGTTCTTTCGGCAGGCTCGCCTTAGCGGGTGGGACGATGAGGGCATGACCATGTTTCGACACGTGGCTCGTGAGCTGAGCATGCACGACTTGGTGGAGGAGTACTGTTTGCTGGGCATTGCTCCGCTCGCTCAGGGTTGGACTCTGTCCTTGGCCCCTCCGAGCTCGTCGCACTTCCTACGTGTCCCGCGAGGGTACACGTCCACGACGTGTGAGTACCTCTTACTTTTACCTGCAGCTTATTTGTGTTGACCTTAGCTTTTACTGAACCTTGTCTGCTCCCGCGTTGCAGGTTCCACGCTGGAGGACGGAGAGCTGTGTGCGCATGAGTTGTTGGGCCGCTTCACCCTTGTGGAAGCCAAGTAAGCGAGTTGATTGATCAAGAGGGCCCGGCACAATCGGGTCTGCGAGGACTTCGGGTGGGAGGTGCCCGCCCGGCCGTTCCCTGTGGCTGTTAAGGCCCTTACTGCGAGCAAGCGGAGTTGGTCACCTTCTCCATCCTCGCCAGAGCGGGCGATTCAAGCGCGTGGAGCGTTCGAGGACGCTCCTTCCAGCCCTACCCGGAGGTGCCGCGGCGTCACCCCGGGGCCGGGAAGCGCCCGATGTCAGCGTCGTTCATGCGGGATGTCGAGTCATACTCACGGGACTACTAGGACAATGTCGAGGTGTCCACCGAGTCAGACCTGCCAGCGCAGCGTGACCTTGGGCCGGCGGGGCTGCGTGATTCAATGTCGTCTTCGAGTGAGTTTGACCTACGGGTCATAGGGGGTGACGAGGCCGCTTCTTGCTCTCCTGCGACAGCTCGCGCGGTGAGCCCTGAGGCGGTGGCCCCGCTGCTTCCTGCCGACGACGGTGTTGAGGAGGGTAGGGCCGATGGGCCGCACCCTTTCTCAGTCGCGGGCCGGCTGCTTCCGGCTCACTTCGTTGACCCTGAGGCTGAGGCGGGCTTTGACTAGGACGTTGCCGCACAGCTCTCTATGGCCGACCTTGACATGACGTTCGAGGGTTTGTCCTTGCGATAGATTCGCGCCGCCTCTAAGTCTGCCATGCTCAAGGTATGGTTAGTGTGTTACTTATATGAGGTTTTGTGACGTGATTCATGTGGTTGTGCCTTTACTATCTCCTTATTGCAGGCCTTCTTTGTAGTAGAGCAGGCGTGGGAGATGCGCGATGATATGGCTGAGTCCCAGCGAGCTCGCCTTCGTGAGGAGAAGAAGAATGTTTCAGAGGCCCAGGCGGAGGCTGCCTCGGCCAAGGAGATGCTAGGCCAGCATGAGGAGGTGATCTCTCAGCTTCGCGCTACCCTCCATGCTGCACAGACTCGGCAGGAACAGCATGAGGGGGAGCTTTCTCAGCTTCGCGCTACCCCTCATGCCGCACAGACTCGGCAGGGAGGGTTAGCCACTCTGGCAGACACCACGTGCGCGGCTGCTCGTGAGCTCGGAGGAGTGCTCGGCGTTGAGCTTGACCTTCACACCGGTACTGATGAGGACAAGATTGCGGGTCAGCTCCAGTGGACCGCGGCGGTTTGCACTGCTGTACAGGAGGCAGTGCCAGACCATGGGCAGGACTGTGCCCAGGCCTCTCTTGAGTTGTCTCTCGCTTGCCTTCGCTTGGCTGGCTGCGACCCCGTGGGGAGATTTTGGACGGAGGGCTATGAGGTACCGAGCCGGGCCGACATCCAGCGGGCCCAGGCTCTCTTGAGGTCTGACGCAGAGGCCTTCCTTTCAAGTGTGTGGAAGAAGCATGGTGAGAAGTACCTTCGCAGGATACGGAGGGCCCGTCTTGATGGAGGGCCTTCCGCTACCATGCTCGACAGACCCTCTGGTGGATCCGACCCACCTTTTCAGGTGTGAGACTTGTTACTTGTTCCTGGGCCTTTTGCTTAAGTCGGTGCACCAGGATGTCTTATTTTGCTTTTAGGTTTACTTCCATGCTGTAGCTTTTAGGTGATACTTTCAGCTTGTCCTAGCTCACGGGCTTGGCCGTCGCCGGTCGACGTGAGCCCCTTGGGCTTTAGGAGTTTTGGGAGCTTCTTTTGGTAGGTTTAATGAGGTCAGAGCTTTCTTTTGGTAGGTTTAATGAGGTCAAAGTTTTCTTTTGTAGCCCTCATGTAACCCTGTTAGTTAATGAAAAGTCAGAAAATTGGTGCAGCCGTGCTTTGCCTCTGGTGACCATTTCTTCTTTTTGTATTGTTTACAGGTTGTTGCCTCGAGGCGAAAGGTCATGGTTAGGCGGTACGGCACCCAGCCCCTAGTACGGATGTCGTACAAGCATTGCTCGTTTGGCGGTTTGACAAAGGCCGAACGGCGCGATGACAACATACATTTTTTGACAAGCGAGGAGATTGCGTCGTTTGTCGAGAGAGATGTATAGCGACTTCTGTGGATTTTTTATGTTATTGTTGGCGCATTGAGTGTACCTTGTACCCGAATTCGTTGTGACGAGTATTTATCCCCCAACCACAAAAACTAGCGTCTGAGACGTTTATCGAGGGCGGTCATATCGTTCTGAGGGCGTGGCCCAAAACTCGCGTGGCAGTGAGGGGCTCCCTATGCCACGATGGAGCCAATGTTATCCCGACACGGCGACGAAGACGTTGCCCATGTGGTGGTGAGGGGATTCTCTATGCCGCGGTGGAGCGTGCTCTACGTCACGGGGGAGACAAAGTTGTCCCGACACGGCGACGGAGACGTTGCTCACGTGGCGGTGAGGGGACCCTCTACCCCGTGTCGGAGCGTGTTCTACACCACGGCGGAGCCAATGCAACCCCGACACGGCGATGGAGACGTTGCTCACGTGGCGGTGAGGGGATTCTCTGCGCTGTGTTGGAGCGTGCTCTACGTCACGGGGGAGACAAAGTTGTCTCGACATGGCAACGGAGACGTTTCTCATCTGGCGGTGAGGGGACCCTCTACCCTGTGTTGGAGCGTGTTCTACACCACGGCGGAGCCAATGCAACCCCGACACGGCGACGGAGACATTGCTCACGTGATGGTGAGGGGATTCTCTACGCCGTGGTGGAGCGTGCTCTATGTCACGGGGGAGACAAAGTTGTCCCGACACGCTGACGGAGACGTTGCTCACGTGGCGGTGAGGGGACCCTCTACTCCGCGTTGGAGTGTGTTCTACACCACGGCGGAGCCAATGCAACCCCGACACAGTGACAGAGACGTTGCTCACGTGGCAGTGAGGGGCCTTCTTCTTAAGCACAAGGTCACCCACTTGGATGGGCCGCGACCGAACGTTCTTGTTGTAAGCCTTCGCCATCGAGGCTTGATATCGTTCGATGTTGAATGCGGCTTCTTGCCTCACGGCGTCAAGACCATCCAGTGATGCTTGACGGGCATCATCGTCCAGCGATGAGGTAGTGCGGAGTGACCCCAGCCTAACTTCTTCGGGGGTTACTGCTTCCTCCCCAAATAGGAGCTTAAAGGGTGTGAAGCCGGTTGCACAGCTTGCCGTCAATCGGGTAGACCACAGCACACTAGGTAGCACATCCGCCCAACCCCCCCCTTGGGTATGTCGAAGAGGCGTGTGCGAAGGCCGGATAGCACGATACCATTGGCACGTTCCACCGCGCCGTTCGCCTTTGGATTAGCGACTGACGCGAATCACAAGTTAATGCCAAGGCCAATGCAGAACTTACGAAACAGGGCCATGTCGAACTGAGTGCCATCGTCGACAGTCAGCTCGCGTGGCACTCCGAAGCAGCAGATGAGGTTCTTCCAAACAAACTTTTGAACAGCGAGCGATGTTATGCTGGCCACTTGGAGAAATAATCGACCGCAACGACCACAAATTTGCGGCCATGACTTTTGACCTTGAACGGGCCGACAAGATCGACCCCCCAACGCACGAGTGGCCACGAGGGGGGAATCGGTTGCAAGTCGTGGGCAGGGAGATTTGTTCCCCAACCCATCCACTGACATGCCGGGCATGTCTTGACGAGGCCTTGTGCATCATGAAGGGCGGTTGGCCAATAGAAGCCTTGGCGAAAGGCCTTGGACATTAGGGCGCGCGACACGAGGTGGGAGCCGCACAGCCCCTGGTGGATTTCTCGCACAAGATCGGCTCCTTCTTCCTTGGAGACGCACCAAACGTACGGCGCACACACCCCGCGCTTGTAAAGGGCTTCTTGGTGAATAATGAAACCCCTGGCCCGGCTCTTCAGTCTCCGTGCCTCGACGGGGTCGTCGGGCTCTGTTTCATCTGTGAGGTAGCGGAGGATTGGCGTTCTCCAGTCTTGCTCTTCAATGTGGTGCACCTCCGGGAGGTCCTTTGTTGCTGGCACCGTGATGACCTCGTAAAAGGCGTCTGACGGGACCTCAGCTAGCGTGCTTGCGGCGCGCGCTAGACCGCCAGCGTCGGCATTCTCCGAGCACGGGATGCTACGCACGGTGATGCCGACGAAGTGTTTCTCGGTGGCCTGCGCTAGGGCGAGGTACTTGATCATCTTGGGGTCCTTGGCCTGATAACTCTTGTCAACATGCCCGGCTATGAGCTGGGAGTCGCTCTTGACCATCACCCTCCATGCCCCAAGGCTCGTGCCTTGCGCAGGCCGAGCAACAACACTTCGTACTCGGTGATATTGTTAGTAGCCTTAAACTCAAGACGCGCGGAGTACAAGGTGCGTGACCCCTCGGGCGATTCTAGGACAGCCCCTGCGCCAGTACCATCGGAGCACCAGAAGCCATCTACGTATATCGTCCACAGCAAGTCAGCATAACCTTGGGTGACGGGATGTTCTGACGGGACCCATTCTGTCACAAAATCTGCCAGCACCTGCGACTTGATCGCCGTCCGAGGGAGAAAGTCGATGACGAATGGGGCAAGCTCGGCCACCCACTTCCCGATGCGTCCAGAGGCCTCTTTGTTGCGGAGCATCTCTCCGAGGGGGAAGGAGGATGGCACTCGAATAGAGTGAGCGAGGAAGTAGTGACGTAGTTTGCGGGACGCCATCAGCAACGCGTATGCGAGCTTCTCTAGCTCGATGAACCGTGCCCTGGCACCTTGAAGTGCTTCTGAACTATAGTATACCGGGTGCTGGATTGTGTTTTCTTCTTTGGCCAAGACGGCGCTCACCGCGGCCAGGGTAGCTGCTAGATACAACAACAGGCTCTCCCCTTGGGCGGAGCTTTGCAACAGCGGTGGCGAGGTGAGGTACCTGCTCCTGGGCCGCGATCTGACGCTCCATCGACATCTTTTGCAGCTTCTGCTTGACAGGACGCACATCGGGGTTGACGAGCAATTTGTGTTGGATGATCTCCCGGAAGACACCGGGGAGGTCTCATGCGCCCATGCGAACATGTCTCCATTGGTCCACAACATGCTGAGGATGGCCTCCTCATTGATTGGGTCGAGGTTGACCCCGATGAGCACTGTCTTGGTCAAATCACCCTCTGAGAGTGGCATGGCGCGCGTCTCGCCATCAGATTTAGGTTTTGGCACCCACTACCCTGAGGTTGGTGGGTCGGGAGCCCCTTGCGTAGCCTTGTCACCTTCCGACTGGACGGTATGGACATACCGGATGGCTGCTTGGATGTCGCTGTCGATCTTACGGGACAAGTCTTGGTTGCCCTGCACTATGATGACCCCTGAGGAGGCTGGGATCTTCATGCAGAGAAAGGCGTGGTGCGGAACCACGCCAAATTTGTTCAGCGTGATCCGGCCAAGGATGATGTTGTATCGGTAGGGGATGTTGACAACGTCAAAGACAATGCTCTCCCTGCGGACGCAATCGCCGGCGCCAAATTCCACCGGAAACTCAATCTTGCCGAGGGCTGGGACTGGCTCGCCTCCAAATCCCAGGAGTGGTACCCCCACGGGGGTGAGGCACACGCGAGGGATTCCCATCTCGGCGAGTGTAGACGTGAAGAGGATGTCCACCGAGCTACCTCCATCGATGAACACGCGACGCACCTCGTAGCTGTTGATAACCGCCGAGATGACAAGAGTGTCATGGTGAGGAAAAGTGATTCCGGCGGCGTCCGTCGGGCCGAAGGTCACGGTGGCGCCGACCCACATGGGTAGTTCAGTGGGTGGGAAGGAACCAATGTGGTTGACTTGACGGGTGTAGGCTTGGCGCTGCCGCTTGGATGCGTAGGTGTGAGCGTTGCCTCCAGTGATGGCGTGGATGATTCGCTAGGCGCCGATGGCTTGCATTAGTGCTCTACCACCTGGCGGTAGAGGTGGTGGTGGCGGTAACTGTAAGGCAGTCTCTCCTTGCTCCCGAGCACGGCCTGTCAGCTCGGCTCCGCCGAGCTGCGATGACAACCTCGCACTCCGCCGTGGAGTGAGTGCTTACTCAGTGTACTTCACAGAACTTGCCTTGTGACCTGCTGCCTCCGCCACTTCTGTGGTTACCGTGCCCAGCCTGGCTATTGCTTTCGCGGTCGTGGTGGTCGTCGCGCCTCCAACCTTGGTGATCCAGGCGTGGGTGGTCTCGTTCTTCACTGCGTGCTTGGTTCTGCCGACTGCCTTGCCACTGGCCTTGGCTTTGGTAGTGTGTTTGCAGGGTGGGAGCCTCGCGCTCCTCCACGTGGTGTACTCCCCGTTGGCGTGGCCGACGCTTGTCATGATTCTCACTGCGCAGCTGAGGCCAAGGCTTCGGCTCTTCTCTGCTCTCTCCCTTCCTCGGCCCGGGAGTATGTGTCCATGATGTCATAGAGCTCCCTAATCGTCCTCGGCTGCTTCCTGTCAAGCTTGGCTGCTAGATCCTCATCACATATTGCACAACGTGCAGCGTCACACACGCTTTGGTCGGTGATGTCACTAACTTGGCATTGGAGGTTGGAGAAGCGTTTGCGGAACGCCCGGATGGACTCGCCCGGTGCTTGCTTGAGGATGTTCAGATCCGAAGAAGTGACTTGTTTGTTTATGCTTCCCTGGAAGCGACTGTGCATCTGCTCGCGAAGGTGCTCCCACGAGTACACCGAGCTGGGAGGCAATGAGAGGTACCACGTGCGAGCTAATCCGGTGAGTACAAGCAGCAGACTTTTGTCATCACCGCTTCACCTCCTCCGGCAGCTGATACGGCAGCTTCGTACATGCGAGTGTACTCAGTGGGGTCTGTCTCACCATTGTACTTGGGGAGATCTGCCGGGCGAAACTTGCTTGGCGACGGGTTAGCCACGAACCCTGAGCTGAGCGGTCCGCGAGGTTGACGACCTCCGGCCGTGGCGGTCGAGCAGCAGGTGCGGCGACCAGAGCTGGGATGCTGACGTCAGGTGGGGCAGCTGGGTATACGTGTTCTTTGCCTGGGCGTCGACCTGGGTCTTGCGCCCCTTGGTCGTTGGTGCCGGCCCCGGCATCGCGGAGGATTGCATGCATTGTTTGTTGATTTCATCCGATCTCTTCACGGAGGGGTTCGGCACGTGCTTGCGCATTTGCCAAGTCTTGGAGGAGTTCGTCGGCTGCTTGGTGTTGCGCCGGACATTCTCCCGTGCTTCCGCTATGAATTCTTCTTCTGGCCGACGAACAACGTCGGCTTCGCCTTGGGCAGCCGCAAGCTGTGCTCGGAGCTCCACAGTTTCTCAGGCTAATGCCGCCGCGCGGAGGGCCTACACTTGGGCTACCTCTAGCTGGGCCCGAAACTGCTCTGCTCGCTGGGCTGCGGCGGCTTCCTGCTACCTTAATGCCTCCATCTCTCGCTCGGCGTAAGTGAGGGTCCCCGAGGTGTCTGGCCCGATGGCCTGGGCATTGATGACAGGGGCGATGTCGTTGTTCCTCGCAGGGGTGGCCGTGCGTGTTGTCGTCCTCGCGGCGACCTGGGGGGCGCGAGCCGGGGTGCTCGGAACCAGGTTGGCGATGCTTGTGACCTTTCGCTTGGTTCCCTTCTTTGCCTTCGTCTTGGGAGGCATGCCTTCTTACTTTGCGAAGGAGCACGCGTGTGGTGTTGAAGACCAACACGCGCGTGTTACGGTCGTCGGTGTCGTCTCTGGGCCTTCTCTCGACAGCGTCTCAGATGACACAACTTCTTGCTCAAATCCCACAGACGGTGCCAACTGTCGTAGCTACGGGACTAGGCAGTGTACTTTAGGTACCCCCGATCGGTTACGTCGATCTTCAGGAGTACTAGAGAAGTACGAGCAAGTGTATTGTCTGTTGAGGGGGGCGCGCGGCAATGTTATTGGCGAGATAGAACGTGGAACACTCGTGTCGGGGTGAATTAAAAACTCTCGTATTAATTTCGGGGACTAGGGTTTATATCCGAGAAATCTGGATCTCCCCTCTCTACCCCTATGGGGGGTATTTATAGGGTTCGGGAGTAGAGAGGGCGAGATTACGATTATGCCCTCCGAACGACTACACACCCTCAAGGGCATTTTGGTCTTTTTACAAGAATCTTTATAGGATATTCAAGTATTCTAATATCCTAATACTCGCTACCATGACGTCGTGTTGTCCTTGGCGACGGGGCGAAGTGCGGCCTTGACGCCCGCCGGGACAGAACGCGGCCTCGACGTCCGCTGGGACGGAGCGTGGCCTCGACATCAACCGGGATGGAGTGCGGCCTTGACACCCGCCGGGACAGAGCACGGCCTTGACGCCATCGGCGATGGGTCGACGCCGGGAGGGGATCTTAACGTTGTCAGAGAGAAGCCTGTCGGTTCGGGGTAACGTGGGGACCCTTCCCCCAACAGCTTCATTTCAGATGTCAAGTGTCGGTAGCTCAATTTCAGTATGGGTAGGATCTCTTCTTTGTCTTTGACATTATCCCCAATGTTGTTTTTTTCTATGGCCTGCCATTCCTGCACTTTTTGTTTAGAACTCATCAAGCCGCCCATCGTCTTCAAAGCAAGAGGCAGCCCCTTGCATTTTTTGACAATACGTCTGCCGATAGTGACCAACTCTGTTGGCTCCTCTACACCATTACAAAATGCTTTCTTTGAGAAAAGTTCCCATGAATCATCTTCACTCAAACATGCTAGCTTATGGGGTCCAAGGGTGGTCATTATAGAGGCCACTTGCTCGCTTCAACATGTGACGACTATAGCACTTCCCAGCCCACCAACAGAACAAAATAGTGTGTGAGTCATGTGAGGACTTGACAATATTTGTGATGAATATTTTGCCATCTTATGTGGAGTTGATTCGTTTAGTTGCATGAATTCGAGGTTTGAATTACTTATTGTGTGTTTGATAAGTTTGAGTTTCTCAATTTGTCTCAAGGAAAAATTGAGTGGATAAAGGATTTTTCTCGGCTGACTTGGGTCAAGTGGAAAAACTTGTGCTCGCAACGCTTTGCTTGGTCTATTGTGTGCAGGTGCGAGTTGGGTGCGGCGATGGTTCGGCCATATGGACCGGCATGAGGCTTGGAGGGCTGAGATGCGGTCAAGGAGGTGGCGACGACATCGTGCGGCTTAAAAGCAAGTACGCGGAGGACAAGAAAGCGGGTGGAGACGAGACGTGAGGATCAAGTCAGTGCGAGGGCGTTTTGGTAAAAACGCGGAGTCTACCGAAGCATAACCAAGAAACTGCGGCGGCGGCCGGGAAGCGGTTTAGGGTTAGTTGCTTAGGGTAGAAGGAAAGATGGATGGTGGATGAGTCACTTAGACGCTTTGTGATGCGTGCTAAGTGCTCGTGCCATCTAAGTGGGCTCAAGGCCCAAGTGGTGGGAGGTATGCCTCCACCACTATAAAAGGAGGGGTAAGAGGTGCTTAACCCTCAACCCTTTTGTAAGCTTTGTGAAAACCCTAGTTAGGGGCTGCTCAAGAGAGCTTTGGCCTAATGATGAGAGGTCTTTGAAACAACTAGAAAATCCACGAAAATCAATACAAAAAGATTTCCAAGAAAAGTCATGTGTCTCCCTTCGTGATTGTGAGTTTTTCTTTCTCTTTTTGCTCTTTAGATTTTCGTTCTCCTTCTTCCCTCATGAATTGATTCTTGTTTTGTCAAGTTAAAGAAGGATAGATTACTTCCAAAGTGAGTCTATCTAAGCTTACCCAAGAATCAATCTTGTTCTTCACGTTTTATGAGTTCTTGAGGTTGCTTGAGGGAGAAGAAAGAAATTGGGGTTTTGCTTTTGATACGATCGGAGATTTGTTTCTTGAGGTTTGTTTGGTGGAATAGATTGCTAGGACGTGTGAGATGTTTCTATATTGATTGCATATCAAAATTCCTCACAAGTCCTAAGAATCAATTGATTTGATTTCGTGCAAGTCTTTCCTCTCATTTGCCCTTGGAACAGCTGTTAGTAAATTGGGGGTTTTCTCTCAGCACAGATGAGCTTTTGAGGTGATTCTAATTGGAACAGCTCCGTAAGTCTTTTGTCTACCTCTGTGCAAAATTTCGTTCAATTCCGTTGGGTGGATCAAAATCTGCGAATATTTTACCGAGCGACAGTCTGCTGTTTTTCCAAAACCGGAAGTTCCGATTTTCTTACTCCGGAAGTTCCGATCCACATCGGAAGTTCCGATCCAGGAGTCGGAAGTTCCGATTTTTCCAGAGCGTTCAAAATTGGGGTGACTTCGGAACCTCCGGTCCACATCGGAAGTTCCGATCCAGGAGTCGGAAGTTCCGATTTTTCCAGAGCATTCAAAATTGGGGTGACTTCGGAACCTCCGGTAAGGTCGGAACTTCCGATATTTTGACACCGGAACCTCCGATCTGACTGTGTTTTGCTTAACTTTTCTCAACCCATTTGTCGATTGCTTTTCCGCTGCATTCCTTGATTTGAACACAATAGCTAATCAATAGTTTTGTGTTCTAATCTTGAGAAGAAATTTTTAGTTCGACATTCACCCCCCCTCTGTCGGAAGCCACCGATCCAACATAGTGGATTCAGCTTATCCTCCCACTTTGTTTCCTTTTCATTCCATACATCATCGAGAACAAGTAGAAACCTTTTCTGGCCAACGACTTCATTAAGTTATCATCACAGCAGCTCCATGGTGTTTGGCAGGTCACATCTTCCATCTGTAGCCAATTCAATGACGGATTTCACAAGAGCAGTGAGTTCAAAGTTGTCTGACACGCAATATCACATGCTCAACTGGAAATGTTGCTGGACCCTATGGTCGTTGTACACCATCTTTGCAAGAGTCATCTTGCCCAAACCTCCCATCCCAAAGATGGGCAGCACATGCACCTTGCGTTGATCTCGCTGGTCGAGCAGCAGCTTCACCACCAATTCTTTTTCGTACTCTCTGCCAAAGATCTCTGTGGAGTCGTCCAATACCGAGTGCGTCTGCCGGTAAAGAACCGTCAACGGCTCCGAATGCTTGACCAGTCCAAACTTGTTCATCTCATCGACGAGCTTATTGATCTTCTCGAGGATGTTGTTCAGCTTTGCTCATGGTAAGACGGAAGAGGAGCGGGTTATGGTTGGTGAAGTGGTTCAGTACCTTGCGCCTCTTGGAGCCGCCAATCTGGGCCTCGCGGCGCAACGCCTCGTACTGGAAGTCGTCGAGGACGTTGTCGGCCTCGTAGGCGACGGTCCTGAAGTCCTTCATCCACCTCTTGATGTACAGGCTGGTCTCACTCTTAACTTCGGTGTTGGCCAGCTTGCACTCGACGGCCAGGAGCTGGCGCTCCAGCTTGCGGCGATCGTCGTCAATGCCACACATGCGGATCACAGTCTGGACGAGCGCATCGGCGGCCTTGCCGGCAGCGGCGCGCACCACGGGGAGAAGCAGTGACTCAGCCATGGCTCTCTCTCTCTCTCGCAGGCTGGTAGCTAGCTGGGTTAAGGAAAGAGAAGAGGAAGCAACTGCTGGCCAAATCTAGGACGAGAGCTCTGGTGGTGTTGATATTTTTGCTCGTAGCATCGATTCACCACTGCGGCCCCACCGCGGCCCCGTGACCCGCATTGGGGAAGACCTCGTCGACCTCACCTATTCAACGATACCAGCGTCGGCGCCAGCAACGCGGCCCCCATGGGCGAGACGGTCCTGAAGAATTGATGTCGTGGTGCCGTGATCCCCCACAAGCACTAGGGACATAGCTGATGTATAATAGATAACCTGAGAAAGCAATAGCATATTAGGCCCTGTTTGGTTAAGCTTTTGAAGAGCTTTTCATTGAAAACAGCTAAAGCTTAACCAAACAGCAGGCTTTTGGGCCAACTTCTAGCAATGGGTGCTGTGGCTTTCATGTGTAAAAGGCGCTACACCGAAAAGCTGGTAGAAACCAGCTTCTCGCAATTGTGACTTACGGGTGTACCGAGTTGCCCCTCGATTTGGACCAAATTATAGCGAGTTGCCCTTTCTTCTCTCCCGAATCGCTTCTCTTCTCCACAGCTCTTCCCTCTCACCCCCGGATCCCCTTTTGCAGCCTCTCAGATCCGGCGCCTCCACCCCGAGCAACGCCCACCCGCCGCTCACCACCGCCGCCCACAACCGCGGCGCCCCTCCACCCGCCGCCCACCACCGCGGCGCCCCTCCACAAGCAACGCAGCTCCACCAGCGGCCCACCACCCACCGCCCACCACCGCGGCGCCCCTCCACCCGCCGCGCCCGTGCACCGACTGACCCACCCTCCTCCAGGTTCCTTTGCGCTCGAGTTCTCCTACTCCCCACCGCTTCCTTCCCCCTCCTTCGCCGGCTACCCGAGCCTAGAAGCATCTCGAGCTCTGCCTCCTTCTTCAAGTCCGGCGCGGGAGCACCACCGGACCCACCGGCTCCGTACCCCGGCGACCTCCGCCCATTCCCTTTGCGTGCAATGAACTCCCCTCCTTCCTCTAATTTTTTCTTCCCCTTCCTTTCTTGCAGCTAGAGCTCACCGCCGGTGTCCCTTCCGAAGCCATTGCTGCCGAGATCCGGTAGCTCTAGTACCGTCGTCCCTCCAGAGATGGTCCACCGCTGAGCTGAGCCGTGGCTTCCCCGGCGTTGCCGTCCCCACGTGCCTCGTCTTCATCCGCGCCTTGCATCGAGGTGGCATCGAGGGAGTCCATTGCCTCCACCGACGGCTTGTCGTGCTCCCGCACGCCATCCGACGCCGAGTTGTCCTCTTGCACAGCCGTGAGGAGCACCAACGCTGCCTTCATCGCCGGCCAGCAGCATCGGCGCCTCCTCCTCCCCAAGGTTATAGTCCAGTAGATGTCCTGATGTGAACTGCAAATATTTGTCGTGTTCTTTAAGTTTATTTCATAATTTCAATACTCTGTGATTGGGTGCTGCTGCTGTTTGTTTAGGGCAAGGAACATTGGTTAACTTCGGACAAACAATTCATTGCCATATATGTGTGTCTGAGAACTAAAATCATTGTGATACGAATGCCATGGACAGATCTATCGGAGGTCATCAACAATGTAGCAAACTGTTTTTTTCTTCTCAAATTGCATCTTTGCCATGGAAGGCTACAACTACTAGCTGAGCTTACTAGAACTAGTGATAACACAGCACTAACAAGAATCTGTATTTTATCAAAACGAGTTTTCAGAGTGATGGTCTCTATTGCTATGGTCTGTTCTGAACCATGGTCTCAATTGTGTAATGATGTATACAATTGTTTTGCTCGTAGTTACTGAAATTTGAGAGGAACCCAAACAAAATGAGCTGAAACTTATTTCAAATGAAGATAAATAGCATGATCCCCAACCCGCAACAATTAGTTTCAAATTCTTGTTTTTCGTAGCTATAACTTATCAAACTGATCATGTCATTTGTTTACTGAATCAACACCCTTGAATTTTGCTATGCTTAAATTTGTAATTGTGTTAGATGGCTACCCCGAAGGCAGTTTGGGATGCTTTTACAACAAGGGCATTTATTGAGATTTGCAAGGATGAAACCCTAGCTGGGAATAGGCCTAGCGGTTGGTTGAGTACGATTGGGTATACTAATCTTGAGGCTAGATTTTTTGAGCGGACGGGGAAACGGTTAACGAGGAAGCAATTCAAGAATAGGTGGGATTTCATGAAGAAAGATTACGTGATATGGGTTGAGTTAAACAACTCAGCAACATGTCTTGGTAGATGCCCGATAAGGAAAACTGTGGACGCACCTAATGAGTGGTGGAACACGCAGATTGGGGTAAGTGCATTCTGAAATCTAATTTTCAAGTTTAATTTAATTTGAAGTATCCATAATATCATAAGATAGTTTCTTTTTGGGATTTCAGCTAAACAAGGAGTATGCCAAGTTCAGAGATGGTCCACCGGCGAACTTGGAGTGCTTGCAGGTTATGTTTGATAAGGCTTTTGTGACCGGTAATACTGCCACTATCTCTGGGATGGTGCTTGGTGGGGAGCCTAGTGCTATTGATTTGGAGGGGTCTAGTTCTAGTACAGATTGAGCTGAAGAGGACTTCTCAGGGTCAGGGTCGAAGAGAAAGAAGGAAGCAAAGGACAAGGGGAAAGAAAAGAAAAACAAATATTTCGAAAAGTACAAGAAGGCAGCACGTGCTATATCCTCTCAGTGCACAGGCTCCATCCAATCTCCATCTGTCACCATCCCTACAATCAAGGAGGTCATGGAGTTGATGCTTCAGTGCGGTGTTATACAATGGACTCCTCTATTTTTCACGGCATGCAACCTAGCTCTCAAGCCGGAAATTAGAGAGTTGTTCGTGGCAATACCTAGTAATGAAGGAAGGCTTTATTACCTTCAGACTTCACATGACAATGGATTGCAGTATTTCACTGAGTTGGACTATTTGTATGTTTGTATTTGTAGCAACTGCCATGTATTTCATTCGCACTTCTTGTATGTTGTCGTATTTGTACTATTTGTATGAACTGTCATGTATGTTAGATATACTATATGTTGTATTTGTATCAATTGTCAAGCTTTATTATGTGTTATTTATGTGAGTTTTTGTATGTATGTTCAAGCAGATGAGTGATGAGGAAGACTACGATGAGGAAGATTACGATGAGGAAGATGATGATGAGAACATTGAGGAAGAATTTACACATGCAGAAGGGAATAGTGCTGAATGGACATCTCTTAATGGGTTGCAAAATTTAGAACAACTGAGACAACTAGCAATATTGGGTGAAGATTATGAAAACAGGTATTTGAACAAACAACCCTATCGGTGTCCTGTACAAACTGGATATTCTTGGACGGTTGAGAAGCTCAATCATAAAAAAATTTGCTATAGGATGTTTAGAATGCCTAGGAGAGTATTTGATGCATTGCATCAAACTCTAGTGCAGAATTATAACTTAACATCAACTAGGGACATGACATCTATAGAGAGTTTGGCAATGTTTTTATGGATGGTTGGAGGACCTAATTCTGTCGGTGATGCTGAAGTAATATTTTGTAGATCTACATGGACAGTGCATACAAAATTTTATGGAGTGTTGAATTGTCTATATAGTATGTCCCATAACATCGTTAGACCAAAGGATCCAACATTCAGCCAAGTCCATTCAAAGCTACTAGAACCCCGTTTCCATCCACACTTCAACGGTTGCATTGGTGCAATAGATAGCACGCATGTGAAAAACCATTGTCCCGGCAGAGAAGTCAATTGAGTATAGAAATCGGCACAGATACACTTCGCAAAATGTCATGGCATTTTGTGACTTTGACATAAGCTTCACATTCGTTGTTGCCGGTTGGCCAGGATCGGTACATGACACACGGGTTCTAAACAATGCACAAGAGAAGTTTGTTGATGTATATCCAAAACCACCTCTGGGTAAGTACCTTTTTTTTGTGCACGCAACTCTGTTAATTCTACTAGCATATAGATTCTTATATTGTCGTATTTGTTATGTGTAGGCAAGTACTACCTTGTTGACTCAGGATATCCAAACAGGACCGGTTATTTAGTTTCTTATAAGGGAACAAAATATCATCTACCAGAGTTTCGCATATCGCGCGCGCCTTCGGCGAAGCGTGAGGTGTTCAATCATGCTCACTCATCACTCCGGAATGTGATTGAGCGATCGTTTGGAGCCCTAAAGATGAAATGGATGATCCTCTTACATGTTCCAAGTTACCTAGAGGAGACACAAACTCGTATTGTTCATGCTTGCATGTGTCTTCACAATTTTATACGGGAAAGCAAACTAGCTGATAAGGAGTTCGATAAATGCGATGCTGATGAGGACTACATTCCTGATGTGGGACAGGCTACCTCCGCAGGAAATGAAGATATACATGGTGTTGCGATGGATGGCAATAACATGAACATTACTCGGGAACGAATTGATGATTCCCTGTATGCTGCAAGAAGGCGTTAGCTTGTGTTTTTTATTTCAGTATGGTTTGTATAACTTGTTCTCTCTATTTACGTACATCTAAACATGTAATATGAATTTTAATTAAGTCATAAATGATTGTTTCGTATTAATTCAGGTTGAAAACACATCAAATATGTTAAGTACGTACTGATACACTCATACGGTAATTATAAGCATCAACGTTCATCAATATCCGATGTTAGAGAGAGAGAAGAGAGAGAGATATAGAAGAGAGAAAGAGAAAAGAGAGAGAGATATAGAAGAGAGAAAGAGAAGATTTTTTTTCTATTTTTTTCCTTTTTTGAATTTTTCAGATTTTTTTGAAATTTTTATGATTTTTTTGAATTTTTCTGAATTTTTCTGACTTTTCTAAATTTTGCTGATTTTTTTGAATTTTTTTATGTTTTTAAATTTTCCTGATTTTTTTAGATTTTTTAGGATTTTCATGATTTTTTATTCACAGAATTATAAAATATACACTCTCACAACTCTAGGGGCATTTTAGACATTTCCTCATACAACAGCCAACAGCCACAGCCCAACCAAACACGTACGTTCACAGACTCACGTGCCAACAGCCACAGCCACTTCTCCAAATAGCCAGCCAACAGCCGCTTTTACAACAGCCACAGCCCAACCAAACACGCCCTTAGTACAATCTAGCAAGAGGTTGTTACATCATAAAAACTTAATTATTAGAAAGGATGATCCTAGAAAAGGCTATAAGAGCAACTCCAACCCGCCTCCCTTCTCAGTCCCTATACCAAATTTAGGGTATTTTGCTCCAAAACAGCGCTCCAGCCCGCCTCCCTTCCCACTCCCGATCACTGTCGCACTTCCCTTCCGCCCCTCCCGAATCCCCATCGGTGGGGAATGAACTCGACTGCCCAAATCGCAACCGCCCTCGTCGCACGTCCCCTCCCTCGTTCCCGCCGGCGCTCGGAGGCTTCCGTCCCCATGGAATCCATCTCCGTTCGGCTTGGCGGCGTCTTCTAAAGGAGCAGGCTTCCGTCTACGGCGGCCGATTTGGTCCCCGCCGCGCTTGCTCGGGACAGGTACGGCATGGCTCCTCCAGTTGTGCTCATCTTTTGGTGATTTTGTTGCCACGGATTCGGGATTTCTGGGGGTCCGAAATGGTGGTCTGCAAATCGATTCAAATAGAGGGTAGATCTAGATGGTGGTCGGGAAGGGGCGGCGCGTTCTAGGGTTTGGATCGGGATCTGAGGGGGGGAAAACGCGTTTGCGCAATGATTTAGTGCAGGGTATGTTCTTGGTTGTCCTGATATTGGATCTGCTGATGTATTTGGTTGTGCTGATGGTTTCGGTTGTCCCTTCCCCGCCGGCCACTCCCCACCGGACTCAAGCCCGAGCGCTGCCTTCGTCCACCTCGGGCGGAGCTCCCGCAAGCTCCGTTGCCTCTGCCGGTTAGCACGCCCCTCAGCCGGAGCGCGTCGTTCGTCAACAGCAGCACGTCGCCTAAGCCGCCCATGCTCCGGTTCACTCCTCCCCACCGTCGACTGCTGCGAGGCAAGCCCAGAGCAGCTCAAAGAGAAGGTACCCCATTCCTCCCCGTCATGCAATCTTTGTCCTGTGAATGGATACTCATGTGAGTGCTGGATTGTTTGTTTGAACGAATTGCGACATTGTTTTGGTGCGCCAGATGGTTTGTTTGCACAAATTGTTGAGTGCCAGATGGTACCAGTACTGGAATTCTTGTAGCAATTTTACAGAAAAACTCAGTTATGCTATGATTCGCTGGCTGGGTAGGTGATCTGGGATTAGGGGGGTTTGGAGCTCTGGTAGAAGGCTATAATTTTGGCATGTAGTCATGTAGGGTTTGCTTTGGAATGCCGGGATGCATAACTGAGCCTTTTGGTGTGCGCTTATGCTGCCGACTTTGCTACGCTGTTTGGATAGATTGACTCGAATGAAGATTCGCTGCTGAGTGTGGTTAGCTACATGGCTTGTATCACTATATGCTTGCGATGTCATCGGTACTATTAGTTGCCATACAGTGTAAGAGCTAAAAGCATGTTTTAAGTAGGTAGATTAACTGATGCAGTATAGCAGCGACTAGATGGTAGCTGAACTTAACAGGACCTGAGCCATGCATTATGCAATGGAAGCAATATGGTGTGGTGTTTGAAGCAGTTTGTTACCATTTCCATTTCTCCTTGAGATTATGCTAAGTGCCAACATACATGTTGGGTAAGTGTAGATAATTAGTTTTAAAACCCTGCCTTTCATGGAAGATTAACAGTTTAGATTCCTTGTTTTAGTTTTATTGAATAAGGAACCATTTTTTTATTGCTCTAATGAATCAACTGTCTAACACTATAAATACCCAGGCAAACCCTCATCCTGCTAATTTTGTCAGAGTGTAGAATTTTTTGGTTGACCATCCAGTTGACCAATGTGCAATAGGGATGAAGTTCCCTATCGCTGTTGCAATACATGCCCTTCTGTTAATCTAGTGATTACTGCTATGGTGGTGTTAGGAAATGGGTCAATTGTTGTGCATTAAACAAAAACCTTTATATATTCACATATAGGATTGTAACAACTACCAGAATCAGTACATATAATTCTACAGAAAAGAGACCATTTGGGAAAGTGGAGTTTTTAGCGAATTGCAAAAGGATGATAGATCATACCCATGCACTACTACTGATGTGTTCTTAACTTGATCATGTACTTATCATTTTCTACAGAAGGAGTAGTTCGCTATCATTTTCTTAAGTTGTAAGTACCGTGGTACGACTATTAAGTTGTTGTCTTCGTAAGTGATTACAAATATGCAACCAGATTGTAGGAGTTCATGCTCTTTGATCAACAGGCATGGACCCGGATGCGAAGAAACTTAAGGAAGGATGGGCTTCGACAATTAATGAAGTAGAAGGGATAGCGAGGTCTTTAAAGAAACTAGCCCTAGATAACTATGAGCCTCTGTCATGTCCATTAGCAGCTGAACTGAATATTCTACTGCAACACGTTGAAGTCTTAGCTGATGGGCTTGATCACGTTGCGACGCAGTCTACGGATAGGCTTGAAAGCATTTGTCCACCAGAATGGAAAGACGACGTCGAACTACAACTTTTAGACCCTGCTGATGTTAAAGCAGCTGACTATGAATCTGATGATAGCGGTAAACGTGATTACTACCAGTACTGCTACGACGAGGATATAGATCTCGAGTCCTTATACAAGTAGTAGCCGTAATGTGTAGTACTTTCTTTATGTCTGTAATGTGGAACCATTAGTGTTGTACTGTCGAAGCTATATGTAATGTGTAACCTTCATTGCTGCACTACTGTTATTGTACCTTGAAAACTTATGTATTGTAGTATTGGCATTAATCGATGTGTTTTGTTCTTGTATGATACATAATGATGTCTGACTTGTTCCTAATCTGAGAAGTACTTGTGTTAACAGAAAAGATATGGATGGGTACATAAACTTGCTTTCGCATAGCTAATAAGACTTGTTATTATGCATAGATTGTTCAGGCTTGTAGTGTGTTCGCGGCGGAAGAGAAGAAAGCTTTCGCCTTCTTGCACTGTTGGAATGTTTTACGCCACCATCCGAAATGGACGGATAGGCTATTCTCTAAGAAACAGAAGACAACCGTACATGCCAGTCCAAGTTCTTCTACGCTTAGCACGAACTCAAGTCAATGCGAAGCTGAGGTGGGAGGTGGTACTCCAGAAACGGAGGTAATCGGCAGGCCAATTGGAAAGAAGGCGGCGAAAGAACGACTTCGTGGAGGTAAAAGTTCTTCCTCTCAAGATAGCGAGGTCTACAAGAGTGTGTTACAGTCTCTCTGGTCAATCAAAACTGAGACAGACTCCCAGAAAGAGCTCAGAAAAGAAGAGCGCTATGCAAGGCATTATGCACTGGAAGAAGAACGGATTGAGAATGAGAAACTGAGAATTGCACAAGAGGACAGGAAGATTGCAAATGAGCAAAAGTCGATTGAGGTACGGGAAAGAGAGTTAGATTTTAAGAGAATGCTAGAAGAGGAGAGGATTATGAACCTGAACATCAGTGCTATGTCAGCGGCACAACAGGAGTACTACACGAGTATGCAACGATATCATTGCTAGGCGACGCCGCTGAGTCGGACGAGTTATTCTTGTATCTGTCGTTCTGTTGTACGGACTACTATGTGAACTCTATGTCTTTTGAAGTACTCTCGTACGGATTGTTCAGCTCAACAAAACATTTAAGTACGAACAGAAGAGTACGAAAACTAATTCTTATTTCACGAACGATGCAGTAACATACATAAAATAACTCCGTAGCCCCATACAATTAGAAACCTACATGGCTCCGTAACGTTCCCACATGTGCTCAACTAGATCTACTTGTAGCTGAGAGTGAGTTTCCCTGCTTCTAATGGAATGATGAGTTTGAATAAACTCGAAAATTTCTAGCGTATGCTCATGAGAAACAGTCACACTCTCTCCTACTCCTTCGTAGTTGAAGTCTTCTGGCCCTCCGTCCCGCTCGTCTTCGACGATCATGTTATGCATGATGACACATGCTGTCATGATTTCTCCTAGTGTTTCTTGGTCCCAAAATCTAGCTGGTCCGCGTACAATGGCAAAACGAGCTTGAAGGACTCCAAAGGCTCATTCAATGTCCTTCCTAACTGCTTCCTGAGCTTGAGCAAAGAGTTTCTTCTTATTCCCTTGTGGAGAAGGTATGGTCTTCACAAATGTCGCTCATGGAGGATATATGCCATCTGCAAGGTAGTATCCCATAGTATAATTGTGTCCATTGATGGTATAATTAACTTCTGGAGCTTGCCCTTCGGCTAGCCTTGCAAAGAGAGGGGAACGGTGAAGAACATTTATATCATTGTGAGACCCTGGTAACCTAAAAAACGAATGCCAAATCTAAAGATCTTGTGAGGCAACGGCTTCTAGAATGATTGTGGGCTCACGCACATGGCCAGTGTACATACCTTGCCATGCGGCAAGACAATTCTTCCACGGCCAATGCATGCAATCTATGCTACCCAACATTCCAGGAAAACCTCTTTCCTCTCCGATGGCAAGTAACCTAGCAATGTCATTACTATTTGGAGATCTCAAATATTCATCTCCGAAGACTTCAACAATAGCTTTCACTAATCTTCTAAGACTCTCTATTGCAGTACTTTCTCCAATCCGGATATAATCATCCGTAGCATCCGCAGGTACTCCATAAGTTAGCATCCGAAATGCTGTTGTAATCTTCTGCAGAGGTGATAACCCAAGACGTCCAACGTTATCTCTTTTCTGCACAAAATAGTTATCATGGCATACTACGGCATCTACAATGCGAAGAAACAGAGGACGAGCCATTCTAAACCTGGAGAAAAACAGGAATGAGTCGTGCACGGGAAGAACAACAACGAAGGTGAATAAAAACATACGAGAACGGTTGCAAACCTGCGGCGAAAAATAGTTGGGCCATATGTAGGAGAATCCGAAAAGTAGTCCTGGTAAAGCCTAAAATGGCCGGCTTCTCTGTTGCGATGGATTACCGCACGTCCAGCCGTTGAACCGCCATGGCGTGGAGCATTCCTAAGCTGGTGGTGCGTGTGTATAACCAGTGCTGTAGCAATGAAGAGTTCATCGTCATCATCTGAAGACGAAGAATCAAAGAGAGGGTTCATGCCTGAGCTGGGATGACTCATTGTGATGTGGTAGAGGTGGAGGAGAAGAACTGCAGGAAAGAGTGAGTGCCAGGAACAGCCATTTGGCTAGGTATATATAGAGTACAAATATAGCCGTTACAGAAATAGCCGTTGTAAATGTGACTGTTGAAAATATAGTCGTTAGGGATAGAGCCGTTTGAAATTTGACAGTTTCAAATATAGCCGTTATAAATACAACCGTTACAAATATAACGTTCGAATTATACCCGTTAAAAATATAGCCGTTAGGATTATAGCCGTTACAAATATATCCGTTATAAATATACATGTTACAATTTACCCGTTACAAATATAGCCGTTAGAAGTATACCCGTTACGAATATAACATTTGCAAATAATATGTTAGTTGGAGGATATTAATTTAATATAGGAGACGGAATATAGGGAGTGAGATTAGGGAGGTGGGTTGGAGGAGGAAGAAATTTAGGGAGAGAATCTTTTGGGATGACTTCCCAAATAGGAATTTGGGTAGTGAAATTAGGGAGGTGGGCTGGAGTTGATCAAGTAATCATGTACAGTTACAATCAAAGTTCAAACCAGTGGTTCACCATATTCTGTGAGTCGCACTTCAACTTTGTATCATGTTGAAGTAGTTGAATTGTTCGTTAAACTACAAGTAGTCATGTCAAATATTAACTTATCAGGCTTCCCCATCCATTTTACTTCACCACCAAGACTCATATTTGGCTGCCAGAGTGCCTAAAAGAGAAACAGATTGACCATTTCTGGTTATATTACAGTTAACATGGTAAAGGGCAGTAATATTTTCATCATATCTCAGAAATAAAAAATATCTAAAGTTTTAGTGTAACCAAGCAGATCCAATCCTGAGTTCGCTGAAGAGGCATAACTTAGTTTTAGCGAACGATGTGTGCTTACATGATCAAGCATGCATAGTTCGTGCGGTTGATCGGAGATATTTGGGTGTCTTTCTTTTCTGAAAATGTTCAATGGATGGCTGCAAGGTTGTGAAGTAAGATGGTGGACACTACTTAAGGTTCGATCGGTCAAGAATCAGCTGAGCATCTTTATGGTAACAAATTGCTGTAGATAGACGAATTCTAGTGATTCGTGATGTCAATGGAAAGCAGATAGGAGTACTACTCAATGCCCCGTCCCTCCTGACATGTTTGTTCTATGTCTATGGTGTATCCATTTCTTGACAGAAAGGAAAAGGAGTAAGGCCTATGATTTTAAGCTGAACATAAGAAAATTTGGTCAAAGAAACCCATTCTACTGCAAAAAATGTCAATCAGTTTAGCTACGTTTTCAGTGGGAGGGACTTGGCGACTTGACACTACCCTTCTTGATGGATGTCAAGCAGATGGTTGCTTTCATTTCCTCAAGAGCGACGTGCTTTACTGAACCAACGGCTGGTTTTGTTTTGCCACTCCTTTTTTCCATCTGTTCTCGATCGACGCGAGAAACAGCAATAAATTTCTGCTCTTGCTAGTCGACCAAAGCTAGAAACACCCGATCACCGACGACGATCTTCTAACAGAAGATGAGAACAACTACTAGTTCATTTCACCAACTCAACACGCATGAAACTTGAATTCTATACCAACTTTTAAACTGGCAGATACATGTATAGTACTGATTGGCTGTGTGCACTTCGGTGCAGAGGCCGAAAGAGTACTCTCTTTCATTATCTAAAAAATTACATGTATAGTAGTGAACTAGCATCTCATAAAATTGGTAACTGTATTCCGATTCTGAAATTTAAACTAGCAAATCTGCTACGGTAGTCCAAGCATTACAAAAATAAACACCACATACTTGAACGATCTTCAAATACGAGCCACGACAGATTGATCAATAAATGGTGGCTTCTAAAATCTGAAGGTAGCTATATCTATATGTACCACTAACAAAATTTGGTAAAACATTTAAACATGAACACGGAACATGCTGTAACATTGTCACAAGGGGAAAAGTTACAATGGCACGTTTTTACATTAACCGTGCACGTAATCACGATGGCCAAACAACGCCGGTTTCTGTACTTGTCAAAGTTAACATAAACACTGCAGTGAATGTAACTGCATGGTTTACCACCTTACCAAGTGCCGACCAAATCTCCTTTATACAAACCCCCTGGATCACCTCCAATGTCATGCTTCAAGACTGATTCCTGGTATGAGATTCAGACTGTATCAAGTACACAAACTTATATGAGTTACAACAGAGGTGTTATGAAGAAATCGCCGTAGTGGCTAGTATATCCTATTGCTTCAACAGCCGAACTGACTGTCCAGCATTCATTTTCTCCCCCTTTATCATAATCAAGATACAGCAAGGATACAGAGTATGCTCAGCTTGCCCAGATTACCAAGGTTTGAAGGCTGTGCCACCAAACTTTTGCAACCTGAAACCATCAATTCCTCAAGGGACAATGGTAACTTGGCAATCTCCAGTGAACCACCACAGTTGTAAATACTTGACATCTATATCTGAGGCATCTGCTAACAGTCAATAACAAGTGATAAGAGCTCCACAAATTGCATCTGCACAGCTAGCAGTTTAACACAGCACAGTCGCAGGAACTGCTACTATAGATGGCATTGGATTAAAATTTTACCTCCGTATGTTACTTCTGTTGATCGGTGAGTCCATGAAACCCGATTTCATAAAAGTCAGCCGAAGGTGATGATGGATTAGCATATCAGATCCTAACAAATGAAGAAAAAGGGGGAGAACTAAGAAATTAACATTCAAATATACACAAAACGAGTTTTCCTGTATGTAAACCGATTGAAAGACTATAAAAACCATGTCACTTAACCCTCACCAAATCAGTTCTTGCTTCTATCCCTGTTCATTTAATGTCTTGTCTTATACTCCCAAAATGGTTAATCTTTAATTAATGTCTTGTCTTAAACTCCCAAAATGACTAATCTTAGATATTGAAAAAAGATGCAGGCCCTTTTTCTGGAAAGGGAAAGATAAGGTCACAGGTGCGGATTATATGATCTCTTGGAAGCAAGCTTGCCGTCCTAAAAGGGAGGGAGGATTAGGCTAAGGGATATCGAGACAAAATAATTGCCTTCTCATCAAGTTTACCCACAAATTTCTTACTAACCCATAAAACCCATGGACTCATTGGGTTGCCAAAGCGCACTTCCGAAATGGCAACTTGGGTGATGTCCTCTCATCCTCCTCTCGGGCCTAGCGACAAATCTCGCTTCTCATCCAACTCTAGAGAACAGCGATCACGGTGCAAATTGGCAATGGCACCTCAACGGCTTTTTGGCTTGATAAATGGTTAGGATTTGTACCTCTAGCTCTGACTTACCTGGCTCTCTTTTCACACGCATTAAATCACAACATTTCGGTCGTGGAATGTTGGGTTAAATCTCAATTGATCATCCGCTTAAGACCGCTCACCTCTTCCAAATCGAATGATGAACTTGGCTCTCTAATGACCATGCTAGGCTCCATCATTTTCCCAAACAATTTCAATGACATTAGACAACAGATCTTTAGCCTAGGAAGAAAGATCTCCTCTTCTACAGGCTTCTGTCGTATGGTGGACTCCAATCTACTGAATCCTCTATCCTGTGGGAAAATGCTGCTCCTATCAAGTGCAAAGTTTTTGCCTGGCTGCTTATAAATATGAAAATCAAAGTCCAAGTTGTATTAAGAAAATATCCCCTTAGACACGAATTGTCCCTTTGGGTGTAACATGCCGGAATCGATAGAACACTTCGCTCTTTGATGTAGGCACTCTAGTAACATTTGGATTACCTTACGTATGAATCTGCTAAAAATTGAACATGCAAATAAGCTTTTCTCTACAGGTATGGAGCTCCTTCCCACTCAACTTCAAAAAGCTTGGGGTCTGATAGCCACCTGTCTGATATGAAATATTTGGCTATCACGAAACAAAAAGGTGTTCAACAATATCGAGGTCACTCCTCAAAGTACATCATCTAACTTCAAAGATGTGCTGCACCTATGGCTCCGAAGAACCAGAAAGGAGAAGCACAAAGAAAGCATTATAGCTTGGGTACACATCTTCGATTCGAATACTATAGTCTTCTAACATAGACGCAGTCTTTTCTTCTAACTATTTCTTTAGTCTTTATGCATGATGATGCATATACCCTCCTTATGTACCATGCTACTTGATGTTCTTTTGGTTGCTCAGATTTTACTTTAAATAAAATTAGGTAGGAGTTTCCCCTCCTGTCCCCTTAAAAAAAAACATGCTGCACTCCAGAACTCGAGATTAGTAATAGAAAGAGGTAATGGAACAGGAGAGGGGCACGAGCATGCGCACCTCGGTCGAAGTTAGAGTCACCCCAGGAGGGGAGGAGCCCAAGTGGAAATAATTCTTCCTGCTGGATAGAGGAGAGCAAGTGGAAATACTCCCCACCTTCTCTGCAACGTCTTCCCAACTCGGGGCAGTATTCTATGCGTAGGGATTTGAGGGCTGGGAGCCGCTGAATGAGATCCTGCGGGAATTCTTCTATCCCTGGACAATGAATAATCATCAATCGCTCAAGGGAAGTGAGGCCATCCATCCCATCAGGCAGAGCTTTGAGGTCTGTGCAGTTACTGATAGAGACAACCCTCAGCTTGGCCAGTTCTCCAAGGTTCGAAGGTAGTGCCACCAAACTTGAGCAACTGCCAATCCGCAATTCCTCGAGGGATGCAGGCAGCTTCGGAATCTCCAGTAAACTGTGACATTCTTGCACATCTAACCTCTCCAACTGGGGCAGCGGAAGAGTTTGCTCAGATGATGAACCCTTCTGCCCCAGCTTGTAACAATATTCAATACGCAGAGAGCGAAGCTGAACCAAGCTCCGGAGCTCCTCCACTGGCCAGTAGACAAGTTCGTCGCACCAATTAATATTCAATTCTTCCACGAAGGCAAAGCATTCCCAAGGCCCATGGTGCAATTTGGACAAACTAGATGTTGTTACAAAGCAGTTGGAGCCAATTAGCCTCAAATTCCGAAGTGTTTCCAGAGTACTTCTTTGGCTTTGGCTTTGGCTTTGCTGGTCCTCTAGAGGCACCATCAACTCCACCAGAGATGGCAAAGAGCACAAAGGCATGCCTGTAAACAAAAAACCTCTTCCGTTGTATTCAAGCTCGGACAACGTTGTTAGATGCGCAAGTGAACTAATCGGAAGACTCCAGCATGCCTTTATGCTCAGTTCTTTTAAAACGGGGCTACTTGGGACACTTTCAAGTTTTGGACAACTCCCTATTCTTAGTTTTTCGAGTACCGGGAACATTGCACCGGGCTCTCCGACACTATTTTCCGTCCATCTCTCCAAGCTTGGTAACTCATCTAATATCATCTCCTTCAACTTCGGAAAGAACTGCTGACATGAACCGTGTCCTTCAGCTTCCACCTCAATGCTCTTACATAATGTGGTTAGGCTATCCATGTTTCTTATGAGCAAATACTCAAGAGAGATTGATAACCATACTATAGGTACATCCTTACACTGTGGGCAATCGGAAATTTTGAGTTTTCTTAAGCGCTGGAACATCTTAGGGTTTCTCATCCATTGTGATATTTCTAGGCCATTGTACCCCTGTACCTCCAGAATTTTGAGCTTACTATAAGGTGCAAGAGATTCCAACACTTGTTCCGCATTACAAGCATCGTATTCAATCCTATCATACTCATAGCGGCCCCAACATAGCAACAGTTCACTTAGATTTTGCTTCCGATGGAGACCAGCTTTCTTTGCATTTTCCGCACTCCTTATTTTTCTCAAATTGTACAATTCCAACCTATTGCCAAGGTGACATAGGTTTTCGAGCTCCTCGATTCCACGACTAGCTTCAGTGTCCACAACAAATTTTGTTAGTGTGCGAAGGTTGTTCAGTAGACTGATGTTTGGAGGCATCCGTTTGAAAAGAACACATCCAAGAAGATAGAGATGAACGAGCTTCCTCATTGCACTTATACCTTCAGGTAACAGTTCCAGCTTCACGCAACCATTGAGCCTCAATGTTTGCAAGTTATATAACATACATACTGAATCTGGCAATCTAGCAATGTATGACCCAGAAAGGTCAAGATACCGTAAATGTTTTGAATTTATGACTTGGTTATTGGTAATAGAAGAACCACAATAACGCAATGCTCTTAATGACATCATTTTTGACTTCTGAAGATTCATGTTTGTAGTTGATGCCATTAACAAAGTGCAGAGAGATGTTGTGCCATTGAATAATTCACTGATTAGTTTCAATTCAGACCTTGGCATCCGCCATTCGTACTGTGCAATCAGGATATGACGGACATCTTTCAACGGTGTTGTCTGCTGAATCAACTCTTCTGTAGTTGCACATTCGTCTGTGACATCTTTCGCTAGGTCATGCATTAAATCATGCATTTTACAAACAATTGATCTTCTGTCTTGCCAATTATGTTTCTTCACCTTCACATCTTGGAGGAAGGATCTCCAAACCAAATAATCGAAATGAATTCTCCTTTTCGTGCCAAATCCATTGTAACCTCTTCTTGAAAAAAATCATTTGCCATCCATAGTTGGATCAGTATGTCCTTTTCCATCTCATAGTCCTTGGGAAAGACCGCACAGAAGGCAAAACATTGCTTCATTTCAGATGTCAAATGTCGGTAGCTCAATTTTAGTATGGGTAGGATCTCTTCTTTGCCTTTAACATTTTCCCCAATGTTGTTGTCTTCTATGGCTTTCCATTCTTGCACTTGTTGTTTAGAACTCATCAAGCCACCCATTGTTTTCAGAGCAAGAGGAAGCCCCTTGCAGTTCTTGACAATACGTTTGCCGACTGTGACCAATTCTGCTTGCTCTTCCACTCCTTTACTAAATGCTTTATCTGAGAACAATTTTCATGAATCATCTTCACTCAGACATGTTAGCTTATGGGATCCAGGGGTGCCCATTATAGAGGCCACTTGCTGGCTTCGACATGTGACGACTATAACACTTCCCGGCCCACCAACAGAACACAACAGTGGCTTTAGCTCATCCTCCCACTTTCTCTGCTCTTCATTCCATACGTCATCAAGAACAAGTAGAAACCTTTTCTGTCCAATGACTTCATCAAGTCGTCGTCGCAACAGCTCGATGGTGTTTGGCAGGTCGCATCTTCCATTTGTAGCCAATTCAATGACGGATTTCACAAGAGCAATAGCATCAAAGTTGTCTGACACACAATGCCACATGTTCAACCGAAATGTTGCTGGACCCTGAGGTCGTTGTACACCATCTTAGCAAGAGTCGTCTTGCCCAAACCTCCCATCCCGAAGATGGGCAGCACATGCACCTTGCGCTGATCTCGCTGGTCGAGCAACAGCTTCACCACCAATTCTTTGTCGTCATCTCTGCCAAAGATCTCTGCGGAGTCATCCAGTGCTGAATGTGTCTGCCGGTAAAGAACCGTCGACGGCTCGGAACGCTCGACCAGTCCAAACTTGTTCATCTCCTCGACGAGCTTATTGATCTTCTCAAGGACGTTGTTGAGCTTCCTGCTCATGATAAGACGGAAGAGAAGCGGGCTCTGTGACATGAAGTGGCTGAGTACCTTGCGTGTCTTGGAGCCGCCAATCTGAGCCTGACGGCGCAACGCCTCGTACTGGAAGTCGTCGAGGACGTCGTCGGCCTCGTAGACGACGGTCCTGAAGTCCTTCATCCACCTCTTGATGTACATGCTGGTCTCGCTCTTCACTTCGGCGTCGGCCAGCTTGCACTCGACGGCCAGCAGCTGGCGCTCCAGCTTGCAGCGGTCGTCGTTGACGCCACACATGCGGGTCACCGTCTGGACGAGTGCGTCGGCAGCCTTGCCGGCCGCGGCACGCACCACTGGGAGAAGCAGTGACTCAGCCATGGTTCTCTCTCAGGCTGGTAGCTAGCCACTAGCTGGGACGAGAGCTCTGGTGGTGTAGGCTAGAGGTAAGTTGATATTTTTGACCGTCAGCGTCACCCGTCAATTTAAGCTCACTGACTGTTGTGCCAATAATGTATGTGCCAGTACTGGTGTGGTGTGTATTGCTCAATCCATCGATTTTATTTCACTTTCTTAGCAGTTGCATCGTTGTCCGGTCCAGGAAGAAAATTTCAGACTCCAAGAGAATGTGTCCTGCGATCTTATCACAAAGGGAAAAGTGTGCTGCGCTGAAGTTACAGGGCAATTAAAGGGTAATTCCCATGTAGTTTCTGCTATCTTGGAAATGTCTCATCGGAAGTTGGAAACTCCTGGAGTGCCCTCAATGTTTTGCAACCCAAAAATTTCTAGGAACTTTATGGGAAACGATATAATTCAACGATGCATATAAAGAATTCACAGAGGATGATTGCTCCATAAAGCACATAGTTGCACGCAGTTCCTATCAATTAAATCAACAGGGATTTTATGTCCAAAATTACATAATAACTTAGCGCAGCACAGAAACGCCTCTACGGTCTTGATGCTCACTTTGACAATTCCAAAAGAGTATCATTATTCTAAATCGCTTTCCAGTCTAAAGGATGTACCTGAATCTAGACCGTGTTTCTACCATGTAAATGAAGGCAAAACATAAGAAGGGTATGATCTATGCTTGCAACACAGTGCACTGACGACATCATCTCCAGTAGTTTCTCCGAATTCACCAAGTCCAAGTTCTGCCGCATGGATCCCTCCAGTAGTGAACACAGATTCGATTCCTGCCACGTTTGCGCCTTTGATGTCGTGGTGCAGTGAATCCCCCACGGCGATACATTCGTGGGCATCAACGCGTGCTAGGGACATAGCTGATGTATAGATAACCTGAGAAAGCAATAGCATATTAGTACAGTCTAGCAAGAGGCTGTTACACCACAAAAACTTAATGATCAGAAAGGATGATCCTAGAAAAGGCTATAAAGATCAAGTAATCATGTACAGTTACAATCACAAGTTCACAGCCCTGTGGTTCACCATATTACATGAGTCGCATTTCAACTTTATATCATGTTGAAGTAGTTGAATTGTTCGTTAAATTACAAGAAGTAGTCATGTCAAGTTACCTTATCAGGCTTCCCCATCCATTTTACTTCACCACCAAGACTCTCATATTTGGCTGCCAGAGTGCCTAAAAGAGAAACGGATTGACCATTTATGGTTATATTACAGTTAACATGGTAAAGGCAGTAATATTCTCATCATATCTCAGAAATAAAAAATATCTAAAGTTGTAGTGTAACCAAGCAGATCCAATCCTGAGTTAAAGCAACTGTACTATTTGGTAACCGTCAAGTAATCAGCATGGCATGACATATGAAACAATTAACCTACCAGGCATGACACGCAGATCTCGAGCTTCAACAGTAACATAATCTGGATTAGCTACCACCATTGGAAGTCGTTTTTCTATACCAAGCATTAGGACCTGCTCAAGCTCCTCAAGACTTTTGGGAAGTGGATCACCTAAAGGTGAACCCAGGGCTTCTGTACCATGGGCTAGTATAAACTCTGCATCGTGAACATTGCTCACAACTTGCAAACCAAGGCCCTAATAGGAGGGGAAAAAAAAAGTAACTATCAACATACTCGTTAAACGAAAATGAGAAACCAATTGTTCTGGTGTCATGTGTACCTCACACTAGTACTGATGCATTTGATATCCCATGCTTTGTCATTATTAATACTTCTTCGTATATGTTAGATTACCTCAGCCATTCATGGAAGCATATGCCACACCAATTCTGATGCTAATAAATTACTTGAAAGAAACACCCACTAAAGAAAAGTAACAGAACAACAAACCTCCAGAGAAATTGCACCCCGATTTCCCCATGTCAGATGGATACAATTCCTTCCAAGAGCTGCAAACCATGGATCATCCCTCCTATGGTTATGAAATTGAATCAAAAGTTCATCTTAAGTTTCTGCACAAGTCGCATCAAATAACCGCAGAAGAAACATGAGCCTGAAGCTTACTTCTGAAGGTATTGATGTGTGAGTTCACCGCTAGTGATCGCCCCGAGGAAACAAGACGTGTCAAAACCCTAGACTCTTCAGCTTCTCCATGGTCACAGATGACCGTCTGGAGGAATTGCTGATTATCACCATCTTCGCGCCATTCCCTGCGAGCTTCTCCACTGAAACATCCATACCTCACTTAGTTAGCACATTGCAACACAAAGAGGCAATGGTAAACTGAACATGAATCACAGAGTCTCTGTACCAACATACATGCCAAGATGGCGCCAGGGTAGGGTTTCTTCCCATCATGAAGAACACCGAACTGATCCAGGAACCATGCCTGCCACACGCAAAATCAGCCGTGAACAAATAACCACCACCACCTGCAATTGGTAAGGATGCATGCGCAGATGCTCTACATGATATGCTAGGCGCAAAGGAGCCAGCTTTTCCCCCAATTTCTAGCTGAAATTTCCCATTCCTCTTGAATCCTACGCGTGATTCGGTTATCAAAATCGGCGTTCCACGAATAATCCCTGGGGGAGGGATCCGAAACACTAGCCCTACTCGGAAGATGAATCAGAACGAGCGGCGATTCTGCGTGAAAGCTGTTAACTTGATGGGTGGGGAGTATGGGGGAGCAGAGCTTGCCTTGAAGCGGCCGGACTCCGCGAGGGTTCGGATCCCAGCGAGCCGCTCGAACACTGGCGCCGATGCCATCCTCCCCGCCGGCGCACGACGAGAGCACCTGGGGCTGGAAGGAGGGAGGGGAGGGTGGAGAGGAGAACGGAGGCAGAGGTCAGGTGAGGGTTGGTTGGGTAAGGCAACGAAGACGCCAACCAACCAAGTCGTCAAACGAGCGGCGGATACGCTGTACGACTGCTCCGCGCACGGCCACCGGCGGCGTCCTAACCATGCACACGGATGCAATACAAGTTTAGCACAGCAGGTCAGCAGCAGGGCAACCATGAGCACAGATTGTCTCCTTTGACGTTTTGGTTCTTCACAAGCTTTACCTTTTGCTGTTTGCCATATTTTACTTCCAACGATGTACGATACTACTGCAGCATAAAGGAAAAAAAAATCTGCAGTACGAAGAACGCAGAGTACCAGATGAAATCATTTGCACATCGCTCGCTCAGTTGGTGCAAGTAAACATATCCACCAAGAAGCTCGGAACAAGCAGAAGACAGGGGAGGTGAAAACAGTTTCTGCTATTTCATAACCTGATCCCAAATATTCAGGAATGGTCCCGAAAACAAAGGTACATTCAGCTATGCTATTACAGAACTGATAAGGTAAAAGGATCCATCGCTCGTGCGTGAATGACAAGTGGAGACCCTGCCTCAGTTCAGCTTCTCGATGAGTTCGTTGATTTTGTCCCCGCGGTTGCCTGAGTCGCCGCCATCCTTGAAGGGTTTCTTCTTCATCTGAAGCCTCCTCTCTGGACACTTGAGCTTGAAGGGCATGAGGAAGCTCGACGCTTCTCTGAAGTGTGGCCCGACCGTGGAGATTTCATGCACAATGTCTTCCAAGCATATGATGCCGTGATCTCCAAGAGCCTGGTAATAGCAAAAGCACATATGATGATTGGAAATAATGCAGCCGAACTCCACAAAGGAAAAAAGGGACTGAAACTGATCACCAATGCAACAGCCCGAGCGTTACATAAAAAATGGAATGGATTTTTTTTTCACCGTTGAAATGGTACCCAAAAATAACTGTCACAGCAGTGCATGCAACAATGATGATGAGGATGCCCATCCAAACCGAAGTGTTGGTAGTGTATTTACATTTTGGAGCTTCTGAACCTAACAGATACTAATGATTATGAATTGTTTGGTAGTGTGTTAAACATTTGGATCTTCTGAGCCTACCAAATACTATTGATTCAGAATCGAACTCAGGGAATTCAAGTTTCATATAATGTCCATAAAATCCATTATTGGTGGAAGTGGACAAGATAAAACTAACAGACATATCCATAGCTATGCCTTATCAATGCTTCCCATACTAATTGCGCAACCGAATAACCTGCATAGATAAATCTAGTAATATCCTGAAATCTTTACAACAATGCCCTGAACCTCAACAACGAGATGTTCCAGAACAATACCTTCTCAATTAGATCATTGCTGGTAAGAGGGAATGGCTCCTTGTCGAAGAACCCGCGGCCCTTTTTGTAAATAAGCTCCTTTATATTCTTCAAATTCGGGAACCTATCATTTGCACACCACTTAACAAATTTTAATCACGGTAGACTACAAACTAACAAAACGATGGATCAACTTTTTTTTCAAACAGTGCAATGGAGAAGAATGTTTTCATTCAGTTACCCATAGGTGACAAACGGTCCAACAGCAGCAAGCCTCTTCAGATTTGCCTCAGTCGCCCTGAGGAACACGCCGGTCAGGACCTGCGTCAGCCGCAGCCTGGCCAAAATCTTCCTGATGTCCGGGTGCAAATCCGTAGTGCTGCAATCACACATAAAGATCAACGTTAACTGTGAAATACCATCACCATTCACCAACCAAAGGTACAAACTTCGCAACGATATAAAAGAAGGGAGAAGCTTTTTCATCGCTGCTACTGACCCTGGGATGCGGATGGCGAAGAGCAGCTTGGCGTCGATGGTCTCCGCGGGGCGGAGCCTGCGGACCTTGAGGCGGGTCCGCATGCGGAGGAAGTCGAGCTCCTTGTTGCGGAACTCGGCGACGAACTCCTCGGGGCGCTTGATGGCGCCCTTGGCGTCGCGGCGGCGGCGCTGCCTCTTGGCAGCCTTGCGCTCGCGGTTCTTGATGGCCCAGTCCTCGTTCACCTTCCGCTTCTTCAGCACGGTCTCCCGCACGAACGGAAGCACCTGCGTCCCCTCCTCCGCCATCGGTGCAGCAACCTCAAGTAGACTCCGGCGGCGGCGGCGGGGAGTGGAGCTGTCTTCTCTTAGCGTGGGAGGAGGCGGCGAGGAGGAGGAGGGTTTGGGAATTTGGAGATTCTCTTTTAGCGGTGCAGGGGTCTTAAGGTCTAGCATCCCTTAGTGGGCTGGGCCCACACCAAATCCAGCCCTAATAGAAAATGGGCTTTACATGGGCCATATTGGGCTTTAAGTTCGAGGCCCATTTGGGTAAAAAAGAGCCGGATTTGGCAGGTGGGTGGTCTGTCCTGAGACGCTAGTCCACTCCTGATCACCGACAGGTGGGCCTGAAAGCAACATTGGTCCCACTGTCCATTGTGATGTAGAGTGGAAAAGGAAGTAGTGAATGTTTACTAAGTATTTGTTTTTGTTTCTCATCTCAATCTCAATATATAAAATAGAGAGCAGAGAGCGCAAGATTTGGCCTCTCTCTTTCCCCTCCTCTTTTCTCTCTTCCCCCACATCGCGGGCGCACAAGAGGGAATCAGTTAGGGTTTCCGCCACACCAGCAGCAGGAGGCCAGTTGCTCTTTCTCTGTCCCCTCGATTATTTTGGGTTCGTGGTTGCTGCGTTTAGCGTGATCGTTCTTGGTGGGAGGCTTTAGTTAGGGCTTAATTTCTGATTGCCTTTTCTTTTCTCAATGAATGAATATTTGAGCTCGGTGAGCCAATCGGTGAGTCATATTTATTTATTTATATTTGGGATCGTTTAGGGGGGCGGGCTGTAGATTGATCATGGGTGCCTTGTGCCGCCGCTCTTTTGGGAGTCAAAGTTGGTTGCTTTGTATAAACATTGGATATGTTAGTGCTTATGATTTTGTTCGTTCTGCTCATTCAGGTTTGAAATTATTGAGCTTTAGGAATATACAGTATGGCTGGGAGCAACACAGATGCAGCAACCAAGGAGATGGAGGCATTGCATGTTGGGAAAAATCAAGAAACCGAAGTAAGTGCCCTGCTGCAGAAGTTTCGTTGTTTTTCTACGCAGTATATTCGTACTTCCATTGTTCATGGAGAAAATGTTGGGATGAACAGGAACCATACACTTGTTGAATTGGTCTGTAATACGATAAGTCAAGAACCACCCATTGTTTCTTGCGACCATGCTACGTGCAATATTTGCTTAGTCATTGGTTCTCTTTGTCATGTTGTAGCGAACTGTTCGTAGTTTTATCTTATGGCCTGAATTGTCCTAATAGTTACTAAACCTTTGGTTAGAGGTCATAGCTAGCCTTTTCATAACTCAGTTAGGAAGTGATGTATGATTGCAAGGTGATGGCAGTTGCTGTGGTTACATGGATTGTTGAACCTCCTATAGTACCCTTCCCTTCATTGACCCTTGCACTGCTGTATATTTACTTTCATGGTAAATAAACCTCCCATTTTTGCTGCAGGAGAATCTGAATAAGGCCTCAACCAAAGAACTCAAAGTTGCAGATAGCAATGGTGGAGCTTCTGGAGCTCAGTCCTCACCACCAGAGGATGATGACGAAGCGCAAGTGGATGGTCCGTCTCAAGATGGAGCAGCAGGTGACAACTCTAATTTGAAAGTTCTCATTGCTGAGTGTCTCAGCTAGAGCAGGAGCTTCTGGTACTCTAGCATTTGGGAACCTGGTTCTATACTCTAACTGTTGCCTTTGAAATTGATATTTTCAGCAGCGGCAAAGAAGAAAAAGAAGAAAAGCAAAGCCAAGTGGGTTCTTTTATTCAATCGAACCATCATTTTTCTTGTTTGGTTTGTTCTGTTTTACGAGCATGTCTCATGTTTAGAAAGAAGAAGGATCCTCTCCAGCAGACAGATCCTCCGTCAATCCCTGTTGATGAGCTTTTCCCTTCAGGAGAGTTTCCTGAGGGTGAAATCCAGCAATACAAGGATGAGTAAGTATAAGTCTATCACCAATAGAGGAATTTCCGTTGTAATGAACTATCAAATGATAGGAATATGCTGTTTTTTATCTTCATCAAACCTGCCACACTAATATGGTAATACCTGGGTTAAAATTGCACTGATGATCTTCACCTCTGAAAATGACGCACAAGATGTATTTTGTTTCTTTTCTTTTCTAATGACAAACTCTATCATTGATATTATTAAATGATAATTATCTTCTGTTTCATAAATTAATCACGGTATTGCTCTTCAGTAATTTATGGAGAACAACTAGTGAAGAAAAGAGGGAACTGGAACGACTACAAAAGCCGATGTACAATTCTGTTCGCCGAGCAGCAGAAGTTCATAGACAGGTTTAAAATATAGTAGCATCTTCTCTTCTTCTTTTTTTGCAGCTTCATTTTAGTCGTCTATGTTGTTGTTTACAAATCTACAATGTATATTATGGTTTGCTAGGTGCGGAAATACATGAGGAGCATTTTGAAGCCTGGAATGTTAATGATTGAACTATGCGAAACTTTGGAAAACATGGTTCGGAAAACTTATCAAGGAGAATGGACTGCAAGCTGGTATTGCCTTTCCAACAGGGTGCTCCTTGAATTGGTATGGTATCCCTCTAGATTGCTTCCAAGTACCGCATCCCATTCTTGCATTGACGAAAAAATTCAATGCTTAGGGTTGCAGCTCACTGGACTCCAAATTCTGGTGATAAAACTGTACTACAATATGATGATGTGATGAAGCTGGATTTTGGGACACATATAGATGGTCTGTCTGTTGTAGTGCTTTGTTCAATTCTTTCTTCAATGGTTTATTGTTATATCTTTTGTATGGTTTTGTCCATGCAAGTATACATTCATGCTATTTCTAATTGCAAAAACTAATATGATATTTTGATTCTTCCCAGGCCACATAGTTGATTGTGCATTTACTGTCGCATTCAATCCCATGTTTGATCCTTTGCTTCAAGCATCAAGAGATGCCACGAATACTGGAGTCAAGGTAGTTTCTATACATTCTGTTCACTCTTTAAAGGCTGTGGTATATTTAACTCAACGGACTCGGGTATACCGAATGAATGCTTCCTGTGTGTTATTTCTGATAGGAGCTCTACTTGGTTGAACAACACATTAATGTCTTCATTGAAACATGTGCTTTTGATTACTGGATTGTAGTGTTACTGCGTATTGTCATTTCTCTAGCTGTTTGTGTATAGTTATTTTGTCTGGGTCTGATTTGAGTTCCGTCTTTCACTTGTTAGTGATTTTATATATGGCTTTTGAAATTATTTCCCCCTAAATCGAATCCATTCTTTGTAAGTCATTAATGATTTATCCTTCATTTCAGGAAGCTGGAATAGATGCACGGCTTTGTGATGTCGGTGCTGCAATCCAAGAAGTCATGGAGTCGTATGAGGTTGAAATTAATGGGAAAGTTTTCCAAGGTGTGTGCAGTTTTTCATATCTTTTCCATTCTGCACTAATAGTAGTAGTGACGAAATGACAATTCAAATTGGTTCATTGCTTTGTGGCAGTAAAAAGCGTGCGGAACCTCAATGGACACAGCATTGGACCATACCAAATCCATGCTGGAAAATCAGTTCCAATTGTAAAAGGTGGAGAGCAAACAAAAATGGAGGAGGGTGAATTTTATGCCATTGAAACTTTTGGATCCACAGGTATGTCACACTATGTAGGTTGAACTCATAGATCCAAATGCATTAAGAAGTAATTTTTATCACATTACAAATAGTTTGTGTCTAACTAGCATGGCCTTCTTGGCTGAACAACAGATATCGGTTTTCGCTGCTTAGGCGCATGTGCAAGTTCTTGAAGAGTTTTACATTTCATAAGCATCATTCTGTTTGCAGGAAAGGGATTTGTCAGGGAGGACTTAGAATGCAGTCATTACATGAAGAACTTTGATGTTGGGCATGTACCGTTGAGGGTAGCAAAAGCGAAGCAACTACTCGGGACGATCAACAACAACTTTGGAACGCTTGCTTTTTGCCGCCGGTACTTGGACCGCATTGGTGAGACCAAGTATCTCATGGCACTGAAAAATCTTTGTGATGTTGGCATTGTTCAGGTATGCAAAATACTCCATTTCCACTCTAGTCTGAACCTTGTCATGGACATTGTTATTGACAGTTTCCTGCCCTGCTTGCAGCCATACCCACCATTGTGCGACGTGAGGGGAAGCTATGTGTCGCAATTCGAGCACACCATCTTACTCCGGCCAACCTGTAAAGAAGTCATATCCAGAGGTGACGACTACTGATCAGCGTTGCGGCTCCTCCTCTTTGTACCGGTTGCCTATTCGATCAGTGTGCACCATCTTGGGCAACCTGTGTTTTATGGGTCAAATGGCACAACAGAATCAGATGAATAATGTTGAGACGCACGACGGTCTACATTTACATTGAGCACCTTTTGTTTTTTGATTCAGAATTTGTGCAAAACTGGTTTGTAAGAATTGCTACCGTTGTAATTTGTTGGATTCGTCTATAAATATCAGTCTACTATGCGGAGAACTTCCTCATTATGCTGAGAAATTGAAAACATGAATCCATGAAGTCTTGTGTTTTATCGTAGGTGAAAGTGAAGGTTTGTGCGATGCGCGACCTCTTGTTTCTTTTTAATCCAAAAAGAATTGTGCTCTGGACAAACCTAAGTCTAAAAGCGACTAATTTGGTCACCAATGATGAAAAAAATGTGTGATCATTAAATTTAATAAATAAAAAGTCTCATATGGCGATAGATCATGTTTGGAGAAAAGAACTGAAAACACTAGTCAATCTCAAAAAAAAAGTACCTGTCGAGCAGTTGAGCAATGTTTTGGGGCCCAACTCGAAAGCCCATCCCAGGCCCAGGCTGCAGCGAGGGAAGGGCATTTCCGGCATCGCTCCTATCTAGGGTTTTATCCACCTGCGCTATAAATCCTCCCTCCCGCCCCCGTCATCACATTTCTTTCCTCCCGCCGCCGCCGCGAGCAGACCTCGGCGACGCCCCAACCTCACCAGCAAGATGGTAATTCTTCCCCTTTTCCTCGGCCTCAGATCCAACACTAGCGCACCTGCTTTGTCCTCGTCGCTGCGTGTGCTGTGTGGTCTCCGGTGTGTAGAAGCGCTGCAATGTCTTGCTGTTTGCGTATCGTGTAGCTTGCATCGGACTGTTCTGGTCGTGAGATGCTTGTTCTTGCTGCGGCCTTACTGTACAAGTCTCGTTATTCGATGGTTGTGGACAAGGCTGATAAGTTATGGAGTTGCCCGTTGATTCTTCTTCTTGTATAATCTGTAACCTATATGTGATAGATTTACTCGGATGAGGTGTCTTGTGCTATGGTTTTGTACAATTTTTTTTACTGTTAGCGGTTTAGGAAAAAACATAATTGGTAGGTTCATCTAGGTTGCATTGCTATTAGGAACGAGTGCTTGTTCATATTTGCTCATGTCTTTTGGTTTTACCGTGGTTGCAATTACATTTTATTGCTAGCTATGTCTTCTTCTGTATCTTTGTTTGAAATCTCAAATGGAGGGGAGATTACTAGATATCGATCCTCTATGTGAGAAATAATTTTATTTATTTTACCAATCACTCGTTAACATTTAATTTAGCATTGCAGCTGCTTGAGTGTCTACACTGATATACAACTGAACTATGAAATGGTTATGATGGAGGGGAGTTCTAACTAGTGTTATGGTGTCTAGTTTATAGAAAATATGCAGCTGCATGTTGTGTATTAGTTGATCTTGGTTTATTTCCGCTGATATATGTTTATATTGTCATCAACTGTCATCCTAAGGTCTTATTGTGTCTAACATAAACAAATATTTTGATTCTGTAGCCGAAGCAGATCCATGAGATCAAGGACTTCCTTCTCACTGCGAGGAGGAAGGATGCCCGTTCTGTGAAGATCAAGAGGAGCAAAGATGTCGTCAAGTTCAAGGTCCGCTGCTCCAAGTACTTGTACACCCTCTGTGTCTTCGATGCTGAGAAGGCAAACAAGTTGAAGCAATCTCTCCCACCAGGTTAGCACGTGGAGCTAATTTTATTTGATATGATCCTATGTCAGTTCTGATATCATGATAGCTAATGTTGGGATACATCCTTATTGGAACTTTAGTCTTGCTGTGGATGGGAATGCTTGTGTCTGCAGAATGTCACAATAATTTCCATACTATGTTTTTTAGTTGACATCGCATTTCTAAATTATAGTGTCTATGTAGTTGATGTCCCAGTGAAGATAAAATTTAGGTCCGAAGATGATTGATGACTGGTTTTAGCTAGAAGCCATCTGTCATACAATTGTGATAAATGGATGGCTTGTGGCTAAAACCATTGTTTAGTGTCGTCAGTGATGGCCAATAATAGCTATGAGATCCGAGGGACATCAATCTGATTACTTCATCCTTCATTCTCTTTGGTTTCTACTATTTAACTGAGCGTATTGGTTCTTGTCCATTGGAGTAGTTGTGGTTTTAATTTGTCAATCTCAAGTAGATTTGTTCCCATGAAGATAAAAATTGATTTACCAAAGATGAATTCTCATTAGTTTTAGCTTCAAGCCATCCTGGTCTTTATTTCTTTTGATGTGTGGCTTGTGGCTAAAACTATTGATAACTTTTAAATTCGTCCGTGATGGCAATAGCTATGAGATCCGAGGGACATGACCATTTTGTAATAGGTAGCCTATTTTAGCTGCTGTTTGATCACCCTTATTTACCCAGTAAGCTGATCTTTTGATACACTATGAATTTTACATTTGACGACTGTTGATCCATTGGTCCAGGTTTGAGCGTCCAAGAGGTCTGAAGATACAAGCCAACATCACAATGAAGTCCAAAGCTTCTTTCTTGTTAGCAGAGCATTCTCTTGTGTTTTCTTGGAACTTTTGGACCCTAAGCAATTAGACTTATCAGCTATGGATATTTAAATCACAACTTTGTGGAAAATACTTTTTTGCCACATTTTGGATGCAGCGATTCAGCTTGTTTCGTGTTATGAACTGTGTGTCGCTTGTTTCTTGTATGAGTTGATGATGACTTATGCATCACGTGCCACTCCAAAACGAACAGTGTCTGTTCAGGATTCAGATCGCAGCATTTTTGGAGATTGCTAGTGCTGCATTTGCATCATGATCTACTGCTGCTGCCGCCACTGTTTCCCTCTGATTACTTGATCGTTGGGTTCTCGTCTGAATGTGTGCGATAACTCAGAACAACATCCAATAAAAAGCAGTACCTCCAAATAAAGATCAGATAAAAATCAAAGCTATGTATGAATATAATGAAAAGGTATAGATAGAAGTGGGGGTGGTGGAAGAAGAATGGTGAATTAGGAACAAATGAAAAGGTATGGATAGAAGCGGTGGGGGTGGTTCAATGAGCTGGAAGACACACGTAAAATAGTTTTGCCGCAGAGTTGTTGCGAATGAGGTTTTGGTGAGGAAACACTGCTGCGATAAGGTTGAGGCAGTGTGACTGCTGCTGTCACGGCAACGGTGGTAGCAGCGCAACAGTGTGTGGTAGAGGCGCGGTAACAACCAATAGCGTCAACATGTGTGAAGGAGAGGAAGACAAGGGGGTTCTTAGGATGCAGTTGCTGGTAGCGACGACAAGCGGCAGAGGAGGTAGACGGCGTGGTTTAGGGTTTGACGCGCGCGTCTAGGGTAGACACGTGTGGCCGAGGGAAGGAGAAGGGAGAGAGGAGAGGGTCACAACTCAAGGGCTTATCAACAACTAGTGTGAATGGCGAGACGATGGCGGCGGCGAGGGCAACGGCAACATTGGCGTGCATGAGGACGAGCGCGTGGGGGGGGGTGAGGAGGCTGATAGGGGCTCGGCTAGGGTTTCAACCCCCTTTGTTTGCGTGCACGGCTGGGCCGTGGTCAAGAGGAGGAGGAGTAGGTTGGGATGTGAAAGAGAAGGAAGGAAGCGACCTGTCACGGTTAAGGAGAAGAGGCCTGCCGTGCCAGGGCTTGGCAATGATGGAAAGAAGAGGAAAGAAAAGAATACGAAAAAGGAAGAAAAGGAGAGAAAGTTGATCTCGGCCCAAAATTTAAATTTTTTTTAACCAAACCTAAACAAAATTTTAATTTGTGCTGGATTTAGTTTAAATTAAAGCTTCGAAATTATGAAGTCATATTAAACTCATTAATTTAGTAAAAACATATATTTCTCTCTTAATGAAAGATAATTAAGAGGTTTTAAAATGTTGAGGAGATTGGATTGTTATAATGATGCAGCAGTAGCATCTCCACTAAAGCATGTGATCTTGGCTTAGCCACAGAATTAAAAGCATCTCGGACAAGCTATTTTTTACCTTATTTTTTAGAGGAGAGAGAGCACAACTTCACACTAAAGAACAAATTATGAGCAACAAGGTCATTTCTTACTTAAAAGATGACTTTTTTCTCTCTTTTTTTATTCACTCTTTTACATCATAGAAACTGACATGATATCTCGTAAGGAATGGCGAAAGTGCTGTTGGAAATGCTGTGAACAGATATCGATTGCTTCAGCCAGGCAGTCATCATCGACGGTGCATGCAGCTCAGATGGGAAATGGGATCGGTGCTGTACCCTTGATACGACATATGGTCGGAGTAGATGATACTGTATTACTGTGGTCACAGAGCCAGAAAAACCTGCCCCCCACACACATGTGAGATGTAGCTGCAGCAGCGTAGCACGACGCAAATCCAGTGCACACTGTTGTTTCTCGCCACGTTTTAATTGTCAGGCCGAGCCTTCGTAGAATTTTACTTATAATGCCTTTTTTGAAACTGGAGTCTTTACCTCGTTCCATTAATTAAGACAAAACGGGGAGATAACGGTTTGTCATGGATTAGAAAAGCTGAAGCATGATCTTTGCATAAGCAAAAGATTATTTGGACTGTAAAATTCTACGCCTGCTGATTAATATCAATACGATTAAATACTTAAATGTCTCCGGTACTGTGATGCTTATTTGTCATCCTGTGCTAGCTTGCAGATCGAAGGTGTTGGCGCCCACGTTGGCACCGACATACTGTGCAGCTACCACATGCACATGTTCTTTTAAGAAAAACAAATATGAGATGGAATTATTACAGAAAATATCCAAGAATAAATTGGTTTCCATGCAGAAGAGAAGAGTAGAGAACCGAGTGATAGCACATGCTCACCAACTGTTTCTTCAGTTGCAGCATGCACCACTGTTCTGTGATGATCTGTATGGACCATGCAGATATGCATCAGCCAATTGACAATATGCAGAGATCTGAATCAGTTAATTATTACTCAGAAAGCTACATGCAGGTCTCATTCTAACCATCATGGGTGCCAGCATGGAGCTAGCATAATCTTTTATACAACTTATGTACATGCAGTAATTAACTTCGGAGATACAGGTGCATTGTACATTTGGATCAACTACACTTGCTTACTTAACTTTGTTGGGTGTTGCTACATTGGATCAATTACATGGGTTTAAATTATATTAGTGCCTTGCAGATTGAGCAAAGGCAAGCTAGAGAAGTAGCCTAGTTTCCCTAAATTAATGGAATGGGACACTAGTAGTTCCTTGTTGGCACTAATTCGATCGAGGCCGTTTTTTATTTGACCTTTTTGTTTCTTCGAGCACTTGGGTTCAGCAACACATGTTTTAATTTTTCCATTTCGAGAAAAAGTGGAGCTCTGTGCCTTGATTTTGAAGTGAACTATTCTACTTAAAAATATGCTCATGCAAGCATTTCATTCTTCTTCCTCCTCTAATTAATCTGCCTTCAAGTTAATATGCAAACATGAAATTGAAGAAGAGATTGCAAGTTATACATATGCCTAATCAATTATACAAGTACTTTTTCTTCAGGGGAAATTAAAACAGTAGGGAATGATATTATACAAATATCTTCGGATGATGCAATGATATCGACAGCTCCGATATACCACAATATATGTTATAATACATGCATAAAAATACTGTGGCAATTGGTTTACCAACCGGCAATGCGTATTATACAGTGGTTACGAGATCCTTATCAATTATCATCGGCAGCAGCGACTGCATTATTCCAACGCTGCCCAAAATGGGGGCAAGCCTCTAGTTTTTGGATTATATAGCTGTCTAGAATCTGATAGAAATATTTTGTTTTGTTAAAAGTACCAATACTTTTTTAACATAGATAGGTAAGAAGGTGTACTTACTGTCAACGAGTAGCTTGTTTTTCTAGAAGTCAAACAACTGCAAAGTGTCGGTAATCCAAGTTTGGTTCCGCGTGAAGCCGTTGACCAAGGTATGTGCAAGCAAGTACATACTTGGACTGCGCTCATGCTTATCTTGTATCAGATGAAGATGAAAAGTACGAATCGGTGAAAAATTCTCCCAAAAAAATCAAGCCTAAAGTTCATTAAAGTCGTCCAAGATATTAGTTCATGGGATGTAGGGAAGTGGGAAAAATGCAAGATTCACCTGCTTAATTACTCACCTTTAGCTGCTCATGGTTCACCTCATCTAATGGATAGCAGGACTGTTTGTAGTACTTTATTGGCCTTTTGCTGGAATAAAAAAGATTGTACCTTTCAATATGAAGAGATAGTTCAGATTGTTTCTGTGAAATTAGGCAAGTTGATCTTTCTCTCATAGATGTAATGACTTAAAAAAAGAAGCTTTTCACAGCCTTCATCCTCTTTCTCCCCCTTCATTAGCTGCTGCTGTAATGAAAACGTTTTTGCCCATGCCTTGGAACTCCGCTTTGCTCCATGGAAAGCGACGCATCACCTTCACTCACACACTGACATCCGGGACCCACTCTACAATCTCTAGACAGAGAAAAGCTTTTCCACGCCACAGTACTGCCTCCCACCCTCCCTCTCTCTCTTTCTCTGTGCCCTGCCGCAGCTCGCTGCCCCGCGTGCTCTCAGCTCCAAGTCACTGCTGCCTTCTCTCACCTTCCCTCCTCTCTAGAGAGAGAGAGAGAGAGAGAGTCTAGAGAGAGAGAGTGAGGCGCAAGCGCCATTTGCTGGAGCCGCTGCAAGGACCCAACCGGCGTGGTTCTTGGATGTGACAAGACGACCTTCCCTGATCAGAGTCCTAGAGCAGAGCAAGCCGCCGCCAAAGCCTCCTCTTTTACAGGGAAGAATCGTAGGCTGCAGCGGAGAAGCAGAAGCAGCAGCAGCAAACGGTGCGGGAGGAATCGCCTTTGTCCTCCCATGCTCCTCTCTTCACGGGAGGAAGGTAAGGAAGGGAGGACGAAGAGCGGGTCTGGCTCACGGCCTCACGGGATTCACCAGGCTTTCGTCAAGAGGTGTGTCCTTCTTCTTCTTCGTGTTGTCTCCGCTTCTAGATTATGTTGGTGAAGACCGTGAGACATTTCTATTCTTTTATTCTCTGCCTTCCTTCCCTCCTTTTCTTGGAACATTTTCTTTCTTTATTTTTTAGTATTTCTATTTTTTTCTCCCTGAAGATTAGCTTCTGGGAAGTTGGAAGAGTGGCAATTGCTTAGCAAGTAGTACTGTAGTAGTGGTTACCATTGCTTCTGCATGATCGGTGGTAACTCTGAAGCTGGTTAAAAGAAGTTGTTCTGCTCAAGATTTGATTGAGTTCTCACCCTGTGTGTCTCTGTTTATATATAGTCCTGGGATGGGATAGAGCCACTTCATTTGTGTCGCGGACCTTGTTGGATCTGCTTTGTACTCCTGTTTCTCTTCGGGCTGAATTAAATCCCTTCCAAGAAACAGCACCGTCCTAGTCCCCTAGTCCTTACTCCTTGCAGCCACCATTTATGGTACCCCTCTTTATGTGTTGCTTTATTTTCGTTCAAGTAGTAATGTTGGCTGGGTAGGTATGCTACTCTCTTTTGTATTTCTTGAATTGTGCTTTTCTGGTTCAGCAACTGAGAGTGCATGAGTTTCTACTGCAATCTCCAGGGTGGCATTTGGTGACAAATGCACTATTTCGATGTTTCGTTATGAGCCTACAAAAAGGTTTTTAGTACCGACATGTTAGTCTGGATTAAGTTCACTAGAAAGTCGTAGCCTTTTAGTATATTTGGTAGTTGGAGATTTCACTTTTGTTAGGACTAGCCCAGGTTGTCTGCGACTAACTCATTATCATTTTCGCACTTTTCAGTTCCAATTATCTGTCTTCCATGTTTTTGTCTTTGTGGAGAAACAAGCTTTATGTGCTCTAATAGATGGCCGCCGTTTCTGAATTGTGCTGAACATGCGCAGGTAATGTGCTTTAGGAGCTACAGCAATGGCTTCACTTGTACCTGGGGTCCTCCTAAAGCTCCTTCAGCACATGAACAGCGATGTGAAAGTTGCCGGTGAGCACCGGTCATCCCTTCTTCAGGTGGTCAGCATTGTTCCAGCACTTGCCGGGAGTGATCTGTTCACCAACCAGGGGTTCTACCTAAAGGTGTCTGATTCGTCACATGCGACTTATGTTTCGCTACCGGAGGAGCAGCATGATCTCATATTAAGCGACACAATTCAATTGGGGCAGTTCATCCATGTAGACCGTCTTGAGGCCGCTACCCCGGTGCCAATCTTGAGGGGAGTCAGACCAGTTCCAGGCCGACATGCATGTGTCGGCAGTCCAGAGGACCTTGTGATGACTAGCTCCTCCAATTTTCTCGGCACCAAGAAGGCACAACCATCCATCAATGGACCGAAGGACGTTGGCTCTTTGTCACTAGAGAAAGAGCAGAGCAAGTTAGAGAAACTAAATGCTTCTGTGAAGAACAATGGTACAGAAAGCAAGAAACCGCAGCTGACCAAGTCAAACTCTTCGCTCTCGAAACAAGCACTGGCTAGCATTTTAGATAAGAAGGACGTGGTTACCCCAAAGGCAAAGTCAAACAGTGCTAGGTCGACACCTTCATCGCCTACCAGCGTCTATTCTCTACCTGCATCATTTGAAAGATTCTCAAATGATATGAAGCAGAGAACAAAGGCGAAAGGAGCAGAGAAGTCATCACCATCTAAGTTATCCTTGTTAGAAAAAGCTGCTTCTGTGTTGAAGGTTACTACAGCAGGGAGGAAGTCCTCTGCAGGTAACTCGCTCAGTAACACTCTGTTGAGTATTGAATCGGGACCAAAGGCATTGAGAAGAAGCTGGGAAGGGAAGGCAGACGCAAAAGTCAAAGGCAATTCAGATCCAAAGGCAGCCAAGCTGACAAGAAGTCCGAGAATAGGAGCACATCGGTATGCTGACTATGCTTGTCACTTATATGGGTATATACGAGTGTTGTTTAGTTTGTGCCAAGCGTTCACCAATATAGGATCTAGAAGATCATCTCCTGAACATATTTGTTGCCTTCTAAGAACTATGTAGATCACATCAATGCTTGAACTCACCATTGTTCATTTTAGTGCCCATCTCCATACAGTATTCAGAATAACTAAACTTTGTTGGTTATTTTATGACCAGACTCCTAGACGAAGACCACCAGCAGATGAGAAGCCCTCGCATAAGGATGAAACTAAGCTTCAGACTCCTCCCAGGAAGAGCACATCAAGTGGTCCTTCAGACGATCCTGAAAAAACAGTGAATAAGCATTTTTCTCCTATAAGGAGGACGTCCGCGGTTTTGAGCAACCCTAATATTACAAATTTAGTGAAGATTGCCACGAATAGCAAAAAACTGACGGATGCAAGCACTTTGTGGATGGCGCTTCCTCCGTCGCTTGCTAAATTGGGAAAGGTATGACAAGCGCATTGACATGGTCACTAAGACTCTCCGCAATAGCGAAATATTTTATTACTCACAGGTTATACTGCATAAATAAATACATATTAAACACTTTTCAACAGATATTTGAAAATTTACGTATATGACTTCCTCTTCTGTTTATCAGCTGTGGCCTATATTGCTGTTGCTGTAAATATTTTCATCCATTTTGTTTAGACCATGGATTGATGCGAATAGGCAACAATCTGCTAGCAATGTACCCTTTTTGCCCAGGAGGGGATGATAAGCTATCAATTTAGCGTGTGGTAGTTAAATGCTTTATGTTATGTACTTATGCATCATGAAATGTTTTGTTTGTTACAGGAGCTTCTCAAGTACAGGGATGCGGCACAAATGGCTGCAGTTGAAGCCATGCAAGAGGCTTCTGCAGCAGAGAGCTTGCTCCGATGTTTAAGGTAATTTTCCTTGGACATTAACCTTTTTTATCCTCTCATTGCAGAATTTATCTGTAGTTCGACACATCCAGAATTAACACAAATTCATGGCATTGTGAACTCAATTGCCTTCAAGATCCAATGCTCTCTCTGACCTTGAATTGTTCCTCTTTTTTGAGTTGTTCCTTTCCTCCTTTGTCTGACAGTACCTCAATATTTCTTATTTCCAAATGCCGCTTTTTTTGAGGTTGGCACCTAGTGTTAGGTCTAATCCAGTCAATGTCGGCGACATGTTACAGGATTTAGATGTACCCAACAATACTTGTATCAAAGTGCTAAAAAAGAATAATTTTTTGTGAGGAAAAAAAATTGTGTGCTTCGGTGCCTTCCTGGGAGTGCGTTGGGAGTGGTTGTTTAGGCGGTGTGTCGTTTTTGTGGCGTCCGTGGCGTTGTTGGCTTGCAGGGCTCCTCATTTTTGCCGGTCGAGGCCCTTCGTATCTGGTTTTCAGTCTGATTTTCCCTTAATAAACTAGGTCACTCTTTTCTACTTAATTGAAAGGCAGCGCTCCCGCCAGTTTCTCGAAAAATCATCATATGCCACTATACCCCTTGACCTTTCCCTCTTATAGATCTATGAGAAAGTTTTCATTTCCATTCAATTTTGAGCATGCAACATGCAGCAATTCTATGGAAAGCATCCAATTTTCACATGGCTTCTAATCGCTGACAGCCTTGATAGTTTATACTTCTCTTGATGTTCCTCTCACATGGTTCCTAAAATTATTGGCACATTCCAAATGTCTTAGCTCTAGCTGGCTTACGTGTTGCAATGATGCTATCAACCATCTTGGCTGGCTCCCTCTCCTTTTGACCCGTACATGGATTTGTGATTATTTTTGCGCATGTTTGGAGCCTACACTTAAACATGTTCACACACTGTGTGGCTGTATGCTGATTCTTGTTAATACTGCCAAACAAGAAGTGCATCCTACTTGTACTTGTCACTGCAATGTTTCCTCTACAAACATCAACCATTTGGAAGCAAATGCATTGTTTTTTTACTGAGCTCCAGTTCTGCTCAAAATAAGAATTATACTGTAACACTGTAACATTAAAATTCATTCAAAATGTGAACTTTGTGACACTGAGGCAGTAAGAACTTACATTGAATGTTGTGTTTATCTGAGCAGCTCGTACGCGGAGGTGAGCTCGACGGCGGAGGAGCAAAACCCGCAGCTGGCCGTCGAGCAGTTCCTCGCTCTGCACTCAGCCATGTCCCGCGCCACCGTCGTTGCTGACTCGCTAGCCAAAGCAGCCGCCGCGACGACCTCTACGGCGACCTCACCGGACCGATCAACAGCCGGCGAAGCCGCCACCGTCGATGAGGAGTCCCTCGCCGTCGCGGCAGAGCGCCGCCGCCGCGCGGCCTCTTGGGTGGGCGCCGGTCTCGCCACTGACCTCTCCGCCTTCTCCCTCTACAATCTCAGACCGACCCCGGCCAATGTGGTCTCCCCGCTGGCCGTCGTGCTCGTCGATGAGTCGGCGAAGCCGGCAGCAGCGAAGGCATCGCCACCGGCCAAGTCGCGGCTGTCGCCCGCGAAAGGGAAGGGGAGGGCGGGCCCTGTCACGGCAGCGGCAGCCGCAGCGGCTGCGCCTCCGCCGGAGTGGGAGAGGGGAGGCGGCGCGAAGGAGAGGGGTGAGCTCGCGAGGCGGCTCGGGGAGGAGGCAAGGGGGTGGTTCCTGGCGTTCGTGGAGCGGTTCCTCGACGCCGACGCGGCCGCCGCCGCGCCGTGGGACCGCGACCGCGCGGCCAGGATGCTCCCGCAGCTGAAGCGCGTCAACGACTGGCTCAGCGAGATAGGGAAGCCGCCGGACGGCGAGGAGGCAGCAACGGTCACTGCCGCTGCGGCCAGCGGCGTGCCGGAGGAGACCATAGAGCGGCTGAGGAAGAAGATCTACGAGTACCTCCTCACCAACGTCGACTCGGCTGCCGCAGTGCTCGGCGAGGCGTCGCCGGCGGCAAGCGGGAAGAAGGGGTGACGCGCGTGGGCTGCACATGTAATTGGGCCGGGCCTTTTGGGGAGTTCAAGCTATTTGGTTGGGCCGACAAATCTGGCCTGCTTAGTGCGATTCTTGTATTTCGGCCTTGTGTTTTCAAAGGTTACGCAAAACTGGAGAAAATGGTGGCAAATGGCAACACGAATGCGTTCATGTTTCTTGATATCGGAAATTTGGAAAAGATTTACAAAATCTACTTGTGTGCTGATGTGGATTGATTGGTAAGAAAAGGAAAAAATAATACGGCAAAATTAGCTCTATGAGACGACAGCTGTGTGCCATTTTTGCTTAAGACACTAAAAAAATCTCGGTACCATTATAATGTATATCCATACGACATATCAAAAGGCATGTTTTTTCTTTTCTACCTATACCTTACAAATGTATACAGGTTATTCAGCTTCGATCATCAAACAACTTATATTAACTTTGATGGTCTGTCACCTAATCCGACGGCTATCCTTATTTGAAAGATAATTGTTCATCATTGTTATTTACTTAAAGTTGATAGATAATTACCCACTATTATCATTTATTTAAATTTAATAGATAATTATTCACCATTGTCACTGTTATACCTTCCAGCGCCCCTCTCTCTCCCGAATCCGCGCCACGCATGGCCACCACCCTAGCACCGCGCTCCGGTCGTGCCCGTGCGCCACCGCCGTTGCCTCCTTCAACACGATGTAATATAGATTATGTTTTCATGCTATAATATTGTGAAAACATGCATTGCATGTGCTCGGTTACTAGTTCTACCATAATTTGCTAGAACACATCGTGCTGGTTATAATAAGACTATTTGAAAACCACGTGTGTTAATTGTCATTTTTCCCATTGAATCTCTCAACTCTCCTTTTCCTTCTCTTACTGATGTGTGGGACCTATGGTAAGGCTCTTTTTTCAACCTTAACTCTCTCCTCTCTTATGGAGGCCGACCCTAAGCCCAAACGAAACAGTCGATCAATACGTGGCCTTACTAACAAGTGGACCTCACTGCCCCGATGGGGATCTAGGTGCCCGAACGGGATTTCGCGGGCCCGAGGCGTTGACGTTGAAAAACTTACTGTCGACAACCACCGCTTGCCCTTTCTTGGTTGTCGTCGGTTGCCAAAGTCCCGACCACTGTGGAATCTATGCTTCTTGACAAATCTATGCATCCTCCAAAATGATGATAATATTTATTGTCTTGGGGAGGAAAAAGATATGAACATCGAAATGATTGAAGGACAGTATTGACATTTTACTCGCACCTGAATTATTGTGCCCAATTCTAAGGACATCTATTTAAACTCGAGGGAGTACATATTACCACAAGATTTTCTATTCCAAACAATGGCTAAATTTGTATGTCATCTCTACCCTATCAAATAATACATAGTTACATAGCATAAACTTGACGCAAAATCGATTAATGTTGTCTCCATCTTTTTTTTTGAAAAGAATGCTCTCTCCATAATTAGTAAAAGATAATTAATAATTATTCTTTGTGGAATTAGCAATTGGATTTTATTATCATGTATTTTTTACACTGTACATTTGTTATTACAAAAAATCAATCCTTCCCAGAAGTGCCTATGATACAAATGTTAAATGTTTATGCATTGCCCTTTAATATAAGTTTATTCTACCATCCATTACTCGTCCTAAAATGTGTGTGAAGTAGAAAGAAGATAAACGTAAGTAAAAAGTGTTCGTGCCATGTTTTTAAATATTTTTCATTGTTCCACTCTCTTCCAGTCCTTATATTTACCTCCAAATCTCCTATCTCCACGAGATAAGCGTGGCAATTTCCCTTGTTTTCACACATATATAAATGAGACCCCTATATAAATCTCCATGCAATTTTCCAGCCTCCATTCTATCCACGGTTTCTCATCCAAAAAATAGACGCTCACGAATCTCCAAATCGATGAACAGAACGATAGGCCAAGAAAAAGCGGGATTATTTTCTTCTCTTTTCGTTTGAACATTGAAATCACAGGTGATTGTTCCTCCTGCATGATTCCAGATAAAATAGGGCGATCGTCTACAAGTTTTTTTTTAAGATCTTGTTATTCTTGTAGTGTCTTCCTCACAATTCTTGATCACATTTTCTGAACTCTTTAATCCGAAAAGAACATTCGACCAAAAATTTGCGTAAAGGCGTAATCTTTAAGGGGATTCTTGGAGCCATGAACATGGACAAGTCTCCAATCCGAGATGGCGGTGGCGGCGGCAACGGCAATGGCTTGCCGCCGAAACCCTCGCGCGACGGGGCGGCGCTGTCGCTGTCGCTGTCGCCGTCGCCGGCGCCCCCTCCGGAGAGTGACATCAGCCACATGCCGGACTCCCCTCCACGCAACCTGGGCCACCGCCGCGCGCACTCCGAGATCATCGGCCTCCCGGACGACCTCGACCTCGGCGTCCCGGGCGGCGGCGACGGGCCGTCGATGTCGGACGAGAACGATGAGGAGCTCTTCTCGATGTTCCTCGACGCCGAGAAGCTGAAAGCGCAATTATGCGAGGCGTCGGAGACGGAGTCGTCGTGCGCCTCGGCTCGGGCTGGCGTGGGGCCGAGGCCGAGGCATCACCACAGCCATTCCATGGACGCGTCGAGCGCTTTCGACGCGGAGCAGCTCCTTGGGACGCCGGTGATGGAGGGGATGTCGACGGCGGAGGCCAAGAAGGCAATGTCAAACGCAAAGCTCGCAGAGCTAGCGCTTGTCGACCCAAAGAAGGCGAAAAGGTTTGATCTCTATTCTGAAGAAATCCCATCTGCAAGGTTACTCATTGTTCATCTGAATTTGATTTTCATCCCATGCTGTTTCATTGTTATTTTGTATCGAATAGTTGCATCTGTTATATGAGTGAACGCCAAAATGAATGGCTTGTCTCAGCCTGTCTCAGTAGATCATGTGACGTGAGATAGGAGCCTGAAATGTAGTGACATAAAACAAAGTATATAGAATAATACAGAACAATACATGAAGAGATAAATGTTGTAGTTGATGGAATGTGAACTGGAGCAGTTATCAGGAACGCATCGTGTGCGCGGTGTGCCCCTGCTAACGAGTAACAACTAGATATATCCCTCAATTACAGCATCCTGCTGCAATTTTTTGAGTTAAGGTGAAATTATCTCGTGGCAAATTTCTCGGATAAAAGCGATTTGTAACCATAAGTAAGCTGTAAAAGCATGATGCGACCCGAAGAGCTTGAATGCTTGATACCAAGCAAATCTTTGCCTGGGATGTGGCAACTAGTTAGTTGTTTTGTCTAAACAGTGCCTAATTTTCTATATTTACTTCTTACTGATCATGAATCATGTGATAGGATTTGGGCTAATAGACAATCGGCAGCAAGATCAAAAGAAAGAAAGATGCGGTATATTTCTGAACTTGAGCGGAAGGTGCAAACCCTGCATGCAGAAGCAACAACATTGTCGACCCAACTGGCACTGCTACAGGTAAGAATTGGACCTTGTAATTTTTTTGTCACCTCTGTTATCCCTAGTTGTTTTCATTTGGGAGGAAAAAATTTGGATCTATATGTTCTTCACATCTTGAAATAGACCTATCTGCAATCTGCATAGTATATATGGGCTGGATGTTACCTGATTATCTGTTTGATTCGCACTTGGAATCTTTCTGACAGATTGTTTAGACAGTAGGAGCTAGGTACTGACTAGCCAATCTGATATAAGAATAATATTCTATCCTGTGTTGTTTTAGTGTGTAGTCGATCATTCATCAGCTCTCATGGAGATTTCATGTAATTCTCACTATGTAGTAACTATTCTATTTGTTGTTATCTAGGGAAGTCATTCAGTTTCTTTCAGCAGGTAGACAGTGCCATGGTATATTATTTCATTATTTTGTAGACAGAATTATCGATTTTGCTAGTAGCTACTAGTGGTCTTGCACCTCAGTCCCCAATGTCAATCTTCTATTGCAACTCAGTTAACTGCTCCATATCTCTAGAAACAACAAAGAGAGACCAAAACAGATCAATTGCACTAGCTTGCAATTCATGTTTAGTCCCCGAATCAACCAATAATTTTCCCTGTCTGATGCAATTGCCCCTTTTTTTCTTTGTATTTACTGATGATATACTTATTTTGCATTGATGCACCCTGCATCACTTGAGATAGCTAATCATGCTTCCCTCATCATATTGCTACAAGCAGAGAGACACTGCTGGGCTTTCTAACGAGAATGGTGAACTGAAGATGCGCCTGCAGAATGTGGAGCAACAAGTCCACTTACAAGATGGTAAAGTTCGTTATTCTGCTCATTGTTTTGCTCTATTTCACTTCTTGTATTTCTTCGTGATTATTTTTACCACATACTTAATAGAATATCACGTACTCCGCATTATGGTAGGGTACATAGTGTTGTCAACAGTCTAAGATAAGGATATGGGAGAAAATTATTCGAAACTAGGAACTTCTTGATCATTTTGAGGGTGTTCTATCATGTAAACAAACGAAAGAGATTTCCCCATGACCATTTTGTGCGTTTCTTCTCAGCTCCCTTGCTTGTAATTCCATACTCTCTTGATTATTCTGTGCAACCGAACCAAACTGAAGCACAATGCTGTGCGAACAACACAGTTCAAAAGCTCACTATCCGCTGTTCTTGTTGCAGCCCTGAACGACGCCCTGAAATCAGAGCTCCAGCGCCTGAAGATGGCGACAGGCCAGATGGGCAACAGTGTTGGAGCGATGATGAACTTTGTCGCCCCGCCTCCGCCACACTCGTTCGGAGGGAACCAGCCGATGTTCGATATCCAGAGCCAGGCAATGCAAATGCAGTCGTTGCACCAGATGCAGCAGATCCAGATCCAGGCACCGCACCCTCTCCACCAGCAGCCGTTGCTGCACCCTCTGCAATCCCAGCAGCAGCAGCAGGAGGCTGCACCACCCAACCTGAAGATGAAACGGACGATCTCCGCTCCCAACCAGTGGTTCGGCAGGTGGTCGGAGAGCAGTGGCATTTGATCTGGGGATTGTTCGGGAGCTTCTCTTCTTGGAAGTTATGATTAGATAATATCTAGCGAACAGTCCAAGTCTGAAAACCCGGGGTACAAACAAGCTGAAAAACAATACAGGAAGCTAGGTCCTCTATTGCCGGATTGCGACAGTAGATGACCATGAACAGGAACTAAAAGTGGGCCCAAGATGGCAGTTAGATATTAGGGCCGTTTATTTTGGGATATTAGCCAAGTATATATATATACATCTACAGCCTATACTGGGTTCAAGGCTGATCAATTATACACTTACACCAAATGTCAAATCTTTTTAAGGGTATTGTTTTGTTCTTTTTGGGGATCCATAGTTTCAAATGTTGGCAATTCATGCAGTTCAGATTCGTTGATCTGCCAATCTGACGGGACGCACGTTGTCACAGATAGATTTCATCGTCTTGTGTAATTGCTATGACGACACTAACAGCGGACACCCTGGTTAGTAGCATGGTATGACTCCTTTTTTTTAGTAATGAGAGGGAATACTCTCTCGGCTTTTACATTTGGAGATATACACGACCAATTATTATTACATCATAGCAAAATTTTAGCCTAACAGTAAAAAAAGGGAGTGACAAACGGCATAAAACATGGTATGACTCGTTGGCGGTCAGTTTCGAGCACTGTTGCAACACTGCTTGTTTGCAATACAAAAACTAGCCAGCGCGAATGCGATGCTCAGACAGCCCGAAATAACAGGCCTGGGCGGCAGCCATAAACCTCTTTGCCGACGTGCTCATCATCTGTCGCCTTGCTGTAGTAAGCACGGGGAGGAAGAAGAATAGGGTGAAATCACATCGGATAATTTCCAGATAAAACCATATCCGTATCTGGTGGAATTGGATATGGGAAGAGAAATGAGCTACCCGATCGGGTATGGATACGGATTCGGATATCTGGAACCAGATATGGTATCGGATATGGTATTACAAATATCTACCAGATATCGGATTATCTAAAAATTTTAAATGGATACCCGATAGAGCAAAATCGGATAATATCCGATTTTTAGCCCACTAGGCCGCAGTCCAGTCGGGCAAGCAGCCAAGCGGCCCAAGCCCACCAGCCCACTCCATAACCCTAGCCCTCCCGGCGGTGGGCGGCCATGGCCACTCTACTCCCGCCCCCGCACGCACACCCCGGCCCCGCACGACCGCACCCGACGGCCCAGGCCGGGCAGCGCACACTGCCCCTCTCGCCCGTTTCTCCACCTCCTTCCCCAAGCAGCTCTCCGTCCCCGCCGCCGGCCCTCACCCCAGCGACGACCACCTGCAGGGTGCCACGCTCTCCCCCCTCGAACCGGACGCCGCCCAAGCCGCGCACCATCATCCATCTTCATCGAGCCCCTCAGTCGCCGGTGGCCCCTCTGCCCCTCTGCGACCGGACCCCCCATCATTCCCGAGGGCCATGGCGTCGCTGCCGCCTACTCCTCCTCCCGGCCTTCGCCCTCACGGTCCTCTCATATTCTTATTCACGGCCCTCACGGACAAGATATGCATCAGATGTTCATATTCTTTTCATAATGCTCTTTGTGTGTGATCTTATCAATTGTCTTATGTTTATATACATGTGTGTGATCTTGTCTATATGTAATCTATTTCTCTTTATATGTGTGTACTATCTAAATTTTTTTGTCTATTTCTGTACCATATTCGATTATAAAATTATTTGTATTCATATCTATATTCGAAGACTATCCGATCAGCTTTCAAATCCAAGAAAAAAATTAGAAAATAGGATACGGTACGAGCGTTATCCGACCCGAATCAGATCCGGTTTCGTATCATGTATCTGTACGGTGCCCAGGCGGCCAAGATGAGGCTCGCCGTCGCCGACGGGCCAAATGCTCGATGGCGTGGCGTGCTGGAGGGGCGCGAGACGGCGGGCGGTGGTTCGTGCTGGCTGGCTTCTCTACGCCGCCCAGATGCCTCTCTGGGCCCTGCCGTGCGTCGCGCCTCGCCAAGACGGACAACTGCGCCGCCGTCCTCGTCGTTCGCTGCTGCAGGCAAGAAATTTCTGGCATCTGCAAGTTCGCCCTCAATTTTACATTGCGATTCTGCAGCTGAAATAGGTGGGTCGTAATCCCTATCTGTGCAAGGTTATCTTACAGAAACACAGTCAAATCCAACCTTCTATCTCTGTATTATGGTAATTTGCGCAGATGGTGTTAAATTAAGTGGTGGAAGTCCAATTTGAAGGAGCTTCCACTTTTGCTCTAAGAAGAGGGTAGAAATTCCTACATTAGTTAGAGAAAAAAAAGAGAAACAAAGAAGGAAATATATATCGCTTACCTCAGGGGGGCGGATAGTCTGTTGTTACGAAGATCCAAAATTTGCAGACCATGAAGTTGGGACAGTACTTCAGGTATTTTACCGCAAAATTGATTGAATCCTAAACCCAGAAATTTCAGAGTCTGTAGGCCATCACCTATCCATTTTGGTATCTTTCCTGATAAATTATTCTCTTGAAGATTAAGAAGCATCAACCTATTACATCACCGCAATGAGGTGGGCAACATTCCAGATAAGTTGTCTTGCTGAGAAGCAATGTGACAAGGGAATTTAGAGAGCCCATGGTGGGTGGTATTTCTCCCCGGAAACTATTGCTTGAGAAGTCTATGACATGCAGGTTCGAATTCTTGTGCCAACAATCCGGAAGCTCCCCTGAGAGGTTGTTATTGGATAGGTCGATCACTTCCATTGATGTCATGTTGCATAAATCTGTTGGGATTACTCACTGATACAATTATGTGATAGCGACAGGTAATAAAAGTCAGTGGCTCCAACGCTCCGTGGCAATGATCCAGAGAAGTAGTTGTCAGATAGATCCAACACTTGAACAGTAGTCGGCAAAACGGGAATGCTTCCCTGAAGTCTATTACACCTCATGTTCTTGTCAGCATTTTTCATTGCTCCAGACTTGCAGGTAACTTCCCAGTTATGTTGTTTGTTGACACATTTAAGCTAGTGATTGACGAAAAGAAGTTCCAGATCCAATCAGGTAATGCACCCTGATGCCTGCACTGCCTAGATCAACCATGTTGATTCCAGTTTGCGATTGCAGCCAAGTTGGAAAGTCTGGCCCTACCAGGCAAGCATGCAGCCCTAGCTTTGTGAGCTGAAAGGATGGCACCCAGCTGTGTTTGATTACAATCTTCAAGGAATTCAATGCTAAATCTGAAGTATCCATCTTGATAAATTGGCAACGTGGAGTTCTGATAATGTGCCATTAAATGTATTAAAGGAAATATCCAAGTATGTCAAGCTCGATAGGTTACCGATATTGGCTGGCACAACTCCAGATAGTGAGTTCTTACTGAGATCGAGAAATCTTAAACTTGCCATGTGCTCAAGCCAATGAGATAGATTTCCAGTTAACTTGTTACCAGCAAGGTCAAGGATCTGCAACCGCTTCATGCAGGGAAACAGGCTCTTGGCTGCTTCTGCAATATCTCCTGACAAAATTTTTCCAGGCAAAACAATTTGAATCAAGTTGCACAACCTACTAGCTGATTGTGGTATTGCTCCCTTCAACCTGTTGTCCCCTAATCTTATGAATTTAAGTGATGACAGTTTGCCTAGCTCATCAGGAATCATACCTCAAAGCCCACAGCTAGTCAAGATAGCTGAGCCTGGACAAATCACCAAGTTGAGGAGGAGCAGTCCCGCCAAAACCAGCATGTGAAAGATCAAGATACCTCAACACCTTGAAAGAGCATATGATTTCTCGTATGGGCACCCCACCAAAATCACTACGGCTCAGGTTGAGGTACACCAATCTGGCAAACCGGCCAAAGATAGATTGATCTCGCCTTTCAGACTGCACCCAGCAAGGTCCAGCTTGTAGACATGGCCAGTCTTCTTTCTGCAGCTCACACCGCTCCAGTTGCAGCAGTTTTCTCCTTGCCACGAGTGTAACCTCCCATCAGGATCGATGATGCTGGAGTTGAAGGCAGCCAGAGCATCCCTCTCCGCGGTGATGCATGCAGTTGTCTCCCTGGTGTTGATTACGAGGCACCAAAGGGCCAACGCTATGAGCAATCCATGCATAGTACCTCCCATAGCTGTGGACGAAACTGTCAAGCTGGTTGGAAATAGAGAAGCTAGGTCCAAACACTTGCATATTCTTGGGCAACTGAAGGTATTGCAGATGAAGACCTGGACCTCTAGTCCTCTCTCCTAGTTTGGTATTTCTGCATGTAGTTATCTGAAGGCTTTCTTTTCAGTGTATTAATTGCAGTAGGGCAAGGGAATTGCGAAATATCTATTTGGATTCATATAACTGGCGAGACTCAAGGCACGGGGAGATCCCACAATCCTCGAAATTCTATCATAAATCGAGAAAAAGAGAGAGATAAAAGGATCTAAACCGTTTATTTTGTTGGCGTCAGATTAATCATATAAAGATACTGGAGAAGTATAACAAATACCGTTGTATCTTCAACGAGGACATGTACCTCAAGTCTCCATTCCATATCAATTTTTGCCTTTAAACTTTGAGGCGGCTATTGCTTTGACTACTGTCTAATTATTGCAGTCTGAAATCTGACACTTCACTGGAACACTAGGCAAGTGGATGCAGGGATTATCACATATCATTGTATCACTGAGGCTACCCATTCACCACCAATTGCTATGTACTTAACAAAAATCATCACACTTTCATAGAATTTGCTGCCGGAAACAATTGTCGCTCTGGATGTATGGTAACACACAAATAGTAAATCATTTGCTTCAGTTTCCTCCTATAAAATTGTAACATAATGCTTTCACTCGTCATCAAGACCTGGTATGTACAACAGGTTGACGTCGAATATGACGGGGCTACTTGGAGCCACTCTTGGCCTACCAGGAGCTGAAGTAAGGCCCTTTGGAAATGCCAACTGTTCAGATCAAGAGAAAGGAAGATAATCACTATCCTCCTGTCCAGATATCAGGACTATAAAGAAACAAGGTGACAAATTATAGGAGAAATGGTGAAGTTGCCTTGCAACGTAGATAGTCCTTTTTTGGCCTTGTTTTCTGCCTTGTTTTCTTAAATTTCATGTGGTAAGACCACTTACCGGACCGGGTATGTACAACCGACGTAATCCTCCAACTTTCATTGACAAGATCCCTTCATCAAGTCCCTTTATCACCTAGCAATGGCGAACAGATGAATGATAGGATAGAACACCATGTAAAATCTTCTACTTTGAAGCTGCAAAATGCATATAACTAATCAAGATTTCCTAGGGTACTATTGATGATGATAAAAATGAGCATGAATTCATTTAGTTGTGCTATTATTAGTAAGGATTATATACATTTGAAATGAAGCTGCGCACTGTGAAAAGAAACAGTGTTTTCCTAAATTGAGATCAATTTATAGCTGGATGAGTCAATTTCAGTAGTAATCTTTCAGAGGGACATGCTATGCATAAGTACATGCAGAACATACCTGCCCTGAACCAACACGGAATATGTAGGGCTGACCTTTCTCCAGTGAGCTGCACAATAGAACATGACATGTTAACTGGTAGTAGAAGATTATTCGCATGGCGCAAATTCTATGAGCTTGCAAGTTCTGAACAGGTACCAGCTGAATGCAGTGGCACCCATCAAATGTTCAGAGATCTCACCTGTCGAATATCTGTCCAGGTGGTACCATGGCAACACAATTTGCAGCAACCTACATGATAACTAACGAGTGATCATTACCAGAACATTTGTTGATGCATGACCAGTAAACAGATTTAAGAACATCAGCAGCATCACACCAGATCAACTCATGCTGGTTAAGAAGTGAGCACCTGGAAACCGACGGGTGGACTTGGCCCTTCACCCACTTTGATATCCTTGTACTGCAAACCAGACTCTGTAGTTACCATAGGCACCTAGAAAAGCACAAGAAAATTTAGGCCCTGTCTGAAGCGCAAGAATTTTACACAAGACAATTCAATTTCTGAAGGAAAGTACATTCTCGAGCTCCTTCTCGCAGGCGGCGTCGCAGAGCTTGGGCTTCTCCTCCGGCGGCAGCCCGCCGGCGACGGCGTCGAGCGCGGCCTGCAGGCTAAAGGCAGACGACGTCACCCCGAGCGCCACCACCCCGACAACGCCCCTCCGGGTGCTGGTTCTGCTACTGATCACGTCGCCGCCGCCCTCGACAGCTCCTCCGCATTGCGCGGCGCTTCCGTTGGCCACCTTGCAGCAGCATAATGTCCTGCTGCTACCCCTGGACTCCTTGCCGCCGTGAAACCACGCCCTGGAGGCGGACCTCGGCCCTGCAGTGCGCAGACGTACAGCACGGATGAGCAAACACATTGCAGCGAGGTGCATGCATCGTATGAGAAGAAGTGTCGGTGAGTTAAAGAGGGGGGGATGGATACCTGATGGGAGAAGAAGCGGCGAGGCGGAGGAGGAAGCGGCTGCAGCCATGGGAGAGAAGACGTACGGGGGGAGGCGACGAGCAGAGGAGGAAGAAGACCCGACGAGAGTGGATAGAGCAGAAAGCCACAGGGTCTCCAGTCTCAACCACTCGCTGCGTGTGCGTGCACCGTGCGATGTGCCCTGGAGGTGTGTGCTTCTGTTCAGCTTCGTTAAATCAACACCGTTCATCCTCGCAAAAAAGAAGAAGCAGTTTTACTAATTCTCGGTTACCTCAAACTTTACTAAATCTTAGTTAGTCTAAAATTGTAGTATTTAAAATGTATAATTTTAGTAAAATATAACTATAATTTTTAGTCGATAGATTATATATGGAGTGAGGTGAGGATAAGAACGGTTGAATACTAATCCAAACCCTTAGAAAAATAACTAAGACTTAGACAAAAATTAGACAACTAGGGAGTAGATAATCTCATGATATCATGACCACTGGCGAGAACCGGGTTGTTGCTCGGTGGTTAGTAGCATGGAGTGGCCATGCGCCTGTATCAAATTTTAGGTCTATCTTTCTTGTCTTTTTTCAAGGTGGAACAATAGAAGGGAACGTTAAACTGTTGGGTTGATCTATTTAGCCTTGTATTCGGATTAACCTTCCAGGTTACTTTTTTCTTCAAAAGAGGGTAACCCCAAATTCCATTTGGACATCTCCAACAAGGTCATGTCAACCATTCACATGATTCATTAGGGAGTCAAATTCTATGTCATGAGATCTTGAATCCTATATGATCTGGATGGTGTTTGATTGCTCATAGGAAAAACATAAGAAACTTTTCAAGAGGTTGGAGTCAATGAAAATTTTCCTATGAAATGTAATGCAAATGAATTTTTAGGATTTTTTTAATGAATTGCAATCATACAAATCAACAACTCACATTGGAAAAATTCATAAGGATTTTAATCCTCCAAAATTCCTTTAAAATTCCTTTGAATCAAAGGGCACTAAAGGTTATATGTAAAAGAAAGGTAAAAAAGAAAAGAAAAGTAAGGATGGATGGGACAGGTTGCTTCTCCGCTTGTTTCTTAGTGGAGAAATTACCTGATGCGAATACCAAGAAGGGACAATATATGTAGGTTGGTCCATCAAAAAAGAAAAGAAATGGGGAGAAGAGAGAAGAGATAGAGAGGAGAGAACATATGACATATAGTGGCGGTATGGTGGCCGCTCCATTTTTGCGTCCCTTGATATTTTTCTTGTTAGAGTTATATTTTTTATGCGTCGGTCAGAGATAAAGTACTTTTTCATGGACATTCCGGGTATCTCATTTATTAGCAAGCTAACATAAGTACTCTTATTTTATTCTTTTGTAGATATTTCGATATCTCATTCATTAGAAAATTAACATAAAAACTAAAACATAGCTTATAAAAACGATCTATCGGAGATGCTTTACCATTGCAACGACGGAAGACGGTCCACAGTTGATGCCGGGGTCTCCGGTACCCAGACAATTACAGTCTTAAAAGAGTTTTAGGTTGTGTTGCTTCCGGGAACCAACCACGGCAGCCTATCGTCGCAACGTGCAAAACGAAAGTCAAGTAACAGAATTCCACAACGTACTCACTTGATTGACCGCAACGGAAGGAAGAAGAATCTGACGACGACGAGGACCTATTGACTTGTTCGTAACCATGTAGCCGTGCGTGCTCCTACAGCACAATCAGCAAAAGAAATATCAGCTGCCTCAGCGTCATCTCAGCTGGTTGCTGCAATAGCTCGATCGGCAAAGACTGCAACGATACTATCGATGGATGACTGACTTTTCTCCTTTTGACAGGGATATATATTTCGGAATTGCTATTTCTTATTTCTCAGTCGACCTAGTTACACATTTTTTCCACACGTTACAATTGCAGCTCGTCAATGTTTTCAACCCCCAAGCTTGATCTTTCCGACGTGTCCTGCGCTCTCTTGGTCAACTCCCCAACTACATACTTGATCATCCAGCACGCCAAAAAACTCATATAAAGAGCACCAAGCAAACTGTTGCACAAGAACAAGCTTGCACGCAGCAGCATCCATCTCAGGACCACCATCATATATATATATACAAATCCCTTCTGTGATCGATCGTGTTCTTTTGATTCCTCTCATGGATTCGTCGACGAGGCGCGTTCTTCTCGCGGCGGTTCTCGCCGTGTTCGTCGTCCTTACTCTGTCGTGCCGTGTCGCTGACGCCGCAAGGCCGGCGGCGGCAGATCAGGCGCGGCTGCCCGACGGCGGCGCCGAGGCAGCGGCGGCGGCGTACTACCACCCGAGGGTGACGGTGCTGGAGAAGGCCAGGGAGACGGTGGAGATGCTCATGGCGAGGTTGCCGGCCGGGCCAAGCCCAGATGGACCCGGCCACTGTTGCGTCTGATAATCCCGATGCCTATAGCTTAGCTCTGTTAGTTTACTTTCAGCAAATAATACGGCATGTGCATGAGGTTGTTCGTGCCATGACCGTTTCCTCCGTTGTTTTAGCTAGCTGTTAGACTGCCGTGTGCGTATCGTGGGATGGCACGAGATCATGCGTTCATGGCAGCAAAGTAGGGGAGCTGGACGAGTGGTCGTGGGATGGCACGGCCGATTAGCTCGGACACGTTCTCTTGTTAGCTGTAATCGAATGGCATTAGGTCGTATAAATAACACAGGGTAAAAAAAAGGAAAGCTGCGAAGTTTGCATGCAGCGCAAAACCAATCGTGTTCATCGTGTGTTTAAGCTCCGGTTTCTGACAGCCACTAGATAGAGCCTGAGAGACTTCTTGTACTGGATTCTTCATATTCTTTTGTTGTTTCCTTTCTCACAGAGAGAGAGAGAGAGAGAGAGAGAGAGAGAGAGAGATATGCTGATTCTTTTTAGTTAGTTCATTATTACCCGTATTATACTGTACTGATAAGACTGCTGATGTGAGATAGTGAACTAATTACACGGATTTCAATTTTTTGCAATTAATCGCTGATATATTGTCTCTGTCCTTCCTGTTATTCATATGGTGGCTGGCCAATACAGAAATTAACTTCAACATTCTTTTCCTCCCCAACTATGTATAATTTTTTTGCATTTGCACTGTCTGCGCAAGTGTGATGAGAGAAAACTCTACAAATATCCACGAACCATTGGTCGAGCCAGCTGATCGATGTGCAGAAAGATTTGCTCACTTTCACCTAATTAAACTTCAAACTGACTTTAAACCCTCTTTCAAAGCATTGGAAAATTCTATTGGTTGGACGTACTCCTGGAGAATGGAGGAATTTAGATTTGGGCTGCGCGTTGCTTCCAAGAAAGCGGCAAACCATGCCCGTATTTCAAAGTCTTGGTTGCCCGTATTTCAAACTCTGACCGGCATCGATTAGCACGTAGCAACTAACACGTCCTTTCTCCTTGGCCGTGGTTTTCGGATTAGCCACCTCGCGGAGACTCTTGACACTCAGCTCCGTGCGTGCACTTCGATCGGCATACATGTTTCGTCCTTGTTAGGAATGAATGTCCGAATTGGCCAAACATTTTTTAGATAACTTTTGTCAAAGCTGTGGCGATGCAAATTGGCATATGTTGGTGATGAGACCAAACCTCAAGATGAGGTTCAATCTGTTATTGGTCTGATTTTTCATGGCACTTTCAGCAACAAAAGGTAGACGAAACAACAGCGCTTTGGATCAAGCGGAGGATGCTAGAGACCGAAATAGGAACTAGCGGTGAGATTGATTAGATCAATCACGCGCATAACAACTTCAACTCTCCTCTCGGGGATCATAGGAACTCATCATGTTTGGTGCCTCCCGACTTGAGGCTTTTTCTTTTTTTTTATTCAACTCCCGACCACCGTGGCTGGTTGGCCTAGGCTTTATATGCCACACATAGAGGGTAAGACCCTGACGACGTACAACTTGGATGAAACTTGGATTCCAAGTTGAACACGCTACAAACTAGGAAGTCTCCATGCTTATAGATTGCACGTGATTCCTGATGATGGGTAGTGCTACTACCATGTATCCACGGTAGGGCCCATGAAGTTCCATACTAGGCCTCCATTCGGAAGGGATGGCCCAACGGCCGGAGTAGGGGGAAGCATGGGCCTCAAATCGAGGAGTCCGGATCAGGATCGGAGAACGACTCTTGACACGTCCTTTGAAAGAAGTCCGACTCATGTACTACGAGGACTCACAACGAGGCTACCACCCTATTCCGCCTATATAAAGAGCACAAACCCCTAGAGGAGGGGACAAGCCAGAAGCTATGCTTAATCCCATAGCAGTAGTCGACTAGCCACCTTTGAGAGCCTCTAGCCTCGAACCCTATCTCGCCGAGTTCCCTACCCGTCGAGTTCTCCCTGTAAGCCAATCTCGTCGAGTTCCCAACTCGCCGAGTTTCCCTGTAATCATCTGTATTCCGTATCACATATCAATCCAACCGAGGCACAGGACGTAGGGCTATTACCCAACTCGGGGGCCTAAACCTGGGTAAATCGGTGTCGAAGTACCAAGCTGACCTGAATTTCTGCCCCATTACCATATAAATACGTGCTATATAGGTACGATCACTGGTACCACCATATACCATACATCGATAATTCCTTTACAAAGAAGAGAACTCGATTTATGTAGAGATAATTAACTTATCTAACTAGGACCATCTAGACCAAATAAAGAGAAGCATCCGGTCAGGTGCATCTCCTGATATGAAACAGACTTACCCAAAAATAAATTGACTCACCCCTGAACACAAACCGAAATCTTCACACGCTTTTGATCTTCACCAAACTATTTAGACTGAACTAACTATGGCACTTGAATTGTTCCTATTTGGATATACCTTGGGGGCGTTCTGAAGTTTGGTTTAATCACTTCGGCCGGCGGTGCAATCTGGGCCGGTACAGACCCAATTAGTATTTATCGTGTTGATCCATGCAAGAGCAAATAAGAGCCATCAGTTATGGCACTAGCGGCCAGATCAGTTGGGGCACAGGTGAGTCAGAGGAGAGGAGACAATCAAGTGCCAAGGAATCGGGAGGATAATAGGGTACCCCATTTATTTTCTCGATTGTATGAGAGACAAATATGCGCCACGCATAACATAGATCGTCATACGTAAATCGTAAATCTCAACAAATTTCTATTGAACACGATTATATGAGAGACAAATATGCACCACGTATAACAGAGATCATAGGTAAATCCGTAAATATAAAGAAGATGTACTGCAGTTTGAAATGGTTGAACCGATGAGGCATGTGGTCTCATGATCCAAGCAAGTGTAGGCTTCAAAGTAAAAAAAAAGGCAAAAACAAATGCCCCCACGCAGGATCGAACTACGGACCTTCAGTTTACAAGACTGACGCTCTACCACTGAGCTATAGGGGCTCTTTTACTTTTCTGTTTACTTTAATCATGAAGTCGACGTGGAGTTCCGAGACCGAGCGCGTGACGAACTCCCAATCCGTATTGGATTCCAGATCACCAGTGACGCCCGGTTCCCTCGATCCACATAAGCACCAGGCATGGCGTCCCCGGGTTCCATCCATCTCTGAGCTCCTTACGCGATCGATCGATGACATTTGTGGCTGACGCCAGCAGCGGCAAGGATTTCGTGTCCGTGGAGCTTGAGGGCACAGCGTTCGCCATGGCGACGGCGGCTGACCGGAACAAGGACGCCGCCTGCGGCAAGACGTACACGCAGGAGGACGAGATGCAGATAACAACCAACGACGGTGCGCTCCGCCGCTGCGTCGAGTTCGACGGGATGGTACTCACGGCGACGGGCGGCGGCAAGGAGGTGGCCGAGGTGGTGGGCAAGGACGGCGGCGGCGGCGCGCTCCGCGTGCTGGCCGGCGAGAGCTACCTGGAGGCGCGGCACCAAGTGCACCTGGTGGACGTGCAGGGCGAGCGGGAGGCGTTGGTGCTGCTCGTGGTGGTCCGCCAGGAGGACGCGCGCATTGTCAGCATACTAAAGTTGTCTTGATCTTTCTTTTTCTCGGGCACAAACCAAACATGCTGCTGCTACTTAGCAGTTCACGTTAGGCGGAGTGCTCCATTTAGTTGCTTACGTTAAACATGTGGCGTTAATTAATTAGACTGTTCATGGATCATCTTGTTATCGTCGGGCGGTCAGAAGATTCAAATGCACTGTACACTGGTTCATGTTTTGCTGTTTGTTTCATTAATTTTTCAAGTGCTCGGATGCATGTATATATGATTTTTGCCGTCAGATGAGAAGGAATGCTAAATAATGTACGCTGCTAGAGACTTGTATGGCACTTGGGTTTCAGCGATTTAGGGGCAGATGAGGTGCTGTGATACAGATGTCGATGAATGAATGCACGGTCGCCTGGAGGAGTCCAAGATGGAGCTGCAAACCTGCAATAGCCACAGTTCGAAGTGTTATTTTTTGCGAACCTCGTCAATTCATAAAAGGAACATATGGCTTTCTGGCCTTACCAACGCTTGTGACCAAATCACACGCATCAAGTAAATGCACTTAGTAATACCTTAAGTATGTGCTAAGGAAATGCAGTTGCAGAGAGATGTGTAGAATATGTTTGGAAAAACATAAATCGTAAAGTGCCAACTATATGTGAAGTGAAACGAAATATTTGGGATAAATTAAGATGCGATTTACGGTTGCTCATCGCAGATACGATGCTTAGACGCTGACAGAGCCATCGACGACGGCTCCGGCTGCCTCCTCCTCCCTGATCTCGGCCGGTGCGTCGCCGTCCCCCGCCTCCTTTTCCTCCCCGCTGTGGATCTGCTTCACGTCGGCGGCTGGTGCATCGCCGGTGGCCGCCTCCTTTTCCTTGTGGACCTCCTCGAACACGCACCTGATGTAGTGCTCCACCCGGCCTTCCTTCTCGATCACGAATCTGATGCGCCTCGCGGTGGTACACATCCGGCGTTTCCGCGACGCCTCCCAGCGTTCCCTCACGCTTCCGACGACGCAGCCCTCTATCAGCGCTGTGGCGCGGTCAATCTTGCGCCGCAACCTGTCCGGCTCCTCCTCCACAAGGGGCCCGAACGGCCACGGCAGGGTGCTGCGCCTCGCCGCCATCACCACATCCCACCTCGTGAGTGCAGTTTTTTCACTCGCGGTTCACGGCAGCACGTCATGTATTATCTATACCGTCTAAAGTGCCTCGGAACTCGTGTAGCATGCTTAATAATTATTTTGCCATCTGTGATAGGAGCGAATATGATAGGATATTGCTTAAATCATATTTCCTTTTGTATTTTTCCGAATACAATACAGCATCGGAGTAGATAGTGCCAAATGCGAATATAAAAACGGATAATATTGGTCAGGAACACGGTACGAATACCAATCAAATTCGGTACGGTAATGATAACTTTTTCAGATATCACATCAAAATTAAATTCCATACAACAAATACATGTTCTCACATAAAACAGACAACCAAATATATCCAAAATGCATTAATATATAACATTTTAACAAGAAAATTTAACTAACAATCAAATTAACACTAGTTCAACAAGTGCATCAATAGACGATAATAATACAACATAACACACGGAGTTTTTTAGATCTGAATGGATTATATCATTTCAGGAAGTCATTCATATGTTCTACTATTTTAGTATAAAATTGTCTATCTCATGTGAAAAATAAAACACGAGGAAGGAGAGGTTACATACGTTAACAGTAAGTAATTCAGATAATATGATACAAAAAAGTAATTCAAATACTATCCGGATAATATCAAATACGTAATTATACCATATTCGTATCCGTATCTGGGAACACTATCCATATTCGAAAGATATCCAAAAATTTTATCTGAAGTGATATCCGAGAATTTCAGCTGATATCCGACCAAATACTATCCAAACCGATTGCACACTTGATGGTCACTTAGTCAATCGTCGTCATCACCTCCCTTTGTCTCCAAACCCTAAACCTAGAATTGTCCTACGACACGATGAGCTTTATTTGCCTATTAAAAAAATTCTTTTAATTAGTGGTGGATTTGGACTCGGACTCGCTCGCGTCGAGTCTCGAGTCCTACACGAACTCGATCGTGTATTGCCACCACGCCATAGCCCTGCATGTTATATCAAGACGTCGGCACTCGCAAGAACAAGTCACCGGCAAATCGCGTTTCTTCTCAAGCCTGCAATCTTTGCTCCATGGCGTTGCTTCGATCTTGTGGCACCAACATGGGCATGGCGTCCCTGTACACTCCACAGCTGACAGCGTTTCGCGCCGTGGTTAGCGGCGTGGAGCGCGTCTGCGTCGAGCACGAGGGGGCGGTGTACGCCGTGCGGCGCAGGGAGCACGACGAGAAGGCTGGCACCAACGGCGACAGCGGCGGCGAGGAGCGTGAGCACGTCGAGATCGGCGGGAAGTTGTTCGCGGTGGCGGACGAGAAGGAGGTTGCGGTCCACGGCGGCAGGGTGCTGCGCTACGTGGAGTATAACCCCCGCAGAGGGGCGGTAACGGCGGCGCTGCGGCTCACGGTGACGGAGGGGAAGAAGGAGGTGGCTGAGCTCGTGGAGCCGGACGGCGCGGTGCGGGTGCTGGGCAGCGAGAACTTCTTCGACGCCGGCACCGGCACACGGGAGCACATGGTGGACGTGCAGGGCGAGGAAGAAGCGTTCGTGCTGCTCGTGTCCGTGCGCGAGCAGGACCGATGCATCGTGCGCATCCAGAGGCTCAACTGACTCCGCCCAAATCCATCCATCTCCTTTGTTTCTCCTGCTAGATGGAAGAAATTGTGTTGGCTGTTGATGACTGTGATTCGTACAAGTGTATTGCTAAAGCTCAGTGGTGGTGGTGCCCGGTTCTCGTGTTGTGCTTATTCTTAAGCCTGTTGTGACAACTGAAAAGAAACCTATCAAAGTACCACAACTGTTAAAACTTGTACTATCTCTGTTCAGAAAGATGTGACATTTTAGAAAACCCGTAGTCAAACTTTTCTAACTTTTAGTACTAATAGGTAAAAAATTATTTAAATTGGTGAGGTGAAAGTGATATCATTAAATTTACCATAAAAAATATTTTTAAGATATAATTTTCGTATTTTTTTACGAACATATACATACAAAGTAACAGTCAAAGATACATATTGGAGACCGTGTCAATATCTAAACGACAACTATTTATGCACAGAGAGCATATTAGATAAGAAAAAGATATTGTTATCTAATAATTTTCCTCTAGCCTTTCATCTCATATGTTCGGAAACATAAAAGAAGAACATCTATTCGTGACTTGATTAAGAAAATAACATTTAGCCAAACACTCAATTTTTTAAAAAAGAAAGGAGACGGTAGCCCTAGCCTCTGCATCGATGGATATACACAACATACCCAACACTTGATTATCTAAAAACAGATCAATTCAACATAACTATTATAATCCATAGCAATACCTAGTGTAGCCTAAATTGTATTCTAAAATCTAAATCCTTGTTTTAGGGAAATATACATCGGTGGTACGGTCATTTAGCCTGAGCTCTACAGTCTGCAATCTCTCAACATAGACTTAAGTCTCCAACATACAACTTTGACTGTTATTTTGCACATAAATATGTTAGTAAAAATTTATATAATTTTGATATTATAAAAATATTTTTTTATGACAAATCTAATAATGCTATGTTTGCTAGACCAATCTAAATAGTTTTAGATATATTACTGGTCAAAGTTACAAAATTTTAACCGGGCGTTCTCTAATGTCATCTGATTTCGAACGGATATATAGTTCAAACTTCAAACTACGTAGTGAATAAGTGCTCCTCTGAATTTCCCTCTAGGGAAAATGCTACTTACTAGTACAGAGCAAGCTTACTAAGCGAATAGTACACTAGATAGCTAAGAATCTAAGACGTGCTCATGCCCGGCGGGGCGGGGACCGCCGTCTCCACGGCTTCCAGCCGCCGCTCCTGCTGGTCAGCGTGCCGGTAGGTTGCCAGCCCCGTGCCACCCCACACATCCACGTCCTCGTCGACGTCGGTGGTCGCCGGGCTGTGGTGGTGGTGCGCGGAACCGCCACCGTCAAGGCACCGCGCCACGGCGCAGATGAGCAGCCTCACCGCAATGACAGCGGCGACGATGACGAGCACGGCGAGGAAGTAGTCCAGGGCGGACCGGTGGACGTGCTGGCACTCGACGATGCCCAGGCAAACCATTCTTGTATCTTTTCTAAAAATCTATACTAGGATACGGAGCAGTTCATGCAGAGCAGCTTAGTGCGAGCTGGTTATATATTTTGGTGTCCCGTGTACTTGAGAAGCGATGGAGATAAGAAGGGATTCGTTACTTGGCTTGGAGCCGGCGAGATGGTCGATGGAGATGTGTGCACCTGTGCCTTCCTTGAAGCTTTTGGAATGTCGTTGCATCTTCGGACAGTGATTGATCACTGGTTCGTTTTCAGAGTGCTCTTTGAGTGGGCTCAGGTTAAGCTTGAGCTGCAAGGGACAGAGACATTGTCGATTCTCTTACAGCTGTTCCAAAGCTGAACAAAGATTACAAAGTGTTTAAAAGTTGATCGAAACTGCCGCCAACATATGCAGGTTTATGCAAATAAGCAGCTGCAATTGAGCTCGAAGCCAATTCGCGAGGATGTTCATAGGAAGGGAGATGTTATATTCCTCGAATATTTTCTCTTCTAAGGTGCAGTTATCCATCGCTCATTTATACAAAGGCTAACAGCCCCGTCTTACAAAGTATCCAAAACTCCACGTAGGAACACAATACCACCACCTTGTCCCAGTACTTCTGGAGACTGCAAATCCAGCATTATGTGAGGCCTTCATCATTGTACTTGGCCTCAACGAATCCCACAAAACCAAGATTGCGCATCTGAAGCACCAGGTAAGCCTTTAGCCAGGAAGTGCCACAACCGTTGATCCAATTCCATCATTTGTGGTAAACTTCAATTGGGCGGTCAAAACCAGTCACGGTACCCACTAATCTGTCGGTAACCACCTCTGCTGACCTGAATCCGACCTGCAAGGACCACTATGCGGTTTACAAAAATAGTGCTGCAGAACTAAATATAGAATTGGTGGCTGATATAGAACGTACCTTGTCCAGAAGTATCTCCCGAAATTTCTCAGGAAATATACAGATGTCATTGAAGTTCTCCTTGGCAACCTGAAAAGAACCAGAAAAAGTCAGACAATGTGAGTTACCTTCACTCCAGGAGAATTCAGAGAAACAATTGTCTTATTGAGGGATCAGGATTTCTGTTAGTGTTCATTCCATGATGCTTAAGATTGTGTGAACAAGGGCTACAAGAGCAGGTTGGGTAAGAGTTAAACCCCAATGTATACATTGAAAGCCAAGCAAACAACTCAAACCAGAGGTACATCTAGCTTTTAAACAAGCAAGGGGCCAAAGAAAAACAACTCGATGCATACACAAGTTCCTACCCTTCACGAAGTAGCACAGAAAGCAAGCATATCAAGGGGCCAAAGAAAAACAACTCGATGCATACACAAGTTCCTACCCTTCACGAAGTAGCACAGAAAGCAAGCATATCAAGCCTCAATGCACTGGAAAAAAAATCATCTAGCGTCAGTTATCAGTCTGACAATTAAAGAGTACCTCTGAAACTAATCTGTTTCTCCTATACGAGGTCCAAGGTTGAGGCTCCATGATAAAAATCCCTCCCTGCAAAACAAGAGATGGCAAAGGAAAGAAGGTATTATTTTATTTTTCCTCTTATCATTGGGGTCCAATTTAGCAAAGCCCAGCATACACAAAGACAAATAGATACCGGTCTTAGAAGCCTCCAGATCTTCACAAATAAAGTGATCATGCCATCATCACCCCAGTTCAGGTGGATCCATTTAGTCACACTCAAACTGCACGAGAACAAAAGCACAAAAAGATAAACGTGATCTAATGTGGATAATAACTAATACAAAGCATAAAACTTCTGAGACATCTCTATTGTAACTTTGCAACTTACCACATGATGGTATCATACTGTTCTGAACATTCGTGCATGCTCTCTACAAAATTTTCACGTCGGAAAGAGACAATCTCAAAAAGATCATGGTGCTTGTGGTCAGAAATATTCCCGTTTGAAATCTCAGATACCACTTCTTCTGGACAGCTCTGAGCTGGGGAATCTGATGAGTTAGTAGGAACCTTGGCACTTTTTGTAGCCACCTTATCTAGTCGACAGATCCTTCTTAAATTCCACTTAGCGGTTTCAATCAAACCTACAAGGACAACATCGGAATCAGTTTAATTCAACTAAAACTCAACACAATGAATCATACTACATTTGTCAAGGCAAGAACACATGAAGCGTTATCTAACTACAAAGAACTACTCAAGTACGATCGTTGACATTTATGGGTCATCTGTCACAAACTATTGATTAATTGAGGACCATGCATTTATTGACAGTGGAATCTACAGCACATCCAAGTTCAGCCATCATACAAGCCCACACCTTCATCACAAAATCACACATTCTACTAAAAACAAAATGAACCTTCCAAATCTCACACAGAGCTTCAAAATTTCAAGATAGGTTCATTTATTGATAGAAAAAATAATCAAATGGGTAAACAGGAATATGAGAGGATGCAATCATCTGATTATGAAGGTGTGGGTGTCAGCAAGGATTTTATACCTTTTTAAAATAGATACAGAACTAACAATGTTCCATCAAATTCCACTTCTTTAGACCTGCGACCACAAAATTGTTGCACACCTCAAAAGCATTGTGTCTATACACTATCTGTCAACTACTAACAACACTAAGCTGGCACATGCGGTAGCTAGTCCAGGAATCAGATTCTATGTTAAACAGTACTAAATTTCACATTGAGATTTACATTTTATACCATTCAGCAATAAAGAGCATTTATGTTCTCAGCACACAATATCATACAAAGAAGCATCGATCAGCTACTGCGTGCACACAAAGATTGCCAAGAAAAAAAAAGCATCGATCCAACCTACAAAACATGCAATGGAAAATCGATATACAATAATACTTCACAGAAGGACAATTTAAACCTGAATCAATATCGACTCCAAGGATGCTTCGACATTCATATTTCATCGCTGCACAAGGTTCAAAAATAGAAATGAGAAGCTGTGAGCCTAAAACATTCTACACTGTGTGTCTATGTCAATCATCTTGCAACTGTGACATTTATCTATGAGAACAACTACACAACACCTATGATATATCAAAACTTAACAAATGAATGTCAGAAGACAAGTCATCAATAGAATAATACAAGAACTGCAACAGCTATTGCCATTCAGTTCTTATATTTGAATGCATCCATAGGAGGATCCGAGTCCATCAACAGTCGCAGTCCAAAGTCGCCACACGAAAACCATGTTAGTGAAGACCATACAAGTTAAAAAGATAGCAGACAGTTAATCAAAATAGATTTACAATAATTAGGTAAAAGTGTTTATGTTAATTTCGATATGACCTCTATATTTAGTAAGAGCTACTAAAAAAAGGCAACTGAATAGTGTATAGTAACACAAGTCTGGCAATTCAAACTGAAGCTAAAACGTTGAAGAGATAGGCATAATCATCAACCAGACAAAATAGAACAAAATCATTTTCCCGGAACATTACCTAGACCGATTGTTACCAAACCCTGGTTGCATCCAATATCGAGGCAATCCTTGCCTTCAAACCACTCCCTCTTAAATATCTGGAGGCGGGGATCTTCACCAACATTACGATCAATCTGTGGAACATTAAAAGATAGAATTTATCAGCTAAGCTTGATTGATCTGGCCATTGAGTGTCTTTGCATTGCACTAAGTGAATTATCACGTGCAGCATAGAAAAGTAAAATGTTAAATTCAGTAATAGACCCTCTATCCATCTATCTGACTCCTTGGTACAAACCATTCTATAGTCCCTTACTCCTTCCCTGCCCAGCAGCCATGCCAGTAACACCTGGGCACCGGGGATACTTAGAAATTAGCAATTTTTTCTTAAATTTTCAAATGTGATTATTGTGTCCCCTGAAATTTGCCATGACGTCACATAAACATATAGTCCTGGTTGCGAATCTACACGGTTTTGCAAATTCAGGATACGAATCAACGCCGAAGCCTACCAGTGCTCAGAAGCATTTCATCAAACAGCTAGGGCACATCCTGAGCAAAAGCTCCACCTCCTTCGAATTAACCATCCCGACCTCTACAAACCACGCAATCTCAAGAACAGCTCAATCTCCATCAAACGACTCCACGACACGCACAACACAAGCGACGATCCGTCGGTCTCACAGAGAAGCCAGAATGGATGGGAGGCGCGTGGGGTTAAACTCACTCGGTAGCCGTAGTAGTTCCTGTAGTTTCCGTAGATGAACACCTCTTTGTTCTTCCGCTTCTTCCCTCTACCTCCACCACCACCACCTCCTCCTCTTCCTCCCCCTGCTCCTCCTCCGCCGCCGCCGCCTTCTCCTGCTCCTCCTCCCTGTGCGTCGCTTTGTTTCCGCTTGGCCTCTCCCTTGGCCTTGGACGGTGGCGGCGTCGCGTCCTCCGGCGCCGTCGCGGTGGCCATGGTCTGAGGAGGGGTGGCTCTCTTGTCTTGGCCGCCGCCTCGCCGCGCGGGAGGAGAAGAAAAGTAGAAAACCCTTGGAGGCTCGCGGCGCCGACTTGAATGGCCCGGCGAATAGCTACGGAATTACATTTCTGCCCCTCGTAGCTGTGGATAGTGTTTTTTTTTCGATTTTGAGGTAGCAAACCACATCTGCCATGTGGCCATATCTGAATTCACCGCCGCAGCACAAAAGTAATAAAATATAAAGTACATGTTTTTTTAAAATTTATTTTTAACTAAAAATTTATTCAATAATATATATATATTACATGATATAAAATCAATACCATTGAACAGTGCTTTTAAATACGAATCCAATAATATTAATTATGTATCATGTAACACATATATTATTGGATAAATTTGATTAAAGATAAATTTTAAAAAGCGTGTATATCTTACGTTTGTGGACGGAGGGAGTAGCCAGTATGATTTTAGTGATACTCAAAGTTCCATAATAAGATATTATATACAAATTACTACTACTTCTTTCGAAAATAGACGACAACATGTAGTAGATAGTTTTGTAAATTCGTATTGGTATACTCGTACATGAAGTAACACTAAAAATTGCATATCGGATGTGTCTATACAAATTCTAGGGAGGGAACATGAATAATGTCTAGTTATAGAATCCCGGAATGTTAGAGTAGTAGATTTGCAGCCGTCGGTTTGCCTTGCCAGTTGCGAGCCGCCACGTGGAACATCTAACGGACGGCCGTAGATAGGCGACAATCGTAGCACGCATTTACTCCCTCCCGTCCAACTCCGGCCACGAATAGCAGAGGCCGCCCATGCAGCGTCTCGCGGCGAGCCGCACGCCCCCCTCTGCCCGCGCGCCAACAAACACAGAGAAAGAGAGACCCTAGGGGCCCGAGTGGAGGGCGAGGGAGGTGGCCAGGCCAATGGGGGGCTGCTACTCCACCTACGCCAGCTCGCGGAAGCTGCGCGACCACCTCTTCTTCGTCCTCCCACTCACCGACCCCGACGCCAGCCCCGCCGCCTCCCACGACGCCTCCTCGATCGAGTATGACTGCGCCGTCGCCAAGGTTGACGAAGAGGCGGCCGAGGGGGCCCTCGTGGCAAAGACCACCGCGGCCGAGTTCGCGCGGCAGTACGTGCTGGGGCGGGAGCTTGGGCGCGGGGAGTTCGGGGTGACGCGCCGCTGCAGGGACGCCGCCACCGGAGAGGCGCTGGCATGCAAGACGATACGGAGGCACCGCCGCCGGCGACGCGCACACCAGCACAGGGTCGGGGCCACCGCGGCAGCGAAGGCGGCGGCGGCAGCGCACGCGGCGGACGTGAGGAGGGAGGTGGCCATCATGCGGCGCATGTCGTCCCGCGGCGGGGAGGCGGTGGTGCGGCTACGGGAGGCGCGGGAGGACAAGGACGGCGCCGTGCACCTCGTCATGGAGCTCTGCGAGGGCGGTGAGCTCTTCGACCGCATCGTCGCCCGCGGACACTACTCCGAGCGCGCCGCCGCCAAAATCTTCCGCACCATCGTCGACGTCGTCCAGGTACCTAGTTAATTAACCACCAAGATTCATCAACAATTAATCTCGCAATGCAACAAGAAGTAATCTAGATCGATGTCGATGCAGCTGTGCCACTCGAACGGGGTGATCCACCGTGATCTGAAGCCGGAGAACTTCCTGTTCGCCAACAAATCCGAGGACTCCCCCCTCAAGGTCATCGATTTCGGCCTCTCTGTCTTCTTCAACCCCGGTACGTACGATCTTCTGGATCCTGCATGCCATGGATGAAGGAACACACTCCAATTTCAATCTGCATGCATGCAGGCGACCGCTTCACGGAGGTGGTGGGGAGCGCGTACTACATGGCGCCGGAGGTGCTGAAGCGGAGCTACGGTCCGGAGGTGGACGTGTGGAGCGCCGGCGTCATCCTCTACATCCTCCTCTGCGGCGTTCCGCCGTTCTGGGGAGACAACGACGAGAAGATCGCGCAGGCGATCCTCCGCGGCGGCATCGACTTCAACCGGGAGCCCTGGCCCAGGGTCTCCGGCAACGCCAAGGACCTCGTCATGAGGATGCTCGACCCCGACCCGGCCACCCGGCTCACGGCCACACAAGTTCTTGGTAAAAATCCATGCATGACCTTCAATTCATGAGCTCGCTCGATCGCTGCATCATCATCATCGGATTGATTCTGACGAGAGATGAATTGGCATGGCAGAGCACCCGTGGCTGAAGAACGCGGACACGGCGCCGAACGTGTCGCTGGGGGAGGCGGTGCGGGCGCGGCTGCAGCAGTTCTCGGCGATGAACAAGTTCAAGAAGAAGGCGCTGGGGGTGGTGGCGAGGAACATGCCGGTGGAGGAGCTGGACAAGTACGTGCAGATGTTCCACACCATGGACAAGGACAAGAACGGCAACCTCTCGCTGGAGGAGCTCATGGACGGCTTTTACGTCAACGGCCAGCCCGTGCCGGAGTCCGAGATCAGGATGCTCCTCGAGGCCGCCGACACGGACGGGAACGGGACGCTGGACTGCGACGAGTTCGTGACGGTGTCGCTGCACCTGAAGAAGATGACCAACGACGAGTACCTGGCGTCGGCGTTCAGGTACTTCGACAAGGACGGCAGCGGGTTCATCGAGCTAGAGGAGCTGAGGGAGGAGCTAGGGCCGAACGAGCAGGCCATCCTCGAGATCATCCGCGACGTCGACACCGACAAGGACGGCCGCATCAGCTACCAGGAGTTCGAGCTCATGATGAAGTCCGGGGCGGACTGGAGGAACGGCTCCCGCCAGTACTCCCGGGCCAACTTCAGCAGCCTCAGCCGCAAGCTCTGCAAACAACCTTCCTGACTCAATTAAGCGTCTGCACGTACTTCTGCAGCCTGCAGAGCAAACCACGTAGAGAAGAGGATCAACTTAGGCACGAACGAGCAGCACGTATGGATCATGGATGTTCCAGGGAGAGGGCAAAACGATGCAATCCGATCTCGGAGGTTGATCTGTTTAGTTTCAGGCATATACTTGATTTACCTTTGTTTCATGATGAGAGGTAAACATCAATACACGAATATGCAATGTTTTCTTCCCTGCTAGAAATCGTGTTGAAATGGACAGGAAAATTTTGGTTGCGAAAATTCCATTGAATGGGATGGTCAGTTCGAGTCAATTAAAAAGATTGAAACTTGAGAGCAGAGACCGTTGAGAGAACTATTTTTCCAGACAACTTAGAAACCACACGGAGATTACGACCTGTAATAATAATTTACATGACCACCCGGTAAATGACCTTTAGCCACAAAATATGTCTACACCATCTTACTGGGGATAATGGAGATAACCGCTCTTCAGTTCCACAAGCTGGTCAGTAAAGTGGGCAAGAAATCCACCACATTAGCACAACTAATCCTTCATAACTACTAGTAATATTTACAACAGATAGGCTAGAGTATACTGTTCTCCGGTTCCACAAGCTGCAACTCCAAACCACCATTGTTGCGGTCTCCAAAGCACCTCCCGCATTGTTGCGACAACATAAAACAAGGACCTTCAACCCCTCTATGTACACCGTTGCATCTTTTGGAAGCTCTGCTCGCAGGTATCTAATGCAGGGTCGCAAGTATAAGCACACACCTGTTCTTGTATGCTTTGAGCTTCCTGGGCACTACCTTCGAGCCGTTTTCTATCTAGTACCGATGCTTATCGCAGGCAGTACACGTATCCACCGAAGAAGGGTTCAGAAATGTGCAGCGCTCGCATGGCCAGCTATCATCTGAGTGGTCTGAAGATGATCTAGAGCGCTGCTTCCCTTTAGTGCTTGCTTTCTTGGAGTTGGTGGTACTGCTTGAGGTGGCGGCCTGGCCAGTCGAACGGACATCCACCAACCCAGCTTCCAATGCTTGAACAAGGTTCTCAAAGTAATTCCGAGTTATACTGCAGAGGAAATTCAGCATATATAATCAATGATCGGTGCACAATACAGAGTAACCATGGGAAGCTTCTATTAATCTATGAGCAGGGCATCCACAAGCTTTTCCCTAATATTGGAAACGCACAGCGAACGTGTTGCACAGAAAAACATGGCACTGCACAACTAGCAAAATCAAAAGCAGCATGGCCATCTGAGGTCAGTCCGTTAAACATACATCTGACCCATCCAAATGTGTTTATGTGCCACTACTTTTGTCAATTTGGACTCTGACTATATTATCTGATCGACTCTAAAACTAAACAATTGCTAAGAGAGTTGATGGGATAAGAGGGTCAGTATCATACTAACGCTTCTAAAGCTCCCACTTGACATTCAAACTAGCATAATTAGTTACATTCAACTCTCGAGGAGACATTGTGCTCACAATGAAATTTGAATATAAGAGGACTCAAGGAAGAAAGGAACCACATGGCCCATAGTTAACTAAAAGTTCGACGAGTAAATATGCAACCCAAAAATATAAGATATGATGACTGTAATACCTTGTTAGCCCAGCAAGCTTCACACGGAAATCACCAAATTCAGCCAGTGAAGGCTGAGATTCATTACTATCAGGTTTGAGGAAAGGCAAAAATGCTTGCAGGTCTTTCTCAGCACATTGATGAAGACGTTCCAAACCAGACTCAGCTTCACCTATAAACATTTAGGATTTATGATGTGTCATGATTTTTTGTCAAGTACATGATAACCGTTAGAATCAACTTTTGCAATGCACCGAAAATAACAACCTTGCAGGTACTCGAAAAATTCACTCTTGACCTTGTCATCTAGATAATAGCCATAAGCATAGGTCCATTTCAGCACTCGCCTACATTCTATAATCTGCAATACAGCGGAGTGATGCATGCATCAGATGTGAGAAGATTTGTGAAGTACAAAGTTCATTTAGACCATAACATAAAGCTATGCTATCAAACCTGTGACCAAGCGTCAGTTATGAACTTCAGTTGTGTCTCCGGTATTCCAAGAACATCAGTTAACTTTGCAAGCTTTAGCACATAGAAAGAAACAGAGAATTAGCAACATACAAGTCCAAAACAGAAAAAAGAATCAATAGAAAAGGCGAGATTTGGGGCACTAAAGGCAGTGTCAATAATATGATGTAAATGCTTACTTGTTCCTTTTCCGCCTTTTGCAGATCTGCTTGTGCCTTCTGCCTCGACTGTCAATTGACAATACATCAGCACAGAAGCTTAATACAGATGAACTTTTTCAAGTATCAGAATGAATCTAAACATTCATCATAAGCATGCACAATAGATAGAAATTAAATGGCCATCAGGTATAGAAGAATATCTTGAACCATCTTAACTTTTTGGTAGTCATGAACTGATCAGATGATGTATACAACATAAAAATAAAGGAAATATTTTTTGTTGCTACGACAACAGGGAAGTACTTGGTTAGTACTCCCAATGTCCAAGTATACTCATGGATCTCAAACAATGCTGCATCTAGTTGGGATACCTTCGACAAGAAATGGATCCAGTTATGACATTGTTTGTCAACTACTAAGTATAGTCAACACAATACAGTCAATTATTCTTTGTGAAGCGCAAGAGAGATGGTCCTAATATGATTGATGCTACCTGCTGAAGGGTGTTGGTTGGTGGGTTAGAGAACAACAGGGGCAGTTGTCTGTTCTTTTGTACGACTGCTTTTTAACCACTCCGGTTGTTCATGTCTGACATGACATGGTTCACTAGTTGCAACGTTGCTGAAATTATGTTTGGTCACGCCAGAGTCCCCAGCTGGTAGTTTTTTTCTTTCTCTTTCCTTTGATTTGCCTGTTGAACTCTGCCACTTGTAGCTGTGGCTTTGTAATATAGCTTAGTATACCACTTGTTGTCTAAAAAGTATGCCCAACGCAATACTTTTCAGGTAAGAGAAATGAAGGTAACTCATGATCACGACAATTAGGCAAGTTTCATTTGTGGTAATCATAGAAACAGAGAAACTCAGGCAGAAATTAAACTTAAGTATCTTGAACATACTATCTGATTAGACGCCCAGCGCTCATAGTAATGCATATATCTCTCGAGTGAGTTTTTAGCCCTATCCCTCCTTGCTTCAGTCTCATCATACTGCAACAGAACTAATTAGGTTAAGAAAGAGGAACAAACTATTTGGAAAACCAAAGCAGACCTCTGAAATAAAGATCTAATAGACATAAAACAAAATAGCATGTCCGAAAGGAATGTGAATTTCACTCAAACAAATTAGAGCATTTAATTCAACCGAAGCAGTCATAAATATACTAGAGATCTAGGAATATATATTTTTCTGCTCAGTACAGTACAGATGCATAATGTCAAGAAGAAACATACAACTCCCTCCTTCTTTGCCGATTCATAGCGATTGCAAGCATAAAATCCACCAGTCCTCTCTCCATGTTCTTGCCATGAACCCAGACACAACCTAAATGTTTGAAGAAAATCAAATAGAAGATATGAAAACATGCAATGTGAATTATAAATCTTTATCAAGCAATGACAGTGGACTATACCAGCAGAACTCAAATTTGCAAGGAGGAGTGCAAGTCATGTGCATGCATCCCTGGTTTTTCTCTATTGGTCTTTTGCATTTTGGACAGGGCTTAGAATTAGCCAGTATCCTGAAAAGGACCATCGGTGACATAATAACCATCTGATATGATTTAAAGCAACAAAAATGCATTAGCACAATTAGGGGCTAACTGCCTAACCAACCATAATGTTAACAATACTATTCTAATGGCATTGTATCATATGCGAATGTTCCTGATATACAAAGATAGTCAATATCAGTTGAACAAAGTCGTGTTCACTTGTGCATACTACCTAGTCCTTTTTTTCTTTCAATGAATGGCAGAAGACATCAATTGACAACAAACTAGGCATCCAAAAACTGCTAGTATGTTTGCACTGTGAGCTGTGACTACTGGTTAGTCTAAAGTAAAAGACATCAGTTCACAAAATGAATCAACCCCAATTATTCAGTATCCAATTAATGCCAAGTAGGTCCCCTAAAACTGTTAGAACATTCGAACCTGAAATAATTGTTCAATGTTTATTGTAAGTATTGTTTGGCACAAAGTATCAGGCCCGGCTCATCAAAGAATTACTAGTATCCATAATTTATGGTAATACTGCCCCTCCCACTACCAAGGTTACCTCTAGAAGCACACTAAAGAGGGTGTATATAAAATATTCGATAATTTCAATTGACTAAAATCTGAATATACGCAGACAAATTTTAAGCACAAAAATCTTGATGTCTAACTAATTTCCAGTAACGATGAGGACAATGAAAGAATAGTTCGTAAACCATGATGCTTAAATCATGTAACAAATAAAGAAAATTGGAAAATCCAAATAGCTAGTGTATTAATTTGCTCCACACAAAACAAATAACTGCTTATCTACACTCTATCTGAAATAAAACACGGCGGCATCATAACGTCATTGTAGACAGAGTATTTAAGATGAAGGACAAAAACACATCAAATATTACTATATTGAGCCTGTAACAAACCAATTCATATTTTCAGATTCCGCGCTGTTCTTCAATATCCACTTCGAAACAGTCTCGCAGTTCACTGGTCTATGAGCTTCCTCTGTGCACTGTAAACATCGGAATAGTATTAATGAATCACAACATATTTGATCACTAGCACCAATAAAAACAGAAGCATCAAGTCACTAGGAAAATGGAAGCATCAACACTCACATTCCAGCAAAAACTGAATTTGCAATTACATGAGACATCATAGTTCCCATCACTAAGAAATTCCACCGCGCATGTACAGTCAGCAGCTGGACACCATTTAGTCTGCAGGAAATGACTAAGGTTATATAAAAGAATAACATAAAATGTACATAATTTCAAACTTTTCAATATCTTTGCCAGTATAGACAAGAGCAACTGTCCAAGTAATTGTGGAAGCAAATTACCTTCTTGCTATCTTCCACATAAGCACGCAAGGCAAACCGCGCATATTTTTCTTTGTCGTCGTCTTTAGCTAATTTATTGATCATCCCTTGAAGAACCATAGCACTACATGATGGATCAGGGCATCGCAATGACAAACATCCTGGACCATCATTTATTGCAGCACTGATATAACCTGCAAAATTAACTTATGTCATCAGAAGTTTCATTAAAAAAGAAAAAAAGAAAGAGAACTATGAAACAGAAAGAATTGAAAAGTAACATTATAAAAGTCGCCAGCATAGGTAAGATTAACATGTGAGAATGCACCTGCTGTAGTTTACTTTCACAACAGCAAATATAACCTGTTATGGTCGTGGGTCCACAAGATAGGAGGAGACACGCATATCCGCAAAGGCATTGGATAGCTTATGTTTGAGATAGAAAGGTTAAGAAAAGGAATAAATCAAGTAGTAAGTATCCTTGTAGGAAGAGTCCAATTGAACTAGGAAGGTAGAGTTATGGTTTAGTCTTGAGTTTGAATTGACATCCAACTTATGGATCAAGTCATTCGTCCTATATATAAAGGACTAGCGTGTAACCTTTTGATCAATCAATTAAATTATCAGAAGATCTCTAAGCCTCAGAGCCTCTCTTCCACGTCAAGGACGAGCCCTGTCGCCAGTCATTGAGAGTGAGTGCCCTATCCTCAGTCTTCGGACCCTTACCCAGGCTTATCCATAATAATTTGGTATCAAAGCCAATTGCTGCTCCGCCACCAATGGCTCGCAGTAGGGGTTACGTTGGTGAGTGCAATGATGTGACGGGTTTCACAACTTCGCTACTTGGGGCTTCCAACCTCTGACAGCCATGAAGACCCGCAGCCTTGGTTGGATCAGTTTGAGCAATTTTTCAAAGACCGACAAACGATGAAGGAAGAGAAATTGCGGCTGGCATCTGATCACTTGACGGGAGATGATGCCTTATGGTACGTCCGATTGGAACATGAACTTGGAATGCAAAGCTATGCTCTTGGGGTGCATACGGATGCGACGGCGGCGCAACTAGGATTTATGGAAGCTGCACTACATCCACAAATGCAGTCAACGGTTCTAAAGACGGCGGCAACGGCGCTGCAGCAAGTGGCGATGACACGGCTGCAACCAGTGGCAGTGGAGGCACGCTCGGACTTCGCGGAAAAGGGCGCGGTCAATATCTTGAAGGAGGGCAAGGACCTTCCCCATGGTGTTGTCCTGGCGAAAGTGGTTGATGTGGAAGCCGACGAGCACGAGGAAAAGGAGAAGAAGCAGGAGTAGTAAGTGGCTTCTTGTGCGGCTACAATTGTAGTGACAACGACAGCTACAATTGCAGTGGTCAATTCAGCAGCAGAGGAGGAGAAGGCATACCAAGCAGCGATGGTTGTCATGCGGCCAGCAGTGGGGAAGCCATCTCTAATGGCGACAGCGCAGCTACAAGTAGAGGCGCCTACAAAGTACTTGATCAAAAGGTTACACGCTAGTCCTTTATATATAGGATGACCGACTTGATCCACAAATTGGATGTCAATTCAAACTCAACACTGAACCATAACTCTACCTTCCTAGTTCATTTGGACTCTTACTAATTTAACTGCACCTCTTGCTAATAGACCCAACCGTATCCTACAAGGATACTTACTACTTGATGTATTCCTTTTCTTAACCTTTCTATCTCTAACATAACCTAACCAATGCCTTCACGGATATGCTTGTCTCCTCCTGCCTTGTGGATCAACGACCATAACATAACCCAACTGTGCGTAATGCAGAACTATGGAAATACAAAATAAAAGGATATAACACTTTGAACCTTCAGGGTTTTGGACAGCATATCAAAATTATACATTTTCTGTCATAATATCATCCAACCTTATGTATAGGCACATGTAAAATATCGCTCAAATCACAACCAATGAAACACAACAAGTTTGGGACAGCCAACAAGGTGAAACATGAAATCATTTTGTAATATGTGTGTTATGCACAAAAACAAGCATGCTTACCTGCAATTGCATGACAGAGCTGGTACTCATGAACAGTGGAATAGACAGTAATATTGCCACACAAATAAGCACTAAAAGTGTAACCATGCACCGTAGAGGAGGGAATGCAAAAAAGGAGGCAAGTGAAATCACAACGGTGAGTGAGTGAGTGAGAGAGGAGAGACCTTCCCAACATTCATGGCAATAAAAATGAGCGCAGCCAGCAGAACTCATCACATCAGTAGAATACCTTTCAAAACATATTCCACAAGTTAGCTGCAACCAAAACAGCTGTCAGAGATTACGAAACGGTACACATATAGCAAGAGCCAAAGGTTCAATCAGATATGATCCCCAGCTGACTTGATCAAACAACTACATGTTAATATTTGAACAAATAATACATACCTTCCTAGATTTGCGAAAATCAATTCCATTCAAAAGTAAGCCAACAGTATCACGGACTTTTTCTTCATTGGCAAACCATTCATCACTCAATTTGCTGATGTTCCTGAATGAAGAACCAAAACATATTAACAGAGAACAAAAAAAAATATAACGTTACTTCCTAATTGCAAAAGATCCAACTCTACTTATTCAACCATCAAACAAGAAAATTATGTCCATAAGCCTGCAGACAACATCTTGACAAGTGGGAGAAAGTTTCAAAAACGAACTACAGCCATACAAAGCTCGTTTTAGATGCGCATAAAGGGGCATTTGAGTAGCCTATTTTATTGAAGAGTACAATCTGATTTCAATAAATACCACCATGAATGTTACTGAGAGGTAATTGCCTTTACAAAAGGGATATTTAACAGACTGAGATAACAAACTGACCATTTATAGTGATGGAGAAGGACACATGCTTCTTCCCTTCGTATTGATAGTATAGCAGATATGTTGCTTATATCTTCCTCTTGACGTTCAGATATATCCTTTTCAGTTAAAACAACGTATCTCTGTCCATGGCAAACACATGGACCTCTTTTAGAGAACTCAAGGATACACAAGATGACACAGAACTAAAGACAGATGAATGAGAACAGGAGAACACAGTGCCAGCTTATAAATCATAAAAGGAAAAAAGACAATAACTTTCTGAAAACCGCAGTTAGTGACTAATTCTCTTCATTTTCACCTTTGAAACTGAAAGCTATCAAATTGACGATACCAAGCATCTAAAAGGTTATCATAGGCAATGAATTGGCTATGCATGTTGGATGTGTACAAGCATGATTCCTGCCTGCTCGAAACCAGGCAGAGCCCACAGAAGCGGCGCATCGCTGATCACAGATAGGCATAAGCAAGCCAACCTTCTGTTGCACAAACAGGACAACGCCAACACTAAGCTGCAAGCCTGCAACATATCTTGCTGCTGCTTTAAGAACACATCTGCACCCACTACCTGATATTCACCAAGTTTATCAAAGATAGAGCCGGCATTACTCTGAGTATCTAAGCACTCATGTTCATGTAAACATTAAATTGCAACAGAACACCGACAGCTACAAGCCCGCCAGGCCTGTTTTACCAAAGGTAGCGGATAACTAACAGTTCGATGGAGAACAGCAACACTCCCTCGAATTCCCCACAATGAAATGGTTCAAATCACAATAATCATCGCAGGCCACGAGCGCGTCTGAACCCTCTAATTTTATCAACCGATCTCCCTAGCCAACCACTCTTTTCAGAATCGGACGAGATTACCACAGGCCGCCGCTCACCGCTACAGCAACTAAGAACTAACGAAAAAGCTCCGTCCTTCGGCATCAACACGCTATTTCTAGCCTGTCTGATCTCAAAACCAAAAGAATTCCGACAGAACGAAAGCATCACAAAGCCAAGGCCTGTCTAATCTGCCTCCGGCCACCGAAATCGGTTCACCGCCTCACCTGCTCGCGCCTGGAGACCACCTCATCGCTCCCCTCGGCCTCCTGGCCCTCGTAGTCGGCGGCGACTATCTCCTCGTCGCTGGAGCCGCCGCCGCTTCCCTCGTCGTCGTCGCCATCGCCCATGTCGCTGTAGTAGTAGTAGTCCTCGTCGTCGACCATCTCCTCGTCGCTGGCGACGGGCATCTCGGAGTCGGAGTCCATTTCGCGGCGAATCCGGCGATCGGGGGATCAGAGGGATGCGGCCGGGGTAGGGTTCGGGCGAGGTGGGGCGTCGGCGGAGGGGAAGGAGAGCGATGGAGTGGCGTGGGCGAGTCGGCAGCGAAGTGGTGGGGGGGTTCTTTATTGAGTTCTTTCCGGTTTTGCAAAGAACTCATCTTTCCTCCTAGTTGGTAGTTGAATACTCCGCTGCCGCACTATTCTCAATAGTCAATACACATACATGCAATTCAGCAATTGCATACGTCTTTTGTAACATGCGGCCTTCTTGTCGAGCTCTTTTGGTAAGAATGTAACGCCATGTACGTTTTTAATGTATGGCACCATTCATACTTCTATCTTCATGCAATGCGGTTGAAAGCGATTGGCTCACTTATTTTTTCTTCATAGCATTCTCAGTTCTTTCTTGTCTCTTTTCATGTTCCTCACAATGTTAATTTGCACAAGCTGATCCATGGCACCTTATCCTTGCCACCAACGCCAAGGTGTGGCACGTAATCGCAAGGAGACATGGAGGATCCCATAACCCTGTCTGCTCGTACTACCTTTGTTCGTGCTAGGGTATACTGTCAGTCTCGTTGCCGATTCAAATACGACCACGACATCGTAGTATGTCGTCCAAGTGGAGGCAAAAAGTTATACTCGAAATTCATGGTCTTAATACTTATGTTCCTGAAATCAAAAAGACTGCTTGATACTCATGTTCATGAAAGCAAAAGCCTTTTTTTTAATAATTTGAGTCGAAAATGCCAAGGTTTTTTTTTATTACAATTGTTTCAAATCAAGTCGAAAGTTGATTTGCCATTTCAATTTTGAGTTCAAATTTATGTTTTGTTTAGTTGAAAATTGTCTCTGATACAAGTTTGAAAATTTGATAATTTTTCCTTCAAGTTCAAGTTCAAACTGTTAAAGTTGTCCCAAATTCAAATTGAAAGTTGAATTCTCGTTTTCCTTCAATTTGGAGTTGGATATTATGTGATTTGATTGAATGTTGGACTAGGAGAAATTTCATGTTCGAAGAGGGTTGAGGGGAAGAAGGGCACGGGCAATGCTCACCATTCAACACACATGCTAGGTCAGGAGGTAGCATAAGTTTGCATCAGTGTCACCTGTTCTAATGCAAGTTTTGTCATATTGCCCTTACTTACTGTGTATATTCTCTTGCCGGTGTAATTCTACTCCATTTATACGGCACAGTTAAATATGGTGTAACTCTTTTTTATCAGAAGCTAATAAATAATTGCTTAAGTATGTGTGCACTGGACAAAAGTGCCAAATGTATATAAGCCTGAGGTATCTCTGGCCATGTCAGCTTCGCATCCATATCTAGTATTCTCAAGTTCAATAGAAGTACATTGAGTTTTTAAAAAAGTGCATTGAAATATTTCGAATTTGAATATATGGATAATATTTAAATCTGGATATAGCTTGAATACAGTCGAATTAAATATCCTTTCACTTCGGTTGAATCCAGACCTCTGCGTAATTTGTGTATTTCAAGATAATAATCAGCTTATATCCTCACAACCAACATAATCAATCATTGCAACACGTTAAATTGCAGACACTAGGCCAAATCAACTAATGAACACAAATTGCAGAGTGCCAGGTGCCGTGATCCACCAATTTGAGAAAAGGCCTGTGTCCTCGTTGGCACTAGGATTTGTCAACTAATTGACACGGTGCACAGTACCATACAACTATGAACACAAATCGCAAGAGTGCCAGGCCCATCACGACACTGGGGTGAAGGATTTGACAACGAAGTCTGCCCCTGTCACGTCAAGCATGCACCAGCACTCCGGCATCAGGCCTGCAGCAGGCTATCACGATCAAGTCGGGTACCCGGGCTGTTAACTGGATGGAAGTCATGGACCTCCTACTGGTTGCACAAGAACTAGATGGCTATTGGTACTCCAAACCCTGATCAACACAGAGAACTACCTATTTTCTGATGAACACAGAGAACTCTCTATTTTCTGATCAACAGAGAACTCCCCTATTTTATTTGGATCGATCTGAAGTTACTACAAAATATCGTGATTTTTCTACAGTAGAATGCTCTAGCTGGAGATAATGGTGCTAGTTTAAGCACCAAATGTGGTCTCAAGAATCTATAGCGATGTTTTACATCGAAGCGACTTGCTCACATCTCTCCGTGGCGGATGCTGAAGCAGCCGGTGCATCTTCATCGCTGAAATTTGGAGCCTTCGGAATTAGACCAAGGATCTTGAACATCGTCTGGTCCGCGTCGAAGTCATTGTTCGCGGTTGTCAGGAGTTTCTCGCCGGCGAAGATCGAGTTGGCCCCCAGCAAGGAAGCAGAGCGCTTGTTCTGGCATGGAGAACCGTACTCGCCCCGCTGAAAGCCTCACCATTGCCTTTGGCATCACGATTCGAGCACTGGCGATCATGCGGATCATCTCCCATATCTCTACGGGCTGATGTTGCGCGTTAGTTAGCAAAAACAAATACAAAAAAGGTCAGCACATAATCTTAATGCAAAGCTGGTTATAATCTGCATATTGTACATGATTAACAATTGCTTTAGAACATAATCAACAGTATGGAATACCTTCTGATCCTGAAGGGGTGTGCCTTTTACAGCAATGAGTGCATTAATAGGAACGCTCTCTGGGTGTGTAGGCAAAGTGGCCAGTGTATGCAACAATCCTACACGGTCTTCCGCCGCCTCTCCAAGACCAATAATTCCACCTGCACACAGGAAATGGTGGATCAAGTTATACATCAAAGAGATATACACGTATGAAAACTAGAATAGGAATGATTCAAGCAAGATTTTACCTGAGCAGACGCTTATTCCAGCTTCACGGACATGCTGAAGAGTTTGCAATCTATCGTCGTATGATCTCGTGGTAATAATGTTGGGGTAATATTCTCTTGATGTATCTAGGTTATGATTATATGCTGTAAGTCCAGCCTTCTTGAGTTGTTCAGCTTGTTGTTTCTCTAACATGCCCAGGGTGCAACAGACCTCCATGCCCATACCTCTGCAGAGATAATTATGCTAACACTTAAAATAAAGATATAACAGAAGAAATAAAACTATATTAGAAAAATTAATGAGAATACAGCAATGTCCTACAAGAGAACTTGTGCAGTTATGCAGACCTTTGACCAAATATGTATGCATCCTAATTCTGTTCTGTTAGCTTTTTCAATAAATACCTTATGTCCTTGACATATTCGAGAACCTGGTTGAAATTTGTTTTCCTGCCAATGGTCTCTCTCCATGCAGCTCCCATGCAAAATCGGGTGCTCCCAGCCTCTTTTGCCTGAGAGGCAATAGGTCAGAAAAAGGAACAAGATAATTAAGCCTGTATGCTGTGAAATGGCAATACAAAGCAAGGAGTTTGTGAACAAGATAATTAAGTCCACTGTCAGCAAGAAAAGATTTATATATGGTCACTTGCAAGAATTGAAAAATCAACAACTGAAGTGAACTTGTTCACCCCAGAGAATTTTAACATAAACATACCTTTCTTGCTGCTTCTAAGACAGCATCTTTGTTCATTAGTCTTTCTGCCTTCAATCCAGTACTGTATCTTGAGGACTGAGGGCAGTATGAACAATCTTCGCTGCACCCACCAGTCTTTATTGAAAGAAGGGTGCACTGCTGCACTTCTCTGAATTTATGAACACTCCTATGGACCTGAGCCTACAAAAATCGCAAGTATTATCCAGTTAAATGAGAAGACAAGGTGATTAAGATTCTTTTTGTTAAGGAGCAAGGAAATTCTGATGCAAACTTGTGAAGGTAATTAATATATTTTTATGAGGAACAAGGTAACTGTCCTATTAACTGATGTGAACTTGTGAAGGTTGAATAAAAATTCTCCCTCAGGATGAAATAACACTCCGAAAAAGACCGGTGAATGTGTTGAACAGAATAATAAACGCATGGAGTGGTTTCATCTTGTTATACTTCTTTTGTACACATACCCGAGATAGAGGCACCGAGCCTACCAATTCATGCAGTGCAAAGAATGCTTACAAGCCGTGATGAACCATGTTGGTCAGAACTGTTACAGTTTTGCATCAAGCTTTTTATTGACTTCCATCTATCATGCAATAGTTGCCTAATAATGACAAAGGACTAGCTTTCCTAGTAGCTATCATATGACTTTATGCATGCACTGTAATTTCTTGACATGATGCATCATATCAAATGTTTTCTTGCACCAACGCACAAATAAGCTCCAGAATTTCTGAATTGTACATAGTGAAAAATTGACACTGGCAACACTTAACCATTGGCAAGGCTCCAATTTTAAAACTTTATCAAATGGTACTTAGTATGACGCTTTGTGTCAACCGCTGCTTTTAACTCTTCAGCAATCATGACTGAAAATTTATCCTATGCTATTATCCAACATCAAGTACAAAAAGCCCACTCAACTTGACACCACTGTCAATAATTGGGAGTCTCCACTACTAAAAGGCTCTAAAGTGACAGACTTGATGCTAATTGCCACCATGCACACTTGCAAATAAATTTTGGCAGAAGATTGATATTATTTAACTACTAATTCCAAGCAGCGTTAGCTGGACAGACATGATGCTAAACAGATGGGCCAGCGGATGCTAGCATAGTCTCCAGATATTTGATAAAAATAAAGAGAACTTATGTGCAAAACCTTTTATAATCCTAGTTTACCCATCACAGTGAGTCACTACTTCTGAAAGCACCCCAAAGCAAAACTTTTGTTACCACTACCCAAGCCTCTCCATGCAAATTAATCCCAAAATGCGCCATACTGTCACCTAAAACATGAATACTCACCCCATACCAAACTCCCCCCAAACGGTGATATTTCTACCGCAAACAGCGCTTCCACTGAGAACCAGCCATCCCAAAAGTGAAATCTTTGGCATTAGACCCCAGCTGCCACTATAGGAAGCCCACGGAACCAGCAACAATTGATAGTTGATACTAATATCTAGTCTCCACTAGGCACTAGCAAAGAAAGATTTTCTTGCCAGCACTTCTGGCAAGAAAGGTAGGACCTTTGCAGCTGCCCATCTACTCTATCACAATCTAAAGCTCGCAAAGGTGCAATCTTGGCACCAAATCTAGATTAGAGCCGTGACCACTCCGAAAATTTCCGCCGTTACCAACACGGAACGCAAGCAGAGCAGGGTTACGAGACAGAAGCTTTGGGTAGGGTTCGGGAGGAGGGAGGCGTGCGTACCCCGTGGAAGAGGAGGTCGAGGAGCGGGGAGTCGTAGACAGCCTGGATCTCGGGCCGGCTCCAGTCGTTCCTTGGCCCGTCCCGTATCGCCCGCTCCGCCTCCGCCGCGGCCGCCGACGCCGACGCCGAGGAGGAGAACGCCGCGGCGGTGGAGGAGGCGAGCGGGGGACGGAGGCGGGAGCGGAGGCTGCTGCGCGCGAGCAGCATCATGGCCGGAGCGGAGCAGCAGCGGCAGCAACGCTACTGGGCGATACGGCCGAGGGAGAGTGAAGCGGAGCCTGACTACGGTTTTGCTCCTGTGGCTGCTGCTGCCACTTCCCGTCTTCCCGCGAGCGTAGCGTAGCGTATTTGCAGCAACAGACAGCGAATTTCGCAGGAATTTCACGGAAAAAAAGGAGTCTAATTTCTACCGTGAATACTACTGAATAGAGTAAAAGTTGTTGCGTTCGAAGAGAGCAGGGTGCAAGTTGCGTTTATAGGGAGGATTTTGCTCTTCCGAAAGGAAAATGCGATGAAGTTCTTCGGGCACGGAGGGATCAGAGGATTCTCCTCCTAATCCAAGACGAAGACGTCATTAATCATGCCAGAAAATCTTAATCATCTGAATAGTTGTGACCACTGTGACAGGGGAGTGTGGGCGTATAGGTGAGCTAACTACTCCGTGGCTGTCTGGTGTTGTTGCTTGTTTCTGTTAGGTGGTAAGTGAGCTACTACATGGGTCAATTATTGTATAAGGTAAGCCTCGTTTCCATGGTCTCGAAATGAGACACGTCCTGTTACTTTTTGGTAAGTAGAGCGGTTGCTAAGCTATGTTTGCGTGCCTGCAAAAGCTTGGACCTGAAAATTCAGACTTCGAAGACAGACAAGACCTGAAAAAAGTAAAATTTTCAAATAAAAAATCTGAACAATTATTTTATTTCATTTTACTATATTTTGGTAAGTTTTTAGATGTGGGCTGAAAACATGGGCATAGAAAAGCCAGGGTGGGTCAGGCCAGGCCGGGCTATCATGAACTTGCAATTGATAGCACACTTCCCATGTATAAAGATGAGGCATGGCAGCTACAATTTGCAAACCAAAACGACACTAGTAGTTAGTGAGTGACCAATGGCTTCTTACCTTCTATGTCTGAAGGAAGTTCTGTGCTTTGGAAAGATATTTGAGGAGAGTAAATTTCACAAAACTCCGAGCAACACAAATACCAAGGCACCAGGCTACTAGGAATTAAAACTTCTCCTTTCTACAGTTATACCTTATAAGCACAGCACAGATCATTGGAAAGAACAGAACTAAATGTAGATAAAAGCTCACTGCAAAGAGCAATCCTGATGGGAAGAGAGCCTGGGATTTAAAATAAAGACTAGAACACAAACTCAAAAGAACAGAGGCATTATTAACCACTGACAGCCAACCCGATTACAAGGTTACAAGAGCAGCAGCCATATGATACCTCACGTCAGGTGAAAGGAAGAAGCACTGCCTGAAGAACTAACACACAGCAAGGAAGAAAAGGATAGCAATCAGGACACAAACACATCAATTAACAGCAATGGTCCCCGAGCATGAGAAGGGATATCGACAAGCAATGCCTGCAATAGCAACCTACATGATGATCAAGAAGAACGCGTTATTTGATTTCTTTCAGACATCCAATTTGATCATGGCAACATATATATGGGGACAAGAGATTTGCATGAAAATGACGTACCGACAAATAAATGGTATCTCTTTACATGAATCTCGCATTGTGCATGTTGTTAGGCTTCTGGAGGTATGTCTGGAGTTGTGGGTGGCTGCTGTGGTTTATTTACAAGAAGAGGTGACAATGCCTTGACTACAATGCTCATGCTGGGCCTAAACTCGGACTCATATTGCACGCAGAGAGCTGCCACTGCCGCAAGCTGCACCGATGCAAAGAAACAACCGTTGAAGCTTGGTAGTTCACAAATTTAGCGCAAGCAGTGCAGATTTTGCCTAGCAACTCATACTCTCATAGTGACTTGAAGAATGGTGTAGCCACAATCAGAAATGTCCATCTTTGGATAAATTAAGATGCTTCATGTGCACATATGCACAAGGGAGGAGGGAGGAAGATATACCTTAGCAACTCCTTTTGGAGGGTACTCTCCATTCAATCTTGGATCAACACATTGTTTCACATTGTCCTCACCAAGTCTTGGTGTTGCCTGGTTTGAGTATGAAATAACAAATCAGACACTAATGATAACCTTGTACTGGGATTTTATCGCTATAGATGAATTAGTGCTGTAGGTGAATTAGTGCGCATGTTCTGGTGGTGGCACAGTCTGGAACACACATTCTAGGCCAACCGGTACATTTTTAGTCGACTATAACAAATTAAATCTAGAAAGTAAGTTTATCAGACTAGTTTATTGGTAATTTCTCACACAGAACATAGCAAAAATTTACTGTGCCAAAGAATAAATAAAAGTAATTCAGGCCAGCACCACAAATAGAAAAAGGAAAGCCATTCGTCAGCATCCAGCATCTTGTTGAATAATAATAGGGTGAATAGGAGAAGTGGATGCATACCCAGGTAACAAGACTCTGCTGGCCCCTTGGCATTGTGTGATCTACTGGTTTCCTTCCGGTTAGGAGCTCTAAAAGAACAACCCCGAAGCTATATACATCACTTTTTTGAGTCAGCTGGCCAGTCATGGCATACCTGCATTGCATAAGACATCTCTTAAATGATAGAATCAGGTGAGAACAAACAGTTCTAATTATTCATCTGGGGCCCACCACTCATATCAGATTTAAGTATCCAAAAACTTAAAGTTAGAAGAAACTTCAGTTATCTGTTCAACTATAGGTTTGGTTTCATCCATGACTGTCTTGCTTAGCTATCCTAAAAGTCCTATTTCCCCTTAGCCAATATTTTAGTTCCAATACAAAAAATTAAAGATCATTTGCATGCCTTTTTACGGTGATAATTAGGCAAAATCCCAGTGGTAAATTACTTGGGACCCCAACCAAAAATACTTATTAAAAAGTTATGAAGAAAGTGCACATATATGAGTCAAATAATTACTCGGGGGCATGATATCCAAAGGTTCCAAGGACACGAGTGGAATGTAGACGAGCAGCCATATCTGGAGATTGATTTGAAAGATTGAAGTCTGCAATTTTAGCTTTGTAGTCCTCAAATAAAAGAACATTGCTAGACCGTATGTCTCGATGGACTATGGAAGGCTGGACCTTCTCATGAAGATACTCAAGCCCTTTTGCAGCATCAACAATAATTTTGATCCTTTGCATCCAGTCAAGTGCTGGACCAGGTTGTGCACCTGCAACACCCTTTCTTCCTGTTGAACGAACAAAAGTGCAAAAAGGATTTGCACGCTGTCATATATGAATAGTTTCGATCACAAGGTGCATGGCAAGAAAATGCATAGAACCTTGAATATGTTAACTCATTATGTGTTTGCTAGATAAGTACCATGCAAAATATCATGTAGAGAGCCCATTGTGGCAAATTCATAGGCCAATAGGCGTTGATCTCCTTCCAGACAGTACCCAAGCATGTCCACAAAATTTTCATGTTTTAATCTTGAGATAATGGAGACCTACATCCAAAGAAGAGTAAAAGGCCAATAGCAATTGGTCAACAATATTTGTAGAGAACTTATAAAATCACTTAACATTTGCACATAGCTGTATACTCGGAAACCATACCTGTGCTATAAATTCATTGTCAGGTTCAGGGTCTGCTGAAGCATCAAGCTTTTTCACAGCCACATGTTTCCCATTCTCTAGAACAGCATAATATACTCTTCCATATGAACCCTCACCGACCAAAGCTTTTGACCCAAAATCATCCGTCTTTTCTTTCAGTTCATCAAATGATAGTTCAGGTACTTCAATGGTGGGAGGTGCTTTTGCATGATCACTGTTTGGAGTCAAACCATTACCTGAAAGCCATATGTTGAAATGAATATAGTCTCAGCAGCAGAAGCATGAAATGCAGAGAAATAGTATGTACAAAATATATCACGTAATGCTTCCTTGAAAATGTCATGAATTGCTGGATAAAATAAGATACAACTACAGGAAGGTAACTGTTGCAATTGTTCAATCAGCAAGAATCATTAACTAATCAGTGCCGTTCAACTGTAACAGACAAGCTTCCTCAAAGACCTTGCATAAGCCAACTGTCTGTTCTAGTCCTCATAATTAGACTGTTATGTTGTTCACCAAAAAGTCAGTCTAAGTGGTAGTTATGTATAGCTTCGATGACTGGCTGATGGTACTATTAGTTAGGCTATAGACCTTACGACAGTACACTTTGGCTGTTTCGGTCAACTATCTACTATATACAGTTAGCATGACTCAAGTATCTCAGATTCTCAGTAGCTGTTGATATATTATATTATATGAAAATTGGTTTTCCATCATAATGGCTGGAGGGAAATAAGTAAAGCTGGAACTGATCAATAACCAAAAGTAATTGTTTGGAAGTGAGACAAATATGTACACTGTACTGGAAATGCCACTCATCTAATACAAGTTCTATCAACCAGCAGGGGTGAAATTACATGCGATCCTATTGTTAATACCTATAAGTAGAACCTAACATTTGCAATATAGTCTTGTCAAAATGCCAACAGAACATGGAAAACGGCTAAAAACATGATGTGCCAGAAATTCATTTTTCATGTTCAGAAACATGATGTGCCAACAAACAACAAACGTACCATTTGCCCTTTCTGGACTGTTCAGAAATTCATCCCCATGTTCGTGATACGGTGTGTCGACATGACTGCAGCAAAACCACCGACGCATTATGGCCTATCGACCTCTCCTTTTGCTTGCTCCTTCTTCCTTTCCTCTGTGGCTTCAGTTTTCCCCTTTTAAAGGGCAGGTATATTTGATATGAAACAGATGGTCAGGCTAATACTAGCAACTCAATTACAACAGTCATAAGATAGAAACACAAAAACAGAGAAGAAAACAAGAAAAGATAATAGACGATTGCACGGTATGAACTATCTACATATATAGCTTTTATCACTGAAAAAGATCAGGCTTCTTAAAAACTAGTCCAATCTGACCTCGTTACTAGATGAAAATCTCCCATGGCACAACAACGATGCTTGTGTACTCTAATCACAAGCAGGCATTGCCTCAAAACGAAGAAAAAAATTGCAAGCAGGCAGAGAAATGGATCGGCAAATCCGGCACCAAAATCCCAATCCCAACCTGCCGAACTCAACGAAGGCATAAAACATCAGTCATCGAAACCTCACCTCAGCTTAGCTGCAGGGAAGCAAGAAATGGCGGAGGCGGGGGCTTGAAGAATCGTCGGAGCGGAGAGGAGACCTAAGCTGAGCTGGGACGGCGACGATAATGAGCGAGTATTAATTAGCTCCGGTTTCTTTAAAGCTAAAGTAAAAAAAAAGATCTTTTTTTCCTGCTCTGTATCCTCCTGACCTGTCGTCGGCCGCCGGCGAGTTTATTCGGTGACTGACTCCAGCCAGCTTCGCTCCTCTTCCTTTCCAGCTCGCTCGTCCCGTCCGGATTCATTTATTTTATTTCTAACGTGTTTGGTAATGATCATCGATTAATTAATTAATGCATTCATCATTGTGCTGTCGACTGATTGTTTCGGCTTTGGATTTGGGTTGCGTGGCAGTTGTTGGTGATTCTGCAGTTCGTCCGGTATGCTAGTGTACAATCAGCTTGAAAACAGAATTCGGGTGTTCTTGTTGTAAGGAAGAATAAGAAAGAGGATGGAAGGACAGAGGTGTTATGTGCAATGCGAATGTTTGGCATGTGCATACCCATCAAGCTCTGTCTGTCAGGTTGGGCCAAGAGAAAATGGAAGCTGGGGCCTGTGACGCGAGCTAGGTTTTCATCCGGCGCGGCGCGGGCCACGAAACCACCGACCCTGCAAGTCCGGCGTGGATCGCGGCTGCGAGCGTAGGTGGTAGACAGAAACTCTTGAAAAACACAAACAGTACACGACCTGTGCAGGTTTCAAGCAGTGTTGAATTCAGCACAATCGTGCGATGCCTTTTTGAGTTTTGCTTTCCAGTTCCCAGCATAAACGAAAATAAACAAAACCTGCACGAGACACGGCGTTGTGGATCTCGTGGCGGTGGAAGAGGAAAAAAAATGACTTTTTGACTGACAAATAAATGAAAATTTTGAAGGTCAAAACTGAAAAGAGATTCTTGGTGACGTGTTGTCTCAATCCAATCATGAAAGCAAGTCCACACGCACGCACACCGTCCGTTCGTTCACTGGCTCTCCTTTCCTCTTAGCCCCACGACCCGGAAAGAGAGAGAGAGCACTTACCTCCGCTGCGCCGCCAGTCGCATCATGCCACTTCACACATGCTAACATTTCCTCTTCTTTCATCCTACCTCTGTATCAAACGGTGCATACATTCAACTAGATCATGGTGGCGCGCGTTGCTGTGCCCGTGTTTAAATTGTTGATAATTACAAAATAGATTTCTGTTAAGTTATAAAATATTTAAGATGCTGTATTATAGATCGATAAATTATACATAAATAGAGTAACAACGGTATTTTAAAGATTCTTATACAAATCATTCGAGGTATGTAATGTGCAAGTCTTTAATTCTGAAACAAATTAGATAAATCGAAGAATTTATTAAAACAAATTCTGCATAGAATAGTTGCTTTTCTTCTAACATGATTTCTGTTTGATTCATATAGACTGCAAGTAATAGTTTATACCTTGTTCACGATGGGAACATACTTTGTAGTCATGCATAGCCAAAATGAAAAATATGCTTCGAATACAAGTACAAAGATCAAATCACTTCAATTGGTAGAGGAAAAATCAAATTATTTTAAAGTTATACTGTCTCATTGCAATGACAATGGATTGCTTACATATGATAATAACATAGATGGATACACATATGATTTACTTCCCAGAAGGCCAGAACATGCTCATTTTGGACCATATGGTCAAATGAGAGTGAGTAAATTGGGTATAGCAGCTAATATAAGTGGATAACAACAGATGATGGATTCCCATGAGCACTTTGCATAATTTCGAGGAAGTTATTTGGATAAGGTTACAATGGTAAGCTTGTTATACTATGATGGCAGATTAATTTTGCTTTGCATACTGGCTCCATGACCATGAACAAACAAAAATGATTGGTAATCAAACCTGATACACCAGTTCCATGGCGTCCCCACCATTCAGCGGCTGGTTTCCCTTCATAGACAGGCTGTGGTAGCACAGTTACATCTGAGTATGAAGTTTATCGGTCTCGAACCAAGAGGTGAAATATCAAATATCCAACTATGTTCTCATGAGAACCTGGTAAGGCATGTTATCGGCATTGTAACCTTCTACGGAAATATAGCTCAAGATAAAGAAACAAAGAACTAAAGTTAAGTTTGCAACCTAAGACTGCCAAGGCCTGAACTTCCTTCACAGCTTGCCTTCTGCAATGAAAGATACAAAATGCAACATTAGAAAATCATGGTCAAACTACTCAAGCATGAGGACAGATATGAAGCTATACTTGTCCCTATCATTATGCAATTTGCCTGATGCTCTGTTTTACTGAATATATAAACAACCATCAATCATCTTTAGAGCTTTGAACACAACACCGAAGTTTCCACGGAAAATTTGCTGAAAATTATGCAGTTTGTGACCAAGACCTCAACGAAATGGAAAAGTGTAGCCTGAATAAAAGCATATTCCAAGTCATACAACCATTTATTATCAGTAGGATCATAAATGGCAAAATTCAAAAGGGTTCATAACCAGCCTCCATGTAATGTAGTGGTGATGTATGATAATCAAATTTGTTCAAATGCACAAAACTCTACATTATAGAACAGTTCTGGTCACCTGAATGGAAGTAATGCAGATATTGTTCAAATTAAGAAGCTTTAAGTAGTCTTTGTAAGGCTGGAAACTTTAAATACTTAACAGCCATGATGATTTTTTTAAAGGCTTGATACGATAACTGTACTATATCAAAACAACTGGTTTTATCCCGATTGAAAGTTGCTAATTCAAAAGTGAAAGTGAAGTTCTACCTTTAAAATTTTCCCTGATCCATCACACCGCGGGCATGTTGATTGCATCCTCAAGGAACAGTCTGCATACAGATCTACCAGCATCAATAATATTTGAATGCAGACGTTCCACTAAATAGATAGCAATATATTGCAAGAATAACTCACAAATCCTGAACCCCTCCAAGATAGGCATGTTTCAGATTTGGTTCTAGGATGTACAACAGCTACATCTGAAAAAGCAACCTCTCATCAGGACAAGAAACATCATCCAAAGACACCTTGTTTACAAAATGCAGTAAGTAAATGTAAGTGTAACATACTGCATGTTTTATACGTTACATAAGCTTGAAAATTGATCGTGTGGTTCACAAAGTATTAACTTTAACAGGCAAAGAAAATGAGTGTAGAAATAACCTGAAAGTCGTGTCTGCCAAATTCTCTCTCTCTCTAAAGATGTTTCTAAAGGACCTCACGACAAATAGAGGCAACAAAAGTCGACTTATGTTACACCCTTAAGAAGGATGAAATATATAAAGCAACCCAAGAAGGCCATGAAAACCGTGGGATTAATATGTACTTATGACCAGTTGATCTAAATAATGAAATAGCATTTCTGAAATTAGCAATCGCATTCATATAAACTTTTTCTTCATTTAAAGTGAAGTGAAATAGCTAGATCAAATATTGAATTCAGGTTCTACGATCCAATTCCACGGAGATATATTACGCATTCAGTACATTTCTCATAGACAAATAAGAAAATCAGCATGGGGGTCATTGGAAGCAAGTGATATTTTCTAGATATAATCACAGTGAGGCTAAATGAACGACAGAAGATTTACGAAAATAGATACTCATGTTCTGATCAATCAGAAGAGAAAGGGAGAGAAGGGAACATGGAAGGAGGGGAGGTTTCTGCAAGGAATGGAGGATCCGTCGCCTGGGAGCACCGGAGGCGGATGCGGTGGATGTCCGCGCCGCGTCGCTAGGGGATCATCGGCTCCATGGTGGCTAGCGGGAGCGCCACAGGTGGATGCGGTGGATCCGTCGGCAGGAATGGAGGATCCGTCGCATCCACCCTCTGACCCTAGGTCGCCGCCGCCGGTCGTAAGGCTGGAGCTCCTAGCATCCACAGTTATTAGCTAGCCAGAGGGAAGGCAGGCGCTGACCTTGATGGGGATGCCGCCGGGGTTGGGAACCGCTATGGTCACCGGCGAGAGGGAAGGCGGGTGCCGGAGGACAGATCCGCTCGTCGCTGGTCTGGGCCGGGATCCCCAGAGGTGAAGAAAGGCTCCCTAGAGGGGAGGGGGGAGGAGCTCACCTGCGAGGGAGCAGCCGCCCGCCGCCGTGTCAAACCCTAAACCCTGCCGCCGGGATGGGGGAGGGGGGAGCACGGCGTTGCCTGCCGCCTGCCGTCAGGAACGGGGGGAGGGGGAGCGGTGCCACGGAGCCCACCTGCATCGCCGGGAAGAGGGGAGGGGAGAACCCGTGACCAGCCCACGCGGAGCAACGAGAGGCCCCCGATTCCGCGTCCGAAGGGGAGGGCGCCGGCAACGGGCCCCACCACCACGCGGAGCAACGAGAGGCCCCCGATTCCGCGCCCGAAGGGGAGGACGCCGGCAACGGGCCCCACCACCACGCGGAGCAACGAGAGGCCCCCGATTCCACGCCCGAAGGGGAGGGCGCCGGCAACGGGCCCCACCACCACGCGGAGCAACGAGAGGCCCCCGATTCCGCGCCCGAAGGGGAGGCCGCCGGCAACGGGCCCCACCACCACGCGGAGCAACGAGAGGCCTCCGGTTCCGCGCCCGAAGGGGAGGGCGCCGGCAACGGGCCCCACCACCACGCGGAGCAACGAGAGGCCCCCGATTCCGCGCCCGAAGGGGAGGGCGCCGGCAACGGGCCCCACCACGCGGGCCAGGATGCGAGTGAGCGGGGCGAGGCGCGCGCGCGAGCGGGATCGGCGATCGATCCGGGCCGTCCATCCCGTATAGGACGGAGATGGCGCGCTGATGCCCCGAGAGGGCTCCGGGGGCACGCGGCTATACTGTTAAGTAATTTAGTATGGATGCAGGTAAATAACTGCAAACTCTAAAGTAGTAGAGAACTCTGAAAGTCAGGTGGTTTCTTCCCCCTCAATCTATCTTCCTTCTCTCTTGAGACAAGTCAGTCCTATCTTTTCAGAGCAGTAACTTATATTTAAGCACATGCAAGTACGTATCCGTATAAACTTTACGAGACCGTATAATCTAGACGTGGTAATATGTGTACGGGCATGCATCTTTCTTGTAATCGCAAGAGATAATCAAACTGAAGTTATAGGTGGCGCCTACTAGCGTTGGCGATTCTTTCGCTTCAAACACATCGACCAAGATCAACAACTTTTTTGACTTATTGTCTCTCGACCTCTCCATAGATTGATGCACGCAGCTAAAAAAAATTACATTACATATCCTAATGCGAGACGGCGCTAGGTATAAATCAGCAACTAGCAGGAGGAGATAGATCCGACGGGCCTCACCTCACAACCGGCACGAGTGACAATCCTCGAGACGTCGAACTCCATCACCAACCCTCCGATTCCGATCCTCCCTGCCTTACTGCTTCCCATAATACCCTTGATAATCCCTACAAACTCCATACGCACGCACTGTTGTTGTTGAGCTCTGCTCTGTTTGTTTTGTTTCTTTTCTTCGCCACGCCACGCGGGTGGGCGCCTCACCAGGAGCAGCTGCTGCAAATCGATCTGCAACTGATCTTAATCGGAGGGGAGAAAAAGAGAGAATGGCGCCGCCGCCTCAGGAGAAGAACGGTGGTTGCGCGAGGTGGCTGCGGCGGGAGGTGCTGCTGGCACTCGCGCTGGGGCAGCTCGTCTCGCTGCTCATCACCTCCACCGGCTTCATCTCCTCCGAGCTCGCCCGACGAGGTGCGTTAATTCATCGCGTCCGCCCCTCCGGCGACTGACGTACTGTTGCCAGTGTCAGCTTACAGCTGACGATTGTTTGGGAATTAATTAATTCTTCCTTTTTCTTACTATTGTTACTAATTATTCTTTAATTAATACCCTGTCGCTGTTGGTTTATATCCTCCGTTTTATAAAGCATGGATTTTTTTTCTTCTCTATGTATGGTAATCTGCGGAAAGATTGTTCCTTTTGACTTTCAAGTGGTGCTGCACTGCTGCGGCGGAGTCCGAGAATCTGGATTGCTCGCTGGCCTATCTCGTGTTCTTGAGCTCTGTTGCTTTTGCTCGACAGGAAAGATAGTTTTTGGAGCCTTTTGATTAAATATGGGGTTCAATGCCTTTTTCCAGGACTTTAAACAACATTGATCTGACGCGGTGTGGTTCTCCTCTTTTAGCTAGTTTCTAGGGCTTTAACAAATCATCATCCCTAGAAAAGAAAAGAAAAAGCTCAGTTTTTTTACTGAGTTCCTCAGTGTAAGTTTGGACGCCGTTACTTAGTTCACAAGGATGCTGCACTTTTGTTAGCTAAATTCAAGTGCCAAACTCTCAACTAACATAGTATGTCACGTCGAGATAATTGTGAACTGACACTGCAATTGCTTTCAGGTATCAATGCACCAACATCGCAGTCCCTCTTGAACTACATCCTTCTTGCTCTTGTCTATGGATGTATACTCCTCTATCGGAGACAGCCGCTCACGGTACGTCCAGCATGCATCCTCTGTTCTTGATCTCTCCAGCGAAATTGGCATCTCAGGATGAGCTGTCAGATGATCAGAAAGTTTAGCCATGAAACTGTTTTGAAACGTATAGAATTTGGGAATTCCTGCTCTTATGCTACTTGTAGCTTTCAGCACATGGCCAACCTCTAGCTAGTTTGTTCTTTCTGCCTAGTAGGAAGTAGTAGTCTGGTTTGCATTGTTTTCCCTCTATATGATTGATGGCTGTAGGCTACAAGTTTGGCATATCTTATCACTATGGTCAGGTCCTATGATGGCCGCCCTTATCTCTATGTCTACGACAACACTTATGCTTATTCTGATTCTATTCTTTAGAGTTTGCTTAGACTGTTTTTCCAAGTCACGATGTTTACAACTGGCACAATTATGTGAAATTCTGTAATAATTGGAAATTTTGTATTCTGTGTGTGTGTGCAGACAAAATGGTACTACTACTTGATCCTGGGTATTATTGACGTGGAAGCTAATTATATCGGTATGTAGTTAACACAAGTGAAAGCATTGTAATCTAATGTATGTCCTGTTAAATTTAATGGCAATGTGGCTTTTACGCACGAGCATGTTTTGACAAAATGTAATTTTATTTTGGTTTATGCAGTTGTGAAGTCTTATCAATACACATCTTTGACGAGTGTGATGCTTCTGGATTGTTGGTCAATTCCATGTGTGATTGTTCTTACTTGGATCTTTTTAAAGACCAAATATGGACTCAGGAAGTTCATTGGAGTTGGAGTTTGTGTGGCTGGCCTTGTATTGGTAGTATTTTCAGACGTCCATGCCACTGATCGAGCTAGTAAGGATATACTACTTTTCGTCAAGCCATTATAGTTCCATATATTTACTTCAGCGAGTGTTTTCATAAATTCTGATCAGAACATTAGTACAAAATTGTAGAATTTGTGTGCTCAAAAGACAAAAGCATAACATCTATTTTCTTTACTTTCATTCTGAAATTTCTTGCAGAAGGACCCAAACCTTTGAAGGGTGATTTGCTTGTAATTCTTGGTTCCATGCTTTATGCTTGCAGTAATGTTACTGAGGTAACCAGAATTTCTTAGCACTCGTAAAAACTTAAGTTTACTTTGTCCCAATTGCATCTGATAATTATTTGATCACTTGTTTCTTGTTGACACTTACCAATTTGTCTCAACAATGCATGAAGAGAAACTGTCAAATTTTCTCCCTAATATTTCAGGAGTACCTGGTCAAGAAAAATAACAGAATTGAGTTGATGGCTATGTTGGGAGTTTTTGGAGCAGTTATCAGCGGTATACAAATGTATCCTTGGACTCAATACTTCTAGTTTCTTTGATAATATTTTTGTCAAAGTACTCCTATTTTATACTTATGATTTGCATGATTTTCAGTATATCGTTCCATCGTTTCTGATTGACTGATCACATATTGCATTCTGTGCTTTTTTATATGGTTTTGCTAATTCTTAGTTACTTAAAATTTTCATAAATCTCAGTTTTGCACGTCATTTAGCCTAAAATTGCGGTTCTGAAAGTGTGCAATTTTAGTGAAAAGTTACTGCAATTTTTAGTCTGTAAAATTGCACGTCATTTAGTCTAAAATTACAGTAGTGAAAGTGTACAATTTTAGTACAAAGTTACTACAATATTTAGTCCGTAAAATTACATGTCATTTAGTGGAGATGAGGATTGTTGGATGTTGTTCTAAAGGCTTAAAAAGTGATCAAGAGTTAAAAAAATTCAAACCACAGCCCCTTTTTTAAATTAACTTTTGTATATTGTATATTCTTTCCCTTGACATTCCTACAGAAGTATTCTTGAGCGAAAAGAACTTCATTCGATTAAATGGAATGCTGGTGCAGTAAGTCTATCTCATTATTTGTTTGGGTACTGGTGCATTTCAAAACATTCCCAAAATACTCATAGATGCCTTTTTCTACTGTTTTCAGGTGCTCCCGTTTATTGGATTCGCCGTAGCAATGTTCCTGTTCTACTCAACCGTACCTACGGTGCTAAAGGTATCGCAAGAATTATTGAGGTTTAACTGATGATCCTAGCTATTTCTCAGAGTTGTCTGACAAGATTGCATCTGTATATATGTCTCTCTTGCCTGCTGCAGATATGCGGTGCAACCATGCTGAACCTCTCGCTCCTGACCTCAGACATGTGGGCTGTTCTGATCCGCATCTTTGCCTACCATGAGAAGGTCTGTCTCCGTTGCATTTTATACCCGTACCAAATTTGCAATGGGTAACTCGTGACTCAAATGTGTCGAAGTATGAGTATATTGTCCATTTTTCCTTGTCAACTTAAAATTTTAGGTGAACTAGTTGGTGCATTGAAAATAGAAAAAATGAGCTCACCGTGTGTCTACTCATGACCAGGTCGACTGGATGTACTTCCTTGCATTTGCCGGCACGGCAGGGGGCCTTCTGATCTACTCGTACAAGTAAATAACCATTTCTATTGTCACTTGAGCTGCTGCTGCTGCTGCATTCGAACATGGCATTTGCTCACTGCTGAGAGCTCTGGTTGCACGCAGGAGCTCCAAGGAGGCCGAGGAGACGGCGCAGGTCGCCGGGGCTAGTGACGACCATGGTAATGAAGGGGACGAGGAGGCTGGAATGCAGAACCCGGCGCGGAGTTCCAGTGCCGGCGGCGATGGCGACCAGATCTGCTACAAAGAGGTGCCATCAAATGGAAGCACCTCCAAGAAATAGGCAATAGGCGCATATGCTGATATGCATACGGCAGTAGGCAGTTGTAACAATTTCGCTGTGAGGAAACTTCTTTCTGTGAAGGAAAAAAAATCGTTCACTTCTATCTTGCAAAATTTTGATATTTTTTGAAGATTTGATGCGTGGACAATATATGCACCCCCACAAAAAAAAAGCAACAATATACACGTTGCATGTATAACGGTAGGCCTATGAAAATAATCATGGAAGTGATAATAGTTCCTTGACAATTAGGACAAAATAGTAAGTCTTATATTTACTCCCTTCAAATAGAGCACACGCTCATTCATCCCTAGTCTGGGTATTTTTCGAGTTGATTTCTGAATGATTCGAAACATGTGAGATCCCAAGCTATTTTCCAGAAAACAACATAACACCGAGCTTAAACTGGAAATACACAATCTAGATTCCTCTCGTGAAAACAACAGAAATAAAGTGGGGGGATACACAAGTCACCATAGACAGTAACAGGGCAGTAGCACGAACTGCCGTAGGCTAGCTAGCCCAGATAGCAGGTTCTTACACAATGAATAAAATGCCGATATGAGCATTGACTATCCAACAGAAGCCAAAGCTGAGTGATGTAAAATATGATGATGACGGAACCAAAAGTCCATGTCTCCATGGGAGGAAGTGATCTACAGGAACACGTCCTTCTCGAGCAACTTGAGGACCTCATCCTGGTTGTTGAGCTTGGCGACGTCGATGGGCGTCTTCCCATCCATGTTTTGGAGTGTGCTGTGGGGCATTGGAGACCGTCAGAGAAGCATTAAGGGACCAGACTCTGCAATAGGGAGAAGAAAGCATATTTAACTTACACAGCAGCACCATGCTTCAGCAGAAGATCCACACACTCCTTCCGACCATAGCCAGCGGCGTAATGCAGTGGGGTGTTCTTGTTCTTATCCAGTGCATCCACTGCGGCACCCGCCTCAAGGAGGATTTGCGCACACTTCAACTGAAATCCAACAGTCACAAGATCCCTTATCACTACTATCAACTAAAATACCTAACAGATTGAAATATAAGGAGAAAAATACAGTTCCCAATAGCATTTGTCCCAACTCATATTCTACATTCCACAATGTCACATATTACAAACAACAGCAGAAGGTGGTATTCCATTCATAGATTTTGTGTTCCAGCATTGAATATAACCTTCAAAAGTGAACTTGCTCCTAAAGAGACCCAACTGCAATGAATCTGAAGAGTGGGACTTTGGCACGGTCAATGAATATAGGTCACAGTACTGTAACTTGACGCCCTAGGCAGAGGGTGCTAGGCACCGGCTATTCATCAATGAACTGAGCCCAAAACTAACCTGCTTCTGGCAAAACACAATTAACCAACAAGTTCTTCGGCTCCCCATTTTACCAGTGATTTTATGAAGCATGTTTAAAAGCAAAAGGAAAAAAGGTGTAACCCATAATCTTGAGCTAAAAAGTAAAAGTTATGTCGTTTAGTCCCCAAACAAGCTGATTATTCAAGGCCTAGCTGGTTAGCAAACAGTCACTAGAGAAGTTCCATTAGTAGTAGGGCCACTGATCACAACAAATATTTGCAGTTTTGCACAATGAACTGAGACGTGGAATGCATAAAAAAAATCGCAAAATTAGAATAACCTTGGACCTTCCATGGAATTTGCAACTTAGCATATGAGATGTTTTGCCCCTACCTTATCTAGTCATTTGTAATAATAATGAACAAGTGAAACGTTCACTATCAATTTGACATTGTCATTTATACAAGTTCAATTACCATTATATTCTAAGAGAATTGAGCGGATATTCATACCTCACCATATCCACATGCAAAATGTAAGGCCCTTCTTCCCTCAGAGTCTTCTTCATCTTTGTTTGCTCCACCATCTAGAGCCTTCTTCAGACCCTATTGGATGACTTAAACTTGTAAAACTGCAAGCTCAATGGCAATGAAATAGCAAATCCAATAGCAACAACAGTAGCAAACTAGCAACCGCATCTAATGAAGAACTAGAAGTGATGTTTAGAACGAAAACAACAATGCTGAAGACTGTAATGGAAGATGCTCTTAATTTGATAACCTGCATACAACTTACTAAAACAAAATCATATTTGTGATCATGTGAAATGTGCATAGGAAACACACCATTGCAGGTACCATATGAGAGGCCATTAAACCAAATTTAGTGGCAAAAATAGCAGATCAATCCACAGGGCAGATGCAGTGTTGGGCACACAGATTGCAATCTGCCATATTTGTTGCGCATACAACTGCCAATGTAACGCTCGCTCATCTTATTAAAAAACATAAACAATGTTATAATAGCTACAATATTTCTATGCTTCCACTAGTATTACACAAACAGATCCGGTAAACACCTGGTAGTAATCGAGATCAAAATGGACACTGGTCAAGTGAATAAACGTTGTAACACCAATATAATATAGAAACATAAGCAAGCACAAAACAGCTCTCAAGAAAAAAAAAGAAATCCAAATCTGTAGCTCTATTACTTGGCTCCATTACCTCATCATCACCAACACTGGCAGTGTGATGGACAATGGATTCATCTTCCTCTCCACCTTCCTCCTCAGTTTCTTCAGGACCAGAAGGTTCAGCAGAAGAGGCAGTGCCAAATGGGATGGTAGTTCCCATTGCCTGGCCAATCTTTTGAAGAGTTTCAGGGTCATTCCAGTACCTAGATGAGCAAAAACAAAATATCTCAAGTTTATAGACATAGTTATAGATGATACATCAGTAGTAAATATTTCCTACTTTATCATTGCAGCAGGACCACCATTCTCTAACTCATCAAGAATTGGCTTCAAGGTTGGATCTTCCTTAATGCGAGACATGCGCTCTTCAAGCTGCTCCTTGTGTGTTGGACTAGTCAAGTTTTCCAGCATACTGGACATAGCAGGATCCTAAGCCAAATAAGTCGACCTTAGAGATGTTTAGGGCATTGGCAGCCAAATAAACAACAGCAAACATAAACCAGAAGAGACCTTTGGAGAAAGTAGGTGTACCTGCATAAGAGCATTCCCGAGACGCTCTGCCATTGTCATAAACTGAGGGTTTTCCATGACCTTTTGCATTGTTTCAATGTATTGATGAGGGTCCAGTGGAGGCGTGCCCTGCTCTCCTGCACTTTGAGCACCTTTCTGTAGCTGCTCAGCCATCTGGTTGAATGCAGGGTCCCTTGCAATTTGGTCCGCCATCTCCTTTATAGATGGATCCTGAAAACGAGTATCCATTCAATGAAAAGTTGAAAGATGTTCCTGGTTCAGAAAAGTTTGAGTGCAAGTATGCATGAAGCTGGCAGAAGCAGAATCATGTAAAAACTAAAACAACATATTTAAAGAGAGTGCACATTTCCATGGTGAACGAATAGGATAGTCCGCATGTATTAACTCGTTATGATTGATTGGATTTTTCTTTTTCTTTTTTCTGGTGGTTTGTGGTGAGTTGTGGAGGGGCATACATTGAGCAAACTTTGCATAGAAGAAAAATCGAAAGGAGCCGAAAAGCCTGGAGGAAGCCCTTGATTTTCATTGGATGATCCTTCTGATTTTTGACTTTTGCTTTCATCTGCAAAAATAAGTGGATCAGAACACAAAAACACATGGCAAAGTACCTAATTCTGACAGCAAAACAAATGAAATTGCCAAGAAAAGAAGCTGAACAGCAGCACTGTGGATAAATTCTCCATAGTTTCAAGACTTGACAGTATGAATTATCTTGCTTCTTTTCCCTCCTTCCTCTTTAGAATGGAGGGGAACTACCTCGGTTATTTAGGGAAACCAAAGTACTTGAGTTGAAATGTGTACAGCACACAAGCATGGTATCAGCCAAACGAGATTGAGCTTTTCTCACACCTGCCTCATTATTACTTATCATCACCATGAGATTAAGGGTGAAAAGCTAACATGGTATCGAGCATTTCCATCTTCAATTTCCACTTACAACAAACTAGCTATGCTCCATGACGCAACAGACAGAATTAACAGGAAAAGATGTGTAAGAGAACAAGTTGAACGACACGGTTCCCTTCTCGTCAAACAGTCGCAGGAATCCATTTCGTTCTTAGCGATCATTAGCATCACTGGCATTGCTCGCGCGCAGGGGCGGGGTTAACGAGGGGTCCAATAAATTTGGGAATCTAAACTACTACTGGTAGCACTAATCCAGGGTACTAGACACCCTAATACTGAGATCGATCTCTCTCTGTCTCTTATCTCTCGCGCGCGCTGAAGAAGAGGACGAGCCGAATCGAAACAATCCATAGGTGGATCAGACCAGTACTCCACAGCGCAGCAAACAAAATCCGCAAGCGCAACTAACTGGATGGTTTGGAGCGGAGCACCATCCCAGAAGAAGAGAATTCGGAATCGATTTCTCGCAGCAAGTAAGAGATGGGAGCAGATTAGAAGGAGTAATCGAAGGAGCAAGGTAGGGCTAGCTCACCGGCAAACCCGGATGGATCTCCACCGGACGCCATCACAGCAGAGGGGAGAAGGATTGGTTGGAGGTGGCGTGGCGTCGGTGGGGAGGAGGAAGAGAGTGGTGGGCTCGGCTCGGCGGCGCTGGGGAGGTGAGGAGTGAGGACGAGCCAACACGGAGCATGGAAGTGTTCCGGGCCGGGCCAGTTGGGATCGTGGTATGTTGCCACTTGGGCCACTGAGCTCTACGTGGGCCGGGCGTAAACTTGCATGGGCTGCAAATCTGAATAGACAGATTGCATCTCTCATGAGCTCAAGCCAGCCTGCAGGTCGCATCTCACATGTGCATTCACTACTTGTTTGGTGCAAACCCTGCTCGCGTTAGTCAGAGGTAGGTAAAGCGTGTCCAATTGTCTGCATCCACTCTTGAGTCAGCCTCACGCGCTGTTCAAAGCACCCTCAGCTAAGTCCTGAAAAAATGAAACTTTCGGCCGTTTCTCCAGGGCCAGGCCCGTAAGGTGGCTTCGGGAATGCAAGCTGGAAATGGTGGGGGATAACAGGGTTAGTGTCGCCGCTTCGCACCATTCCAAAGCCCACCGCCACCCTTTCTCGCTCCAAAATAGCAGCGCTGGTCTTCGCTTTTTTCTGGTGGTGGTCCTCGGCTTCCTCTTCAGCAAGCTGTGCTCGTCATCTTCTTCTCGGCAAGCGGTGGTCCTCGACCTCCTCTCTGGCAAGCACACTGCTCTTCTTCTTCATCTCCAACTCATTGTAAACGCTATCATGCCCACACGGTCCTTTGTGTTAAGCCATGGCGGTAAGCGTCTCCCACCGTAACCCTCTTACGATATGCATGATTTTATGGCCATTATGTTGGATTAGAGTCTAGATCTTATTGATTTGTGTATATTGTTCTATGTGCTTAGTATTTAATTATTGATCTGTAGCTCTATGTCTAGTAGCGATGATTTTACACGGGGGGCTATCTCAACTGTGCTGCTACATATGTCCCAAATGAGGTGAACTAGACAATATATAGGACTAGAAGGTTTAATTATGTTGTTTATTGTTAGGATCATGTCTTATGCATGTTTGAATTGTTAGGATCGTCGAAGCAACCTGTCATCAAAGGAGTCGCATTGGTAGCCGTCATTCAAGCATATTTTCTTTATATTCATAGAAATGTTGTTGCACACTTTTGTAGCTGCAACATATGGTCCAATGTACGTTGCAACGAGACATTGAGTGATAGGCTAAACTAAATCAAATCTATAATTGTGATGATGTAGAGGCTGTCAACATGTTTCGTATGACGAGAGCCCCTTTTTTCACCTCTACAATTTTCTTAGGGAGAGGAACTTACTGGCTGATAGCTTCCACACACGTGTCAGAGAGCAAGTCGCAATGTTCCTTCATATGATTGGTCATAACCAAAGGTTTAGAGTGATCCATAATTCCTTCAGGAGGTCCATTGAGACAATCAGTTGACATTTCAAGCAAATGTTGTACACAAATTGGTGAGCCTAGAGATGACATGATAAAGCCAACCAATGGTGATACACCTATTAAGATTAGATATAATTCGAGATGGTATCCATATTTCAAGCTTAACAATTGCATGTTGCCTCAATTTTGTGTCATACACAGAAAGCATAGATTAATTAATCTACTACTTTAATATTGTCTTAGGATTGTGTGGGGGCAGTTGATGGTACACCTAGAGTACCAAGAGCAGTGTCTGTAGCTTTCAAGGGTAGAAAGCACTACACTAGCCAAAATGTGTTGCTGCTGTGGAGTTGATATGAAGTTCACATATGTCTTAACTGGTTGGGAGGGGTTAGCACATGGTGCCCTCATTCTTGTAGACCCAATTGAGAGGGATGATGGGATAACTATTCTTCTAGATAAATAATGTCATATTAGCTATTACACTTCTAAAGCATCAAACAATATACTCATGCTTTGATATATATGATAACTTCGCAGGCAAGTTCCACCTAACAGATGCTAGATATGCTTATCGCCCAGGGTTCCTATCACCATTCAGAGGCACCAGGTACCACTAAATGAGTATAGTGGGAGGAATTGTCCTATTAATGCTAAAAGGCTATTCAATCATACATTCTAGCCTCAGGATCACAGTTGAGAGGACATTTCGGCATGGAATAATAGAAATTCACATACTAGACAATAAGCCCTTCCACCCATATCGTACCCACGTAAAGCTGGTCCTTGCATGTTGCATTTTGTATAATTGGATATTGGGATTGGATTTGATAAGATTGTGCCCAGTGAGGATGAAGTGGTTATAGACACCATTAATCAAGGTTATGGTGTACCATTAGATGACAATCTTGCTTGGGTAGACAAGAGAAGCTAGTGGGCTGACCAGAAGCTGGCAAACAAAGGCAACACCATGATCGAAAATGTTACTTCATGTTTATCAATTTTTCATGTAATGAGTCCAGAGATGATAATGTTATTTCCTTTGGTCTGAGAACTGTAATAATTTAATTTGTTAGATTCATGTAGGAAGTACTAAACTAAGATGTAGTAGGCATTTCATTCATGTTTATGAATTTTCCATTCATGTTTAATTTGCTCTATCCATGTGTGGTGGTAAGTTCACTAAAACTGGTGCAAGGTTACCACAACCGGCTTGATGCACGCAATCAAATACCATTCTTGTGCTCCAGCCAGCCCATTCAACCATCTCATGCTGACAACCAAACACTTTCCAACCTGAGTCAGGCTGGAGGTGTGCACGCAACCAAACAAGGACACTTAAACCATGCTAGCCTATTCCCAAGGAGCTAGACTATGAAACTCATGTAGGCAATCAAACATGTCCCTAAACTTTATTTAGCTACATGCATGTTCTCACTGATCTGGACATCACATGAAATTATACAATATGTTTACACCGAGTTCGCACGCGATAGGGATTCGTCACATATATTGGAGTTTGTCTTGCTTCTGTTGATGGGAGTGCTTATATATGCAAGCAATCAAGGAAATCGTGCAAAATCTACAACTGAGTTGGATTCAAGGGATGAGTTAGATGTTCTTCAATGGGCGCACTCACTTGTGGGCTTTCTCTTTCGTGAGTCTTCTTCCTTTCCTGCTCCACTTATAGAGCTTCTTTGTCTTTCCTCCCTCCGATGACTTCGGTGGCCGGAGAGGCGAGGGAGAGAAGGTCGGGCTTTTAGTTTTTGTATATTATAGTGGCACCACTGGTCCTAAATAAATCCGTGCGCAGATCTAAGCCTTTCCTGTCTTCCTCTCTTCCTTCTCCAACCACAGACCATGCGGATGGCATGGTAGCAAAGTAGCCAAAGAGGATTGAAGCAACAGGTGCCAGATTTGCTCGGAGCCCCCCTTTTTCCTAGATCTGGGGCTCCCTCCTTTCTAGTTTTCTTTCTTTTCTTTGCCCCCTTGTTCTCTATGTTCCTCACCGATGCCGACGTTCTTGGTCTTCTGGTAGTTTGGGCGGGCTAGTTCGGGGGTTTGGTAGGTGTTCCTTTCCTTCTCATGGCGATGCCCCTCTCTTGCACCAGTGATGTTTTCATTGCTTGTCTTGTGTGTCGTTACAAAGCTGGCCCTAGGCAAGGTTCTTGTTGCACAAACTTGGGACCATCACAACCTCCACTAGAGACCCTTTTGTGGTTCTTGGTCCTGGGTGTTGCATGGCAAGTGCAGCGCCGGTGCTCAAGCTTCTTCTTGGAGGCCACAACCCATTTTAGGGGCTTCGCATCGTCCGCTGTTGCAGCAACTCCCCAACTCTCTTCGCGGCGGTGGAGATCTCTTCCTTCGGATCCACAAGCGGTGTATCTAGTGGAGGCAATGCATCTCGACACCAAGCTCTCTTCCTGGTGGCAGCCGGCTCATGGAGTTCGTCGGTGGTGGCCTATATCTAGCCAACCAGGGACGAAGGACGTGGAGGGACTTGTGCAGCTTGAGCCTGAGATCTTTGCTACATGGGCGCAGATAGTCTGCGGTCTTTGCCGCATGTCCCTGAGAGGGCACATCTGTAATTTTATCTTTCTTGTTGCTCCTTTATGTTTGAGCTGTACTTTGTGTGGCTTTGGGCCCACTTGAAGTAATGCAGAGGCAGGTTTATTTTTTTTAAAGAATTGGATCCAAGGTTATGTGGAAGATGCTAGATGTGGTTGGTTGGGCATACAGAGAAGAACGAGCAACAGTGGTAGCAAGACAGAGGGGGTATTTTGTTGAGCATAGCACTTTGACACAAAAAGAAAGTGATCTTACACTTGCATATAAGACAAACGGTCGTACCACAATCACTCCAGTCCCAAAAGACTCTGGGCTCGGAGCATCTGAACTACTAAAAATGACTACATCTTCAAGGGTGTCGATCCTGGCTTGCAATGTTGCAAGAGGAAGTCAAAGTAAGGACTAGCCATGGCTGTCCATCGGTCTAAGAGCAAAAATTATGCTGACTTAGAACATATGATAGCTAGCATCTTGTGGCTGATTTTCCTTTCCCTTTTTACATGTACAGTTTTTCTACATTTGCATAAAGAAAAATTTAGTTTCTAAACCTTGAACTATGGTACTTGTTTGACTTCAACCTTGAATTATAAGATAGTTGTCCTAAATCCCGAACTTTCAAAACCATTTATCTCAAACCCTAGCCTAGATTTTTAGGGTGGTTTTTGTACCCCTAAATTTCCAAAAAAAAATGAAATAATTCATGATTGTAAGTCATGCTATAAAATGAGAACCTGCAAACGTCATAAAAAATATGATGATTTATATACTTAAAAAAAGACAAGAGAAATTCATTTATCCCTTGTCATACTTACGCCCATGAATTATTTGACATTTTTTGTAATCCCCGGGACGAGGTAATGGGGTAAACCATCACAGATTTTAGGGTTTAGGGTGGTTTTACATCCCAAGGTTTTCAAAATTATGGAAACATTTTAGGGGTGTAGGACATACTGCAAACTGGGAACTTGCAAAAAATCATTGAAAAATATGATAACTCTTATATATTTCGTACATGGCATAAATGGTCATATTTATCAATGAGTTTTGCATGTTCTCTTCTTTTAGCATGGTTTACTTTTTAATATATTCTGGAAACTTTGAGATGCAAAACCATCCTCCAAAACCGGGCTAGGGCTTGGAACAAAAGGTTTTTAGTGTACGGTTGAAGTTGGACCAAACACCCTAGTTCAGGATAAGGATATGAATTTTTTCTTTGTGTAATAGAAAATATAGAGTAGGATAATTTTCTATTGTTTTTCCCAAAAATAAGTAAATTAGAAAGAGTTCATGGACCATGTGAGACATCTACATAAGTTTAGGGAGCTACAGATTTACTTCTTATTTAAGTAAAAATCTAAATGTGTAGTCTTCCTGGTAGTTTGAAAAACTATATACGGTATTGTCAAATTCACTCTAACAAACATAGCGGCCGGTTTCTATTTTTGTTTTGTTTCAACTGGCTTGCATAATTGCATGACGTGGTCTAGTTTCCTATTCTTTTGCAATTCAAATCTAACTTAATTAAATTATGTATATTGATATGTTTTCTGTAATTTAGGATTATTTATTATCTTTGGGGTTTAATAGATTCTCGATAAATCATCATGGTTGATGTTTAATTGCAATTACGATCCATCGAACCATAGGAGGGGTGCTTTTTTTACAAATACTAGTATTTTTCTATCTTTTTGTTTCGAGAATGTGTATGCCATCTGCCATAGGTTTGTCATCTACATCTGATTAAATAAAACTCATTGGTGTGGTAGAAATATGCAGTAGGTTTTTAATCTAGATCTGATTAAAGAAACCTCTGGAAGAAGTACTTATCCAATGAAAAACTAAACAATCTTCTAGTTCAAATTCCCATTTTAACTACGCGGCACAGAAATGCGATTGTCAATTATCTATAAAACAAACAGTTGTACCACGTCCACTCCAATAAATAATTAGAAATACTATTTCATAGCGAATTTAAATTGTATAGTACGAAATAACTTGATCGTACAAATTTCAGGTATTTAAGAAGACAGTAGATCTGGATAAGCAATATCCTGAGCTGGTTGATCAAGCAAATCTGATACTTACAAAATGCAATGGACATCCCCTTGCAATAGTCACCATAGGTGGCTATTTGGCAAACAACCCAAAGACCAGCTCAGAGTGGAGAAAACTGAATGAACATATTAGTGCAGAGTCGGAGATGAAGCCGGAGCTTGGGGCTATAAGAACAGTCCTCATGAAAAGCTATGGTGGTCTACCCTACCACCTCAAGTCTTGTTTATTGTATTTGTCCATCTTTTCTGAAGGTTACACGGTTAGCCGGAGACGTTTGGTGCGTCGGTGGACTGCAGAGAGTTACTCAAGGGAGGCGCGTGGCAAGTCTACTGATGAAATAGCACGCATATACTTCATGGAACTCGTAAGCAGAAGCATGATCATACCATCTCAAGAACCACTTGATGGTAGAAAAGGGAATGACTCCTACCAAGTCCACGATATCATTCATTTCGAAGTCGTCGGAGGAAAATCCTGTTTTCAGACTAGAGGAACGCTACAGCTTCAGGTACAAGGCCACAGTACGCCACCTTGCCATAGTCAGTAGTTCAGTGATACATAAGTATGAGTTTGAGATCATAGTGGACCCGTCCCGTGTGCGATCATTAACAGTCTTTGGAGAGTGGAAGTCATTTTTCATCTCTGACAAGTTGAGGTTGTTGAGAGTGCTGGACTTGGAAGGCACGTCAGGTTTAGTTAATTATCACCTTGAGCATATTGGGAAGTTTCTTCACCTACAATACCTTTCTCTAAGAGGTTGTGTTGATATTCATGACTTACCAGAGTCGTTGGGTAAGGCAACTCCAAACACTAGACATTACAAAGACAAAGGTAATCAAGCTTCCAAGGACCACCATCAAGCTTATGAAGCTACATCATATTCTTGCTGGGGGTGTAGGAGATAACGAGTGTCCCCTTGCGCCATGACCATGGCCTCTAGTCTCGGCCATAACAGCTGGCACTGACCCTACTGGTGCCACCAAATTGCTTCCATTGCGAGATGTGGGTCTGTAGTATTTGAACATCGTAAGAGTTAAGCAATTTGGTGGTTTAGAGCATCTCTAGCCCTTTCCCTAAAATCCTTTAATCCCCTAAAAAATTTCATTTAGAAAATTAACACTCACCTAGCCCTTCTCCTATAATCTTTAATCCCTCAAAAATTTAGCTTTTTATCCCTCAAAACTTACCTCTCTTCCCCAAATTTGCTCTGAAAAGAGCAACTCTCCCTAAATTTCACTCTCCCTCACTCTCTCTCGTGCCCCCGATCCGACTCGCGCCGCCGCCGCTCCCGTCGCCGCCGGCGACCCCCCGGCGCTCCCTTCGGTCTGTCCCGGCCCCCCGCAGCCCCGCCTCCCTCCCCCCCACCGTCTCCTCCCTTGCCGGCGCCGGAATCCGCCGGGAAACGCGGCTGTACTCGTCGCCGCCGCCTAGCTCGAGGACCTCGCCGCCGAGCCCGACTTCGCCGGGAACGGAACCGCCGGAGCTCCGTGATGCCGTAGGCTGCCCGCGCGCAAGCCCACGCCGGCCACCGGCGCCGGAATCAGCCGAGTTCACCGCCGCCGTGGCCGAGCTCGCCGCCGGCTTGCTCGGGCTCGCGTTCCTCGCCGGCTACCCCAGGAATCGGTGCCGCGTGTTGCCCGGTCGTCGCCGAACCTCCTCCGCGTGTTGCCCGGTCGCCGGAGCTCCATCGCCGGCCGCCGCGGCTCGGAGCTCCGTGATGCCGCAATGTGTTCGGTCAATTGCCCGAACGGAATTTTTTTCTTTTTCTCTTTTTTTTCGTCAATTGCACTAAATCTCAAGTTTCGAATTAATATGTTGTGAAAATATATGTTCAAATGGAGTTTGTATGCAAACATTTGGAAAAAACAGCAAAAGAAATTTTTTAGGGGATTAAGTTTTAGGGGAAGGGCTAGGCGTGCCAAAAGTTTAGTGCCTTATATATTGGGGATTAAAGGATAGGGAGAAATTTAGGGGATTAAAGAATAGGGGAAGGGTTAGAGATGCTCTTAGCATAGAAAAAATAGCAGCACCTAGCTAGATTTTCTTAACTTCACAAACAGCCTACAGAAACCATCAAGCAGACCAAAATTTCAGGTTCTCAGGGTTTTGTAAATGAACATTTTCACAAGGATTTAGGTTATTGCAGCTATTAGACACCACCTATGTGGCAAAGCATCTGTACTTTTGAAGTTTTGAGCATAAAAGAGGGGTCTATCTAGAAGGTATAAATTTAGAGTTAGATGGTATTCCCAGAATGGAAACTGCTTAGAGCTATAATCGTCAATTGGGCATACCTGTGGACTAGGCGATGGTGATGTACATATGGTCTTGATCTCTGTTGGCTACCACTATCATATCTCGGTAGTCCAATTCCAAATGGAGGTACAGAATGATCAGGGATGCCTGACATAGGAAGATTACTCAAATATCGGTGCTCACTATCAAGATTTCTTGACTCAGTTGCATGGAAAGCTTGGGCATTGCTCAAATCAGGAGTTGAATGGCCTTCCAAGCCAGTTGGATGGCGATGAAACGAAGCGCCTTCAGCACCTGAATTAGAACTAGAAGGCACATGCATGGGATGGAGAAAACCACGCAGTGAAAGATACATTATGGGCGAGTGGAAGTCATTTTTCATTTCTGACAAGTTGAGGTTCCTGCGAGTGCTGGACCTAGAAGATACATCTGACCTAGTTGACCATCACCTTGAAGACATCGGCAAGCTTCTTCACCTAAAGTACATTTCTCTAAGAGGATGTTATTATATTTATCACCTACCAGATTCATTGGGTAACTTGAGGCAACTAGAGATACTAGACATTAGAGATACCTCTGTAATGATGCTACCAAGAACCATCAGAAGCTACGGTACCTTCATGCTAGTAATACATATGAATATGTAGAGGAGAAAACAAGTTTAGAAAGGTGCAAAGATCTTTTTGGATGCGGGCCCACAACTTTGTGTTGCATGTTGCTTACCTCGGGTTATGGGCACTGATGGCTTGAACTGGCGTGATGCATGAACTTTCGCATGCTGCGTGGCATTCGAAGTTACTCTACCTTCGTACAAAGAAGTAACGAAGGGTCAAGTGTGGAGAAGGGTAAAGAAGAAAAGTGAGTTGCAACAAAGCGGCAAAAATAAGAAAAATGAGGAGGATTAGGTTGAAGGCAAGCAACCACCATGACGATATGAAGAAAAGAAGCAAGGGAGATATGACAGAGCTCAGAAGATTCAAAGATATCAACAAGGAGATGATTCACCAGGCAAGTATGCATTGAGGGGGAGTGTTGAATATAATCCAATGCATACTTGTAGCAAGATGTTTCTAGAAGGTTCGAGAGCTCTCATAAATTCCTAGATATTTGCCATGGGAGATATTAGGGATAACTAGTGGAGAATGCGCGCCTTGGCGCGTGCCAGCAGACGAAAACTGACTTAATCACGTAATAGGAATTCCATTCTACCTAATCCTCTTAAGCGAGCAACTTTGTTCCTAAAAAATACAGAGATAGGGCAACCACACATCTGAAAATACCTAACAAATTACTGCATCATCAGGTAGTATTAAATATCAGTTTAAAAATGATACGGAGCACAATGGAGATAACATCAGCAATGGACTGGCTAATTAAGCTGCTTATTGACTGATCATAAAACCCTGACGATCTGTGAGCGTAAGACTGCGAGACATAGAAAAGCTTGCAATAGAAACAATTTAGAGCATTCCACATAAGAAACCAGAAAAAAATATATACTGTAACAGACATCAACTTGATGCACCCTGAAACATTGTAATTTTTCAACCAGAGAGGAAACCACTTGTGCGACCATTTTCTCTGATCAACCGGTGCTGGTAAGATGAGAGGTCAGACCATCATAAAGCGGCAGATATCAAGCACTTCACCATCTTCTGACAACTTGTTATATACCACCTCCACTTTCCGGTCCTGATGTTCAGGTAGAAGATGTGCTTAGAAAAACAATCACGATTGACAAAGAAATACGAACTCAGCATTGTCACCAGCTCCGAACAGATGGCAAACATCATCGTTCTCATCATCTGATTCCCAAATAAGGTTTCAAGATGACCAAATGTGTTGTACAGAGAAATGCTATCTTCCATAACCCAGATGCCTGTATTGTCACCATTGGTCTTGCAGAGCCAAACAGAAAGCTGGCTGACCTTCGCCTGGATGAAGTAGATCCCAGAACCAGAATCATCTGCTCGTGACAGCATGTGCACTGTCAATGGTGACCAGTTCGACTCTATCTGGAAGCTCGATGACAAGGAACCTCATGGAAGCCAAATCCAAGCGAACAATGTATTGGGGGAAGCATGTAGAGTTTGTCGCGCACAAGCAATTGATCCAGGGGATATTCAAGCGGAGGAGAGAGCCCTGTGGCACCGGAGATGCGGTCGACCCAGAGGCCATCTTGCAGGTGGGCACCAGAGCTCCCTGCTCGTCAGGCAGCAAGGGCATGCTGACGACGAGGCACGATGGCCGTCCTCAGGGAGGGACCGCATCACCACGTCATCGACTACAAATGGCCGGTCTGAAAGCTGTAAGTGCGACACACAGGACCATGTCGGGTGTTCTGAAACTCCCATGCAGAATATACTAATAGAGGTTCACTGGCTTAGCACCACTAAGAATATGTCATCGCAAGGACACAGCGGTGATGATATCCACCAAAAGAACGATCCATCCATCAGTTACTGCTGAGACAAAAGCGAATTATGAATATATATAGGAGTGTCTCTCAAAATGAGTGTACCGACGAAACGCCGTGAACGAAAGTATAGAAACTCACCTAGTAGTCTTTCGCCCTCTTTCCAGTGTGACTCTTCACTCCTGTACCAGAAACAGCTCCAGGTTCAGCCGGCGGAGCGACATCCTGTGGAATGGAAACAAACAAGGCGAGTATAAGTAGCAAGATTTTAAAAACAAGTCGGTCGGCTCAACAAACGTTGTACAAATAAAAACTGACCAGACCTACCCCATCTTCATCATCGAATAACCTTTTGCGTGTTGACAAGTGCGCTTTATCCGGCAGGGCATCCTTCCTGGTAAAACACAGTTAGATGGAGCAGAAAAAGAATGCAATACTCTTTGATGTGGTACCTACACAGGGGCATTGTCTGACTTATCCGAAGGAGTGTAGACAGCTGGTTCGGTTCTAGCCTCAACATCCTGGGCAGTGAAAAGAGATTATCACCACGTGCATATACTACTGGAATTAAAGGAGCCTGCAAACTACGAACCTGAGTAGTCGAAGTCAGATGGTCCTGCTGCGCCGGGGCTGTAGCAGTAGTGTCCTCTGGATCGTCATTACGAGTAGGCGTATCCCGCGTTAACGCTGCAGAGGAAGAAGAGGCATCGGCGGCAACTGTCTGGACGCGAGGGATCGCAGGCTGGCGACCAAAACAAACATCAATGCTGTTAACCTGAAACGTTTTGTTTTTCTTGAAGAAACTCTTCTCCGTGAGTGTGATGTTCCATGTATATTTCTTGGACACAATCGCAACAATATCAGCCGGGAAGTCGTGACCCTGGTGACCAGCTCGCAGCACGGACCTAACTTGTTTGCCCACTACCTCTTGGCCAATATCTCCAAACAGCATGAACTCTGCTTAAGCCGTTCCATCCGTGCAGACGACACATATCTTGTACCTAATATTATAGAGAAGGGAGCCGTAAACTAAAAGAACTACTATGGTCGACCCTAAGGGTACATGCGACGGCTTACATACCTGAACCTTTTCCCAGTGCATGGACACTCCGTGCATTTATACCCGTCACCGTGAGGCAAAGACTTTCTGCCGCATCTTTTGCACGAGGCAAACCACCAGGACTGTCCAGGCACCATCCTTGCGATCACGACCGTGCACTTGAAACCCTCGGGCTGTAGCAAAACAGCAAACAGTTTACGTCCTGCCCAAAGAGCGTATATAAATTTTACCACCAAATCGCAATGAAAAGCTGGGTTGGCAAGACGTCATACCGGGAAGTCATACGGATTAATAGTTGAAAGATCAAGCAGCGTTTTTCTTGAATTTGAGTTGAAGGAACACGTGATACTGTGGACTGACTAGACGCGGCAGCATGCGCTATAGGCTCAAAATGATCCTTAAAGCTAGAGGAAATGCCAGAAATAGTGGTGAGATTAGGCCTAGAGAAAAAGGAGCGCCTGACTATTGGAGGCAGTGAGTACATTCACCTAAGTAAAAAGGTTACCTGGCAACAAGAGCGTTAGCCCAAGAATCATCAGGGCTGATGTACCATCTGTAGGCAGCATTGCCGCTAAGAGAATCCTCACCTAAAACTGACAATAATTACTTCGCTTAGCTTGCATATATCTACACATGGCTTTGAACATGAATCCAGGAAGTCGCTATTTGAGTACTAACCATAATTCAGCCATTGGTTCTAGCACCAAGTTCGTGCCGATGTCCCAGCGCCCGGAGCTCGCCGCCGTCATCGCCCGCGCCAGTTTCTGCCGCTTTGACCACCGCTCCTAGCCCGGCGAGTACTCAAATAGCAACTTAATTTCAGAATTTTTGCAACAAACCCAATCCATTTCACTTCACCCCTGCGTGAATGTCTTACTAAAAAAATACTAATCTGTGTCTTCAGGAAGCTGAAGGCCCTTGCTTCTGATCTCACATATGGAATTCGTTTTTTGCAATTCTTTTTTCTCACTGATCTTTACCTCGGCGTTACGGCTAGGTTCCCTTTGTTATCTAAATGAGTATCACAAGCAACCCCATGGAATTCACTATCGTGTGCTGCCCAGTGATCTAACCAATTTACCAAAAATCCAAACCCTTAACTCTAACGCAAGGCTCGACTCCAACACTGCACTACCAAATCACCTTAATCCTAACAAACAGTATGTATGATTGTACCAATTGCACTAAACGCATGCGAATTATATCTAGCAGCACCGCATTACGACGATACGAACACAAGTGATCAGGCAGAAACGGCCTCTCCTGAACCCTAACCCCCCCTAACCAGCACCCAAATCCAAAATCTCAATACATGGAGCAGGCAGTGCACAGAAGCTTACCCCCTCGCGTTCACGGCGCTCGTCGTCGTCGCTCGAATCCACGGCCCCTGCAAGAGCCAAACACCACCTCGATCAGAACCAACCAAGCAAGCCGCTGGCCACAAGGACGTCAAAAACACGGAAATAATCTCCCAAAAGAACAGAACAGATGAATCAATCGGCAGATCTGAGGTGGAATCCAAGCGAGTTTACCTCTCGATTTCGCGCCGGATCCGCGTGGGATTCGGGGTTGTTCGCTCCGCGTTGGCGTGGGATTTCGTCTCGGCATCGCGAGGAAGGGAGGAGGGAGTACTGCTCCGGCAACGGGAGCCTGGATCTGGGAGAGAGAGAGAGGAGGCGAGGAGGAGAGGGACAAGACGGGACGGGAGGGGAGGTCGTCAACCTGGCACGTTCGGTCTTTCCTGTATTTGGCGGAGGCGGTGGCGGTTGGCCTGGCAGCGGTAGGAGAGGGAGCGGAGACGGCAGGGGAAACCCTAGGCGTGGAGCGCTCCGGGTCGGGAGGAGAAAGAAGGGAGGGGGAACGGGTCGCGGGGGCCCGAAATGGGCCGTGGCGGGCCCCGAACCGAGTTTTTCAGGGTCCCAGTGAGGCTTTGGAGGGCCGCTGCGGGAGCGTCGATTCGCCGTCGATCCACACAGCACCGAACGGCCGGAAAGAAACGGGGCGACGTGGATGGCCTGGAGGGCGTCCTCTCGCGCGGCTTTAGAAGTGGGGGATTCTTCATGGCAAAGTGAGAAACTTCTAGAAAACATTAGAGGATTACAAGAGATAGATATTTGAGGAGAAGACTCTAGAAGAAATTAAGGGATAAGTATGTAGAGATATTTTTAAAGAAGTACTCTAGAATTAGGGAATATTAAATAGGTAGATATTTTAGAAGAGAATTATAGAGAAAAGATATTTCTAATGTAGGGGTTTAGATGTGTGCCACTTGGCACCAATCTAATAATCATGTACAAATATAAATAGGGGGTGCATCCCCTCCCCATGTAACCAACTAAGAAGGGAAGAAGTGCCACCATGAGCATATGAGAGAGTTAACGTGAGTGGCGTAGCCGCTCGAAAGCAAAATACTAAGTATAGAAGGAAAGGCTAGTCGGTGTCGAGAGTGTGTGTATGTCCTCATATAGTGTGAGTAGTAAGGGCCACCTCGAAAGAGCCATCCTCAACAGATAGGCTTCGCCTCTGGCTCTTGGCCTCTAATCATGGCTCTCATCTATAGGCTCTGCCCCCCATCGCATTCAGCACTTTGGCAACATTTTAGCGACAGAGGCAGGGTGACCGGCTAAGACAAGATGTTGTCTTTCTCCTCACCCTCCCCCCGTTTCTCACTCTCTCTCCCTCCTAGTTACATCTTGCTGCGCCAAGGCGTGCTCTACTATGATCTTGATGAATAGATATAGCACACATGGAAGAACAAACAGTTATCTTCCTCCTTCCTTACTCCCTCCCCGCCACCCCTTGGTCATCTCCGCCACCATTACATTGTCATGCTCCATACCCTTTATATATATAGGAAGTATAGATTCACGTCGTTCGATCCAATCAACACCAACAAATAATGCGCGCGGGGCAATGAGAGAGGGAGCCACGTTGGCGCGTACTGGCAGTTGCTCGGCTAAAAATCATGCCAATTAAATCAACTAAAAATCACCTCACTGCCTTCTTCTGGTTGCCTCCCCCGCCGCTCCACAAGGGACTCAGCTGCCTCCTGCTGGTCGACACCGCCGATCTTGGATGCCAGTACATGCTTTTTGCATCTATTACAAGTTTTATTACACATAATATTAAAAAAAGTCACAATAATCAAATTAATTGAATAAATCAAGGATACGTGACAAACCTCCGTAGAAAACTTTCTAAGACAGTCAGGTGGTGAGTCCGAAATTGATCCTGTAATCATTGGGTAGGGCCTTTTTTTACTTATACCACCAACAAATTGGCTCATCCCATCACTGTTGTTACTGATCACCTGTACATTCTGATGTAAGTACTGATTCGTCTTGTGAGGCCCAAAATAGCTCCATAACATATGCACTCCCCATTCTGGGACAATTCCCCTCCAAATGCTTCACGATATCTCCGATTGAGGCGGATTTGAAGATAGTGATGCTACAGACTAAGCATCTGAAAGTGGGACGGCTAATTCTCTTACCATCTGCGCCACGTCCATGGTCGAGCCGAAATGCAAACTTCCATAACCCCTTCCCTCTCCTCCCTTCGACATTATATCTGTTGACAGATAAGAATTAACTACAATGCAAGTAGTCTAATAACCAAAACATATATACATCATGATGGAAGTTTATTTTTACTCACCCAATCTTGTTGGGGACATACAATCTTAAATAATCATTCACCAGTGTATTCATTGTTGCAGCATTGGCATAATGGTGAGGAAGACTAGAAGTGCAAATTAATTGAAGGTGAAGCCTAGGATACATACAAAGATAAGTTTATTACCGTATTCTTAAGTCCAACCATTCCTTGATGCAAGTAAGCTCCTCTGTTAAGTCAGCTTTTCTGGCATTTCTCAAGAGCCCCTGATCCAGCTGCAATATCTCTCTAATTGGTGCTTCTATTTTCTCTCCGAAGTAAGCTTCACCAGCAGCAAACTGGTTCTGGCGAATCAGGTCTAGTACACACGCCCTTCAGATGTGTAAAAACAGCATTTGATGGATTTTGACTGAATCTGCTTCACCAAGATAAGTCATCACATACTGCTCCAGCTCATCCCACCTTTTGCCTTCAACTAAATGATCCACATGAGTGCTACTAAAAGGTCCGAGCATCTGTTGTTGTTGCTGATTCACTTGCGGTGCTTGTACTATAACTGTAAAGGAACATGCACATATAACATACAAAAGCATGAATAACAAGTAAGTAGAAAAGGTGGCATGAAGATCGCATAAAAATAGCTAGAATGCAGGACTGCTAAATGGTTGCCACCAAGTGTGATCTACAAAGAAAGCAGTATTAGCTTATTTTATTTTATTTTGAATGAGACATCCTACATGATGAAGTGAGTCCTTTGGAGGATTAATATAAAAGAACACCTCCCCACACACACACACTTAACATAGCACAAGCTCAAACCAAATACCGAGCAAACAAGAGAATGCAAACCCATGGATGCATGTAACCCTATGCTTTGTTTTGTGCTCACTCCGAAGTCTAATGTGTGTGTACAATATTCAAAGAAGCAGCGCAATCATTGGCAGAAGTCCAAGATGTGAGAATTCTGACAGGATCTCTGTGACACCTTTGTTTAAGATATCAAGTTAGCTATAGCACAACATATAATTATACCTTGCAGCTGGTGGGTATTGTCTGGGTCTTCTCCCTCAATGTCAGCCACTCCCATGTCGTCATTACCTACAAAGAACCATCATTAGCAGGCATGGAGAAGGAGAAAAGGAAGCTGTAGGTGCTCCCATCACTAAGTGCAAATTAATGCATACCCCCAATCCCTACTGAAACATCATATCATAATCCTTATTTAAACATGAAGTGTAAAGCTCCTGCTGAGGATTGAATGTCGCCCCTAGCATCACCTTCTCATTTTCCACTCTTACTTCAGTACAGTTTCTCCAGTCATCCAGATAGTACTACACTGTATAATTGAGACCGGACATAATATTGCTGGACATAAGGAAAGGAGAAAAGGAAGCTGCAAGTGCTCCCATCCTTGAGTGCAAATGCATGCCACTCATCTAGCACGAATGCATGTAACCCTACGCTTTGTTTTGTGCTCACTCCAAAGTCTAATGTGTGTGTGCAATATTCAAAAAAGCAGCGCAATCATTGGCAGAAGTCCAAGATGTGAGAATTCTGACAGGATCTCTGTAAAACCTTTGTTTAAGAAATAGAGTTAGCTACAGCAGAACATATAGGTATACCTTGCAGCTGGTGGGTATTGTCTGGGTCTTCTCCGTCAACCTCAGGCACTCCCATGTCGACGTCGTGGCCTGCAAAGAACCATCATTAGCAGAAAAGAACAACAGGACGAGGAGGAAGCTAGGAACTAACCTGCAGACATGGCGGAGCTAGCAAGAACGTCCGCCGCCACTGGCGAGGCCCTTGGGGAACGACTGTAACAGAAAGAACATAAGTCATCTCCACGTCCTAAGATCAACCAAACACAAAAAACAAACAAAAATGGTTTCGTATCTTTGGTGCGTCTACTTAAATAAGAATAATGAAGTGGGCACGGTAATGAAAGGGGACATTTGCACGTCCAGATTCAGCAACGACAATGTTTATGCAGCGGCAACGATAGGCTTCGCCTCCGGCTCCTGGCCTCTAGTCATGGCTCTCATCTATAGGCTCTGCCCCCATCACATTCAGCACTTTGGCAACATTTTAGCGATGGAGGCAGGGTGACCAGCTAAGACAAGATGTTGTCTTTCTCCTCACCCCTCCCCCTTTCTCTCTTTCTCACTCTCTCTCCCTCCTGGTTACATCTTGCTCCGCCAAGGCGTGCTCTACTATGATCTTGAATAGATATAGCACGAATGAAAGAACAAACAGTCATCTTCCTCCTTCCTTTCTCCTTCCCCGCCACCCCTTGGTCGTCTCCGCCACCATTACACTGTCATGCTTCATGCCCTTTATATATATAGGAAGTATAGATTCATAAGAGGTACTCTTAAGTATCATCATTCATCTGGTAATAAAAATTTAAACGAAGGAAATAAACCAATATCATGTAGCCCTGACATAGAAGTGTCCTTGATACTACAAACTGAAAAGAAATAATCATTTGGAACTAAAAGGAAAAATGATCCTGCCTGAAGACATGGAAATTGGAACGTCTCATTTTTTAATCATTTTTTCTCTTGTCACAGCAATTCCATACCCAAGTGATTGTTCACCAATAAAGGAATTTCTTTTCTCACAGAAATATTCTTTTCCTACTTCTAAAATCAAATCTTACGGGCAAAACGAATCACTTGTGCAGATTGTGAAGGATAGCTGGTCTGTCCAAATAATTCTTTCGGCAACAAAAGACAAAATGCCAAGATCAATCTCGTCGAAGCGTTATATATAACAAGGACCAAGATCAATCTCGTCGAAGCAAATATAACAAGGAAAAAACACCACCAACGAACCCCTTCCGATCAAAAGCTAGAAAAATAAATCGAGAAAAAAGAAGAAGATAAGATCTCCCGTAGACGCCGCGGGAAGATCTCCCGTAGACGCCGCGAAATCCCTGATCCCCCGCCAGAACTCCACATCGAATCCACTAAATCTCACCCCAGAATCGTTCCATTGTAAAATCGCAGAACCCGCACTACAATCCAGGTACCTGAAATGCTCTGATTTAGGGCTCCGATTCACGTCATCCGGTTCAATCAGCACCAACAAATAATGTGCGCGGGGCAATGAGAAAGGGAGCCGCGTTGGCGCGTACCGGCAGCTGCTCGGCTAGAAATCACGCCAATTAAATCGACTAAAATCTCTTCTGGTTGCCTCCCCTGCCGCTCCACAAGGGACTCAGCCGCCTCCTGCCGGCCAACACCGCCGATCTTGGAGGGGCTTCCGCGCCTCCGAGTCGTCTGCCGCCGCCCGCCATCTCTCACTCATCCCTCCCTCCCAACGATTGTTTCGAGATATCATCCCCTAACGGGTTAGATGCGCTACGGATTGGGTTTCGGAGCCCAAAAACAGATCTCCAACAGATCCAACGGCCCTGAAAATTCACCGAAATATTGCCAATTTCCAGAAGAATTACCTGTCCCCAGCTGCAGAAAGAACAGCAGGCCTATCGATCGGATGTGCGCTCCCTCCAGTCTGCATGACGGCACCCAGAAGCTGAGATCCTTCTGCTCTCTGCATGGTCTCGATGGCCAGCAAGGGATCCACCACGCCCTCTCCGACACCACTTCCATCGGGACCCGGAGCCTGAGGCCCGACGGCGGACATGGGCGCTCCAGCCGCTGAAGGCTGAGACGATGCGCCGACCGGTAGCATATCCTCGACGCTGAAGTCGGGATCCATCACCATAACTCTGGTACCGCCTCTGCCTCCGCCTCCTCCACCCGGCACTTGGCCCTCTCCAACCCCTCCTCAACCCGGCCCGTGATCCTGTCCTACTCCTCCATCCTGCGGCTCCATGAATAACGGGCAAAACCCTAAACCCTAGAGAGAGGAAGAGGAGGAAGGTGGGCTTGTGCTGTTTTTGTGCTAATTAATGTTTTGGGTGCACGTTCCCTTTTTTTCTATTTTGAAAGACGAGGAGGTTTTCGATCCGTTTGTTGGCAGTAGTACGTACTAACCAGCTAGCGCATAAAAAGCACGCAGGCTCCGGTGGTGCAACGTACAAGACGGATACCTGATACTCTAGAAAGATCAGACCGGAGTTGCCTGCTTTTGACCATGTCAATTTCCTCTGGCAGGGGTAAAAGATATATCGCGTGCCATTAACTAGCCGAAAATCATCCCTCGCGGTCTGAAAGAAAAAGAAGAGAACCTTTACCGACGTATATGCAGAGATCATAGCCATCCAAACATTTTTACCATTTGTACGGTTTCTGTGACAGCCCCAAAATTTTCCATAATTTTCAAATTTGTAAAAGCTCAAAATTTGCAAAGAAATTTTTTTGAAAATTTAAAAATCCGCTTCTGGATCAAAACCTCCTCCCTTAGCCCATTTTCTATTTTCTTTCAGCCTGTTCTCTCTCTCGGCCCATCCCCGTTTTCTCAGCCCGTTCAGCCCACCGCGGTCGCCTCCCTCCTCCCGTTCTCCGCTCCATCGCCACGCTCGAGGGCAAGCCACGCGGCAGCGAAGTTCTCCCCGCCGCACCTCCGCCTGCTGCACCGCGCGCCACGAGTCCGACCGCAGCTCGTCTCGAGTTCCACACCAGCGCCATCCCTCTCTTCCCTCTCTCCCCCGTGCCCGGCTATAAGAACCGGAGTTGCCGAAGCTCTCGGTTTTCCCGTTCCCTTTTTGCAGCGCCGGAACACCCGCACTCCACTCTCGCTCACCCCAGCACATCCCCAAGCTTCTCTCCGCCGTCCAGAGCACCCCGCGCTTCGCCCCGCTTTCCCTTTCTTCTCCGGCGAGGTAAGCGAGTGCCCTGCCGCCGCCGCCGAATGCTCCGTCCTAGCTCATCCCAATGCCGAGCCCTATCCTCCTCCTCTCCAAGTTTCCAATCTTCCGAGTAGTCCCGGGCGCTCCGCCTCTTCTCTGCCTTCCCCAGAGCTCCCTCTGTTCTCTCCCGAGCCTAGCAACCCCACCACCGTTGTCGACGGAATGGGGCCCAGGGTCCCCCGAACCGCCAGCGGAGGCCAACCAGATGCCGCGGAGCGAGACACGTGGCGGTCGGGTCGGTGTAGACCCCGCCCCGGCAGCCAAGTGGGTCCGGCGGTCAAGCCCAAGCGCTCGGGGGCCTTCCCCGAGTGTCGCACCCGCGCGCAACATCTGAAAGGGCCTTGGGCTCCCGAGAGCCCAAGGCTCAGGAATCGAGGGGGGCGCTTGGGGTCCTTCCCCGAGCGCCCGGCGTCCCCGGGTGCGTGGGCCCCGGGGGAGCGCTCGGGGTATCCCCCGAGCACTCCTCCTGGAGCTCCCCCGGTGAGGGGCCCCGAGCTACCCTCCAACGAGTGCTCCCCGAGCGCTCGAGGTCACTCGGGGGCTGCCTGGGACAGCTGGCGCCCCTCCCAGTTGAAGGAACCGCTCGGGGTCGGAGTGCTCGGGGGTCGTCGGGTCCCCCTGTAGGGCCCACCTCTGAGCACGTCATCGAGCGGTTAGCTTCTCCCGCAAGCCTCAGCCCTGGCAGAGGCATTTAATGCACGTCATTTCGACAAGGAATCCTAAGCCCTATGAGGGCATGATGACGGTCAGGCCGGGCCCCACCCGCTCAGGCGATAGGTTCCGTTGGCTATCACCCTCCGCCAAATGATGGGTCCGTCTGACAGCTTTGTTGACCGACCGGGCGCGCCGCACCGCACGCCCCGGTCGCTGTCAACCTTTTTGCCCCCTTGGGTCGCGTCACCGCGCGCCCCGGTGCGCGGGTTTGGTCGCTGACGCCCGAGGCCCGGGAGCGGATATTTCACCCACCTTGTCAGGAGAAGCCCGGTAAGTCTCCATTCGCGGGACCCACCGAGCATAAATGTGTCAGGATCCCTGTCCAGAAGCGCGGTGAGGAGACGTCCGGCACGGAAATCAGCGCCGCGCATTAAATGTAAGGCGTGGGCTGCCCTGTAGCGCCCACGTCGCCGGTAGAACCCTCTGGCCGCTGTGGTGACCCCCCGAGTATATAAGGGGAGGACCAAGGCCATGCAAGTGGGTTTTTTTTTGGTTGGTTGAACCTCTTTTCGACTACACTCTCGGTTGCTCTCTTCTCCGGTTGGTTCCTTAGCGAGAACTCTAGGGTTAGAGCTCTGGGAGAAGAACTCCTCTTGTAAGCAAAATAGTCTCTGTAATCCCGAATAGATCAATACACACATACAAGCAGGACGTAGGGTTTTACACCTCCGGGTGGCCTGAACCTGGGTAAATCTTTGCGTCTCCTGCATCAGATCCACCCTCTCCACGATCCGTCACCGGCTCATAAGAAGAACTCTACTGCGCCCCCGGCTGAATCCCAAAGGGGGTCCAACCGGACCACCGCTAGAGGCGTCTCTACGCCGACAACCGTCACCTTCTCCGACGGAATCCAACCCGAGCAGCACCCGTCGTCGCCGGCCCAGATCCCCACGGGATGTGCTCCCATTTTCTTCAAAAATTGGACCCTCGTCTCCTGTAGATGCTCCCCGAGCACCCCGCCTCCTCACCCGAGTCCGGCAAGCCGCCACTGTCACCTCCATCTCCGGCAAGCTCAATCCGAGCCGCACCCCACCGCCGCCAGCCCTAAATCCCCTCTGGAGCCCCATCACTCTTCACGAAAATGGAACCTCCACCACCCGGCCATTCAATTTGGTCCAGCGAGGCTCACCGGCAAGTAATTGCTCAAGTCGCCACCGGCCCCTCTCCCCGTCGCCGCCTCCCCTGTTTCCCGTCTCCTCTGCCCCGATCCCCTTCCCTTCTAACAAGCCTTTGGCCACTTTCTTTAGCGGGCCGCCCTTTTCTCCCTTGCAGGCCGCCGCTCCCCCTCTGCAGGCCGCCGCGCTCTCCCGAGCGGGCCTCGGCCTTTCCCGCACCAGGCCGCCGGCCTTCTTCCCTAGCAGGCCGGCACACTCGGCAGCCCTTTCCTTTTTTCTGTTTTATTCCTTTTTCCTACCAGGCCGAAGCCCGTTAGCAATCCAGCAGCAGCCCGCCCCCTTTTCTTTTTTCTTTTTCTTTTCTATGTCTTTTCTGGTTATTTATTTTCTCTAGCATCCGAAAACCCTAAAAATCGCTATGATACATCGATTCGATCGTCTCGACGACGCGGATCCATCTACGCCATCTATTGATTCAAATTCCCACTGTTTGATGCCCAAAACCCTCAAAAACCTCCTCTACCTCTTTTCCAATTCCTCGTCCGAAAACCCTAGAATCCATTCTCGCCAATTCCTTCGATCCTCGACGTCTTGGCTCCGATCCAGAGCATTCTATACCTTATTTTCAGTATTACTTTCAATTAAATTATATTATGTTCCTAGCTCGCTTTGTAGAGCCCGGACTTATACATGTGTGTTTTGGATTTCCTCACAACTAGGGATCGATAGCAACGAGTCGGCGCTAGGACAGGACCCCGAAGGCGAAGGACACCCCGAGGACTTCATCCCAACAGATCCTGGAGCAGTAGGCAAGTCATATCCCTTGTCCATGTTGATCCTACATGCCATATTACCTATTGTAATAATGTTAGTTTAGTTATTATTTTTCGCATAGTAATTTCGTAAATGGTATTTTCGAATGACATGATGACATAGATACAACCTACTACCACAGCCCAGTCAACCTTTGTAGGCCATATTCACCTCGAAAACCCCAGGATAGAAACAAGTAATATTAATATTCCTCACTGACTTAGGGTTTAGTCTTTACGGCAAGTAACGATATTGGAAACTCTAGTTGAAATCGGAGAATGTAGTTTCTGGAAATGAAGTTGCCGATGGTAGGGGTCAGAGAGGATGGGGCCTTCACGAGTTGAATGTGCAGGCATACCCCTAGCCGTGGAGTGAGGGTAATCGAGAGAATTACCACTCAGGGCAGTTAAGGACGAAACCCTTGTGCATAGTGAAGAACATAGAAAATAGCTCAACCACACGTTCGACTCGTCGAGCCTGGCTTAGTACATCTACTCTACCCAATGGACAACTACATGTTAGCTGCCGTTCCAAGTGATTGGAATGTCTCTTGGTAGCAAATGGAGTGGTGACCCACAGGTTGGGGAAACTCACAACTAGAACCCACTCAAATCCCGGATCCTGAAGTTAACATTGGCCTGTTAGACTCCTGGGAGAGCGAGTGACGAAGTGTTCCTGGGTAGAAACTTCAGAAGATAGAGCAGATAAAAAGTCTTGTCATCTTACCTCTGTAAATACACTAATGAGAGTGTGTTAATCGCGCGTGACAATAAGAGGTATAGATATCGTGTGGGTAAAGCTGAGCAACTCTGCAGAGTCAACTGAAATGGTATTCGAATACGCCGTACTCCCGGTTAATGGAGTTGTGTTCAGAGGTGATACTCGATGCGAAGCACAAGTAGAATTTATGTGGTGATTGAATGGCATTCGATGATAATTTAGTATGGTGCTTAAATTCAACAATTTGCTATAAACATGTTTCAATGAAGTGATTTCAAATGCTAAGGTGAAGTTAGATTAATGCATCCACCCGATAATGTGGTAAAGCCATACGCCCTTCCTTTGAAATTCCAATGCATATAGTTAAGTATTAGGATTTTCCTGATGTGGCTTGTTGAGTACGTCGTGTACTCATTACTGCACAATATAAATCAGATGCGCAGGTCAATGGAGAAGGCCCATTCGAAGAAGAATATTTTGATGGAGACGAATACGAGTTTTAGGTTTTATCCGTACGCTCAAGACGCCTGTGGTTTAGGTCCATTTTGTAATGCAAACTTTGGGCTCGAATGCCCCAGTCTAATGTAAGCTAAACCGCTGCTAAGCTCATCTTACCGTTCTGCAATATACTTTGGATGTTTTATCGATGTGCTGGTGATGTATCAACTCTGCGTCCTGCGACTGAGAAACTCCTGGGCAGTCGCGGGAGATACGTCGCGGCCCCAAAATTTGGTAGCGTGACAGTTTCGAAAACAAATATGTCCTTAATCTTCTGTATACATGATACACTGGTCGATCTCTACGGCCACATCGACGTATATAACCCCACATGAAAGAAAAAAAACAGCTCTATCCCTAACGCAAACTCAATTCCATCTACGGCTAATGTTTATTAATTCGTGTTTACGTGTGATCCGCACCATATGCTACTTACAAGTCAAAAAGGGCGTAGTGAAACCCAGATACACCGCAGAATGTAATAATTGGGAGAGGCGGAGAGAACGACAGTGATCTTCACCGAGAAATTAACGCACGCGAGTCGAGAATTTAGAGGGAGTTGTGAATTTTTCACAACTTTTAAAATAAAAATTTTGTATTTCGAATATTGGGTGGATGTTCGCCGAACAGTAAAAATCCGTTGTGAGCGACGCGGGGGCAGTCTCTCCTCCGGTAACTATGCTGAAAGAAACAAAGCAAAGATCCATCACGATAATCTGCAGAGAAGGGCGTCCTGAAACTCATCAGAATGCAGGACGCGTCCAATGCAGGCCCTAGCTATTCGCTTACTAGTTGTTACGGGTTCATATCCAATTTTTATTTTTATACCAAATGGAAAGCCCAGCGCCGGGTCATTCCCTAGGAGCAGAGCTAGCTAGCATGCATGTGTGATTCCTTTACTGTGGCACTTATCAGTCACTTCATTACCAGTTTACCACCGCCATCCAGGCAAAGCTTTTGGCCCTCTTACAGAATCAGACAGTCTTTAGCCTCCATTTTCCTGCCGTATGCATTCACCACTAACCAAAACCGAATCAGTCTGCAATGAAGAAGAGACTACTTGTGCAACAGACCACAGCGAGCGGGCAAACATCAGATTGCACACACAGGCAAAACAGAGCAGAACAGATGATTCAAACATGCAGCCGCTTCCTCAACCCACACAAGCTAACAAGCAAATGCAGCTCACTGCTCATCTTTGATGACGCCCTTATCACATGACAATTCTGTTTCAAGTAACAAGGAAAACAAACCAAGGATCAGGAAGAAGATAATTAAGCATCAGAAGATATAAGTAGTTACTACAACGACAGTCAAATAATATGTGGCACTCAAAAGTCAAAATAATACATATGTTCCAAAACAAAGGATTAAATGCCTTCATATCCCAAACGGACATATTTTCCTATCACAGTTTGCGTTCCAGTAAAAACAAACAACTGGTCACTGGCCAAGCAAGTACAAAAAACACATTATGATATTTGCCATGTTATTAGGTTAGATAATAAACTCGTCATATAGGAGCAAACTCTTCACTGTGATATAAACGAACAGGGAATATGCATAAGCTCAAGCGTGCCTTTGTAAAATATAAGATCCGCAATTAAAGTTCGCGTAAGCAATAGCATGCTTTACAGACATAATAACACTCATTCCATTACACGGCAACTTCTGAAAATACTGAACAGTCTCATACAGGACAGCTTCGAGTTCACAGTTAAAAGGCAGCTAACTCATGATGTATGATCATACAATGCAACTAAACAGAAATGCAATCACTCTAACCTTGTTAGCCAGAGCAGCGTAGCAAGATACAAGCACAGAAAATATAACCACTACTAAACCATGTAAACAAGAATTACCAATAACAATAATGAAGTATCAAGCATCAGACAGGCTGTATGATAACCATGACGGGAAGGAGATAACTAGGATGCGATAGGAAGTTTACCGCTTCATATATATTGTCCGTCACGACAACAACGATGACGGTGGGAAGAAGTTGTTAAACATTTGCATATGTCTGTATCATTGCTTCAACCCGCGCATCCTCTCCAGCTGTAATGTCCTGCAGTCCAGTGAGAAACATTCCAAGTCTGGAACCTGCGGCGATGAGCTTACGCCTGGCCGGTCTTGTAAGTTCCTTAGTAGGAGCAAGTACCTCTCCGTCGCACCTGTGATGCAATGCGGGTACCCAGAACCCAGTGGGATCGTCTTCTCCATCTCCGACCGGTTGTTTTGCCTAATGATAGTAGAGGCCCGCCAGATGTGCCATCTTCCAGAGCAAACATCCCAGACCTGCCTTCCCCTGCCTCCACAATGGTGATGTCTCCCCTACTCCTGTCTCCGGCTGCGGGTGGGCAGGCGGAGGAAGATCTCCCCCAGGAGGTCGTCGTTGGTGATCGCCGGCGTCGCCAAGGTTAGGAGGCATGGGAGGTGGACACGCACCCGGCAGCGGCAACCGGTGCAGTTCATGGGTGAATTCATCAAATTTTTGTTTGTTTTCATCAAGTTTTGGTTCATTTCATCAAAAAAAAAGTGTGTTCATGTTGTTTGTTCTGTGTGTGGCGCAACATGTATGAATTTTTGTGTGAATATATCCGAGTGGTGAATATACATGAAAATATGCATGAAATTCCTTCATTGTGTATGAAATATTTTGTTTGTTGATGACATGTCCCTGGAACCCTTTGAGGGAAAGAGTGAGGACTGGACAACGACAGGGGTTTATACAAGGACCGCGGTGTCAACAGGACGCACGGCGAACTGGCGAGCGCACTCCGCAGTCCAGCGCACTGTTCCTTGTAAGTATCCACCAGAGTTTGCCTTTGCATTACTGAAAGCCTAGATGATCCTCCTGAATTTTGCATCAGGAGAGCATTTCTGGGATCTTGCCATAATTATTTGATTTGCACGTAGTATTGCATCGTCATCAAATGACATGATCATATATCAGGATGCAGCGTCTGGTAACACAAAAAGGACGTGCTGAGGAAGCAAGTGAAGATCTAACAAAATGTATGCAGCGTCAGTAACTTATGGAAGAGATCTCCAAAAACGCGACATCCAGAGACGGCATGATTTGAGAGCGACAACTGCAGTATTGACATCACAACCATGTCTAATTGCAGCAATCACAGCATGCCGCGGTTTAAGCTCATGTTTCCAAATAGTTCTGCCCACCACAACATATGCGGTAGGATAAAAACACAGCCATTTCAATGAAACCTAGGGCTGCTGGCGAGAAAACCCTAGAACACCAACGACATAGGTAGCACCATTCGGGTCCCTTCAACAGCCTAGCTTGATTCCCTGTTTTCTCTCGAAACAAATAATTCCAACTAATGTAGAGATATACACAATGATAGGAGAAGTAGCCTTCACAAGAAGGGTGGCATCCTCTGGGGAGGTATAGGCTGGTAACCATTCTCTGGGTGGCTCTGTGGTATCCTCTCACCAGCAGCAGGTCTTCGAGTAAAACTGCCATGTGTATGGTTCTGGATTGGATTGAACGTGCTCCACCAGTGAGGTTCGCCGTCAACAGGGATCCAGGGAAATGGCGCAAAGCCCTCCCGACCCCATCCATATGGTCGTTCAACAGGTCTCGAGACACCCTCACCATCAGAGGAAAGGCTCCTGCTCACAGCTACAGGAGGAGCAAATCCATGGGGCACTCCAACCTCAGCTGAGGATGCTGCTGCAATAAAAGATGTAATGGTCAAAGCCCTTGGCCTAACCCTTCTAGTTGTGGGAGGGAATGGGCCGTTCTGCATTGAGGAGTGCATCGACTGTTGATAAAGATGTCCCCTTGCACCATGACCATGGCCTCTAGTCTCGGCCATAACAGCTGGCACTGACCCTAATGGTGCCACCAAATTGCTTCCATTGCGAGGTGTGGGCCTGTAGTATTTGAACATCGTAAGAGCTAAGCAATTAGGTGGTTTAGCATAGAAAAATAGGCATGACCTGCAGCACCTAGCTAGATTTACTTAACTTCCTAAACAGCCTACAGAAACCACCAAGCAGACCAAAATTTCAGGTTCTCAGGGATTTGTAAATGAACATTTGCACAAGGATTTAGGTTATTGCAGGCTATTAGACACCACCTATGTGGCGAAGCGTCTGTACTTTTGAAGTTTTGAGCATAAAAGAGGGGTCTATCTAGAAGGTAGAAATTTAGTTAGATGGTATTCCCAGAATGAAAACTGCTTGGAGCTATAATCGTGAATTGGGCATACCTGTGGACTAGGGGATGGTGATGTACATATGGTCTTGATCTCTGTTGGCTACCACTTTCATATCTCGGTAGTCCAATTCCAAATGGAGGTACAGAATGATCAGGGATGCCTGACACAGGAAGATTACTCAAATATCGGTGCTCGCTATCAAGATTTCTTGACTCAGTTGCATGGAAAGCTTGAGCATTGCTCAAATCAGGAGTTGAATGGCCTTCCAAGCCAGTTGGATGGCGATGAAACGAAGCGCCTTCAGCACCGGAATTAGAACTAGAAGGCACATGCATGGGATGGAGAAAACCACGCGGTGAAAGATATGGGCAAACAAGTGAACTGCTTGCAGCACTTGAATGATCTCCGACTGTGTGATCTACATAAAAGGGGAAAAAATCAATAAACAAGATTGAAATTTAGGAATTAACAGTCTGGATCAACACGCTTACAAGAAGTTGGCTCAGCTTCACTCTCCCTGCAAAAACGTACCAGCTTAATTCAGAACTTGAAGAATTGAAATTTAAAATTCTTTGAAGAACACAAGGAAATTTTCTCGCAATAAATAAATAAAATAAAATGAGGAAATATACAGTACCACCACAGGATAAACAAGATAGATTTTGTAACACAGCAACTCCAGCATTAATAACTAATTGCCACCCACAAACCAAGGAAAGGGCAACACACAAAGCGGACAAGACAGATTGGGAATAAACATCTAAACATTCATTAAACAAATATGCTCAGTGAAAATTGCAAATCCACCAAAGATCATGTAATTATGGCTCATGCATGACAGCACTGGGCATCATCTTAGGAATGACAAAATGGTTTCTCTTTAGGTAATAGGTTGTGGGAAGACAGGCTCCATTCATCTTGTGATTTTAGCGGTTTAGCCTTTACATTAGTGCTTTTTGACACATAAAACTTGAGACAATCAGGGAGGCATCATGATAATCAATTCGAAAAACCAATACCAACATATCCATTGATATGACATAAGACAACATGTTCTCTTACACAAATTAGTAAGGGCATATTCCCATTCTTGCTTGTAGATCATTAATCACATGTTCCAAAAACCATATGTATTGAGATAAGAGGAGACATGCTTACTCAAATACGGATGCTAGCTGTGTGAATCCAGTAAAAGGGCACCATTGAAATCCAAATGGCTGCAAACCAATCCAACATAATAATCGGAAACATGAGACAGGTGAAATGATGTCAGACAATCACGACATAACAAAACTGAAACTGTGTTTTGTAACAGCAAAATGAATGCACATATCTCACTAAAACCACGAGACGGAAGGCTCATATGACAACTGGTCCAGTTCATATGCTATATAAACTAATAAATGTCATTATTTAAGAAGAAACTTGAACATAAAAACACAAGTTATCGTTATCCCCTAAATGTGTATTACTCTCAGATGAGCACTTACAAGATCTGAAGTGATGTCATAGCTTTCACCAGTCACCCAGCCACCTATATCAATATCAGGAGATGGACGATGACCGCTTGCATAAAGCCAGCGACCTTTCTCTATCTTTCGACAATTAGGGCATTGCATTGCCCCTTTCGCATTGAATGCCGATCCAATGCAATCTAGCAGGAAAAAAGATGTTCAGTTCAACAACTGCCTAGGATGCCATTGTATATTTCCATGCATGCATGTAGATGGACACAGAGGAAGGGATATAGACACAACTTGGCAGCATTAAAGGCCAAAGTAAGATCTAAGAAAGAGTAATAACTATATGACAGCAAGACAAAGTTAGATTGATTTGCAGGTGGTCTTTCACGAAATTTAAATCAAATGGTGATTGAAGAAATGTAAGGCGAAGATGGGTATGATTTAAGCTAGTCTCTTCATGGTACAAAAGGCCAATTTATTAACTAGCCCAGCCACACGATTTGCAGTCATAATTGTTGTTTGAAGATGATCAAGTCCAATCTAGAATAATGTGTCACTATGTCTTGCAAGCATGATTCATCTGAGCATAATACGAGATTGGTCATGGAACCTGAAAAAAATGTCTAATTTGGTTCCCAAACTCTAAGTGCACAATATTATTTTAGTCACCCAATTCACTGTACTATTTCATCGTGGAACAGTCTTTGCAGTAACCAATAGGTAGGTCATAGTATGCAAACATTTTCTATCATAGGGCATGCACCTATCATGTGCTAAGATTAATGCATCGCACTGCGACACTTTAGTTTCTGAAACATACATGTGGTCCATTTTAAAATAAATATAAACTAACGAAGAAATGGTCGAATAACGGATCGGACAGGGATAAAACGCTCAAGGACCACTGGCGATTCAGGCAACCACCACAGCAGTTATCAGTGTTATCGCTTCACACGGAACAAGGCGTGACGCCCTAATGGTAACCGATGCACCACATCCAAGTCACAAAAAGCGACCAGCGATTGAAAAGGCCTTTGTTTGTTTACACATAAACTCCACACATAACACATAGAACGCATAGATCAAATTGGAAAAACAGCGCCAAAAGCTCGGCGTCTTTACAGCTAAAATAACGCCGCAACATCTAATATTACTGTTCAAAATCACATCTTTTGGAAGGAAATGCCGCTATCTCCAACAGGTGCACGCAATGCGCCACGATTACTTCAACATCGACATGCAATTCTACTCCATCACCATCCAGGCACCCACATCTGCGAACTCTCCGCGATCAACCACACCAATCACCCCAATTACATTTGGTAAACCTAAAATCTAGCCGCCTAAGCTTGTCTTCGACATCAAATTACACCCGCAGAGCACAGCTCACGAGCCAACCCCCGTCCATCTCCCACATGCAGATCCGGTTCAGAAAGCACAGCCTAGCTAGAAGAGGGAATCAGACCTAGGTGGAACTCGTGGCCACATTGCAGCTTGGCGACGGACCTGCCCCCGCCGCGTCCCACCACCGGATCCAGGCAGATGGAGCACGCCGCGGCGCCCCCTGCCGCCTCGGCCTCGGGCGGCGGCGACCTCTCCAGATCCATCGCCTTCTGCCCCCAACCCACCCGAAGCGCCCGTGCACCCCCTGCCTCTCTCGGCGGGCGCGGTCGTGGGAGCGGGCCGGGAGCTTGCACGGGAGAGGGGGGAGAGAGAGAGAGAGATGAGGAGGGTGTGCCCAAACGGAATGGAATGGGAGGGAGGGAGGGACAGGGTGGATTCTCCTTGGAATTTTTGGAGAAATGATTGAAGAAAACCCAGAAAAGATGGATAAAACTTGTAAATTTATATGTATTCCGGCGTGCGTTTATTGGGTTGTGTTGTGTTTGCCGGGTGAATTTAGGCCTAAAGATGATATTTTTAGGGAGGTTTGTTACCAACTTTATTCTTGGAGGTTGAGGGAATCTAGTTAATACGGGGTATATTCTTTCAGGGTATTCTTTTGGAAGGAGATGATGACGAACGATTTTTGTATATTGTTTAGGCAACTTATATTATTTTAAAAACATCTTTTATATAAATATAATCACGGTGTACCTTATGATAAATAAGTAGACATTTAGAATCATTTAGAAAGCACGGTCTGTGAATAACTGTGATTGTAACAGGAACATTTTGAGTTAATAAAGCTCGTCTTCTTTCAGGAACTAGTAACATCCAGAAAAGCTGGAAATGTTTTTACAATCAATCATGCAACGCCATTTTGTAGACAGGAAATGTTTCTATTCACACAGTTAGACCCCTCACAATGTTTCAACTTGGACTAGTGCTTGTTGTGAAACGACGCACGTGTGATCAATTAGAGCAGTTGCTAATGACGGTTCCACGGGATGCGTCTCTTCCAGAGAACAACTGCCGTCCTTATTCTTGTATATAAATGTGCAAACTACAGTAAATCAATAAGAAGAGAATCAGTTGATTTGGTGCCCAAACTCTGTCTCGATTACATTGTTCCATCCATTTTCTAATACGTTATCAGCACTTAGCCTCAAACCAGAACACTTCGGCCAATCCAAGAACTCACAGAAGAAGAACTCCGGTGAACAAAGAAGCAAGCAAGAACAGAAGGTGAGAAGCATGGCTGAAGCGATTATTCGCGAGATTCTCACCATTCTTGCCACTGTCGAGGTCGCCATCTCCAACATTCTTCAACCCTTGGCTTCACCTCCATGCCGGCGCCGCCGTCGCACTCGTCGTCGCCGTCCCCGGCGCGCTCTCCATCCTCCGACGATGGCCGCGCGAATCTCGGCTCCCAGTCGCCTCCTTGCCATCGCTCCGCCGGCTTCATCTGGCGCTACGGCGACCGGCGGCCCTTCGCGCCCTCAGCGCCGGCGCCTGTGGGGACCCCTCCCCCTCTCCCCACCGCGCGCTCAGTCGCCCTGGCGCCCCTGGCCCACCGCCGGCGTCGATGCCATCTCGGATCCGGCTCTCGCCGCCCCTCCGCCACCCCCCTTCTACTCCGGCATGAACGGCGGTGGAGGATGGGGCTTTGCGGCGTCTTCGTCGACCGGCAGCAGCAACACCGGCGCCGGGCTCCCCAACGGCGCCCCATCCCGCCCGCGAGTGCGCTCCAACGGCGGCGGCCCTCCTCCGGCTCCTCCGTCGCCCGCGCGCACCTCCTCCGGCGACCCGCGCGTCGGCCCCGCCCCCGGCGCGGCACCCCCGGCTCCTCCGGCGCCCGCGCGCACCTCCTCCGGCTCCGGCCTCGTCAATGGCGGCGGCGGGCGGCTCTCCATCAGTGGCGTGGCCCCAGCGGCGCCGGCACCCGGCTCCAATGGCGGCGGTTGGCCTCCCGGCCCCGCCGCGCTGCCCATCTCCGGCGGACAGGCCACCGGCGACCGCCCCCAGGCCGGCGCTCGCGTCCCCCCGGCCTCCGGCGACCCGCGCGTCGGCCCCGCTCCCGCTCCTCCCGGCGGCCCCGACCCCTCCTCGCAGCAACCGGCGGCGGCGGTTAGGGAAAGCCCTAACTCCCCTAACCGCCCGGCTTAAAAAAGCCTCCAAATGCCACGAGTGGGCCGGCGGGCAGGCCAACAAGCCATCCCATGGGCCGTGTGACATGGGCTAACCGGGCCGCCCAAAAGCCCATTCGGGTAGAAAAGAAGAAAAATCATGGGCTGTATATTTTTTAGCCCCTGGATTTCATCATATTTACATAATTTTCAGTCTCAGTTGAAAATATTGCTGTTTAGACCCTCAGGTCCACTGCTCATTGCATATTAGCCCTCAGGCTTTATGCAATTCACACTTTAGACCCTCAGGTCTTAGTATTTGCATATATTCATGTGTAACCAAGTGTGAATTACCTCGCAATATAATATCATCGTTTTAATATTATGTAGTTTATTTGCAATTCATTTACCTAATGTTTTATTGCAAATCTTATACTTTTCTGCTTATAATTACTATTTAAAGCCTCATTTTGCTTTAAAATTTGTGAGAAGTTATGCAAATTCACGCATAACTAAGTGATTATCTTCTAAAATTTTTGGCAAATGCATAAGGTAATGAAGTCTATATCAATGGCTGCGATTGTAGTATCGCCCGTTCCTTTTGCAACGGAGTCCTTGATACTAGCGACGATTCATTTCGCTCATTACTGCGAGGTCTACACCGTTTCGCGGTGATTACCTTCATAGTGCATAACCAAAAAAAAATTCAAAGTATAGAGTCTATATTTTTGGCGGTGATTATAGTATCACCCATTTCCTCAGAAATGAAGTCTAGAAATATTAGCGACGATCTCTATCGCCTATACTATAATGAAGATCTACACTTGGGCCGTTAAGGAATCACCTTGACCTAAACATTGTGCAACTCTTTGCATCATCAAAATTCCTTTAATTTACTCTCAAGTAAATTAATACAAGCATGATTATTTCATGCAGGACAATGGCAGACATAACCAAAAAGGACTTTGCCGAGCTTGCCCTCGATGGAAGCAACTATTTGACTTGGGCCATGGACCTTAAAATCAATCTTTTAGGTCGTGGTCTTGGTGCTACCATAAACTCTCCTCAAGAAGGTGATGAGCCTATATCAGAAAGAACAAGATATGCAGCACTGCATTTCATTCGGCATCACCTCCATCCTGATCTCAAAATTGAGTATCTCCTAGAGGAAGATCCACAAGCCCTATGGACCGCTCTTAAGGAGCGTTATGACCAACAAAGAGCGGTCATGCTACCTGAAGCACAACGCGATTGGTCCAACATTCGTTTTCAGGATTTTAAATCCGTGGCGGATTACAACTCCGCCATTCATAAGATCAACGCTAAGTTGAGATTCTGCGACAAGGCTGTATCAGACGCCGATCTGATTGAGAAGACCTTGTGTACTTTCCATCCCTCTATGCGCATATTGCAACAGCAATATCGTCAACAAAAATATACCAAGCATTCTGAGTTGATTTACACGCTTCTTCAAGCTGAGAAGCATGATGAACTTCTTATGAAGAATCATCAAAGTCGCCCAACGGGCACTATGGCATTACCAGAGGCTCATGCCAACACTCAGAACAAATCCAATGGTTGTAAAAGGAACCGCAAAGAGTTCAAGGGAAAGTGGAAACAAGGCAACAAGCAGAAATCCAACAAGTTTGATAAGGGTAAAGGTCATTTCAAGAAAAATGACTCCAAAGACAACTCTCAAGTTTGTCAAAGATGTGGATGTATGAATCATCATACAAAGAAATGCCGAACTCCAAAGCACCTAGTTGAGTTGTATCTCCAATCTAAAGGCAAAGGCAAACAAGTCCAAGGGGAGAAATTCGAAGCTCACTTCAACGAACAACCAAACACCACCCTGGAAGCGGAAAGTTCTCAAACTCTTCATCAGAAGGAGAACCAAGCTCAAGTCAAGAAAGACGATGACCCCATGGACATTGATGACATGCTTGTGGAATTCAATTCCCAAGACATGTATGGAGATCTCAATTAATCTCCAAATTATCATAATATATGTCTCTAGCCTATAATGTACGTGCTAAGTTGGGAAAGACGTACTATATTGTCCGATTATTGTATTTGTATTATTATGTACCTTAGACATAATAGTCAATGTATGTGTTCTATATAAATTCAAGTTCTTAATGAATTCTCTTTATTTTATATAGAATCTTTGAAGACAATCCAATGGAAGAGGAAATGTGTTTAGTGGATAGTTGCACCACTAACACAATCTTAAGGGAAATGAAATACTTCCAAACTCTCAAGAAGAGTAAAGGAAACATTATGACTATCGCTGGTCGCGATGCTATGATCATTGGCTCTGGTCAAGCCACCATCATTCTCCCTATGGGTACGAAAATTACAATAGAGGATGCACTCTTGTATCCCGACTCAACTCGTACCCTACTCAGTTTCAAAGATATCCGCAAAAATGGTTTCCATGTTGAAACTTGTGATGAGAGCAATGGCGAAAGTCTCCTCATCACTAAAAATAACGGATATGAGAAACAAATACTTGAGAAAATTCCTTCCCTCAAAACCGGATTGTACTACACATACATTAAACCAATTGAACATGTTGCGTATAAAATAATTTTTCAAAATCTTGACAAGTTCAAGGTATGGCATGATCGCCTTGGTCATCCTGGCATAGGGATGATGAGAAAAATTATTGAAAATTCTGTTGGTCATGATTTAAGACTTGCAAAATTCCCTAAATCCTCAGATTTTGTATGCACCGCATGTGCTACAGGGAAATTAATCTTAAGACCCTCTTATCTTAAGATACGAAATGAACCACTTAACTTCCTTGAACGCATTCAAGGAGATATATGTGGTCCAATTCAGCCATTATCTGGACCATTTAGATATTTTATGGTTCTAATCGACGCATCTACAAGATGGTCGCATGTGTGCCTATTGTCCACTAGGAACCATGCTTTTGCCAAAATAATTGATCAAATTATCAAATTGAGAGCAAATTATCCTGAAAACAGGATAAAAACCATTCGGATGGATAATGCCTCAGAATTCACTTCTCATGCATTTAATGATTATTGCCTAACATTAGGCATAACTCTAGAGCATTCTGTACCTTATGTACACACTCAAAATGGTTTGGCTGAATCCCTTATTAAAAGAGTCAAATTAATTGCTCGACCACTCTTACAGAATTCAAACCTACCAACCTCTTGTTGGGGACATGCGGTTTTACACGCCGCAGAGTTAATTCAAATTCGTCCAACTGCTTATCATACGGCTTCACCGTTGCAGTTAGTACATGGAAATCAACCAAGCATTTCCCATCTGCGTCAATTCGGTTGCGTTGTATACGTGCCGATATCACCACCGCAGCGTACACAAATGGGCCCTCACAGAAAATTGGGGATCTATGTGGGGTACAATTCTCCGTCAATAATTAAGTACCTCGAGCCCCTAACAGGGGATTTATTTACAGCCCGGTACGCTGATTGTATCTTCGACGAAGATAATTTCCCGGCATTAGGGGGAGATAAAGACAAGTACCACAAAGAATGCCGAGAAATAGATTGGAATGTCACTGGCATCCAAGCCTTAGACCCACGTACTAAAGAATCTGAATCTGAAGTTCAGAGAATCATAAATTTGCAACACATTGCAAATAACCTGCCAGATGCATTTACTGATCATAAAGGTGTGACAAAATCACACATTCCGGCGGTTAATGTGCCAGAAAGAGTGGAGGTACCTAATAAAACCACTCAACTCCCTAATGAGAGCAAAAGAGGGAGAACATCTGCCACAAAGGATCCAGCTTCTCAAAAGCGTCCGCGAAAAGAGAGGACTCTAAATCCTCAAACAGTAAATGCAAAACAATCTCAAAAAGAAAAACACTTGTCGGATGCTCAACATCCACAACCCAGCAAAAATGTGCACATAAATTCAAGTGCTGGGACATCGGAACAACCTAACTCAAATGTTGAGGGAAATCACAATGAGTTAGAAGATGATAACGAAATGTCCATCAATTACATTGATTCAGGAGAATCTTTTAATAGAAAGACTACAGTTGTCGACATTTACTTCTCCTCGAAAATTGCTAAGAACCTTCAATGGGATCCAGAACCTAAGTCCATGGCAGAGTGCCTCAAGCGCTCAGACTGTCCCAAATGGAAGGAAGCAATTGAGGCAGAATTACACTCACTCAAAAAAAAAGAGGTATTTACTTCAGTAATGCCAACTCCTCGAAATGTCTTCCCTGTGGGAGCAAAATGGGTTTTCGTTCGAAAGAGAAATGAAAACAATGAGGTGGTGAGATACAAAGCGAGGCTTGTAGCACAAGGGTTCACGCAGAGACCCCGGCATCGATTATGATGAAACCTACTCTCCTGTTATGAATGGCATAACGTTCTGATATTTAATATCTTTGGCAGTACAGATGAAATTATCTATGCAGTTAATGGATGTTGTGACCACATACTTATATGGGTCACTTGATTCGGATATTTACATGAAAGTCCCTGATGGGCTTAAAATCCCGAATCAAAATATAAATCGCAACACGTATTGTGTAAAGTTACAAAAGTCACTTTATGGCTTAAAGCAATCGGGAAGAATGTGGTACAACCGATTGAGTGAATTCCTTCTTCAGAAGGGTTATTCAAACAATGATGATTACCCTTGTGTATTCATAAAGAAATCCTCAAAAGGATTTTGCATCATCTCAGTGTATGTCGATGATCTCAATATCATTGGAACTACACAAGATATACAAGAGGCAAGTAATCATCTAAAGACGGAATTCAAGATGAAAGATTTGGGTAAAACCAAATTCTGCTTAGGTTTACAACTTGAGCATTTTCCCTCAGGAATCCTTGTACATCAATCCGCTTATATCCAGAAGATCTTGGAGAAATTCAATATGGATAAATCATATCCATCCAAGACTCCTATGGTCGTTCGATCTCTTGATAGAGATAAAGATCCATTTAGACCTAGGGCCGATGACGAAGAGATATTAGGACCTGAAGTTCCTTATCTCAGTATCATCGGAGCACTAATGTACCTAGCAAACTGCACCAGGCCTGATATTTCATTTGCAGTTAATCTATTGGCTAGACATAGTGCATCCCCTACTAAAAGGCATATGGTAGGTGTCAGGAATATCCTCAGATATCTCCAAGGCACAAAAGACCTTGGTTTATTCTATTAGAAAAATCAAGACATGACTATAGTGGGATATGCAGATGCTGGCTATCTATCAGATCCCCATAATGCCAGATCTCAAACTGGATTTGTATTTCTACATGGTGGAACAGCCATATCATGGAAGTCCTCAAAGCAAACTTTAGTGGCTACTTCCACTAATCATTCTGAAATAATCGCATTATATGAAGCTTCACGTGAATGTGTATGGCTTCGCAGAATGGTTAACCACATTCAACGATCTTGTGGAATTGATTCCTTAGAATCACCGACTGTTATCTATGAAGATAATTCTGCTTGTATTACGCAAATGCAGTTAGGTTACATAAAGAGCAATATCACGAAGCACATTGCTCCTAAATTATTTTATCCCCATGAATTGCAGAAGAATGGAGAAATCAAAATCTTGCAAACTAAGTCTTGTGAGAATCTTGCAGATTTATTCACAAAGTCCCTACCAACGTCTTTATTCCAGAAATGTGTTCATGGAATTGGTATGAGACGAATTCGAGACTTGCAAGGTTCAGGGGGAGTGAACTCCTAAATATAACCTGATAAATGATCCTCAGATCATAACATATATTGTACTCTTTTCCTTTATGAGTTTTTCCTGAATGGTTTCTCATAAAAGGTTTTTAATGAGGCAATACTAATACAAGCACAATATGTCATATCGTTTTCTCCTTATTTCTCCCACTGGGTTTTGAAGGAGTTTTCCATGACATATTCTCTACATACATTTCTCCTCAAGTTTTTCCCACAGGGTTTTGAGGAGTTTTTCAGATGCTATACAAGACGAAATTGATCAAGGGGGAGTGTTGTGAAACGACGCACGTGTGATCAATTAGAGCAGTTGCTAATGACGGTTCCACGGGATGCGTCTCTTCCAGAGAACAACTGCCGTCCTTATTCTTGTATATAAATGTGCAAACTACAGTAAATCAATAAGAAGAGAATCAGTTGATTTGGTGCCCAAACTCTGTCTCGATTACATTGTTCCATCCATTTTCTAATAGTGCTAAGACATGCCACATAAGCAAGAAGATGATGTGGCGGGGTAATTAAGAAGGAGAGAGATAGTTTTGGTGTCTCCAGGAAGAACCGATGCTAAGCGCGCGGACCTATACAAAACGCCTATATGGCATCTATGTATTGGGGAGTTTAGTTGCTAAACAATTAAATGAAGGAAGCTTAGCTACAAAAAGCTAAGCACATATGCATTGGGGAGTTTAGTTGCTAAGCCCTTTCATGCACTTAGCACCTCATCTAAGCACCTATGCATTGAGAGAGGCCTTATAGAGCTACCCGGCTCCCATGCACTTTGAATCTTCGTAGCATAGTATCGAATATTAATTTGTGCAACTCATAAAACAAGATCTTCCAAACCACTCTAGTTCGTCTGGTTCACCTCACTACAACCCAGCCTAGCCCTATTCACTGGAGTACAATAATTTAGTAGTATATAAAAGGTACAATAACTTAATAGTACAGGAAATCATCACTGTCAACGCAATGATAACATAGCATTGGATATTACAAAAAGTTTATTACTACCACAGGGAAAGAATGATAAAACATATCAATAAATAAGGCCCCTCTCTTTTCCGTGGTGGTAAAGATGCAAAGGAAAGCCAGGCACCGCTTCCATGGACAAGAACCATTTATGTCTAGCAAAAAGAGACACACAGAAACACAGGTGTCAGACCGGTGACTACACCAACTAAACTAATGTGATTAAATACAAAAGCAGAAAAACACATGCACAGCAAAACATCTAGACATCTAATTAATAAGCTCCTCAATCTGTCTTTTTTTAAGTCTAGATGTGAAACTAACAGAATTATTTAGTTTGCTTTGGTGGAAATACCGACTATCCTTGGTACAGCATCTGGAACATGGCGAAAGTTTCAAGTTCAATACTTTTCATTTGTTAAGACTGAAGAGTAAGAAATGAGAAAAATATGCAAATGATAAAATCAAAAGGTAAGTTGAAAAAGGACAAATGCTACTATTCATAAAAAAAACTTGTATTTTTTTAATAAAAGATAAGTGTATTTTTTACCCCTCAACTATTGTCTGAGTGCACATTACACCCCTTAACTTTAAAACCAGATAAATCTAACTCTCAACTCTTGGAATCGGATAGAATACCCCCTCACACTATCCCTAAACGTTTTTGACTATTTTAAAGTGGTTTTAGGTGACGTGGCTGCCACGTTACCTCTGCTTCATCTAAACGGTTAGGAAATTAAAAAAATAAGAAAATATTATGAGATTTTGGAGAAAAAATATTTTTCCCGATTTTGAAATATAAAACAAAAAATTCAAAACTTTCTCGAAAAACCAAAAAAAATGTTAACTTTGAAAATTTCAAGAAAATGAGATGAGAAAAAATTGATTTTTTGTCAGATTGCTAATTATGATTTTTTGAAAACAAAACTGATTTACTTTGAAATTTGAAAATTTTAAATTTTTCAAAAGTCTAGTTTTCCTAGCTTTCTTTATGATATGGTGGACATGTAGACGCCACGTCATCCAAAACTATTTCGAAATGGTCAAAATCACTTAGGGCTTGTTTGGTTCTTAGGGATCCAATCCCCTGGGGGAACCAATCCAAGGGGGGATTGGGTTGATCCCCTTCCCTCTACCCAATCCCTTCCCCACCTTAATCCCTCAACCACCTCAATCCCTGCTATATTAAAATTCTGTTTGGAATGCTTAAGTATCCCTGTTTGGAATTCACGACGACATGTCTACTAATTCGAATGTGACTAGCATCCTCTCTGATGCCAAATGCTTAAGTATATATCTGCAGCTTCAGGAACTAAGTGACGAGAAGATCCAGACGTGAATCGTGAACAAACAAGCTGAGACCAACACAACTAGTTAAAACACTAAAATTTATGCTAGTACCCAGTGAAGAGACGGCAAACAAATCTTCGTCATTGACAGACTACAATACGTCCATAAGAGAGACATAAGGCATCAAGCAAAACAATCAAAGACCACATCGTTCTAAACAACACATCGGCTGGCATCGGGTCCACAAACTTTTATTACAGCCGCCATACTCTTCTTCCAAAGATAAATCAGCAACATCCTTCGAAGGGCTCGCCAAATCTGAAAACACAGAAAAATGATTACTTTCTCAAACTGTTGCACAAGCAAGCTTTGCAATTACGCATCAGGGACATCCACGATCATCACTTACCCCAATTCAGAGAGCTTGAGGTGTGCCTCAGCTTAGTCAGCAAAGAAAGCATCCTCATCCTGCAAAAAAGCAACATCCAGAGTCTCACGTATACTTGTCTCGCAGCTCTTGACAACAAATCAAGCCACTAACTAGCTAGTTGCCATTGCCATGGCGTGCACCAATAATAGACCAAAGTAACAAAGGTGTGCATGTAGCATGTTAAGTCAATAATATGCTCCCCACATATGCCATTCACGGATCAAAAGAAATATGCCATCCACGGATCAAAAGAAATATGCCATCCACGGGTAGATTACTGTATCTCAAACTCCAAGTCTCGATACACTGTAAGTCTTAAAATACACACAATCTGCAATTTTATTTTGAACAGCAGAACATAGCATGTTAAAAAAAGAAGAAGCTGGTGCTTTATTGTCTAGCTCACCAAATGATACAAGTGAAGAGTGGGAGACAGTGAGCTGAACAAATGATTCCAGAAGGTTAAGTTTAGTTGATTTTCAGAACATCACAAATATATTGAAAATGCTTGCATAAATCTGAACAAATGATGTCTTAGTTTCAATATTTCTATTCCTAAATATAACCTGAAACAAGCTCACTACTGTACTGATTTTTCCTGTTGTTGCAGTTTGCAAACAAAGGTCAATATCTAACAATGCAAAGAAGCACTGTGTTTTGTATCACGGTGGCATTGTGAATGCAAGATGTCAAAACTAGTTCTTGCTCGGTGCTTAAAACAATTCTCAAATAGCCAAGAGCACTACTATGTTGAATAAAAAAAGATCGCATCTAAACTACTATGTAGTTTCACAGACAAAACTGAACATCTCAAGAAAACAGACTTTTAGGCCACACACTAAATAACTAACCTGACGGTTCATTATGAGCACTCTCCGGTCAAGCTAACAAAGAATCTGAAACAATAAGCTATTGCAATAACTTATTTCTTATTGTTTGCTGCCTCTGTAAAACAGAACTTGTCGAATAGGCAGAAACCTGGATGCGGGAAGGGGTCTGCGGTAGATTGATCAAGAGAGCAGACTACCGGGCAAATTTACTGTTGATTTGTGCTGTCTGTTCTGTAGCCTTCACGAATTAGTTGTTTATTCACTGCGCTTACTGATATCTACAAAGCAGTGAAAAAGAAATTGAAGGAGCGGATGGATGATTTTCAGGTATTGTGCTACATGATAGTCCTCCATGTCATGGCCCGATTTCCCTTCCACCAGGTGGAATCTAACATCTTTTACCATTGTTGGGGTTGAAAACTTATAAATTATTCTATCAGAATTTTATTTACACAAATCAACACATCAAGCCAAAATAAATTTGAGAGAAAAGAGCAAATGGAGCACTAAGCCTTCCTATAGCCGAATCAAAAGTATTACTCGATCAAAGAACTCAACTAGACGGGCATTCTAGCTCAGGATGGTGAGGCCGGCCGTGCGTGGTGCCATTGCTGCGTGGATCTGGTCTTTGTCGTACGCAGTCGGGAGCAGGCCCCCCGTCGGGCGGCAGCGGTAGGGCTAGCCCTACGGCTAGACAACACGGGGAGCTCAATCTGCTGGGAGATCGTGGTCGAGCTTTCCCGCATCAGCAGCGACGACGACAACATCACGACGTGGGAGTGGGGCGAGGAGGAGAGGCGGCACTGCGGCATCGGGGACGATGAGGAGAGACATGGCGGCAGCGGTGGAGGAGGTAAACCACCGGAGGGAGAGGAGGAAGAGGAGAAGTGCGAGGCTCACCAGGGAGAAGTCGTCGTCCCACGTAGTCGCCGTCGCCGTCCCGCGTAGTCGCCATCGCCACCGCGCTCGCTGTCGTTCGCTCGGCCGCCGCTCGCAGAGGTCGCGTGGATTCATTCCACGAGTGAGGGGGAGGCTTTTCTCCCCGGTGGACTGACGGGGTTTGGGCCGGGAAATTCCTCACCCCAGCCCAAACCAAATGGATAAATGGGCCAATCCCAGAAACTCTCCCCGGCCGGGCTGATCCACAGGGATTGGGTCGGGATCCCGGCCGGGATGGGCTAACCAAACAAGCCCTTAGGGATGGTGTGAAGGGGGTATTTTATCCGTTTTTGAGAGTTGAGAGTTAGATTTGTGTAGTTTGAAATTCAAGAGGTGTAATGTGCACTCAGGTAATAGTTGAGAGGTGGAAAATACATTTTTTTTCCTTATATAAATATACATTTGTCAATTGAAGTTGATTTGGTGCCTAAATCAAATATTTTTGAAAAGTTTTGTGTCGATTTGATTGCATGAGCGTATATGCTAGCAATAACAATAGCTATAACTAATATCCACAATGTTTTTTTTTCTCGAGAAAAGTAGGCAATTACCACTAGCATGTAAACCTGTAACTACAAACAAGACTTGCAGTAGCTTATAAAGACTTGAACATCCCAGTCCAGAAATTAATGCTTGTGCATCTCGAATGGCAACATGCTGCCCCTACTAATTTGAGGTTGTAACCGGTTCTAAATGCTTAGTGGTGGATCATAAGTAGGATGAGCCAGAAATGCACGTACTAGAGGAGAATCAAGGTGTTGCAGGTTAGACTTGCCCCTTGTCGCCACTTCCTCTTCACCCTTCAAACCATATTGCCTCGCGAACCAACCCATTTTTGGCATTGACTCCGGTTGCAGAGCCAAAACAGCCATTTTGCCTATTCTTCCTGTGTTCCTACAGGCATAGGTGGAGAAACAATCAGCTAACCAATTAAGTAGCAAAAAAGGATCCAATTAAGGAACAAGTAGATTATGGAGAACAACTTGCTCACCAGGCAGAACGTTGGCAACATGTGAAGATATGATAAATGAGGCTAACAGGATTCGGAATGTCATCACGGCATCTGACAGGTCCACCCTCAACCGATGACCATCCATCCGCTGCCGGCGACCACGTGGCAGTACTGAGGTTGTAAAGACCAAAGTAGGAGTTCCCGCTGCAACAGTTGAATGTCACAATGGAGTCACCTGCGATGTTAGGTAGCACCATACTGCTGACACTTAGAAACTTTTCACCAATGAGGAGAACATTGTCTCCGATGCTTGTTATCGGGACAACCCTGTGCAGGATAAGGTCTGTGAGTCTGTAAACCGCGATGTGCGAATAACGGTGATCGCTAGCACCGATGAGCAAGATCTGTGAGTCGCATTCTGCCAGGTGGAGGGGAATGAACGTTTTGCCGATCCGGCATGTAGCAATCAGCTTTGGTGGTGGTAACGAAGATGAACCTGACCCCATGCCATCGTGCTGGGGCGTGTCGATCTGGAAAACCTGTGTTTCACTGGAATCATGAGAAGGTGAGGTAGTTGTATTCACAAAGTACATCTTGCCTTGGAGCGACATTGACACCCGAGTGGATGGGAGTGTCAAGCTCGAGAGATGCCATTTGTGGCCCCTGGTGGTAGCGAAGGCTACACGCTTCATTACGGCAACCATGACAATGATGACTCCATCCGCGCTCACACTGAAGGAGGTATTGGCGAAGATGCCAAGTTCTGGGCTCACATACTTGCGCAGTGGTGGGAGCTCTGCGATGTCACCGGTGAGGGGGTTGAGGAGGCGGATTGCGTTGTCATGCTTCCGTTGCAGTAGCAGGAGGCCATCGACCGAGTCGTGGATGCAGTGGTCGTCGAAAATCGGGAGCGTGGCGCGGACAATGGCGGCGGTGGAGAGGTTGAAGAAGCGGACGTAGCCACCTAGCTTGGCGTGTCCAGGGTGGAGGCCGTGGCCCTCGGGTAGCATCACCCACCGGCGCGGGAGGAAGCGCGGGTCGATGATGCCGCGGCCGCGCGGGCTCACGGTGCAGGATCGCCAGTGCGTGCAGACGGCACGGAAGCGGACGTAGTCCAGCAAGCCGTCGCCGTCCAACAGCCGGCACCCGATGACGCGAACCAAATCCCCTTGGAGATAGGCCCACGAGGATGCATCCGATTCCGACTCCGATGTAGCGGCGGCGGTAATCATTTGTGGACGGCGGCGCTTCCTGCTGGTGCAGGCAATCATGCCCGAAGGAGGGCGCTTCGTGCTCCTGCAGGCCATCATGGCGGCGGGAGTAGAGCGCTTTCGACGCATGGACATGGACGATGACATGCTGCAGATCGGTCTGGTTGGGGAGATTCCTCTCTCCCCCCCAAAAAATTCCCCGGAACAAATTCTCACACTGGACACCAAATCAACTCAAGAAGTAATCCGTCGCTATCAAATCGGTGGTGAACCGAGCTTGGAGAGCCCTGCTATATATAGCTCATGTCTGGGTGCTAAAGAAGGAAGAGGAGGAAAGGTGTGGTTTCGCCACGGCTGCCCCCACCCTGGACTTCTTGGGTAGCAAACCAGGGCGCGGGGCATCGGCGTGGCGCCCAAATCGGGGCTCCTGCCTCCATCTGTAAGCTCTAAACCGGCCGGTGGTTTCCTCTCGGTGGGAGTGGGACACCAACGGGGGATCCTGGCCGTCGAGTGCACGCGCGGGGAGATCGCGCTGCGCGGCTTGGAGGATGGAACCGATGCACGGAGCCACAGGCACAGGTGTGTGATAGGGGAAAGAGTTTCGGGAGTTCTAGAGGCCGCGCGCGTGGAAAGAACAACAGAGCGAGGTGTGAGCGTGTGACGCCGACGGTTTTGGTCTCCTGATTCTGTACGTAGCCAACCCGGTAGGCCAGTACAGTGATGCCAATGGCGCAGCATCAGGGCCGGGCAAACGGGACAACGGCCCTGGGCCCCCAAAAGCTAGGAGCCACAGCTAATTGCCTCAAGGGTCTTGGTTTCTAAATCAGCAATCAAAAGTTAAACAACAGAACAAATATGCAAGGAACAAGAATTTATTTGATAGATTTATATTTACTATATCATTATTCAGAGTATAATGCCAAGATTCCCAATTATTGAAGTAGAACAATCGCAAGTCCAACTAATAATTAGAAATGATGTATACAAAAGATAAAACTTAACGTCAATAAGAGTTACATAAGGAAATAATAATCTACCGAAAGGAAAAGGACAATAACTATAGGAAGTAAGTACCTTGCGAGAAAACTTCTGTTATGTTCGTCTTCTTTGGTTTGTTATGTCGCGACGTAGCTTTCTACAGTGAAATATGAATATATTCAATACATCTGATACTTTAGTAAAAATAGGCCTCTTAACTTCATGATATGTTTGCCATATAAGAAATCTTGTATTCACAGATATTGGTAGGGGAAAATTCAATGAGTCGTCACTATTCTTCACCACAAAGTACAATATTTCTGAAGTCTTAACTATGACAGCCATGCTAATAGTTCAATGAGAAGATTCTGAATCAATCGTAAATCTACAGTAATCTAGTTTGGACACTATTGCTGCAAGGAAAAGAACTGTATCCTATAATTTCCATAGCAATCAATAGTAGATCATTTCAAGTGCTAACTCTCCATTTGAATCCCTATAACTTCCATAGCAATCAATATAGTAGATCATTTCAAGTGCTAACTCTCCACTTGAATAAAATTTTGAAAACTGCCAATGCCATGGTCCCTGCATTGTACTTACTTCAACACCGAATATGAGTAAAACCAAAGAACATGAAAGGACAAGAAACACGATACAACAGGTAGGAAAATTTCATGAGAAAACAAATATAGCAAAATGCATGGCATCATTATTAAATTATGTGATCTTATAAGAACAGCAAGGGTATAACTCACAACTATTCCCAGGAAGAAAGAAAACTGAAAAATACGAGTGATGCATTACAATATATATATTTTTTTGGCCGCACTACAATAAATTATTGACTACAATGCTGAATGCCAAGACACAGTACTCGGGGTCACATTTATAGTCACGAGCAACTGAATCTTTTTTAGTTTTTAGCATTAGCAAACAAAATAATTTATCAAAAGAACAACAGAAATAACCTGATCATCATTGAACTTTCGCCTCAAGACCTTCTTACGTTCTGGTGCATCATCATCCCAGCTAAGCTTAACTCTGCTATGTTGCAAAGTCTCAAAATCAGGCTCCTTGTAACTTGGAGGTGCCTACATGAAGTCAAACAAGTACTTTACGAACTGAATGAAAAGGCTTCTTTTAGTACAACTGAAAGGAAAGCTGTGCTTAACTTAGGATCATAACTAATGAAAAGAAATAGAAAATGAAACGTAATGATCATCCACTTTTGAAGAGAGAGTATACTGATGCTGCCAAGTGCCAACAGTTCTATATGACTACCAACAAAAATGGATGCGGATACAACCTAATTAAAAGATACCTCTGTAGCTACATCACCAGCAAGATGTTTGAACTCCCTAGGTTCAGGAATAAACTGCAAATCAAGCATATTTGCCGTTTTCAAGAACTCAGTACCATCAAGAGTCATCCATAGGTGATTTGCAGTTGCACTAGAATCACAAAGCACAACTGCATAGTAGTACCTACAGTTGAGATCAACATAAGCATAAGAGAGCAAAATGAGAAACCCTTGGCAAGTAGCAACTCCTCTCAGTTGGCACTTGGCAGTGTTAGTGCCTAAGGCACAAGGAAGTGATGATACTTTTGGTGATTTGGTTTCAAATATGGTAGTTTTCTTTAACTATATATGGGCATCAGTATGTGGTGCTATCCAGTCCAAAATTCCAGCGATTTAACATGAGTTTAGATTTTGTTCTTACTCCTCAATAATTATATTTGGTGCATTTATCTCTAAACTAAAAGCTGATTTTGTAGACAAGAACACATCAGAGGAAAAAGGAAATCACCTTGGTAAAAATTACGAAAAATAAATGACTTGGTGCAGAAAATAAATGCAAGTGCAGATTATAAGATTAAGCTAGGCAAAACACACATTTCAGAGGTGCAAATAATGCATGCTCGCAAACAAGCACCCTAGTTTTTCTCATGCTGGCACACACCTTTACCTAGCCTGTTTCATGACCATTTGTCAAGTAACTTAATGAGTTATCTGTGCAGCATGTCAAGCTGAGTTCTAAGGCAAGCATCAGATATTACAGGGCAGAAGCATCCGAAAGTTGTTAGTCTACTACTTAAGGTTAACTTAAAACATGTAAACAGATTGCAAATGAATTGCAAAATGGGTTTGGCCTTAACAATTTTCACCTCAGACTCACCAACCAAAAACCATTCTCAGGGTTCTATTAACACATGTTTATCATGAAATAAGAACATCAATTATTAAATCGTAACAGAAATGTGTGATGTATTAATTTTCCGTAGCTATCAAACGCAGAGAATCTGAATGGAAGTCCTTAGTTTCTTGCTGCCAATTTCCTCAACAACACAAGCGGCAGCATCTGGACTCAAAGTTGATGAAGCCAAAGCACCTTGATTTACCATCCATGTCAATCACGATAACTCACTTGTAAATTCTTCAAACAAAGCCCTTGGTTACGCTTAAAGATGCTTGAGAGACCCCATTAGTTATTCTGAAAAAGAAGGCATGCAACCATCAAGATTTACAATAGAAAATAGATCAATAAAAAAATAGATTCAGACAAGTAAATACCTAGCAAGAAGATGAGCCAGAGATGACAGAAGCCTGCACAAGAACACTGAACAAGTCAGAACTAATTATCTTTTTCTAAAACCTCTTAGTCCCAACCAGCTGATGTGGTGTTTGCTCTTGTTGGCTAAGTAGTATCACAACTGTGTTCCAGCATGGCAACTGCACAATAGACCAATCGGCAAGAGAGCGAAACATGAGCTATAACCGCTATCGCTTAGCAATGCTAATCAGCAAATAACAAATACATCCTGCAAGGCTACATCATATTGAAGCAAAGGAATGGAAGTATATAATTGCAGTTTTTGCTGCAAAACAAAGACTGTACCTTGATGCAACCTGTCCAACCTAGATTACACCCTGCTAATCAGTCCCTCAATCATGTCTAGTGTCACATAATTACCAATATTGAAATAATGGATTGATCAAACATTTGCACTTTCTAAATCTTTCGTGCAGAACCTGAAATAAAATTTTAATGGTATATCTATTTCCTAAGACGCTTAAGAAAATCTCATTCCACGTGAAGGATGTTGTTTTTAGATTCGTTCCGATTGTACTTCAATAAGTGCATCAAGAAAAGTTCACAAATTAGTTAAGCAAGTCAATATCTTGTGAGCACAGGTCGATTTGCTCCTTAACTAAAACTGTTACAAAATAGCTTCTAACCTTGGATTCACCAACTTTGATTGGCAGGATCAAAAGATACCGACCAAAATGAGCTATATCAAAATGAGCAAAATTGAAATCCTCCTCCCCTTTGCTATCCCATGAAGTAGCAATAAATAGTGCTACCCTGTTATTCCCTCTGGGATTACCGGTGGTTTTACTTTTGCATCACAACACAATTAGAACTGGATAATAGAATAGTAAAAAACCAAAATTCCTTTATACAGTGTACATAATTAGCACAGTAGTTTTCTCGTATGAACATAACTTGTGAACATAATCTCTTCCTCAGGCTCATTTCCATTCACACATCATCCTGTATGGCAACGCAACAGTAAATCCAAAATTAGCACTGCAGTGTAGAAATGAGTCCAAGTTAGAAATAAGAGGTTCGACAAAAGAGCATAATCGACATTGATTTTAAAAGAAGGAACGACCAAATAACAGTGGTAGATGAAAAAGAAGGGCCCATCAAATCTGACCTCAGTTTGAAGGAATTGAATCTATTAGGAAATTCATCTCACCTACAACATAAAAGTGCCTTGGACAATTCCCGCCTAGAAGATGATGTAGGAATTACAATGCTCAGCATAGATCCATTACTAAAATCCGCAGAAAGAAGTTGCTGAAATATGTTGTTGTCTACAAACAAAAAGAATGGTGCTAAAAAGGATGAGATGAAATGTAAATTAATAATAGCTAAGTTTTATATGGTACTTTTTCTCATCACCGTCACTTATGCAAGTCAGGAAAAGATCTGTCTTAATTCCACGTCGTTGCCGACTACTACATCTCGTAGGTTACATATATAAGACAGAAACAAAATCAGGAAGTAAGGGAAAGGAACATCTCGTAGGTTACATAAGACAGAAGAAAATCCGGAAGCAAGGGAAAGGAACAAGAAAGATCATCAATCACACAAAGGAAAAAAATTACGCACCATCATATATATCAGTCCGTATCTAAACTGAATGATCTTTGTACACTTCAGACATACGTAGTAAAACATAGTTAAAGCAATCTATCATGTAAAAAGCAAATACAAATATGGACAGAGACCAAACCGGCACTGGTGATGATCAGGATGGGTTGTAGTGTGCACACATGCATTGTTGCTTCTGCCACCTCCTTCACCACAACATAATGAAGGACAGTTCAGGCACACAATACAAAAATTTGTGAAGAAAAAAAAATCAAGAAACCCAATAAAGGACATGGGAGGTACCTGAGGAGATCTAATTCTATCTTATGAAAGTGGAAAGGCACAGGGGCACGGCCACACGAGGAGAAGCTGCTCTTCTACACGACTCGATCTGAGCTGTCATGTCTGTGTCAATATGGACTCTCCTTGTTATTACATCTACAAGAGAGATCACGGGATGAAGGTATTTCTCTGCCACAAGATCAACTTCATATGTTGTCTTGGGTCGTTTAGAAGCTCGACAGGCTCTCCTAAATTAGTGCAGGCTCTTCAATGAGCCATCATCTGTATTATTGTTTTCACTTTAGAAAAAGCCAGTCTCATATTGCTGCAACTCTAATCATAGTGGCAGCATACATGGATTAATTGACTGGTAAGTGACAACACATATAGTATATTACGCCTCGATAGTAAGCAACACCCATCCGTATGTATCGCAATTATTTAGCCACTCTTAAGAAAGCTTCAAAGTACAGGAATCTAAAACCTTGCAGCTACCTGGCCATGCCATAAAAAGGCTAGCTGCATAAACATGACTGCATATCGAGATGTAAAAGAATATTAATGCATATCGAGTTGTAAAAGGCAAATAAGCAGTCAAGCAGATCAGTACCCATCTTCTTTGAAGCCTTCCCACAATGAGCAAATGCCAAACACAAAGAACAGCAGAGTGGTAATATGATGCATCCATCTACATGATATTTGTTCCAACAAAATACTGTCATCTGTAGCTTCTTGCAAGGCCAATTTTTAAAATAAAATGTTGCCATATCATCATGAGGAAACAGTTGATAGGAACGAGGTTAGTACTAATGTCGACCACCAGGTTCTGAGGAGGCCAACCATTGGCTCAACTACTATACTTATCCCGTTCGAAAAAAAAACTATTATACTTATGAAGACTTTAATGACTGTTATTGGAACATTTAAATAAAAGTATAATCAGGACAAGGATTATGAATGTACTTCTCCATTTCAAATGAAAAATAGACACTTCTATCAAGTATCAACATAAGATATTTGAGAACTTAGCATAATTTCACTAAAGCCCTCTAAGATGGGTTTCTTTTGCTTGTTTGCTGTTCAGATACAAGCAAACAATAACAATTTACTTTGTAACTACTGTACAATTTAATTGCTTAATAAATTACAATAGTCCTTTAGCTCACCTGCATATCAGAGTATGCTAGATTAATTGGCTCCTAAGATGATGGATGAAGAACTCTAAAAAGAAGTAGAACACTGCCCATATCATCAGAATAATAATTCAAGAACTCAAAATGACTTTGAAGTTATTGCTGCTAGAGTAGTTTGCAGGAAAAAATACATCGTTCCAGTTCAACATTGAATCACACCAATCAAATTAGTCAATAAGATATATTCCAAAGTAAGAAATAATATGCAACTACGACATCAATGGATTAAGGAACAACAGATGATAAATCAACAAAACTAACCATGTTTGATGGTGCCCTAGAGTACACTACACTACCACCACAACACCTCCAATCTAGGCATCACAATGGGCAGCAGTTAGTCCTGGACGACGTTCAATTCCACAGCTGGTTAGCGATTACATTTATAGGGGACACTGCACAAATTTCAACTGTGCAACAAGCCGGTTATCCAGCAACAGTACGAAATCCACAAGAAAAGCATTCACAGCAACCCATAAAGCATCAAACATAGCAAATGAATGGAACAAAATTATTCAGAAACAATGTGAGTGAACAGTGCTTACAATCCAATTCCGGCGCAGGTGATCGATCCGGCGCCGCGCACTGGGGAAGATGACCGAGGTGAGAAGGAGGTGACGCCGAAGCGGGGTGCGGCGACCGAAGAGAGAGGGGACGGGGGAGGCGGCGTGAGAGCGTGGCGGGGGCGGGAGGCGACCGGAGAGGGAGGGGATTGGGGGAGGCGGCGTGCGAGGGCGGTGCGGCATCGCGGCATGTGAGCGCGGCGGGGATGGGTGGAGGCGGCTGGAGAGGGAGGGGACCGGGGGAGGTTGGCAGTGGGCGGCGGCTCCGGTGAGCGGTCGGCACAGGCGGTGCGGCCCACGGGGCGATCGGGAGACGGCACGGCCGGGGAACAGGGGCGCGGCGGCGCGCGCGGACGCGGAGATGCTGGGGGGACCACGCGGAGGCCGAGCAGCGGACGCGGCGGACGCGGACGCGGAGCTGCTGCGGGGAACAGGGGAGCGGGCGGACTCGGCGGAGAAAAGGGGCACGGCGGAGCTTTGGGCGGGCGAGCGGAGGAGGAGATTACGGGGGCGGGCCGAGCGGGGAAAGGGCCAGCGCCGTGTGTTGCGAGCGGGGCGGGCGGGGGTGACGAAATCGGGATTACTGTTCCGGAATGGACGGAGGCGAAACATGGGGATGTTCTCATCCGTCGGATCTGTTGGTGATTAAAACATCAAACGGCTGACGTTGATTCCGTGTAAAATCCTGTGTAAACAAAATGCGGTGACTATAGAAAAACTAAACTCGGTCTTTTAATAGTAGTGGTATGGTAAAAATATATATATATATATTAGTTTAATTTAATTAATTAAAAAAGTTAATAAAACTCGTGAGTTTCCCTCAAAATAAAAATATACTACAAATCGACGCATTTTACCACTAGGTATACTAATTGATTTGTCTCAGCCAAATCAAGTTACCCAAGCAAAAAACTGAGCTAAAAGAAAGGACACGAGAAATAATATTCCAGACACGAAGAAACAAAAGAACTATCGAAGGCAGACGCCAGGTAGCTAGGAAAAAATCCGGATTTAGCCCCCGTTCCGCACATCAGAGGTGCGGCAGGACACGTGTCAGCTCGTCGGCGCGCGGCAGGGCACCTGCCGCACCCCAGGCATGCGGCAGTGCTCCTGCCGCACCCCCAAGGGCACCTGCCGCACCCCAGGCGCACCTGCCGCATGGCGAAATGCAGCCTGCATGGCAGACGCCAGAGAGTATGGCGTTTATCTGCTAAAAGCTAAACGCCAGAGAGTGTGGCGTTTATCTGTTACACCTAAACGCCATACCCTCTGGCGTTTGTCCTGCCGCACGCAGATGGGCGCAGGTCTGGGGTGCGGTACATGGGCTATTTTTGCATTTGACTCATTGCGGGGGCTAAATGTGGCATTGACCACGCAGGGGAGGGGAGGGGGTGGGGGGGCTAAATCTGGCTTTTTTCCAGGTAGCTAAGCCTAAAAGCTCCGGTTGTTCATCCGGCTGCGGACCCGCCGTATGAACATGTCGGTGGCGTGGTCGATCTCCTCCTCCATGTTGAACTCCACCCCGTCCCCCTCCCGCCGCCTCCTGATCACGTCCATCACCCCGACGGCTCCTCCTCCTCGTCGTCGCCGCCATCAATAATGCCACCGCCGTCGTCGTCGAACAGCGAGTGCGTCCAGTCCGGGTAGCCGCAGCCGCCACCGTCGTCGTCGATGACTTCTTGTAACAGCTCGGAGAGGCCAGCTGCGACGATGCCATGCAGCGCGGCCGGTGGCACCTGCTTGTCCTCCTCCGCCGCCGGCGGGGCGAGGGCCTTGCCGCGGTTTCGCACCGCCTCCCTCTAGAGCCGGTCCGGCATGAGCGCGCGGATGTGGCGGGATATCGCGCCGACCATGGCCGTCCTGCGGCGGAGCGAGGCGAGGAAGAGGAGCCTCGCCCTGAGGACGCCGGCCTTGCCCCTCAGCGCCCTCACCGCCTTCCTCAAGAACGCGGCGCCCTTGCTAATCTTCGTCTCCGCCTTCATCTTCATGGCTAGCTAGCTGTCTCGCGAGAGATTGCAGAGCTAGAAACAAGAGAGAATGAATTGCTACTGATTTTGACGAGTTTGTGGTATAATATTGTGGATGATAAGTGTCAGGTGTTCATGCATGTGAGACAAGCAAGAACTGCAGAGACCATGGGCCTTGTCCTAAGGACATAGTTCAATTATTTATAAGATCAATCATATGTAGATAAGTTAAGTTAACAATGCAACTAGCTAATTCAAAATAGCAAAGAGAAAAGGAAAGAAAAAAGGCATTCGGATTGGGTACTAAGAAAAGTAAGAGCTAGAGAAAGCGAAGGCTCCTCATACCAACATACCATAGCAAGAGATCGAAGCACTGTTCCAATAAACTTAGACACCAAAAAAGCTAGGAGTACACTTGTCTTAAAGATATCTCGACATGTCAAATTCTTAACCTGTTTATTCGTTGCTAGTTGACCATGGCAACTCAATGATTCCAATCTCTTAAAACCAAAACGTGAGACAGCTGATTAGTGAAGCAGGCCACTTAGGTAGTGTTTGGTTGGAGGGATAAAGGTGGATGGGAGATGGCCATCCATTTTTTTGAGTGTTTGGTTGGGTGGATGGGGTGGATAGGGATATCCACCCCAGGGAATATTCCCCCTAGATGCTGGATGGGGAGGTGCGGCAAAATTTTCCGGATGGACTCATCCTAATTTTTGCTAATGTTGTTTAACCTTGCTAATCGGTGATTTTTTTTTGCTAATCGTGTTTTGCTCCCGGATCCGCGTGTGCTCCGGCCGCAGCCTCCTCGCCGGCCGCTCCCCGCCCCCGGCCGGCTGCTCCTCACCCTCCGCCGTCCGGTCCCCGCCGGCCACCCCCCGCCGGCCGCTCCCCGGGCGAGGTCCGCCTCCGACCCGCCGCTCCCGCGCGAGATCCGCCCCCCCGCCGACCGCTCCCCGGGCGAGCTGCGCCTCTGCCCCGCCGCCGGCCGCTCCATGGGCGAGCTCCGCCTCCCGCGCGAGATCCACCCCCCGCCGGCCGCTCCCGCGTGAGCTCCACCCCCCGCCGGCCGCTCCCGCGCGAGCTCCGCCGCCCGCCGGCCGCTCCCGCGCGAGCTCCGCCCCCCGCCGGCCGCTCCCGCGCGAGCTCCGCCCCCCGCCGGCCGCTCCAGCGCGAGATCCGCCCCCCGCCGGCCGCTCCCCGCCGGCATCCGCCCCGCCCGAGCTCGCCCCGCCAGGTCCGCCTCGCCCGAGCTCGCCACGCCGGCCTCCGCCCCGCCCGTGCTCCCCTGCCGATCAGAGAGAGAGAGAGAGAGAGAGAGAGAAGATTAGGGAGAAGATGTGGAGAGCTCACTGACATACGGGGCCCACACGTCAGTGACTCATCCAACATGACCTATCCAGTTTTGAGCCAAACAAAGACTTGGTCCACCCCATCCACTGAACCAAACAACCAAATGGATCATCCCATCCAGAAAAAATTGGATGGCCCCATCCCATCCCACCTCGCCTTCCAACCAAACGCACCCTTAATTAGTGGCGTGTTTTCTTGTGATGCATGCCAAAGAAAACAAGCACCTGAAACACCAGCATGTTCTGTGCAGCATGCAAAGTTATCCAGCAAACTGCTGGCTTTTGATTTCCATGGCTTTTACAAATTAACATCTCTGATACGTTCCCATCAGCCGCATGCATGTGTGCCTAACAGCTTTGCTTATCTGCTTCGTGTAGATGCATGCATGCGGCTGCAATGATTTGTTTCTGCATTCCATTATCAGAAGGAAGCTAGCCAAGAAGACGGCGCCGCTATCTGGAGATCGATTGCTTAGCGAAGCAGCAATATACTACGACTATAAAGATGAATAGAGGAACACATGTATGGGTTGTGTACGTCGTGTGAGCTCTACAAGCAAGTTCCCCTTAGGTGTAACATTTGGTCTTCTTTTTTGAAAGTTTTGGATTGAGTTGGTGATATATACATGAATGTGGAGGATCGGCGGAGGGAGAAGAGTTGTCAATGCTTGCACGATAAAGAGTGCAATGTGCATTTTGTAGCTTGAGATTGAATACTTTCTTTGTAAAGAAAAAGGAACAAGTCTATCATAAACTTCTAAACTTTTTCCGGATTCCCCAAAACCCTAACTCCAAAACCGTTCACTTCTCACCTCCTAGGCTGGTTTCATCCGTGGTTTTCACGTTGGCGACCATATCATTGGCAAGTCATGGATTTAAATTTGGGTCTCTATTTCTTCTCTATTAATAGAACACATAATTTTTCCTACATGTTTTTTCATTTTTCATTTAAAAGAAAAATCTAAATTGTTGTGGCAGCCTAATTAACAAAGAAGGGAGGTGACAGAATGCGCAAATTGGTTGTGTGCCAAACTATGTACACGAAGATGCCAACTAAGGCCACTATGGTTCGGGCGACGTGGTTTTTCCGTCGGGTTGAGAGTTTGCGAGTGTAAAAGTGAAAGGAGTGTGGATTTACTACCCCCAATGAGACTATACCATCATTCTATTTACCGTTGGTTTATGCACTGACATTCACATATTTTTTTAATCATTTTTACTATAGCATACCTCATTTCATACCTTAATAAATCTAATTTTATAGTGTTGTCATGTCTACAACATGATCAGTAGACTCTACTATCATTTTAATTATTAATTTATTTTCAATGTCTAGCATGCATAAAAATGGATTAGTACTAGCTAAATATGGATTGGTTTATCATGAAAGGTACAATGTTGCATAGTGTAGAGACATAAAATATTTGAATCTCAAAACACGAATCAGTAGTGGATGGAGGGGTGGTATATATAGCCCATCGGGGACAAATGTATTTTTTTTCCGAGCAACCGATGAGAGCACCGTGTTTTCACTAGGAGAGTAGAAAGTTTAATTACAAATATTGGACAATATTTTTTAGTGGAACATGTTGAAACCCCTAAAAAGACAAAAATGTAATATTTATGTTCTGTCGCAGCGCTCTGGGCAGGCATGCAAAAAGCAATGGCCCTCTGGTTAACATCCTCGAAAGCAAGGAAAGCCACCTCCTGGTAGGTGAGCCTCTCACATTTGAAGATACGCCGATTTTGTTCTTTCTAAATGTTCTTTATGACGTAGAGAAGTCAGTCGCTACGCTTGTGTTTGAGAACTTTGTTCGCTTGAAGTGCTTGAAGTATCATACAGTTCCACCAGTTCTCAATCGAAGCAAAAGAGGTGGGATTGTGCGCGACCAGAGAATGGCCCCCGTCCATGAGAAAACCAAGCCGCAGACTTCGATGATGAAGGGGGCCGTTCTTGCATTGGTGCGTTGATGTCTCAGACGTGTGTAGGCATAGTTGGCAGACTAGATTGTGGGACCATCCCCTTATAGCAAGTTTGTTTGCTGCAGTAATCTTATTATAGAGGATAAGCAAGGACATATTTCACAAAGTGAAAATTTTGGAGTAGTGTTTTTGTACTTCGGTGAAGAGCTCGGAGGGTAAAATAGACTTGTCGTTAAGTAAAAGCAAGGCGAAAGGAAGTGGTTACAACGATCTAAGGGCCACTTCGTTACTACTAATTTCACATACATAGTCAAACCCTGTTATATGACATCTATAAGAGCATCTCTAGTAGATGGTCTAAATTTGATAGTCTAAATTTCCATTTAGACTATGGTCTAAATAGATTCTCTCACAATATATCACAGTTCTCCAGCAGATAGTCTATATACACGCAGTCTATATTCTCTCTCCTATACTTTAATAGTATCTTATAACTACAAATTCAACTACAATTTCATATACTCTGTGTGTATATCATAAACATAGCATTAATGTAGAATCAATTAGCACAAATATATCTCTGTGTAAATCATATACTCTCTCTCTGGATCCTTCTCTTCCCAGCCAAATGAGCCGAAGCCCTCTTCTTCCCCCATAAAAATCGAGCCGAAGCCCTCCTCTTCCCCATCGCCGAAGCCCTCTTCTTCCCCAATAATCGCCGGTCCTCTTCCTCTCCCCCGTCGCCGGTCCTCTCCTTCCTCTCCCCCGTCGCTGGTCCTCTCCCTACCCACGGCCACCGCCACCAGTCCCTACTCCCCTCCGCCAACCCGTCACCCACCCGCACCGACGAGGACCACCGCCACCACCTCACCCCTCCCCTCCATCACCAAGCGTCGCGACGGCGGCGGCCGGAGCTCCACCCCCACGTCCGGATCCGGAAGGAGGCGCGCGACGACGGCCGGAGCTCCACCCCCAAATCCTCTACCTCGTCCTCGCGTTCGGATCCGGAAGGAGGCGCGTGACGGTCGCCGGAGCTCCACCCCCACGTCCTCTGCCTCGTCCCCGCGTTCGGATCTGGAAGGAGGCGCGCGACGGCGGCCGAGCTGCGCCCCCACGTCCTCTGCCTCGTCCCCGCATCCGAATCCCGAAGGAGGCGCGCGGCGGCGGCTGGAGCTGCTCCCCCACGTCCTCTGCTTCGCCCCCTCGACCACATTTCCCTCCCCCCACTCTCTCTCTCGCGGGATGGGGCAACGCGCGACGGCGACCTCGTGGCCGTGGTGCGGCGTCCTGCTCGTCTCCAACGACCCCCGGTGGCGCGAGGGAAGGCTCCGGAAGGAGCGGTTTGCCGGTCGACGTTGTGGACTCGTTGTCCAACCCTGGACAATGTGGAGCCAAATGTAGCGGATGTCTACCGATAGACTATGGGATGGACCATCTGCTGGGGAGGATTTTTGGAGCGTCGTAGTCCAAATGTCGTTTAGACTATGGGATAGACCATCTGCTAGAGATGCTCTAACTTGGCGATCTTCCTCCAAATTTTGATCCTTGAACAAAAACGACCATGACTTCTACTTTTGGTTGTACCAGTTTGTACTACGACTCGGTACTAACATCCATTCTCCCCTATTTTTGTTCTTTGGTTTCCATTTCTAGGACGTGTTTCTCAGAATTTGTGCTAGAGATGAAGGCCTAAATTTATCAAAAAGGCCCTTTAATTTTGCTTTGATGAACCATTAACTCAGTATCATTTCTGCTTGGTTTCATACTAAGCAATTGCATCATAGAGGTAACTATATGTGTATGCACAAGATGGAGATCTTGCTTTAATTTGTCCTTTTTGTTTCAACATTGTGCAAAAGAAGTGCACTAGCCAATAACCACGGCACTTGTTGCAAGAAAGAGCACTTGGCCTGATGACACTTTTGACCACTTTTTCTTTGCCTTCTTTTTTCTTTCAGAACTTTGAATTAAAGTGTGAAGGGTGAGAGATACAATGGAAACAATCTCGAGCGCAACCAAAAAGAACAGTAATAATTTGTTCAATTGCAGAGTATGATCGATTCACAGGCTATTCCAGTGATTTGTCAAATCAAATTGGATGATGGTGGTGTGGTGTGCCAATGCCTACTTGCACTACAGCAAAGCTTCTTCCCTTTGCCTTCTCCATTCAAAACAGTGTCTCCGCCCTTCAGGAAGGCCCACAAGTTTCTTCTTCTCTGCTTTTCTTCTTTCTTTTACAACTCAGGCTTCCTTAGTCTTTTGTCGCACGCTTGCAAGCACTCTCAATAATTTACATCCAAACAGAAATGACATGTGGCCATTTTCATATGCAAAAACCATGTTAGGAGAATATAAACATTTAGCAAATTTCCAGGAAAGTATTATAAAAAAACAAATTTAGATGAAACATTGTAACAACCGAGGCAAGCTGATCCAAACGGCTACCTAGGAAAGATTTTTTTATTGGCGGTCTTTTACACTCCTGTGTTCCAAAAAGGCCCCAAGAGTATGTTAGCAATTTTTTTGCAGGAACCTAAGTAGGGAGCATTTTGTAAGATAAGAAAGATGTAAAGGGTTTATATACAAAAGGAGATACTTCAGTAGTTCAGTTCAGTCTCTTTCAGAACTGAACTCACTCCACCCTTCCCAGTGAGCAAGCAGTAGAACTCGCCTTCTTGGGATCCCAAGGTGACATCACCACGCGCCCCGATCCTCCCAGCCACCACCTCGTGCACTCGTCCTGGAGGAGCTTCCCCAGCGCCGTCGACCCTGCTCCCCAGGTACGGACTCGCCGTCTCCCACCGGCTCGTTTGACCCAGGTTTCTCCCCTCCTCGTGCTGGGATCCGTGAGAACCGCCTACTTCTTGTTCTTGCAGGTGGTGAAGCTTCCAATTCGTTTGATCTCGGAATCTTTGAGGCTACAGTGTCTTGGGCTCGGCATACGATTGTGAAGATTCTGGGCCTGGTGAGTGCAACGGGGGTACTTTGGTGAACAGGAGCTAGCATTTTGGGGTGTTTTTGTTGGTGGATGGAAGGGAGGATGCAGGGGAAGGTGCAGCAGCTGTCGGACTCCAACCGGCGGATCATGGAGGCCGATGCGCCGCAACGGCGTGTGTACCAGGCGTGGAAAGGGAGCAATGTGAGGACTTTTTGCTCTTTTTGTCTGGGTTTGTGATCAGTGATTGTGCAGTACTAACTAGTAGGTGCAGGAAATTAGGAACCAATCCATGGTTTTTGTTGACTAGTTTTACAAGATGGGGTCTTAATGTTCTCTGAGCATTTGCTGTACTGGCTGTACTATTGTGGATTGTAAAGCGCTAATTAAGCTGCAGAAGACATGGTAGTGTCAAGTGTTTGCTGGTGTGTTGTCATGGCATAGGAGAAGTGCCATGTTTATGGAGGAGTGTGTAAGATACTAGGCTCATTGATGCAACTAGTTTAGAAACACATCAAACGTGACGACGATTCATGTATGATGCCGATTGACTACCCGAAGTGAATGAGACTCAGAGGAGGTTTGGACAAGATATCTGTTTTCCTTCCAAACAGAGATTCTAGAGTTCACCAGCATGGGCTTAGTTTATTTTGTAAGCTATTATGTACACCTTCATCACGATTAGAAATGGAGTCTCTTCTAACTTAATAGTGGAAAAAGGGAGTTTATGTAAATAACTTAAGCATCTTATATACTTCAAAATTTTAAATTCGAGAACATGTATGGTACTATCTTCTTCTTAAGGTCTCTATGGGAAATTAACTGATGTGTTCTCTATATATATCCTTGCAGATATTTTTCCTTGGAGGGAGACTTATTTTTGGGCCTGATGTGAGGTCACTCATAGTTACAATATGTTTAATTGTAATCCCAGTGATCGTCTTTGCTGCCGTTGTTTCTCAACAGCTTGCACATGAATACCAAAGCCAAATCGGAGGTTGGGTTGCATCTGTATCTATCATCTTCACAGCATATGTAAGTTTACAAGATTTGCATGCAGTTAGCTATACACACATTTATGTCTTTCTCTATTCTGTTCTAGAAATTTATAGCCATCCCTTGGGCCTTGCAAATACAGCATATGGATTATCACAACCTTGTCATATGTTACAAATCTGTTTTTGGGAACAGAAATTGGCTTCACCCATGTTAGGCTATACCACAGTAGCTTAGTGGAGAATGATCCTATACTCATATCCATTGTGTTTTTTATGTATTGAATCAGAATGGGTGTCATGTCCGAAATTTGGTAAATGTGGCTTGGGAAGATGACTAATCTACTATTGTTCTTGTTACGCAGATTCTTGTTCTTTTACTTCTCACATCTGGCCGGGATCCTGGAATTGTTCCTAGAAATGCTCATCCTCCAGAACCTGAAGACATTGGTGAATCCTCCAACTTATCAGACTGGCCAGGTGGTCAACATGGCTCAGCTGGTTTAGCACTCACCAAGGATGTTCTTGTTAATGGTGTTTTAGTCAAGGTCAAATATTGCCACACATGTATGCTTTATCGTCCACCAAGGTGCTCCCATTGCTCAATCTGCAACAACTGTGTTGAACGTTTTGATCATCACTGTCCTTGGGTAGGCCAGTGCATTGGAAAGGTATGCATTATTTGTGTTAATGAGATCGTCAATCACATAATTTCTCCATTAGAAACAAAAATGAGTAGTTGGTTCTCATTCATTCATATGTTTATATATTGGATTTTTTGTTTTCTGGAAGATTTTCTGGATTGCTGTGGCAGCAGTTCACATGCCAGTCATGCTAAATCTGAATTATGTAAGGGGAACGGGACAAAGAAGAAGAATGGGGATACATGCAATTGATATGTATATGTCTTGTCCTAATGTTGAGGGGGGTTATAATGAATAAGTGCTATAGATTTTACTCATTATGCCTTTGAATTATCCTTTCCTGCAGAGAAACTACCGATTCTTCTTTATGTTTGTGTCTTCAACAACTATGCTATGCATATACGTGTTTGTGTTCTGCTGGATCAACATCAGGAAAATAATGGACACACATGAGTGCAGATTAGGGAGAGCTATTATGAAGACTCCCATCTCCGGCATTCTCATGTTATACACATTTGTTGCAGTGTGGTTTGTTGGAGGATTGACCTCATTCCACCTCTACTTGATTTCTACCAATCAGGTCAGTCGGTTCTCCAGTAGATGTAGTAAAAGTTGGTCCGCTTTGCAAGTTATGCTTAATGCTCATCCAAAATAATAATAATTGCAGACCACTTATGAGAACTTCCGGTACCGCTACGATAGGAAAACCAATCCTTACAACCGTGGATTGGGCCAGAACTTCATCGAGATCTTATGTTCAAGAATCCCCATCTCCAGAAATAATTTCAGGGCTAAAGTTAACGAGGATTCTACAGCCTTCACCTCGTCGCTGAGTATGGGACGGGTCCTAGGTCCGCCGAAGATGAGCGTAGACCTTGAGATGGGCATGAAAAGGCAAACTGTGGCTGTGGAAGAAATGGAAGACTTGCACAGCCAGATTGGCAGTTCTATGGGGCTTGAGCGATGCGGCACTGAAACCCCACATCTTGCCGGTCGTAGGGGTTGCTCTGAGATTGCATCTGACATAGAGGCATTCGCAGAAGAGTTTGGCATGGAGCACAGGTCCACGGAGAGGAAAAAGATTGAGCGACATACGAATGATGATCCATAGGCGCTTCCTTCACAAATGTCCCCTTAACCTCTGGTCGTTCCCCGACTCAAAGTGGTAAAAGCTTGGAAAGAAGAATGAAAACTAGGACACAAGTTAGAGCAAATATTGGCTATGTTGTCTAAAATTTTCAGCCGGATAGATGTTGTCTGTACTTTGTAGATTAAGTGATTAGCAATATAGGCAAGATGAACCCAGACGTTTTCACTGGCGTCATTTTGATTTGAAATGTATTGTACTGCTAGTGATATAGACTGTACCTGTTAGTCCATATGTTGTATTGTATGAGTGCCACGGTTGTCACTGATTTGTTGAAGTTGTAGCTTGTATCATTAACCTAACTACTGTATTCTATTGATAAAATATTCTATGTTCACTTCTTTTGCTAACACCTTGGAGCAAAAAGAATACAAAATGTGTCTTCATGTTGTTTGGGTTAATGACGTACTCTTTTTTTTTATACTGAAAGGTTAATGACATACTAGGAATGTTCTCTTCCCAAATGAAAATAATGGTATTTGGTAATTTTTAGAACACGTTTACTTATTCATATTGTTGGATGTAAGAATAGTTGGAAGCATTTTTTGTAAGATGTACCGACAGTACATGTGGAATTCGTCACTAACTAAATTCTAGCAACCGTGAGGCCTTAAAAGAAAGCCTAATAGTAGGGGACTACTAATCATAGTGCTTTAAGATTAGTGCAGATTGTAGAGCACCGTTGCACGCCGCATGCTCGGTAGAATTCCAGATAGAAGCCAGCCCAATGCCGCCGCCCCCGCCGAGCGCCCGCGCCGACGACGAGAACCGCCTCGTCCGCCTCGCTGCGCGGTGCGCGTCCGCGCGCCAGCTCGACCAGCTCCACGTCCGCACCGTCCTCCTCGGCCACGCCGGCAGCAGCTTCGTCGCCGCCAAGCTTCGCCGAACAGGTGCACGTGCATGTGTTCAAGAATGGTTTCCAGACTGATGAACGCATCGCGACGACGTTGGTGGATTTCTATGCGAAGTGCAGCAGACTGGAGGATGCATGCAGTGTATTCGACAGATTGTTCGTTAAGGATGCTCAGCTGTGGAACACTATGATTGCTGCGTATATGGAGGTAGGTGAGGTGGAGCGTGCAGAGAAGCTGTTTGAGACAATTCCGGAGAGGAACACATATACGCTAGTGGAGATGGTTAGCGGATATTCTGCTGGTGGTGATATGGACTCTGCGAAGCGTGTCTTTGAAATAGCAGTGGCAAATGGAGCAGCAAACACGGTTGTGTGCACCGCCATGATATCTGGATATGCAAAAACTGGCAATGCTGATGATGCTAGGGCCGTCTTTGATGGAATGAGAGAGCGGGAGGTTGCAACTTGGAATGTGTTGACTGGCGTGTATTCAGGCGCTGGTCAGGGTGCAGAGGCAGTAGATCTCTTCAAGGTTATGCTGGAGAATAGAGCAAGACCGAAGGTGGAGCCAAACCACACTACAATCTCTACTGTGGCAGCTGCATGCGCGCAATGTGGGTTACCCACTCAAGCTAGCTGGATACAAGATTATGTGGATGGTCATCGCACGATGTTTTTGAACAACCATACTGTGGCTGCCCTCATTGATATGCACTCAAAGTGTGGGAATATAGAAAGGGCACTTGATTTGTTCTGCAGGTGGACACAAAGAGATCTGATATGTTATAGTTCTATGATCTCTGCGTTGGGCATGCATGGCCGTGGAAAGGATGCAATTGTAGTTTTTAATGAGTTGCGTGACAATGGCTTCGACCCTCATGACATTTGTTTTGTGTCCGTCCTCAACGCTTGCAGTCATACAGGTCTGTTGGATGAGGGACGCCGATACTTTCAGATGATGAATGATGAGTATCGCATTATTCCTACTGTAGAACACTACTTGTGTGTGGTGGACTTGTTTAGACGTGCTGGATGCATTGACGAGGCTTACCAAATGATCACACATGAGATGCCAATGGACTTCCAACTGCATGCTGGCATTTGGGGCGCTCTTCTAAAGTGCTTGTAGGACTTATTCAAACGTTGAGGTTGCGGAGGTGGCAGCAAGTCATCTATTCAAGTTGGAACCAAATAACATGGGAAACTATGTCCTGCTTTCAAATATATATGCAAAAGCTAAGAGGTGGGATGGAGTCCAAAAGGTTCGAGCCGTCATGAGGAGACAGGGGATGAAGAAGCCGCCTGGGTGGAGCCATGTTGATGCTGCAGGCAGTCTTAGAGAGTTTATCACCAGCCAGCTCCATGACAGTGTGTTAGAGGTGGTCATGGAGATACTGAATAGGGAGCTCAAGGATCATGGTTACACCCCAGTCATAGAGGTGGAATGAAGAATTGAAGATACCTGTTTTTCAAGAGTGTGCTGTTGTTAAGTTGGATCGTCTGTGCCATCAAAACCAGCCATTTCTGCATATGGAAAAACTTCAAATCAAGAATTAGCCGCCGCTGCATTAACACTGTCCAAATTTCATTTTTAAAGATATGAAACAAAGTGGATGTCAACTTTAAATTTTACAACATTTCAGATCTTCTGGGATCATAGCTAGCCTGCAAGACTTGTCTTCAGTCTTGCCAGTCACAGGGAATCACGCGCCTTGTTTGCTATCTTCATCAGCTCAGCACATTTCATGGTCCAAAGCCATAAGTAACTGTGCAGACTGCAAAGTAATGCTACACTGCTAGGTTGAGTTTTCAATTTCGAAAGCAGAATTACAAGGTCTTATGAGCACATATTCTCATTCCACCATATCATATATTCTTAGAAGCCATATGGTGGTCGTTGTTGGACACATGAAATATGCAAAAGTGTATAGAGAATGTCAAATACATGACGTTTTCTGTGCTGTATGAGGCTTTCCTTCTCTGCTGTATGCTCTTGGCTCTTGCTCATTACCAGGGTCAACTGTGTGACAGCTACCAGCTTGAAGCTTTGGCAGAATCTCCGAAAGCAATCAGATTTCGAACTTTGTTGGATGCCTCATGCAGAGGCTATCTGAAAGCTATCTTATCCAAATCTTCTGTAGTTACTTTCAAAGATACTAGCTAATAGATTTTTTAGGGTTTCCTCCCTTTAGTGCTACCAATGAAGACATCAGTGTGTTTTATTATCACCACATAAAGTAGCTCTGAATTAGCTAGTGGATGAAAATAAAAATTATGTAAACACATTATATACAACAATACAAATCATCAACTAGCACGCTCCATGTCTTACAGGATGCTGTAAAGAAAAGCTGAAGCATTCAGCATCGCATTTCAGATCACTGGCACCATATGTGCACTAGTAACATTCTACAAGATAAGGTAGTGTTCCTTGGTGTTGCCCAAAGTACAAGCTCCTAAAGTAAGTGACTCCAGGTTGTGCAACTGTGGAAGAAGATGTGGAAGAATATGAACCTCTGTGATTTCAAGAGATGACTCACCTGATGGTGAATCCATTTAGCATCCTGTGTGGCCTACATAAACCCAGGCATTTGCATGGTCTCCTCTCAACACAAGAAGCATGATGTGTAGAGGAAGAGGAGGGGGTCTTCAAGGAGTTTACTCTCCTTCTCCCTCAAAGGCCTCCAAGAGGAGGACTTTGAGCGAGAGGAAGAGGACACTCCTTCACATAGAAATCCATGCAGTTCTTGACTCCATAAGATGATTGGTTATATTTCGTAATGATTTTTAGGTATGTTGAGTAAATTTCTATGCTATTGACTCATCAGCAGGCCCTACCTCGTTGTTTTGGTGGTGGCGCTACTGCGGTTGGTGCTCTTCCACCGGCCAGCCATGCTGAAGATGGTGAATATGTTATCTGAATGAGTCGTGGAATGCTGAGAAACATGGACAATGTTGATACCTCACAGCAAATCAACTGTTAGGCGACACGATTAAAGGATGACATGTATGGGTGTCAGTAACACGGCTGAGGAGTTATTGATTTCACAGTAGCTTTGCAATACTTTCATATCAAAGGATGGATAAGTTTATGCATCATGTTTCTGGGGAAAATCATCATGTACACCACATGCTGAAAAGATAGGCTAAACTTCCCCTTGAGATAAAGATCTTTGTTTGGCAAAGGATAAGTTCCAGACCAAAGTGCAGATGAAAGCAAGAAAGTGGAAGGGACAGGAGGGGTGTACAGTGTGCAGTAAGAATGAAAACCTTGACGTAGTGAGCCGTTTTATGTGGGTTTGTCTGAAGGAAGTATTTGGGTCGGGCGCCTGCTAACATGAATGATCTTTGTGGCTTTTAGCTTAAGCCTGGAGGTGAGGCCAGGAATAGCTTCCTTTTATTTTGTCTTGGTTTGCTACAATAGAAATTGTGCTGGTGAAGCATCCAACTGACATCGTTTATCAGTTAATTCATTTGCAGAGGTGGAAAATAGAGCGAAGGATCTGGATGATCAAGGAGACGGCGTCCCAGCTCTCAGAAGACACGATCAGGGAGTGGGTTGATACGTCGCTGTATGCTTATCTTACAAGGAGGCGTCGTAAGTCTGAAGAAGTGCTGCTATCTGGTGGATGCTGCTGCTTGTTGTTCGTCTTTTGATGGTGCTTGCTGATATCCGTATTGGGGAGAGCGTAGTATGTATTGGCTTGTTGCTGTTGCTCGGTGTTAGCATTTTGGTGGTGCTATCTGAGTTCTCTCGTTGTTGTACATATATTCTATTCTACTAATGCAAGATAAACATTCTCAAATCGGGTTGTAAATCCCAGACAATCTTGTCCTCCATCTAAAAGAATGCTCATAATTTTCTGTTCAAGATATCTTTCGCTCCTTTGGTTTCAAGTGTAATCTCTTGATTAGTTTCCCTCTGCAAACATGAGAAATAGCATTTGAGAACTTGATATATTTGGGGGCCATCAACCATCATAGGCAAAATTCATGTTAGTCGAGCATATTTTTTTATTGTTAGGAAGGAACATATTACATTTCACATGTCCAAGATCGAGAAGCAAAGGAGGAAGAATCAGGATGGGAGATGGGACGGGGAAGTAGGCTGGCTGCTTTACTCGTGGACGTTGGATGGTTATTGGACGGCCCAGATCAGGCAGCCTGCTCCTTCATTAGTAGAAGGAACGCTCTGGGCCAGCGCCGCCGAGACCCCGCCGCCGCGTCTAGTCCCCCGCCTCCGCCTTCCGCCGAGCCACGCCCGCCACCTGGAAGCGAGGGAGTCCTCTTCTCTGTCGCAGGCCTCCTCCTCCTCCTCCGCGTCTACTGGACTGGCGGGGAGTGAAGAAGATCCATCCCTGCGGACGCGATTCCTTTTGGTGGTAAGGAAACCCTAGCTTGCCTGGATCGTTGTTCGTTTTGCTCCACCAGATCGTATAGGACAGGATTATCCAAAGGTGCGGGTGCATCCGCCCATGTATTCTGTGTCTAGTAGCCTGTGCTAGTTCTACTGGTAGCAGTTTATTTTCAGAAAAAGAAATCTGACCCCCATGCTTTGCTGCTTTGCCCCGCGTTAATCGGCACCAAATCGTACAATTCCTTGTGAATTTAACTTGAAATTGTTGGTCCGGATAGATTTTGGACTACAAACTGACCACTCAAGCAAGCATGCATGATCCCTTGTACCATTCCCTCGTTGTTGTTATGCTATGCCCCTTTGATGCCTGTGATATGTATTGGTGAACATTGTTTGTCGCGTGTTGCTCGAGTTTATTTTCTTTACAGTTAGCTAGAGCTCAGAAGTAGGTTTAGGTGGTGATAATTTTGCAATTTGTGGTTCTTAATTCCCGTTTATCGCTGATGGAAATGGGGAATTCCCTGGTTCGAATAGAAATGATCTCTTATACCAGGTTCCTTCAATGTAGGTTTCAGTGTTGGGTGACAGTGTATTGTATCCTCCAATGGCTTCCCTGCAGTGACAGCTCCACTTCATTCCTGTTCTCTCTCTTTGACCATTGAGAATCTAGATGTGCTTGTCTTCACGAATGCTCAATGAAAAGATGCGGTCCTTCTCCACTATCGGAAACTCTTGCCGTGGAAATGAACGTGTCCTTTCCGTCCCGATCTCCTGCCTCTCCCACTGTCATCTCCCCCTCCTCCTCTCCTATGCAACCGTCTCGGGTCTTCTGCTCAAGCTACCCCTGCTACACTCTGTCCTTCGCTCACTCTCCTCGGGGCCTGTTCCATCTCTCTCCCTCTCATTCCTCTCCCTACTCCGCCGCTCTGGCTACATGCCCCTAGATAACTACTCCCTTAGCGCTGCTCTTTCTACTGCCGCCCGCCTCCCCTCTGTTGTTGTTGGTGCCCAGCTCCATGCCCTTTCTGTGAAACTCGGCTTAGGTTCTGATACCTTTGTCCTTAATACTCTTATCAACATGTACTCGTCTTGTAGTTATCCATCTACTGCAAGGTCAGTTCTTGATTCTGCTCCCCGAGGGGCCTCTGATGCTGTTTCTTGGAATACAATCATTGCTGGATACCTACGTGCTGGAATGCCTAATAAGGCATTGCAGGCTTTTGGCCAAATGACCAAGGAGCAAGTTAGGCTGGATGAGGTCACATTGCTGAATGCTCTTGTTGCTTGTGCGAGGACATGCACAATGAAGGTCGGGAGGCTGTGTCATGCACTACTTGTGATGAATGGTTTTGAGATTAACTGTTATATGGGGTCCTCTTTGATTAGTATGTATGCAAAGTGTGGGCTGGTTGAAGACGCTCGCAAGGTTTTTGACGGAATGCCTGAGAGGAATGTGGTCTGCTGGACCTCAATGATTTCTGGATATACACAGTTGGGTAAGTTTAAAGAGGCTGTTAAGCTATTCAGAGACATGCAAATTGCTGGAGTGAAAGCTGATGACGCGACAATTGCTACTGTTGTATCTTCATGCGGCCAGATGGGAGCACTTGACTTGGGACGGTATGTCCATGCTTACTGTGATATTCATGGTTTAGGGAAGGATATTGCTGTGAAAAATTCATTGATTGATATGTATTCGAAGTGTGGGGATATCAAAAAGGCCTACGAGATATTTCGTGGGTTGGTCAAGCGGGATGATTTTTCTTGGACCGTGATGATAATGGGCTTTGCTGTGAATGGCCTCTGTGGTGAGGCACTAGATTTGTTTGTGCAGATGGAAGAAGAGGGTGAAGTCATGCCAAATGAGATCACTTTCTTGGGTGTCCTAACATCTTGCAGCCATGGAGGGTTAGTTGAACAAGGATACCATCACTTTCATCGGATGTCCAAGATCTACAGTATTGCTCCGAGGATCGAACACTATGGATGTATGGTCGATCTCTTGGGGCGTGCAAAGCTATTGGCAGAGGCAGAACAATTCATTAGAGAGATGCCTATCGCTCCTGATGTGGTAATATGGCGGTCGTTGTTGTTTGCCTGCAGAGCTTGTGAAGATGTGAGACTTGCAGAATATGTAGCAGAAAGGATCCAAGAGTTGGAGCCAAAAATGTGTGGAGGGCATGTTTTACTTTCTAATGTCTATGCTACCACATCAAGGTGGGTCGATGTGAATAAAGTGAGGACAGGAATTGACAGTAGTAGAATGAGTAAGCAGCCTGGTTGCTCTTTCATTGAAGTGGACGGATGTGTGCATGAGTTCTTTGCAGGAGATGAGTCGCATTTTGAGACTGAAGCTATATACAACATTCTTTTAGGGATTAATGAACTGTTAGTGGCAGAGTCCTTCCTGATGTGAAAGCTAATACATCTCTGTGGCAACCGTACCTGTGATTCTATGATCTTCAATATATGAAATGATGAAATCTGAAGTATGTCTACATATTTGCATTTCCCTCCGAGGTGGGAAGTTTCTTTCTCTAGACGTTTACAGCATTAGCAACTTAGCGTGCAATTGAGTGTACACTATTATTCCAATTTTATTTGCACTAATATCTGAAAATGTTTCCTTCTGGTACTGTAAACTGTGCTAGGTAATACCTGCAAGTGTTGCCACAATACTACTGTGTGAGAAATCTAGCTTTCCATTTCATCGCTTATCTGTTCTCCTCTCGTGCTCTTGTCTGACAGTTATATTTTATCAAGAACTTACTAACCCAGCTCTGGTTTTTCTGGCTTAAACTCATTTGATGGCAGGGTATCATGTGCCCACTCACACGTATGACCAAGCTGATCGTTGGAATTTAAACCAGTCGGAGGTCGCGTGATCAGTAAAAATTTGTGACAGCCTGACAGGTTCCCAAGCTCCAGAATTTAGTCATTTACCTTAACTGAGCCATGGATCGGAAGAATCAAACTCCACAGGGTAAAGTACTTGTGATTAATTTGTGCTTGGTACTCCGAAAGCTGGAGTTTATGTTTCAGTAGTTATTTATTGTCATCTGGGCTAAAACTTGGTTGATTAAAAAGGTCAAATAGCACAAGTGGTTGTTGAATTTCTAGAGGTAGCTGTCAGCTGCATTGTCTTCCTCAAAGGATTTTATCCTACTGGTAAGAATTCCTCTCTTTTTGTGTTTTCGATTTGGTAACTTTGCTGCTTGTAATTATTTACACAATGTAGGCGCATTTGAGAGGAGAAGGTACATGAATGTAGTTGTCCAGAAAGCGGTGCACCCCCAGCTTGCTGGCTATATCCACTCTGTGACTGCTGGCCTTCTACCTTCCATACAAAAGGTGTGTTTTGTTCCACTGATTGTTCTTCCTCCTGCAATGAAGTGCACACTTAGAAGAGGCGAGCAGGGATCTCCAAAATGTGTGTAGAATAAGTGGATGAACTAGCTATATAGTTACCTTGCTTGAACCAGCTTGGATGCAGGGCGTGGATAAAACATGCGAGTTAGATGACTAAGCACATTGTTAACGGAATTTATTACAGCTATTGCAAAAAGTATGAAAGAATACTAAATTATCATGCTTGCTAGACTTGAGATTTGCCTCATGTGGTTGTAGAGTTTGTTGTTTGTATGGCCTTAACTAACTGACCATCACCCCTTCATTGCTCTTGTCATTTGTGATTCTGAATTTCAGTCATCTTTCTTTGTAACATGGATAGGGTAACTTGATAGGTTATGGAACTTGCATTGCTGCTTGAGCCTTGAAGTCTCGTACACTTCTGTTTTGAGCATATGATTGCTGTGCATGCACAAAGGGAACTAATATAATAGCAATTTTGCACTTATTTCAAGCTTGAGCCAGAACATCGAGATCTGTGAATCCCTTGGTTCTAACGTTGTATATTGGATAAACATTTCATGTTGGTTCTCTCTTTATAATTAACCATAATGTCCTTACAATCCAGGGATTGGTTGAGAGGGTTGTAGTCATCTTCTATGACAAAGAGCACATACCAATTGAGAAGTTTGTGTTCAAGCTTGCAGTGAACCAATCCTATGGCTCCAAGTTAGTAGAGTCCAGCCTGGAATTTGCCCTCCGAGCGTTTTTGATCAAACTGACTGTTGCTGAACCTCTCACCAGACCCCTTCCATCAGGTACTCGATATCATCTCGAAGATTTTAACTATCTTTAGATTTCCTGTAAAGGCCAACCATTGTATTAACATGCTTGTCTTCTGATAGATAGCAGCTGGGAGATCACTGCCTACTTCCGATCACTCCCCGCAGATGGTGACAGAGACGCTCAGCTGTGGATTCCTACAGATACCAAGCTGTGGATGCAGCCTCCGCAGATAACCCCTGTCAAGTCAATGAGCTGTGATCCTTTGAAGATGCAGCTTTATTTGGAACAACCTAGCCCCTCCGAACCGAAGGATCCAGCGACGTAATGCTGAATCCGTGTCTCGGCTGTATGTATGTTCATAAGCTGAGCACAACAATGCAACACAGCGTTAGATAAAACATTTTTGGTAGTATGATGCGGTCACGAGATGAGATATTTAGTTTTTACTAACAAGGTTTTCTGTCCCTCCTAGACCTGTTCCAGTGTAAAGTATTGAGAAACTTGCCCCATATCACTCTCCTTCAACTGATATTCTCTTGTATGGATCGTTACTGTTAGAGATATGTATGTGCTGTGTGCGTGTGCGCCAGGCCCAGGCCGGCTCCTGCCATGCCCTAGATGGATTAGGATAGGCAGGTTATCCCTTGATTGGTTATGATTCTATAAACCTCTCCTAAGGGCTGCCTATATATTTGTACATCCTGTATACCCTAATCAATCTACTATTCCACGTAATCTCTATTGCTTTCATGGTATCACGAGTCCGGGTTACTCCCGATTCATCTTCTTCCGCATCTTCGCGCGCCCCCGGCGCTACTCCAGCGCGCCCCTGCCCGGCGCCGCTCCCAGCGCGCCCCCAGCCTCCCGCATCGGCCCTCCGCCGTCGTTGCCTCCCCCATGGCCGGCTCCCTGCCACCCCTCGGGTCCTCCCCCACTGCCGCACGTGATGCCACGGCGGCCGAGGCCGCCACGCGCGCTGCCGACGCCAGCGCCGCGCCGCCCGCAAGGAGGCCCGCGCAGCCGCCCTCGCCCGCACCGTCACGGCTGAGGCCGAGGCCGCCGCCGCCGCGCAGGAACGCGACGCCGCCGACGCTCGCCTTCGCGAGGCCCTGGCGCGCGCCGCCCAGGAGCGCAAGGGCGCCCCGCCTGACTCCGACGAGGAGGACGCCCGCGACGACCTCTCTGCTGCCTCCGATCAGGCGCCTGACGCCCATCAGGCCATGCTGCTCCACGAGGCCGCTGCCGTCCTCCACTTGCACGCCCAAGCCGTCGCCGTGCAGAACATTCGGAGTCTCATCCCTGTCGTCCTCGACATCGCCGCCGGCAACTACTCACGGTGGCGTGAGCAATTTCTCCTCACTGTTGGAAAGTATTCGCTGCAGGATCACATTCTTCGCGACGTTCCCGCCCTGGCCTCTCCTGATTGGGGGCGCATGGACTGCGTCGTCCGGTCTTGGCTCTACGGCACCATTGCCAACGACCTCGTCGACGTCGTCATGGAGCGCGGCGAACGCGGCGCCTCCGCCCGCGCCACCTGGCTTGCCATTGAGACTCAGTTTCTCGGCAACCGGGAGACGCGGGCCCTCTACCTCGACGCCCAGTTCCTGAACTTTGTCCAGGGCGACTTGTCCATCACCGATTACTGCCGACGCTTCAAGAGCATGGCGGACGCTCTCGGTGATCTCGGCGAGCAGGTCTCCGACCGCACCCTCGTCCTCAACATCATCCGCGGGCTCAACGAGAAGCTCGCCGCCGTCGGCCGCGACATCCGGCGCTCTCGTCCTCTTCGCTCTTTCCTGGAGGCTCGCGACGATCTGCTCCTCGAGGAGCTCACGATGGCGTCTCCTTCCTCGACTCCGTCCACGGCACTCCTCACCGGCGTCACCACTGGCTCCTCCTCTCCCCCCTCTGCGCCTTCCCACCAGTCTGCTGGTCGTTCCAGCTCCGGGGGCGGCCAAGGGGGCGGCAAGGGGGGTCCTCCGGCGGCAACTCCTCCAAACAGAAGCGGGACAGGGGCCGGCGTGGCGGCCAGCAGCGTCAGGGCGGCGGCAGCAGCAGCAAGGCCCCTGCCGGCCACACCTCTGGCGCCCAGGCCCCCTGGCCTTCCTTCTGGGACCCGTGGACCGGTACTATTCAGATGTACCCGGGCCCGCGGCAGCAGGCCACCGCTCCTCTCCGTCCAGCCGCGCCTACACCGCCGGTCCAGCAACAGGCGCAGCAGGCTCTCCTCGCCCAGCAGCAGGCGCTGTACGCCCAGCAGCAGCAGCAGGCGCAGCTGCAGAGTCTCCAGGCGCAGCAGTCGCCCTACCTGGGGCAGCAGGCGTCACAGGTGCCCCCGGGTTTCTACAACCCCATGACGGGTCTGCCCTCCTCCTGGGATCAGCAGTCCCTCGCCTCGACATTCAGCACCATGACCCTCAACCAGCCGCAGGCAAACGACTGGTATCTGGATTCCGGTGCCACCTCCCACATGACTTCCGACGCTGGTACTCTTTCACATTCTTCTCACCCGCGGTATCCTTTTCCTTCATCTATTGTTGTCGGTGACGGCTCCTTGCTTCCTGTCACGGCTACTGGCGCAGCTCATTTTCCGGGTTCCTTGTCTCTTCATAATGTTCTAGTTTCGCCTAAACTTATTAAGAACCTTATTTCTGTTCGCCAGTTTACTTCTGACAACAATTGTTCCATTGAATTTGATCCCGCTGGCTGCTCTGTGAAGGATCTGGCGTCTCGGAGGCTGATCGTCAGGTGCAATAGCTCCGGGCCACTCTACCCCCTATGGTTTCCTGATGCCCACGCCCTTGCTGCCGTCTCCACCTCATCCGTGTGGCATCGCCGTCTCGGTCATCCCGGTCCTGAAGTTTTGTCCCAAGTCGCTTCGGCTATCCCTTTTTGTAATACAGACATTCATACCATCTGTCATGCGTGTCAGTTAGGGCGTCACACTCGCCTTCCTTTTCAGTCATCCACTTCTCGAGCGTCTAGCAATTTTGATCTCATTCACTGTGATTTGTGGACATCTCCTATTCCCAGTGTTTCTGGATACAAATATTACTTGCTCATTCTTGATGACTGCTCTCACTATTTGTGGATGTTTCCTCTACGTCTCAAATCTGCCACCTTTGCGACTTTGGTTCACTTTTTCTCCTTTGTGCGTACTCAGTTTGGCGCGACTGTGAAGGCCGTTCAGTGCGACAACGGCCGCGAGTTTGACAACTCCAGCTCACGCACATTCTTCCTTACACATGGGGTCCACCTGCGCATGTCCTGCCCCTATACCTCGCCCCAGAACGGCCGGGCCGAGCGCATGATTCGGAGTATCAACAATGTTGTCCGCTCCCTTCTTTTTCAGGCCAGTATGTCCCCTTCCTATTGGGTTGAGTCTCTGCACACTGCCACGCATCTGCTTAATATCTTGCCCACAAAAACGCTTAGCTCCTCCACGCCGCACATGGCTCTGTTTGGCGCCCCACCGTCCTATGATCATTTACGGGTTTTCGGTTGCACTTGCTATCCAAATCTGTCCGCTACTGCGCCACACAAGCTTGCTCCCCGCTCCACCCTGTGCATCTTCCTTGGCTATTCTGCTCATCATAAGGGATACCGCTGTCTCGATCTCTCGTCCTACCGAGTCATCGTCTCTCGACATGTAGTGTTTGACGAGACTTCCTTTCCCTTTTCCCAGCAGCAATCGCCTCCAGCTAATGCGGACTTTGATTTTTTGTTGGAGCCTCTTGATGTGGTGCCAGCGCCTATTGGCTCGGCATCTTCTCTGTTGCCTGCAGGTTCTCCACCCGGCGCACCCTCGGCGCCACGTGCTGTTTCTGGCGGCGGCTCTGCTGCACCCGCCCCCGCACAGCCACGTGCGGCTGTGCTTCCTGGCATCCCCGCACTGCCACGTGCGGCCCCCGGCGCGCCCGGCGCCTCCGCACTGCCACGTGCGGCCCCCAGCGCATCCGGCAACTCCGCACAGCCACGTGCGGTTGCTGCGGCCTCTCCCGTGCGCCCTGTTGCTGCGGATTCCCCTTTGCGGCAGGCTGCTGCCTCGCCGGAGTCTGCTGGGGCCGCCCCGTCGCCCCCTCCTGCGGTTCCCGCTGCCGGCGGTGCCCCTGCTTCGCTGGGCACCCGCCTCGGCGCTGGGCAGCCGCTCCTGGTGTACTCTCGTCGACCTCGGCTGCCTCCCCAGCCCCTTGCTCCGGCTGCTCTGCCTCGCGGTGCTGTTCCCGTGCGTCCCATCACCAACCAGCACTCCATGACGACACGTGGGAAGCTGGGATTTCGGTTGCCGGTGCTACTTCACTCCTCCCCGCTGTCCCCAGTACCTTGCACCTACCGGAGCGCCCTTGCTGATCCAAATTGGCGCCGGGCCATGCAGGAGGAGTTCGACGCGCTCTTGGCCAACAATACGTGGGATCTCATACCACGTCCTGCTCGGGCTAATGTTGTTACTGGTAAATGGGTCTTCAAGCACAAGTTCAATGCCGATGGTTCTCTGGAGCGCTACAAAGCGCGATGGGTGCTTCGAGGGTTCACTCAGCGCCCCGGGATTGATTTTTCTGAGACTTTCAGTCCTGTTGTCAAGCCAGCCACCGTCCGCACCGTGCTGTCCTTGGCTCTCTCTCGCCACTGGCCGATTCATCAGTTGGATGTGAAGAACGCTTTTCTTCATGGGACCCTTTCAGAGACAGTTTACTGTGCTCAGCCTGCTGGTTTTGAGGATTCCGCCCGCCCTGACCACGTCTATCGGCTGAATCGCTCTTTATATGGACTTAAGCAGGCTCCTCGTGCTTGGTACAGTCGATTTGCCTCTCACCTGCTGCAGCTCGGTTTTGTGGAAGCCAAGACCGATACTTCTCTGTTTGTGTATCACCGCGGCGACGACATGGTTTATCTTCTCCTCTATGTGGATGATATAGTTCTCACGGCGTCTTCGACACCTCTTCTTCATCGCACTATTGATGCCTTACAGCGGGAATTTTCTATGAAGGATCTTGGTGAACTCCATCATTTTCTGGGTATGCATGTCCAGCGGTCTGGTGATGGTTTTCTTTTGTCACAGCGCCAGTTTATGCTGGAGATTCTGGAGCGTGCTGGTATGACTGATTGCAAGCCCTGTTCCACTCCCGTTGATACCAACCCGAAGCTGTCTGCTGCTGAAGGTGCTCCGCTTGTCAATGGGACTGATTTTCGGAGCCTCGCTGGTGCTCTCCAGTATCTCACCTTCACCTTCACCCGAAGCTGTCTGCCTACACATGCATGATCCTCGTGAGCCGCACCTTGCTGCTTTGAAGCGCATTCTGCGGTATATTCGTGGCACTTTTCACTTGGGTTTGCTTCTACGGCCCTCTACTCAGTCAGATTTGCTGGTTTACTCCGATGCTGATTGGGCTGGCTGCCCCGACACCCGGAAGTCCACTTCCGGGTATGCGGTCTTTTTGGGCGATAACTGGTCTCCTGGTCTTCCAAGCGTCAGAATGCAGTCTCTCGCTCGAGTGCCGAGGCCGAGTATCGGGCGGTTGCCAATGCCGTTGCCGAGGTCTCCTGGTTGCGCCAACTTCTTGTTGAGCTGCACGTTCCTCTGCGGCGCACCGCCCTTGTTTATTGTGATAACATTAGCACTGTCTACATGTCTTCGAACCCCGTTCAGCATCAGCGCACCAAACACGTGGAGATTGATCTACACTTTGTTCGTGAGCGCGTTGCTACCGGAGATGTCCGCGTTCTTCATGTTCCGACAAGCTCTCAGTACGTCGACATCTTCACCAAAGGCCTGCCTTCTTCAGTGTTCACGGAGTTCCGGTCCAGTCTGAACGTTCAGGCTGCCGACGATCAGACTGCGGGGGCGTGTTAGAGATATGTATGTGCTGTGTGCGTGTGCGCCAGGCCCAGGCCGGCTCCTGCCGTGCCCTAGATGGATTAGGATAGGCAGGTTATCCCTTGATTGGTTATGATTCTATAAACCTCTCCTAAGGGCTGCCTATATATTTGTACATCCTGTATACCCTAATCAATCTACTATTCCACGCAATCTCTATTGCTTTCAGTTACGCCATCTCTGCTACAATGAGCGGGCAATCATAACTTGCTGCTTGCCAAGTTACTTTTCCAGTTTAAGTATTCTTGAGGATATCTCAATGATTCCCATTTCTGAAATTGACAAGGCATGTCAAATTTCATGCTACTTCAGTTACCCTTCATTTCTATCTCTGTTTCTGACGGTTGTGTGGAGTCTGAACAAGGCACAAACTGAAGCTGGTTGGCAGACCCTGGGGAGAAAGATAGAGAAGGTAAACTGGGCGTCGTATGGAAACCACTGCATAGACAAGTAACACGACACATATATACATCTAAACTAACCTCGGTTTGGCAATAATACCCTGTGGATTCAGTCGTGATAGAGACAGTAGTGATGTGCGAGTGAGAAGGCTTTAGCCGGTAAATTCAGATGCAGTAACTCGCGAGAGGTGATACTCATCCGTCCGTGGTGCAGGGCTACGACTACCAGTAGGACAGTAGCAAAGCAAAAGGGAGGAGGCGCTGAGGTGCGATGCAGGCAGTGCGTGACAGGAGAGGACACTGCCGCTATGCTGGAAAAAAGTCAGTCAGTTGTGCATGTCAGCCAGCACCACCGTGATCGACGAGACATGCATGGTGCCGCCGCGTCATCTTCAATCCTACGTCGCCGTCCACCTCGGAGCACAGCAGCGCCAGTGCGGAGCCCACGTCTCGTTGTCTTCCTTTGAGGCAGGCTCGTGAGGAGCAATTAATTGGTTTTGCAATCAAGTGAACTGGCATTACATGTCAACACCATAGCTTCTTCTTTCCTTTTCCTTTTGAACAGTGTCAACACCATACCTTGTTTTCTTCCTTCCTAGACTTCCTTCCTAGACCGCAGAAAAGCTCACCAAAGAATAAAAAACATTATCTTTTTATATGAAGAATAAAAATATTGTTACTACTACACTTTGAGAGCGTATTAAAGACACGGGTTTTTATTGGTAAATTTCTGCGTTGTATATCTTTACTTCTGTAAAGGTATATGAATCAGTGATAGTAGTCTGTCTTATCTTTCGGGTCACACATAAATGATTATGAAGATAATAGGTATAAATAATTTTAATGTAGTACAAACAATAATATAAGGGCTCGTTTGGAACGTAGGTTTTTTGTAGGAAAATCACAGGATAGGATTTTCGTAGGAAAAAATTCCTATGGGGCGTTTGGAACACGGGAATAGGAAAGGAAAAACGTAGGAAAAACGTCCTACGCCTTCACATTTCACGGGAAAAAAAACAAGAGGTCTGACCTCTTGTTTTTTTTCCTGTGGGGCGGCGGCGGCAGTCCGAGCGAGGGAAGAGAGGAACGGGGGCCCGGCAGCGGCGGGAGTCGGGGGGCTTTCCTTGCTGTCGGATCCGGGCGGAGGAGCGCCGCCGCCGACCGGATCCGGGCGGAGGAGAGCAGCCGGCGGCGGGATCCGGGCGGAGGAGAGCAGCCGCCGGCCGGATCCGGGCGGAGGAGAGCAGCCGGCAGCGGATCCGGGCGGAGGAGAGCCAACGGCGGCAGATCCGGGCGGAGGAGAGCAGCCGGCGGCGGATCCGAGCGGAGGAGAGCCAACGGCGGCGGGATCCGAGCGGAGGAGAGCCAACGGCGGCGGATCCGGGCGGAGGAGTCGGGGGGCGTAGGCGGCGGCGAGAGGCTTCTCGGGGGGTGGTTGGGGGGTGCGGCGGCGAGAGGTCCTCCCCCGGTGGGGGGTTAGCCACTGTGGGCGCGGGGGAGGGGGGGGGTTGTCGGGGTGCGGCGGTGAGTCCGGAGTGGAGGCGTTGGGGGAAGGGAAGACTTTCCTATCCTGCAATCCAAACACCTACGAATTTTAATTCCTGTGTTTTGATTTCCTACGGGTTTTGTGAGGCGCGCCATCTCAATTCCTACGTTTTTCCTATCCCTACATTTTTTCTATCCTGCGTTCCAAACCAGCCCTAAATATGTATGTGATGTATTTTTTGATATGTAGCATTATAGTTAACATATAAACGGTGGTGCTGCGACCGGCGATGGCTGGGAATCCCGACAGGCCCACCTGCCTGCCTGCAATGTAGGCCCCACGGTCACCCAAATCTCCCGCCATCTTCTCCCGCCAAAAACCAGCCCTTGCCGTACCCCACCGCGCAGTGCCACATTTTTTACCGCGCAAAGCAACCCGCGAAATATAAAAAGCGGAGGCCGCGCGCGCCGCCCACGAATAAAATTCTCTTCTTTTTGGCGCGCGTTCCAACAAACCATCCACCGCCGCTTCCCTCCCACGCCCCACCACGCAACCCTAGTAGTGCGGCCTCCTTGCCTCCCGCCGCCACCGCCGCTCGCCGGAGATCCTTGTGTCGGTCGGGTTTTGATTCGGTTGCTGGTATTTGGGAGCTATGGAGGGAGCACCCGCGCCGCCCACGCCCACGAGCTCGGCTTCCGGGATCACGGATGGGGGATCCGCGTCCACGGTTTTGGGGAGAAGGGACGCCCCCGCCGCCGCCATGGAAGAGCGCTTCGCTGATCTGTGCAAGGTATGGGCCCGAGTCTCCTGCTGTTTTTGTCAACAAATCATGGTTGTTTCGCACCATTCGCAGATTTTAGTGGTTTCATCTTGACCTTTTCCGATTCGGTGCTGGATTTGGTTCTCACTTGATGTTTTTCATGTTCTATTGTTTGGGCGAAAATGTGTCATCTTTTTTCGCCGTATGCTCCGATCTTTGGGATTCTATGCTATCGTACCATTGGATTGGATTATTTTAACCATTTTTGTCCCCTCCAACTGGGGTTTTTGTGTGATTTGCCTTTCACAGACATTTTGTGCTCTCATTCCTTTAAAATCCTTCGGGGAAATGCAATTTTGAGATTATCTTAGTGATATTTTCTTCGAGTTCTGTTTGCGAATGCACTTTTAGGGGTAAATTTCTGTGATCCGTTGTTACTTCTTTCTAATCTTAAAAAAAGGCACTTTCTCTTTGTGCTACCTAGAACTTACTGTGCTTTATCTGTCGTAACATGAGCGGAATTTTTACATGTGTAGTTAATCTATTCTGGTTGAGCGCTTGTCATGATTTAAAAGAAACGACACGCTTCCGTTTGTTTTGGAGATTGTTTAATTGTTTAATTTTGAAACTACTCTGTTTGTTGGCGAACAGAGCAAGCTAATGCTCGACGAGAGCACGACGAGGCAGGCAATGCAGCTGTTCAAGGAGGCCAGAACATCCTCCTGTCCAGCATGTCGTCCTTGGGCAGTGGATCGGTAAATCTCATTGTCTTCATCCATAGTTCAGTTCCTTCACCATCCCAATTTGGTACCATGTCATATAGCTAAGCTTCGTGTTTCTTGTGCCTATTTTATGTCTGTGGATAGCCCGAGGAGATTGAGAGGTTCTGGTCTGCCTTTGTTCTTTACTGCGTGGCAAGGCTCAGCAAAGTGGGGAAGGCGAAGGAAGATGGTGGCATCACACTGTGCCATATATTGAGGGCATTTAGGCTCAAGTAAGGAAGTTGCAAATTTTGTTTGGTTGAGGTGCAATCGAGTGCTCAGTTAGGCCAATCTGTTTATTGACTGTTGATGCCCTGCAGCATTGTGGATTTCTTCAAGGAGATGCCGCAGTTCTGCATAAAGGTTGGATCCATTCTGTCTGGTCTGTATGGTTCAGATTGGGAGAAGAGGCTTGAGGTATTTATGCAAATTTTGGAGTCTTCTCTCCTATTTCTGGACTGATTTCAGAACTGGGCACATTTTAGGTGTTTATCCCTTATTGATTAATGCATTTTCTTTGCTTTACGCTTAGTTAAAGGAGCTGCAAGCGAATGTCGTCCATTTGAGCCTGCTAAGCAGGTAAAGTTATACTTTATGTTGCGTCTTTTGTCTGTGTGATTGTTTCACCTGTAGCTACTCACTAACCTAAAATGCCCATTTGTTCACTGTACCTTAGGTATTTTGCTATTGACTTCCCCCTCTTTTATGTTTGCTTTTCCTTACTTTGAGCATTATGAAGTATTATTGTGTCTGACAAACAGCAGCGATGTTTGCTTGGTTCAGGTATTACAAACGTGCATACCAGGAGCTATTCCTGTCAAATGATGGCAAGTCCGCAGAGGATTCTTCAGAGCTAAATGCGCAACAAGCGTCTGACTACTATCGTTTTGGATGGTTACTCTTCTTAGTTCTAAGAATCCAAACATTCAGCCGATTCAAGGATCTTGTAACATCCACAAATGGACTAGTTTCTGTGCTGGTAAGGACAACTTCTCAAGTGTTTTCTTTTCTCATGCAACAAGGTAATTGCTGCACAATGCTACTCAACCTGTAAGTAATGAATACTGCTTATTTACATGCCTGCAGGCTTTACTTATTATCCATATCCCTGTCCGGCTAAGGAACTTCAGTATGAAGGATTTATCCTGCTTTGGTAATAACAACCAACTCTTTATTTTTACACACACTACTTAATATTTATGCTCAGCTTATTTGGCAGCTACAGCTTTGACTGATGGATGTTGTTTATTGATTGAATCAGCTAAGAAGTCAGATAAGGGAGTCAATCTTATTGCATCCCTCTGTGAAAAATATCATACCTCAGAAGATGAGTTGAGCAAAGCACTAGAGAAGACAAACACTCTCATAATGGATATTCTTAAAAAGAAACCATGCTCGGATGCTTCAGAGTGCCAGCAGGAAAATTTATCCTTTATTGATCCAGGTATGAATCTAGTCTGTAAACAATATTTTAATGTTTGGTAGTCAATGTTTGCCTTTCAGGAGATTTTTGCTGTGCAGTTTCAAAACTACTTTGTTGTTTGATGCAGAGGGCTTGACATTTTTTAAGAATTTGCTTGAGGAAGGCTCATTGAAATCAAGTTTGCTAATCCTGGAAAAGGAATATGAGAATGCAATTAACACAAAGGGAGAGCTAGATGAGCGCATGTTTGCTAATGATGAAGACAGTTTGCTTGGCAATGGAAGTCTGTCAGGAGGCGCCATTATTTACCGGGCACAAAGGTATACCAATAAGCCTATACATGTTCCTTCATTGGTTCAGGACTCGAAAGCTTTGATTTTTTTAACATTGTCTGTTGGTATTGCAGAGAAAGTATGATGTTATGGCCTCACCTACAAAATCAATATCAAGTCCAAGTCCAATGTCTCCTCCACGCTTCTGTGCATCACCCAATGGAAATAACTTCTGCAACTCAAAGATGGCTCCTATCACCCCAGTGAGCACAGCCATGACAACTGCCAAGTGGCTACGAAGTACAATATCTCCTCTTCCTTCAAGACCTTCTGGGGAGTTATTGCGCTTCTTCTCAGCGTGTGATAAGGATGTAACAGATGACATTGCACGCAGAGCTGGAATTATACTTGGAGCCATATTCACAAGCAGTTCTTTTGGTGAACGTATATGCACTAGTGTGCGAAGCACAAATAGGATGGATGCTATCTGGACAGAGCAAAGGAAAATGGAAGCCCTCAAGCTGTACTATAGAGTTCTGGAATCGATGTGCAGAGCAGAGTCACAAATCTTGAGTGGGAACAATCTCACATCCCTTCTGTCTAATGAGCGTTTTCATAGGTGTATGATTGCCTGTTCTGCTGAGTTAGTTCTGGCCACTCACAAGACAGTCACAATGATGTTCCCAGCTGTGTTAGAGAAAAACTGGCATAACAGCTTTCGACTTGAGTAAAGTCATAGAGAGCTTTGTTAGGCATGAAGATACGCTTCCACGAGAGTTGAAGCGTCATTTGAATTCACTTGAAGAACGGCTTCTGAAAGCATGGCATGGGAGAAAGGCTCCTCAATGTACAACTCCTTAATTGTTGCTAGACCAACATTGTCTGCAGACATAAACCGTCTAGGTTTACTGGCTGAACCAATGCCATCACTTGATGCTATTGTGGCGCATAATGATATTCACTGGGGGGCCTTCCACCTCTTCCGTTTCAAAAGCAAGAACGCTCACCAGGTAGCAGTTTTACGAAGGCACTACTGACATGTCTGTTACATAATGTTTTTTTTAATTTATGTTGCTATATGGGCAGTTCTTCTATGGCTTTCCTTTTCAATACACGAATGAGTTATTGAACTTTCTATGTGCCGATGATATTTCCTGTAGATAAAGATGAAGTTAGATCTCCCAAAAGAGCATGTACTGAAAGGAGAAATGTGCTGGTGGACAACAATTCATTTAGATCACCAGTCAAGGATACCATCAAATCAAAGTTACTACCTCCTCTTCAATCAGCATTTGCAAGGTTAACATTCTCTCCTGATCCTGGTAAACTCTAAAGGTCAGCTAGATGCTTAATTGAAACTTTGATTTCATATTCTTACTTGCAGTCCAACAAGACCTAATCCTGCAGCAGGAGGAGAAACATGTGCAGAGACAGGAATAGGTGTATTCTTGAGCAAGGTGACTGTTCGTTTTTGATGCACTGTAATGTGATGCACTGAAATGCTTGCTGATCACATTACTCTTTTGTGCTCTGCAGATAGCAAAACTTGCAGCCATTAGAATCAGAGGACTTTGCGAAAGATTGCAACTTTCTCAGCAAGTTTTGGAGCGAGTATACTCCCTTGTGCAACAAATCATCAGCCAACAAACTGCTCTCTTTTTCAACAGGCACATTGACCAGATTATACTGTGCAGCATATATGGAGTTGCAAAGGTATGTTTAAATTACCGTACTTATGCAATCCACAGATGAAGATATTGCTTGTTACAATTTCTTACATTGTTTATTTCTCATCATTTGCAGATATCTCAACTGGCCCTTACATTCAAGGAGATTATTTTCAGCTACAGAAAACAGCCTCAATGCAAGCCGCAGGTCTTCCGTAGCGTTTACGTTAATTGGCCATCAAGAAGCCGCAATGGGGTAAACCTTATTTTTATTTTTTGAAGTTTTTGTTGTTGTTCAAATGGCAGTTATTCTGAAGCAGTATCTAACAAACTCTTTTCACACCAGAAAACAGGAGAGGACCATGTAGATATTATCACTTTCTACAATGAGGTATTCATTCCTACCGTCAAGCCTTTGTTGGTGGATCTAGGACCTGCTGCTAGTCCAAACAAAAACAAAGAGGAAAATAGTGCTGCTGATGGTACGCATCAATGTACACAAAATAAGCAACATTGTTCTAGTACTGGATTTGTAAAGTTTTTGCTGAAGTGTTTTCTGTTATATCAGCAATTCCATTTCCAGAATCTCCTCGGCTGGCTCGGTTTCCAACCCTTCCTGACATGTCTCCAAAGAAAGTCTCTGCTACTCATAATGTATATGTCTCCCCGCTACGATCATCAAAGGTACCTGTCAAAAAGAAATTGTTCTGCCTCGTAACGTTTCTGGGCGTTTGCATCTTCTGATTACCTGACTCTAAATTGTGATATGCTACTCCTTGATCACTGTTATTGAGTATGTCACAATGAACATTGCAGATGGATACTTTGCTTTCCCCGAGCTCCAAGAGCTATTATGCATGCGTTGGGGAGAGTACCCACGCGTTTCAGAGCCCTTCTAAGGACTTGAAGGCGATCAATACCCGCCTAAACAGGTAAAATTAGGGAGGAGTTAGGAAAGGTTTTCCCATTCGACTACCAAGAAGGAAACAATACTGATCTGCAGACTACTTACAATTTGTGCAGTGGGAAGAAAGTTAGCGGAAGGCTGAACTTTGATGTTGTCAGCGACCTGGTTGTTGCCAGAAGCCTCAGTGACCAAAACGGCGGCTCTGCTGCCATGGTGGCTGTCGCCACCAAGACGCCAGTGAAATGCGAGCAGCCAGACTCTTAGCCGCTTCTGCGATGCCGCATTACGACCTATCCATAAAATGCTAATCTGTTAGGTGTCAGCTTGATCTAATATTAGATGTTTAGAAGCCTTTTTCCTCTGTTATGTTTGGGAATTCCTCTGTGAGCAGCTCCGCTTACATTCTGTCATGTATAAAAAAAGGCTGCCCTGAGAGCTCCTAACCTGTCTCACTTGGCTTTTGAGCCTTGGAAGAGTTTATACTAATTTAGTGTAATAAGTAGCAATTTGTAAATGAAGCTGTTTTTGTCATGCTGGTACAGTTCTGGACTGCCGGTTGCTACCTTTTTATTTTTGGATGTTCTGTCATGATCTATTGACCTGGTACGTTACTGTCAGCATCTATGTAGTACGTACCATAGTATTTACTACAGAATCATGCGGTGGTTAATTCTGTCATGTTTCATCCCGATAACGAGGGCACGTCATGTGCAAATTCAACAGGAGTTGCATGTATTACTTCAAAATTGGTTTATAAGTTTAAAGAAAATCTCATTAACTATCATATGTTGGTAAGGCATGTTTTATAGTAATACAGCATTTCAGGATCAAATTCAATACAATCTCATAAATTACACTATGTGGTAAAGGCGTGTTTTAGTACTGCAACATGTCAGTATCAAATTCGGATCAATCTTGTGTGATGAAAAAAATAATACTAACGAATAATGATACTTAATTAGTAGGTATGTCTGTTTTACGTCAAACAAGTATGATCGAATTGGATCCTAAAACTTTCCACAGATGTAGAACATGTCCCTACCTGTATAACTATTTCAGTTCTCCTTTTTGTAACTTTTATACACGATTTTCAGGGAATCAGGATATTTTCCCCGATAACTTGCCCTGAATAACGTAGATACGTGGAAGCTTGTCCTCCTTGCCATAGCTGCATCTGCATGGACGGCTCCCGTGGTCCTTGTCACCTGGATTGCTTGCTTATCTATTCCTGGATTCCATGCGAATTTTTTTTTCGCATCATAGCATGCTCTGATAATTTTGGTCACAGTCCAAGGGGAAGAACAATGCGAAAGGAACACGAGAAGCATGGCTGGATACATGGATGGGATACCTGATAATTTTGGTCACTGCCTGACAAGAACAACAATGCGACTTCAGAGCATGGCAACTGACAGCGACGTCAAAGCACAGGAGATAATAGAAAACTGCAGGATTTGCGTTCATCATCGTGCCATGGTCGTGAGATTACGCAAGGGATGACGTTGTGCAGCCTTGAGCTGTCTATTGCTTGCACGTTAATCTTCTGTAGTTTTCTGGTGTCTGAATGCTTAGAACAGAGTGCCAGTACCAAGTCATGTGCGAGTTGTATATAACAGTATATAAGTACAGCGAGGATCTGTACAAGAGACTATATCCGTGATGAACTATTATTTGGGACTGATTTCTGCTAATGACATATACTACTAACTAGTATTACAGGCCATCGAAAACTGATGGAATCTTACAGCTAATGACACAACCTGCAACTCACTGACCTGCTATTAACAAGAACAAAAACCCAGCCATCTTATAATCACTGATAATTCATTCAGCAACTTCAGCGTCACCATTTGCATTGCACTCCCTCAGGGATGGTAAATGATACTCTGCTCTTCACATGTTACTTGACATCCATGCTGGTAAGCACCCTGCACGTGCAGAAAAGAGAGAACAAGAATGGGTTAAAATGACATGCCCATTTGAAGTTTTCAGAGTTCAGACTGCAAAATGAGTATGTTCAGAAAAAGTTAGATTGCAAGATGAGTGAAAAATATGTTCGGAAATACTCACATGGAACTGGGAATCTGAAGCACAGGGATGGCTTGGGAGCCAGCTGCTGTTGCTCAGCAACGAGGATATAGAACAGGCCCATGACGCCGGTGTGCTGGCGGTCGCTGCTGTAGTTGGAGACGACTGTCAGTACCTCGCCATCGCTTACCTTGATGGATCCCGGCTTCGGGTAGCACGTTGACATGCCGACGATATAGTTCGCCTCATTCCCTGCCTCCTTCCCTGTGCCGTAAGTCGGAAGTGATTCACATAGAAGGCGTCCGTCCTGTAATGAGTTGAATGTGATCCCTTTGCCAAGACGAAGAACATGTTGTGGTTACCATTTAGCTAGGAGCATCATACAAGGTCCCAACTTAAATCTGATAAGCTTCAGATAGGCAATATTGAGTGTTTTCCCTCAAAAAAAAATGAGTAGTGCATAAGCAGAATAGATAAGAGATTAGTAGTATTTATCCATTACCTGACCATGCAAAGAAGAACCGCTTCCACCAGAATGCTGGTGCGCAGCACCAAACACGATATCACCTCCATGCGGTAAGACCGCTTTAGCTGTCTTAACGTGGATGCACTCATTGTTGGCACGTTTTTCTTGACTGCATTCCTCGACCTGATACTCAACCTGTACAATCAACGGCTTAATAAACCAACCTACTATGAAAGTTCAGGCTTTCAAATTGTGCATGTGAAGCAATATGGAAGTTTATATCTGAAATAGTTTCCTTTATGTTAAGTTCTATTTGCATACCTTGCAAGAATGTTCAGATATTCCATCAAGTAGAGCGGTATCAGTAACGTCAAAGATATAGATCTTGACAGGCACCACCACATCTGTCAGTCAAGCCACGTCACAGTGTACTGCAAGAACACCTTCCGCAGCTTGCCATTGAACCCTTCCATGACCTGACACTGAGTCTGATCATAGCAGCAAAACAGCCCACCAGTGTAGTTCTTTGAGAGTGTGCGCCCATACTCGTCAATTGTAACATTGTACAAGTCACACTTGCACTCAGTGCAGCCAAGCTTGTCGGTCACACCCCTCGTGTCGATGGCGTGAATATTAAGCAACCATTTCTCCTCATAACCTTCAGGAGCCTTCGCCGGATTGCCAAACTCTATTCCATAAGGATCAGGGACCCATGTGGCAGTGTGGCGAGTCTCGGAACCAAGCCCAAAGTACTGGCCTAGTGTGGTTTTGCACACTCCATCATCCTAGCAATGATCCCCTTTGGAAGCTTTTGCTCATCTGCGCTATCACTGTTCTTCAAAGCATAGTATGGTTCTCCAACCCAGTGATGCAGGTAAGTCTCATGGAGCGGGACAGGGATGCCATTCTCATCGACGACCTCAGCATCAAAGCTCTTGATTGCAAGGTGGCCTTGAGGGAAGTCGACATCATGGTAGTACTTGTTTGAGACTGATCCAGGGCGCAGGAAGATCGGCGGAGAACGGAACGTCTTTGATTTCAGCAGATGACCTCTCACATTGAGCGCTTCAGAGGGTAGGGGGGCAATAGCAGATAGGAGTGAAACGAGCAGCACAACAAACACAACCGTTTTCATTTTGTCACCAGCTGCAAAAGTTGACCGTCTATCAGAGGCAAAAATTGAGACAAAATAGTTGAGAAACAACAAAACAGATTGACGAACTAATTCTTTATTGTATGGAATCGGAAAAGGCTATGTAGCATCAAGCAACTTTGGATCACAATATCTTCAGCTAATGCTACCTGATCGAAGTTCTTTATAGTGGTCTAATTTATATCTGGCCCTATGTATATAGCTGTAAATTGTGAACACATATCTTCTTGAGCTCAGGTTCAACTTTAATTCTGCTCCTTTGACTCATGACAGCTATGATGCCAACAATTAGTAGCCACAGCTGCACCAGAAAAATTCAATCCTCCTATATCTACAAGTAGAGTTATATGTACTGTGTAAAAAAAATTTCATCCCAAGTATATATTCCATTAAAGAGCAAGACAGAAACCAGCTGAAACTTTTACAAAGCAAGTTCAGAAAAAGAACAGCATCCACATGGCCACAACTTCAGCAACTCGACAACACAAAATCCAAGTGGTTACACAAGACAACCATAAATAATTACCCCCAACTCCGTGGTAGTTTCCGCTATGTCAATTTAACAACAATAAAAGATGGCATGTTTAAATAACCATCAAGACTGATTGCCCACACAGAGACCATCACTAGAATGGAATATTGGCCGGTATAGTTATTGTTTTTGTATGGAGTAACAATGACTCTTTAAAAACTGTGTGTATTCTCCGGATGCAGAGGCCGGAAGTAATAAAACTCTTCCTTTTTAAAAGAAAAAGAATGGGATATGATCATGTACTCTGCTCCTCTGAACCTTTCCAACCACTAACAAATTGGCGGTTTTTATTCATTTAAGTGGATGCTTGTAACCAAAAAGATAAGCAGAAACTGAAAGCTAGCTAAAAACTGTTAGGCACAGAGAGCCCCAAACCTGGAAGCAGAAACATCTCCGCGAAGGAAAAATCGAATCTTCAAAACACTACACCAGAACTAACCCATGTGGATCGGGATAGCGAAGAGCAAGCAATAAATTCAAAAAAAGAAGATACTCCGCAGTAGAAGAGAACAGAAGACGAACTAGGACAAGAAGAGATCTAAAGAAGCAATCTTTTCTCCGACGGGGGATTGCAAGAGACATCGGACCAACCAACCAAGCAACCGATCATAAATCAATCAGAGCATAAATGGTAAGTAAAATCCTTGGTCGCAGCTAGCTAGCCTGATAGATAGAGATGGATCGTAATGCGCAGGAACGAAGAAAGATAAAGGGGAGCAGAGCAGAGCAGAGGAAGAGGGCGGCACATACCAGGACAGGAAGGGAAAGCACTGCTGAGGAGGAGGCTGAGCTCTCTCTGGTGGTGGTGGTGTACTGGTTGGTGTTTGGAGTTCGTGTGTCCTATTTTATAGGTCGGCGGTGGGGCCCTCGGGAGATCCACGTGGCAGCGCTTACGGCAGTGCTTGCGTTTCTGCATTGGGAGATGATGCTCATATGAACGCGGGCGCTCTCGTTCACATCACACGCCTTTTTTTTTCTCTAGAAGGGGGTGGCTGACTGGCTGTGGCTATGGACAGGTTCTTTCTACAGCGGTTGTTTGATTTGCTAAAGATTTTAAAAGTATTTTTCAATTAAAAGGAAATTTTTAATTAGTCCGCTATCTTGGTAATTTTCTTCCTTAATTTTTTTTTATGGTTTTCATGTGGTACAACAAATGACTTTTATTACTTATTGATGTGTTTTAATTTTCTATAAAACAAAACATGTCATGATATCTAATTTCTATGTTTTTCTTAGAGAGTTTTTACGGTACCCTGGTACTCCTTAAGTGGGATTAGGAGTACTAAACAAATCTAACCCTTCATATTTAGGGGTAATTTAGACTTTTGCATGAATCGCATGCTGCCACGCTGATCGATTGAGCGCTGCCTATCTATCCCATTGCCGCGTCCACCTGCCCTCGCGTCATGCCTTACTGCCTTGCGGCCGCTCCATAGCGCGGGCGGGGCTTGAGGCGCTCGGGCGGCCGGCCGAGGCGCTCGGGAGCGGGACGGGGCGGGGGTGGGGCGAGGCGGGCGCGGGCGGCCAGCGGAGGCGCCTGCAGGCAAGGCGCGGGAGGGCGAGGAGGGCGCGAGCGGCCGGCGGAGGAGCGCGGATGGGGTGCAGGCGGCCAGAGGAGGCGTGCGCGGGCGGCCAGCCGAGGCGCTCGAGAGCGGGGCGTGAGAGGGCGAGGCGGGCGCGGCGGCCAGAGGAGGCTTGTGCGGGCGGGCGGCCGGTGAAGGCGCCCGCAGGTGAGGCGCAGGAGGGCGAGGCGGGCACGAGCGGCCGGCGGAGGCTTGAGGCGCTCGGGAGCAGGGCGCAGGGGGGCCGAGGCGGGCGCGGCGGCTGGAGCAGGCGGGGCGCAGCGGCCAGAGGAGGCGTGCGCGGGCGGGCGGCCGGCGGAGGCGCCCGCAGGTGAGGCGCGGAGGTCGGTTGAGCCATGCGCGGGCGGGGCTGGAGGCACGCATGGGCGGGGCGCGGGGCTGCCGAGGCAGGAGCTGGCGGCCAGCGGACACGCGCGTGGTCGGGGGCGCCGAGGGCCGGACGCGCGGAAGACGGCAGAGGCGCGGAGGTCGGCCGAGCCGTGCGTGGGCGGGGCTAGAGGCACGTGTGGGCGGGAGCGGGCGGCCGGCAGACGCGCGCGCGCGGGGCGCCGGCGGCCGGACGCGCGGGCCAACGGACGACGTCATCGACGAGGAGCACGACGGAGGCAACGGGCGGACGGTTAAACGGGTCAGAAGAAAATGAAAAATGGAATTGGGGATTAGAAAGTGAGAAAATATTTTTTTGAGAAAAAGATAATTCCAATTTTATCCCTAATATCAAGGTACTCTCTATTTTTTTAAAAAATTTTAGAGGTGGTACTCCTTAAATCTAGTTGGAGTACCAGACAATATGAGCCATTAGATTTAAACAAATGAACGGCCTATATTTATTTTGGGGTACTATAAAAGAGCTCTTTTCTTATTCCTACAGATCGAAAAGACTCCAGTAAATATATTAACACCTTGTCATATCTTTTGGAACAGTAAGAAGAAAAAGAAGGTGAAGAAGTTAACAGTAAAGCCTATATCCACCTTAGTATGATATCTACATAATTATTTTACTATAAAAACAGAAAAGTAGCTGATTTTTTTAGAATATGTGTAATAGATTAGACTATCGGTAATGGTTGCATCAAAAAAGTCAAAAACTATATAATGGCACTTTGCAATGTGCGTGGTGGTTTTACAGAAGGTATAGTAGTGCATGCAATAAGTCATAGCACGAGAAGAACGAGTTCAAACACCAACCGACAAGCACTCGAAAATATGGTAGCTGTCCGGTACTTGCAGTTTGCAGGTAGGCAGCTGAGCGAGATGTGCATGCAACTCGTGGGGAATCGGGTGACTCACCGCGTGGATTGCCACGTGGCCATGGGCCGCGCTAGCTAGCTTGCTCGTCTCGGGAGTATGATTACGTAGGCGCTGACGTGCGTGCGTCGTGGCATCAGCAGATAAAAAGAAAAAGAGAAATGCGTGTTGAGAGTGGGATTTGAACCCACGCCCTTTCGGACCAGAACCTTAATCTGGCGCCTTAGACCAACTCGGCCATCTCAACATCTTCGGATCCTTATTCACTAAACTGCTATTTCAATGTGTGTTCTCAATCTTCCGTCCCCACACGTAACATGAGTTGCAATTTATGTTTCGTACAAGAGAGAAATGCATATTCCGCTCAATAAAAAACATAGCAGCTTACAATGCACGGCACGGTATCCAGACTCGCCCTTTTGGCAGCTTCGTAAGCTGCTGCTATCTGGTATTCTCAGGCCAAGTACTGTACTTCTTTGACCCTCGAGACATGCACAGCGAAAATATCAATCGTCTTCGCTTGCTAACGACATGCCAGTGCAGCTAGCTACCTCGAGCAAACAGCCCAAGGATAAATCGAGCATTTTCAGTGGCTCTCCATCGTACTGTTTCTGTCCATCCCTAGTGAGCCTCGCGTACAAATGGACAAAAGACTCGACGCAACATTTTCTGGGCAACGGAGCTGAATTATCCACGGGAGATCTGCTTTAATTAGATTCATTCATTGGCATGTAAAATGAACACCTTACTGCGTCACAATTTACTCACACGTACCTCGCTGATATACAGTAGTACTACTAGGGTCGGCCGAGAACCAAAGAGAGAGAGATACAAAAGACAAAAAAAGATCTAGATGGACGGGGGAAAAATTACATGTAGATAGCCAAAATGACGCTGTCACTACCACCATTAGACAGTAGAAATGAGCCCAAATGTACAATTCCAGGGCAGAGCAGGCTGCAAGGTGATCATCTCCCAGACATGAGGTTGACCACACCTGGGTTCTCGTAGAGGGTGTTCATGTCCCAGAACTCGCTAGTGGAAGAGAGCGTCATCAGCGCGACCACCACGGATCTCATCGTAGGCCTCAGCTTGGGGTCCTCCTGCGTGCATGCCTTCGCGAGGTGTGTCATCTGCAAGATGCAAGAGATACAATTTTAGCCTGACGTGTTTTACAAACAGCTAGGGCAAAAGCGTGCTAGGTCTGCCTGTGCGTGGTTCTAACCTTGAGAATGGAGTCCATGGGATAATCGTCTCCTAGCTTTGGATCAATCAGCTTCCGAAGGCCTTCCTTTGGGTCCGGTGCATTGAGAGCCTCCTCAAACTGCAGTTTTCAGTACGGTGAGTCATCAGGCAGGAAAAGAATGAACTTACGCAAGCATCCAAAAGCCTGTATGTGGCTTCAGATTAAAGCATAAGTGGCACACGTTCGTGTACAATAACAAAATCTGCTCGACTTTCTATTGTGTAAACAGCGTGGACGTGAGGGTACTGATGACAGATGATGATATCAATAGCCTTATTCGGAACTTCCGAAACTAATAGATGCAATAATAAGAAAGTAACCAAGCAGATTGACACCGCAAACAAGTCACGTAACAGTTCTATGAAGCACAAGAGCAGGAAGTAACTAGTTGGCTGAGTAGCACAATTACCAGATAAACCAATCCCTTTGAATCACTAGCAGATTCAGTTGATCTGACAATGGCTTCTTTGGCTGAAATAAGTTCATAGAGGACAACACCAAAGGCATAGACATCAACCTTAGGAGAAACATCACCATATCGAGCATATCTGCAAACATCATTTTCCGTGGATGTCAACGGCCATCCCAGATCGGGGGTACTTTGAAGTTAGCACAAAATATAGAATGACAAAATAGATGTCCAATACACATACTCTGGAGGCATGTAACCGAATGTACCAACAACACGTGTGGGCAGAGATGTACCACCAACTTCTGTAGCTTTGTTAAACCAAAATCTGCAACCTGGAAGATACACATAATTATTACATGGAGGATGGACACAAAATTAAAGCAAACATGAATTATTCCTACCTTTGCACGGGTGTTCTTGTCTATCAAGATGTTTGCGGATTTGATGTCCCGATGTATGTATACTGGAACAGTATGTTCATGAATGTACTCAAGACCTCTTGCTGAATCTAGTGCAATTTGAACCCTTTCAGCCCAAGACAGAGGCTCATAACCTATACAAATGTGTTCGCAGATTAATTTGCAGGAAGCAACAGAAAAGGCATAGACAGGTCAACTGAGAGGCAACACGTTACCAGTTCCACGCAAACGCTGGCTTAAGTTGCCATTCTCGATAAATTCATAGACAAGGAACAAAGAACTCTCCGTGCAATAACCAATCAAGCGCACCTGCGTGATCAAACATTGAGACATTGAGAATGGCAGCAAAAAGAAAAGGTGGGATTTACCTGAATAAAAGTTAGTGGGAAATTACGAGGTTATTCCTATGGAAAATCTATATTATTTTCCCATAAAAACTATATTATTTAGGTAAGACAGGAACAGGAGGGGGAGAAAGGTGAAATCACATTTATTTCATCAAATCACAAACGGAAGATCATAGGAAGTATACTCAGGCTTCCTGAGCCAAAAAAGAAGATCTAACTGATATGGAAATGTTAATATGCATAATATTTATATATATAAGGAAGGCGCCATCAGTTGCAAACAGAAGGGAGAAAAGCAGTTCACTTAGGCGAAAAGGAGTTCACTTAGGCATACAACCCTCTTTACAGTTCTGATGAAAACCTTTAATCAGTGCTACCTGACATTCAGATCAAAACTAATATTTTTCTCATAGGACGTAAAAATATCTAATATATTGCTTAGAACGTACCTTAGTTGTTATTTCCATTGGAACATTTTTTCTACTTGGGGAAAATGGGAACCAAAGGAGGGTATGGCAATCCAGGCAATAAAAACAAATAGAACAAGTAATAAAAGAAATGTATGAGTGCGTTGCTGCGCACTTATGTCAGAACAAGATGTATTTCACAGTTGACACTTCCTGTAAAAAGGTTCATGAAATAGTGACTTAATATGCTTGCTCTGAAAAGAAAATCAAAGAATCACTAACCAGATTCAGATGATGAACATGTGTCAAAACCTTTAACTCAGCAAGGAACTCTTGAGTAGCCTGCATATCCATTTTTTTATGGCGGCTCTCTGGAGAGTGGACACACGAGAAACAAAGCAAGCCATTTCAAATAAAGAACATAGCATAATGTTGTATGATCACAATGCATGGACCATCACAGATTTATCTTATACTATTGTTCAAGCCCATGTGGTCACATACATGTTCGTGCTTTGGTGAAATGGACTATGCTAAATTTGTTATCCATGCAACTGAGAAAATGTTGAACTAACCTCTCCTCTAAGTTCAGCATAATAGACAGCGCCAAAACCACCTTGCCCAATTTTATTACTAATGTTAAAACCCTCTGTGGCATTAAAAAGTTCTTCGTATGAGAATTCCACTGATTTGTCAACTGTAATGCCAGTTACTGGTGAAGCACCATCAGCTTGAGTGGTTGATGGTGTCACTTTATCCATGGATACTCTACTGCCTGAAACAAAAAGAGTAATAGTTCAGAAATAGCAGAAGCTACATTCTGTTGTAGTCAAGAAGGACTGCTTAGGGAAGCAGAAAAAATGGGAAATTGGAATCATTATTCAAGGTTCTCTAACTATCTCTATGCTCCAAAAGTACACTAATAAGTCCCTAACATAGCTCCTCAGATAGACCTAAAGCCCCTCAACCATAATCATATCTCATAGCCATAACTCAAAAGTATCATATTCTATTTGCTCCACAATATTTTCAGGTCCATGAATATTAATATAATTGCTTCACAGGATGAATACAAAGCATTCAAAACCATCAGAACTTCAAACCACCCAAATCCACCCCTATCCTTATACGAAAACATTATTGGATAAACAAAGGACACAAATTAGCTGCAGTAGTGAAATCTGGACACGCAAATGCTTGTCTACAAAAGAAATTACAAGAATAACTCTCCCTTGCAGATACATACAGATAATTCATAAAAACTTATCATTACCGAGTCGGATAGATCTTCAGATGATGGAAGCAAGGCGGCCTTTTTCGCCTTTCTTCGCCTATAAAACATGAACAGAAAAACACCCAGGACTAGTGCAACTACACCAGCCACAACACCTCCTGCTATTGCTCCTGCAGAAACTCCATTTCCTGGTCCCAATAGTTGAGCATGAATAAACATCATAGTTCTCACAAGAATCAACGGCATCCAGTTTTCCTTTCCGGAAACCTTAACACAGAGGAATAACTAGTTCTCAGAAGGACAGAGGCTGCCTGTACTGCACAAGATGAGGGTACTTATCAGCATGACTGCACGAGAATAAACATAATGAACAACGGTAATACAATTCAAGTGGATAGGACTACAACATAATATAACAGCACTTACCCTGATGGTTTTAGAGGACGGTAACTTCCATTGCGATCTGGAAACCAAACAACCAGAGTAAAATATTTTAGCAACATATGATCAATCCTACAGAACATATAATTGATGGCAACTGTTTTGTCAAGTAAAAGAAGATGCAGTGAATTGAGTTAAGCCTCTAAAACGCCGCCCCTGTAACCACATAGTATCATCACTTGAATTTGTCTCTCCAAATTCAATTAACAATAATGCTGAGATACTTTCAGCCCCCAGGTAATTTTTACTTATGGCATGCAGAATTGCGATCAACCAACCCATGGAATCAGCAAGATAGAGCACCATGACAAGAGCTCAATCACTTCACTGTCTACTCACAAACATAATCAAGATAGCTGAACTACAAACAGTTGCTAATGCAAGTGCCCCTTCCTTGAAAGTAACAAATCAAAACAGTTTCAGGCACCCAATCTCAAATCCCATAACAAACTATGCACAACACCAATTACACTCCACAATTGAGCTCAAAAATGCAACCCCACTTCTGTACAGCAATTAATCCCTAATAATCCTCCATTTCTAGCTAAACCAAGCTAAAATTGAACCGAATTCCCCACAATTCTATCACATTAAGCAGCAGGAGGCTAGCGGCAAGACGGAGGAGTTAGAAAAACCTCACCTTTGACCGGGATATACACGATGCCTCTCCCCGTGACGCCGTCCATCCCTGGGTTATACTTCCTGAGCAGGTCCATCTGCTCCGGCGACGAGAAGCCATTGCTCGCGGCGACGGAGGCGAGCGTCTCCCTGTCCCCGAGCGGGTACGTCATAAACAGCCCGTAGTCATGCGAGACCCTCGGGTCGCCACAGGAACAGTTGACGGTGACGTTGACGGTGCCGCTGTCGGGGATGTTGTTGGGCGGGTAGCTGTTGGTGGCCTGCAGCCAGTCGGCGGTGGTGAGGTTCTTGTAGTGTCCGGCGATGATGGCGTAGGTGTCGCCGCGGGCGACGGGGTAGCGCATGGAGCCGGCGAGGAAGGTGACGGAGGGCTGGGTGGGGAGCGCGAGGCAGTCGCAGGGGAAGGAGACGTTAACGCGGTCCCCGGCGGCGATGAAGTCGAGGTTGGGGTTCCTGGGGTTGTACTGGCCGAGGTTCCGGTAGTCGGCGACGCCGAAGAGCTGCGCGATGTAGGTGAAGTTGTCGTCCTGGGAGATGGGGTAGGAGGCCAGGGCGAGGTCGCAGCTGGCGGTGCAGCCGTCGCCCGCCGCCGCCGCCGGCGGAGTGGTGACCGCGGAAGCAGCGGCGAGGAGTAGTAAGGACAGGAGAAGGGGTGGAGCGGCCATGGCAGGCTGGGGCGGAACCCTAGACGCGGAAGCTTGGAGCCATAAGAGAGAGGAGGAGGAGGTGGTGGGGAATTTGCGGGAAGAAGACGGCGACGCGTCGGGAGTTTGACTGGAGGCGTTACAGTGACAGGTGGGGCAGGGAGGGCGTCGGGCCAGTGGGAGGTGGACACGTGGGGTGTGACGGAAGGTTGGCGCGGTCGTATGGAGGCGGCGGTTAGCTGGGGGCGGCGGCTGCACGGCACGGGTTCTTCCGTTCTTGTCTCATTCATTCTCCAATCTCCCTGACGCCTACTTTTCTTTACACTACTAATCGCGAGATTAACCACTAATCCGCATCCGCACTTATTATATAAACTCCCTTATGATTGGATGTTTGTCTCTCGATTAGAATAAGAATAATTTTTTTTTGTTAAAAGCATCTCTCCATGTTATATACTGTGCGTTTGCACATCTGGCTGCTTCGCCGTGATCTGCTCGATCCACCTCTCCTCCGGTGACCTCTCACTTTCCCGATCTGCAGCCGACACTACCATCTGGAGCAAGCTGCGCATCCTCCTATTCTTCGCGATTCTCTTCACATTGCCATCCAACTATATTTGTTTCTTCACATGAATGAGGTGGCATGGCCTCTGCATTGACGCATACATATGTATGATTGGTTGAAATTACCGAAATGATGAATCATATTCAATCTATTTCTGGAGAAGATACATCCTTTTCTTTGCGAGGAATAGATAGACATCCTTACTCACGAACAACTGTTATTATTGATAGGTATAGTTCATTGATTGATCGTCTGTCCACTCGGTGTGTGCGCACCGGGTTAATTAACTGGGATGGTAGTAGGGCAGCACGGTGTACACCGTCTGCACGACGGTGAGGACGAGCAGGAGCACGGCGGCGGCGGCCGACATGCTCGTCCACGGGTTGCTGAAGTAGTCGTGAGCGAGCACGGCGCGGTGGCGGTTCCAGCTGCGTCCGCAATACTCCCTCACGTCGCGGAACATGTCGGCGTAGTAGTTGTTCGCCACGTCCGGCGTAGGGGGGCCGCACAGCTCGCCCAGGTGCGCGTAGGACGCCGCCGTCTCCTCGTCCCCCTTCACGAACACCCCGGCCCGCTGCAGGATCTCCACGTCGCGCTGCCCGTCCCTCGCCACTGACGCCATCAGCACCACGTAGCTCATCAGCCGCTGCAACTCCGACCGGCCCCGGCTCTGCTCGTACGCCAGTAGGTTCGCGAACAAGGCGCCGTTCGTGTAGCTCTCCACGGCCGGGATCTCCAGCACGCCGCCGCGGGCGCGGAACGTCACGTCAACGAGGCTCCGGGGGGACTTCTTGGTCCTGAATGTGACGCCGGCGTCCTCCAGCTCCGACGCCGAGGGGAGCAGCCACGGCATCCGCTCGTCCATCGGCTTCGCCAGCCACTCGTCGAACGCCGCGTCCTCGTCCTTGCTGCCGCCACCGGCGGGAGGGACGGCGCCGGCGTCCTCCGGTGGCAGGAACCAGTGGTAGTAGAGGTGCAGCAGGTGGAGGATCTCGCCGTCGTCGGGTGCCCGCGCGGTGGCGGCGTCCTGCGGGGTGTCGACGGTGAGGTACTTGGCGAGGAGGTTGATGACGAGGTAGTCGCGGCCGAGGCCGCCGGTGGTGATGTCGTAGAAGCGCTCGAGGACGAAGAAGGGGAGCTGGTTCTTGAGGAGGAAGAGGTCGCCGTACACGTTCTGCATGGCCCATGCGGCGTCGATGAGCGCGTCGGCAGCGCTGTCCTCGCCCTTGAGGAAGAACTCGACGAAGAAGCAGCCGTCGAGGAGGAGCATCTCGGCGAAGTCCTGCGCCGAGAGACCGGGCACGGGCTCGGCGTACCGGCCGGCGGCGCGGGCGTAGGACGCGAGCGGGGCGTCGCTGCGTGCGAGGAGGTCGCGGAGGTAGCGCCACTTGTGCTCCTCCATGGCACGGAGGCGGGGAGCGCCGCGGTGGAAGGGCCCGACGGAGACCATCTGCGGCTCGTAAAGGTGGCGGTTGCGGTCGCGCATGGGACCGGCCACGCGGAAGATGGTAAACGGAACGGCTCACTCTCGTGTGCCCGACCAGGGAGCGCGTCCAGCCGCCGCTGCATGTGCGCCGCCATCTCGTCGGCGTCTGCATCCGTGCAAGCCGCCGCCGCCTCCTCCCCATCCTCATCCAGGGTGTTTGCTGTTGTTGGCCGCGACGGTGCTGCTCTCGTCCGCATCGGTGAAGTCTTGCTTGCCATGTGGATTGGGCATAACAGTGCTGCTCTCGTCTGCAGCAGCATCGCCGTCGTGAGACGCGGCTGTCGGAAGCTGGGCTGTGGCGTCCATCTGAGGAGCACCCATCATCCAAGCAGTTCGAGCGGCAATGGCATGGTAGGTGCACCGTGTACCAGGTGGGGTTAAACAAGCGTCGCAAGCAGCTGAGGAAAACCGGAGCCTCCTTACAAGACTATTCGAAACTCCGTTGTCTATTTGGTTGGCTTACTCATGGAAAAATCTTTGACTGGTGATACCAGGACTCTTGACTATTTGCTTTAAGCGTGGATATTGAAACCGCTCGATAGCCTCAGAAAACATTGCCTTAATCCTTAAGTATGAGAGAATGGGTTTGCTCCTGCCCGGACAGCGCAGAGGCAGGTGTTGAATGCAGCTGGGACAAGTAACTGATTTGAATTCCATTGTAGGGTTGGCAGGTGAACAATTCTCAGAATAACAAAGTACAAATGTCATTCTTCAAAACAAAAGGAAAATGTTCAGATGTAACTAAAATGGTAAGTCCTGTATAGGCAAGATGTTGAGAATGGGGAAATGTAAGGACATCCGAGTGCTGTAGCATGTATGACAGTAACAGCGACAGTACGCGGTATACCCTGTTGAATCAACTGGGCAAATGGTGTATGAAAAGAAGTCGCGGTGCCTTTTTGGTGATATGGCTGGTTATAACCGCAAGTGGCAACAGGATAACTCACTCCTGATCACCTTGGGGACCGACATGGCTGGGATACTTGGATGAAATGTCAGCCCACGTGCTTTGGCCTTCTGTTAGCTGCCTCACCACAGATCCCACCTCGCTGATGTCCACCCGGACCTGCTGTTTGCTGTCCCTCTCCCGGATCGTCACACCTGTTGCAGAATCAACCGTTATCGCAAAAGGAACACCAATCTCGTCAGTCCTTGCGTACCTCCTCCCAATAGAAATACCTGCAGAAAGGGAATACATAATATGAGCTTATGGAGTTCATGTTAACCCGTAGTGTTATGTAGTATGGGGATTTGTAATGTCCCAATATCAGGTATTCAGGCACATAATCTTCCATCATGAAGTTGCACAATATACTTCACACTATGGTAAATATTGCTTTAAATTCATTTAAGATGCTGATATCATCTGAAAGTAATGGTTGCAAAAACTATTTGATATTACATAGCACATACCAGCCGTGTCAATAATATGTGAGATGCCTGCAGCTGTTAATTCTTTAGCAATCACTTTGGCAGCATCATCAAACTCTTGGTTCTTTACCAGTGGGAACACAGTGCACTTGATAGGAGCCACAATAGGAGGGAATCGGAAGACATTCAACTGTTCCTCTTCTGATTTGCTAGGTCTTGTGTAGAAGGAATGTTCAAACAGACAATAGATTATCCTCCCTATGCCAAATGAAGGTTCAACAACTGAAGGGGTGAAGACCCGCTGGTGCTCCATCTTCTTTTCCATACTGATCGATACCATTTCTTGGTAATCACCACGTCCTTCCCAAGCGTGCAGACTTGGAAGTTCATCTCTCCCTTAGATTCCAATGCAGCTTTCATGTCCATTGCTTCCTTCTCGCTCATAGCCTGTCAGTTCAAGTGCAAAAGTCAACAATAAAGTTTCCACCTTGGTAGAAATGAGAAGACTTGCCAAAAAATATAGCAAAGACAGAGCACAAGACGTGTTACCTCCAATGCTTCAACCACCATCTTTTGATTGCCCTTGAAAGCAAGCCCTAGGTCTTTCTTTGAGGGCACTATAACAAGTTTCTGTAGCAGCAGCAACAAGCACAGGTAAAAACAAACACATTAATGCCAGAACTAATTGACTACATCTTCAAGTACAAGGACGAAGTCTATCTAGTATGTCATCAAAAATTGGTTCTTGATAAAAGAAACTCATAACATATTTCACGTGGAAAAGAAAACATAACTAGTACACCAGATTGTTCAATACAATATTAACGACTCCTACAAAGTAACACTGAAGAACCAAATGCAATAGATAACTCACCTCAACTTCTCTAGGCTTGGAAAACTTTTCATGGGCAACAAGTGGGACACCGCTTTTCTCCTGTGAAACAGCAATCAGGCAAGCAAGATCAACATTAGTTGCACACTTGAACACACAGTGGACACTTGATATAATATGCTGTTAGCACATGTAGTTACACATGGAATGAGCAGCTTGAATTCCAGTTGCAACATATCTGAAGGACTAAAATTAATATCTGCAAAATTATTCATGAAATGTGGTAGGCTTACCGAGTGAGCTCTTAAATCATATGCAGATCTGTCAGCAATGCCCACGCACTCTATCCATCCGTAAGAGCACTCGATCTCTGCATCCCAGCAGTCAGCAGCATAGTGAGCCATCTCATTAGGTAGATGCTGCCTGAAGCGCAGTCGGCCCTTATCGATTCCCAAACGTGTCAGGAAAAGATAGACCCTTCCAATGAAGTAACCAAGTGTCTCATTATTAACAGTTCCCTGTAACGAACAAATATACAAGTTTTTAAAAATGAAAGCTTTGGTAAGAACCACCTCTAATCCAAAAAGGAAGCAAAAAAAGAAAGGACCAATTCAACCAGAGAGAAAAACAGCCATCAAGTTCAAACCTTTGAAACTGCTTCCCCAAGATTCATTAACTTGGCCGACTCCCCTGAGAGTTGCAGCTCTCTCGGGAACATCAAAAACTCCAAACCAGCGACATCAGCAAATTTTGGATGTGATTTATCCTCAGGATCTACAAAGTGCTCAATCTCGGCCAATGTGAATTCACGCACTCGTAAGAGACCTTGACGCGGAGAGATCTGGTTATCAAGTTGTAGATATCATGAGTAGGTAAAAAAGAAAGGGGCACTATTTAAGCAACTGTTGCAAGCCAATTAACTCCTCTTGGAAAGATTCTTTGACATCATAGTAATCTGCCAAATATATTTTTACCTCATTACGGAACGCTTGTCCTATTTGAGCTGCTGCAAAGGGGAGCTTTTGGCCATTGTAGTAGTATAAGTCCTTGAAGTTGACAAAAATACCCTGTGCAGTCTCCGGTCTCATATACCTGTTTGTTCACACAAAACTGAACATGTTTGGCCAATCAACACCAAAATAAATGATTAAGTGGTGAATGTTAATCATCTTACCCCACACTAAGACCAGTAGGGCCAATAGATGTCTGGAACATAAGATTGAATGGGTAGGGATCAGAGAGTGGGTTCTTTGTATCAGGGGCAACAATGCCATATTCCTTGATCTTTGCGCCGAGTTCCTCTGGCGAGAGGTCATCTAACAGGGCGAGGACATGCTTAAACTCAGCAGCCTTCTCTGGGGACAAGGTGAGGTCCTTCTCAAGCTTCTCCTTGCAGAAATCTTTCAACAAGTGATCAGCACGGTAGCATGTGCCTGTCTTCTCATCTTTAACCATGAGGTCAGTAAACTTCTCAACATGCCCTGATGCCTTCAAGACAACCTCAGGCGTCACACAGGGGCAGTCAACCTCCAACATGTTCTCCTCCAAAACAAAATGCTGGAAAGAAAGGAAGTAATTAAAATCTTGTCGAAACAAAATGGAACAGAAGATATCATCAAATACAGCTCTTTGAAAAATATTAGCTGAACCACACAGAAAAGAAGTAACAATTAAGCCATTTTTCCACTACAAACTAGCAAAATCACAGTCAAGAGTAAACCCCTAATCAAGAACACACTCTGCACCAAGGAAGGTTACAGCCTTTATATTCCAACTCCACATTTGCCAATTAGTACTCATTAACTGATATAAAAACCTTTTTCCACAAATAATCGCTACATTTCCAACTAGAGTGTTGCAGCGACAGAAAATGGATGTCGTGAGCTTTAAGAAATTAAACATCTATAATAACAAGGCAAATGGTTTGTTCTAACAGAAATCACCGAACCACGTCCAGGTGCAAGACATCTGTAAAAAGAACTTGTTTGATCGCACTTAGAAGAATGCACCTGTAAGAGCACTGCGGTGCTTCTTTAATGAAACGGGGACAACTATGATGTTTGATCCATATGCAGATTCCAGAGGCGAGTTTCATATCGCCGATACAATTAAAAGCTAAAAAAACATGCGTTCCTTAAAACAAATGCAATTCCCTAAGCATGAAACCGATAAAAGGAACCATCTTTCTGCATGAGATGGCCACATAAACCACAATGCAAAAGCAGTAGGACGTCACTACTCTTTCATCGATTCGCAGCAACTGCACACATGATTACAAAGCGACCGACTTTAATCGCCTAGAAATCAAACAAGCGTGAACAAAAAATCAAAACATTCTGAGATGGCTGGCAGCCTCGCTCACCTGCCTCCAGAAGGCGAGGACGTTGGCCTTGACGGCGCACCCGGGCGGCCCGTAGTCGTAGAGCCCTGCGACGCCGCGGTAGATCTTGAACGAGGGTATGTAGAACAGCTTCCGCTCCAGCGTGTTCACCACCGCCTGCCGCATCTCCTCCCGCGCGGCCCCGCCCCCGCCGGCGCCGGACCCGACGGCGGCCTGCAGCCTCCGGGCCGCAGCACCGGCCTCCACCTTGAGCGCCTTGAGCGCCTCGACCGCCGCGTCCACATCCGCCTTGGCCCCCGCGGCCTTGAGCGCCCGCACGGCCTCCGCCTGCGCGTCCACGGCCGCCTGCCGCTCCGCGAGCGCCCGGCGGAGCGCGTCCTCCGAGGGCGCTGCTGATGCGGCCATGGAGGAGGAGGAGACGGCTGCTGCGGGGATGCGGCGGCGCGCGGCGGCGGCGGCGAGGGGTGGCGGGGCTAGGGTTCTGGTGGGTTTAGGGGATCGGGAGAGGGAGGAGGCGATAAGCTGGGGGCGGAATCGCATAAACACCATCGACGAAAGCGACGCGCACAGAGGCCGTGGCGGTTGTGCGTTTCCGCCCTCGTGTTTTAGTTTTATTGCTGTGCGGAGATGTTGCAGTACTTGCTTAGTTCTTCGCGTTTAGGAGCTCTGACGGGTGGGGCCCGAGTTACGGTTGCGGAGTGCTCACCTCAGACGCGTGCAAGTACTGGTAACTGCCAGTTTGCCGTCACCATACCGTGTTGAATTATGCCGTGCATAAGCTTTAGTTGATTAATTATGGAGAATCTCAACTCTAGAAAATGCTTTACCAGTGCTATTAAGAAATTAAAAATTGCTAATTAGCTAGGTGCCTTATGCAAAAGAAGCAAAATAGAGATACTTCTGAACAGTAGCTACGGCAGAACGAAAGTACACACTTTAGGTGTGAGAAAATGGGGCCAAAAGGTAACACGTTAATTGTAGCCCATTCAAAGTTTACTGGGTATGACCATTCAAAGTTACTCTAGCTAGAATCATTCAGGGAACATATCTTCCAGGGACAGTCGACTCTACTTGATCAGATCGAATCGGGTTGACACTAAAACCCTAGCAGCTAGGTGCCCCAATATCCTCGCTTGTTCCTCTCAACTCCGGCGACCGATCTAGCACCGGGAGACAGGGAAAACCATGGATCAACGCTCGATGTGTAGATCAGTTTCCTTATATGTTAGGTCGGTGTGTTCTTAGCCGCAGCGCCCCGACGGTGGAGGTGATGTCGTACAGAATAAAGGTCTCTCAGCTCCGTTCCCGTCCTGACGTGGTCGTCACCGTTGACATTGGGGAGCCAATGATGTTTTTCTCCCGTGGATTGATGGCTCCTGATCCGACGATTATCGTCCGACATCTCGGCTAATGTGGCGCTGAGTGTATTTTGGTTTCTAATTCTTCCGTTTCGTCCTTCCATGCTCTTGGTTTTCTTCCCCGGTGGTTCAATGATGAATCAACGGTTCAACAACCTGCCTTGATAGGGGTGTTCCCTAGGCACAGTGTGTTGAGCAGTATTAGGTTCCCACCCGTTGGGGTGAGCGGTGCATGTGGCTCTTCAAAACTTTTAAGGTTAGTCCAACTTGTATAGGTTTAGTCTTCTGCTTTTTCTTCACCAAAGACTTGAACACCGAGATGCGAAGGGTGAAGCTAGAGATGACGATCTCAGAGTACCTTGATGTAACTTTCGTTTTCACTAGGGATCTTTGTTGTTTGTATTCGATTCAATTTCTTCGATCTGTAGTACCATCTTTACTTTATCAATAAAGCCAGGTATTTGCTAAAAAAGGTTACTTGAGAACCTAGTAGGGGTGATTGTATCCTCCCTTTTCCAGTAATCAAACCCGAAGTTTAACTCTCTGTGCGTCTCACAAAAACGAAATATTCTTTAAGTAATAGACAAATTTTGTCAGTCTTTAAATCTATATGAGTCAAATTTTCAGTAGACACTGTGTATATGCTTCCACGAATTGTACGGAATGTTTCAGACAAAAGTTCAAAGTTACTCGAAAGTTCTCATGGACCGTGGACGCTCGAGTCCCTCACCCACGTCTTCGTCCAAGTCATACAGAACGGTTTGTCAGCGTCTAGGAATTCAGCAGTGCAGCTACAAAACTGATCGAACAGTTCATGTGGAGTATGTCTGGACTAGGAATTAACAGGAACCGAGCAGGCATTTCGCAGGGATACCAAAAGAAACAGTTCAGTTTTCACAATAATTGAACTGCTTTCACAGGAATCGAGGGATCGAAGAGAACTCCATGTTCCGAACGGGGGTATAAATCTAGAGCTACAACTTCAGCCGCAGATAGCTGCTACGAAACTGTATGGGATAAGTCTCTTAAATCAGAGCTAGATCATATATAACCGAGCTCAAATAGTGCGACTGTGATGAACGATTTAACAATAACAACAACGACGACGACAACACGTATTTAAATGACAAGATCTAGTTAATATCCATAGACAGCAATAGCCTGTACACAAGTTTCATTAAAAAAAAAGCAACATATAGCCTGTAGGAGATTCCAGGCAGACGTCCAAATGCTTGAAAGGGTATACTCTTCCTATTGCTTCGCTATTCCTTTTTCATCCTTGATACCTGACTTCGGTTATCTCAATTCTCAAGTCAATAGGTTTGAACCGATTGAGTTCTTATCCCCTGAAACGACAGCTTGGAGCATTGGAGGAGCCGTAGGCTGTAGCATTACACAACGCATGTACATCCATGACACAAAGCGATTCCCAATCACACAAGCTTGTAGCTGCAGCCCACGCATACAGACGCATTGGTACTTTGGTAGTGTATATATTAGCATGGACTCATGCAGAATAAAAAAAGATCAAGTCCTTCTAATTTAAATTAACTTGGGAATTCTACAATTTTTGTTGCTAGAAAATATGTATTCTCGTTGGTGAACCCAGACAGATTCAATGCCTTACACAAGCATATAATAAGTTGCTGTATCAAAGAGCTGAAGTTTCCACGGTGCGTATCGCTCGAGTGTACTGGCATCAACATGCAGCTTTTCGTCAAGCGGAAGCTCAATATATCAACAAAGCTACATAAGGCATGTGCAACTCAATTGACCACTACGATATTCACTAGCTCTTCCCCAGCAGAGCTGTTGCTGTCAATATAGAATAATTTATTAATGCACTGTACTTTCGGAAACTGATAAAACCTAATACTAGGAATTCCCGTAAAGTGCTAACGACCAATTTTTGAAAATGAACTCGAGAAAATGCAAGCACTTTCTGAGTGGCATACTACCTTAGAATGTTAATGCCAGTTTGGCAGCTTCATGTCTCATCTTGCCTATTTATCAGGCTAAAATTAATAATGCCAAGCAGATGAATGTCCACTCAAGAAAGCCAACCAATAGTGCATTAAATTGGCCCCTTGCTCCCTCCAGTTGGCTGGGTGACGGGACTTTCAGATGACAGAGCATGGCTGTGGGATATTGAACGTAAGTTCAGATAAGAAATTTCTTACAAACATCTATAAACATGTGAAATTCTATAATATGTGCACGATATTTACCAGTATCTATGCAAAAGTACATGCACTGCAAAACAACATACACTGCAAAATGGTAATTGCCACAGGCCACTGTAAGACACTAAATGTATTTCTGTGCAAGTGAAAATGCGTAGATATGCAACAGCAAAACTCAAAGATTATTATTATTTTGTGCCTGCAAAATGGTGTGCCAGAAATTATATGTTCTATGGTAATATATATATAGATGCAAACATTTGAATCTAAGATTAAGAGCAAATGACCAAATGTTCATGCCAAGGTTCAGAGGAGTGTCCCTTCTCCCTAGGACTTGAGACCAGATTCATTTACGCGTTATGGAAATGGCAGGCAGAGAAATTTAAATAGATTTAGATTATAGTTGGTGCACCTATAAACCATATCGTTGTAATGTTCAGGGCTCCTTAGCTGTATGTAATGCTCGATGCTCTTCCAAACAATAAAGTGATCGCTACAAGGTGTATGTAATCAAGAAAGCACATGATGCAAGGATGTAGAAATGCAAGGATATAGCTAGTTTACCATCATATTATCAACTACTTGATGGCAAACGCTGTGCAATTCCTGCCATCAGCATAGCCAAAACTGTTAACTGGGGGTCCTACATCAAGCTGAAACTGCTAGGAAAGAAATAATACTAGAACAGTGAACGGTCTCTGAAAGTTCCAGTATCATTTCTATACAGCTGCATTATATCCTTATCCAGTGCCACAATGCTACATAGACAAAACAACTTCACAAAGATAGGATTGACGAAACCAATAAGGCATGGCATCACAGCTTAAGAAAGTTATCAAAGAAGGATATCGAATTCCTGAAACTGCTGCTCATTTCTCATGGTGTTCTCATATCAACTCCCTTCTCCCCATTTAAGATTTTTCTTGCACAACTGACGAATATGAGATAACTGAAGTTTCCAAGAAGTTCCTCATGCTCCATTTTCTTCTTCGAGCATCCTCAAGATCTAAAGATCTGTATGCGAGAGCAATCAGATACATTGCTGGATGCAATCTCCTGCAATTTCAATTTTAATAGAATCTTAAGTGCATAATGATGCTATATATAGACACAGCTTTAAAAGTGACACATATAATTTCCTACCCAATTATGAAATTGTAAATCTTGCCCAAAATGATCTCACACAACTTCTATAAACTATTTCCCAACGCAAAGTAACAATAGGAATGGTCTACAGCTCTTGCAGCTCAAAGTTCCTTTTACTGAAATGAACAGTTTCAGTAAATTTTCAATTCATTCAGCATCTGGTTGAGATTTTGTGTAAATTGAATCTAGCCTGCTGCATACTGTTTTATACAACAAACTAGTGCAAAACAAAGAAGATACTATTGAACAGAACCAAGAAGCAACGTAAGCTTGACTTCAAAATAGAAAGCTGGGATATTACCAACAACCTGAGTTAACATTAACATTGTCTCTCTGTTTATGTGGGAACGGCTTGGAAAACGAAAGAGCATCAACCAGACAAGCCAGAATGGGCAATAACAGAACTCATCAAGCTTACTTTTCAGAATGTTCATTGAAAACCATCCCACTGTCTTGGTGATGGCATTGTCCTCCCTTCTTGTCTCTCCCAAATGTCTCAATGTACCAGCCACCAGTGTCATGCATGTAACAACGAGGCTCAAAAGCCAATACCTGAAAAAGAAGAGCATTATAAGGTTTATTATTTTGGGTAAGATTATTATATCATAGGTGAATCCGTATGACACCAGATTCGTTGAGCTGTTACTTATTGTGTACCATTCTATAATATACAACAATTGTTTGGATGGGGAAAAGCAAAGCCATAAGGCAAAGTGCACTAATGAGTATGCATTTCCTTCCAATAACAATAAGTGATTCAGCAAGTAGTAACTCTCAATTGAGCACCTATTTGAAGATCACCCTCTCCAATCCTTCCACCAAGACACTTTATACATGTAAGATATAACAAACTTAAAGGTTTGCAACAATGCCCTTAACAAGCATGTATACAGACCACACCGCATTCCTCCCAGGGTATCCCTTTATATGTTCCTCACACATACATGAAAACTCAAGTGCGTGCACAAATTAATGTCAATATCCATTAGGTTTTCTAAATAAGTGGTCATGGTATTTAAGGCTCGAGTTCATAACATGGTTCATTGGCAACTCAATGCTGTTTGTAAAGGACAAAAACCCCATGATTCCATCAATTTTGAAAAAATATGCAGCATGAGTGCAACCCACACAAGAGCATATATAGGGAGGCATACCTGCTAGGCGGCAACCGAGCCCTGCTACATCGACACTCACAAGGTGAAACTTCATCTCCAAATTGATACCAATGCATGTGTTTAACCTGTAACATACAAAGGTGCAGCAACATTCAACACAAAATGTGAACAAAGATTAATGTTGCACCATCATACAGTTAAATAGCAATAGACACCACTATCATGCGAGCTAGAAATGGGTGTACTTGAATCCCATATGTACATACATATTAAACAATGTACCAAAACGATTTGTACTTGATATATAAAAGAATGTGAGAAAGGTATACACACCATCAATGTCCTGTGCTTGACAATTACATGTGTCTTTACGCCGCGGCCATCATGGACACAGCAAGATCCTTCCTCCCCACTGGTGGCCAACCCAGTGATGGTTCCCAGCAGAAGATGCCCTTGTGTTAGATCAGATGCAACCACTTCATTTGGAACAAGAAATACATGTATGTGATCTTCCACATCTGATTTGTCAATGCAATTGCACTTGAGCCTCCTAGTTGCAGTAGCCACTATTCTCCCACAGATTCGCAATTCAATATCTTTGTAGGCATTTGATGGAGAAACTATCACTATCCTCATTCTCTTTCTTGTGAGTATCTACAGGACTAATAGGTATTGAGTCTTTCTCCATTTTATTGAAACATTTGGAGTAACCCCGTACGTTCCAAAACTAGAAGATGTCAGCTTCTCATGACAAGCATCTGACAGCTCTCGAATGCTGTCAGCTACACTAACAATACCAAACAGATCGCGACCTGATACAAGGTGCAATAGCTCAGGAGTCTCATACACAGACCTCTCCTCGGCTTCAAAGCAATCAGGAAGGAAATCCATGGACTCAACCTCGGGGCCATAATATGCAGCGTGGATTGCTGAGTACAGTTCACTTTCAAGCCTATCAAAATAACCTGAGCCCGTCACGACCCTCTTTTTCGTTACAATGTCATCGATAGTAAGCCTATACCATTTTAGCCACTCGACAACATTACTTTCCCTAGCCACCACAATGCCTGAACCGCCTGGATACACAAATTGCGATGGCCTAGGATGCTTCTGCACAACTAGCCTCTGCGAACGCAGGTAGCTATCGTAATGAGCCCTTCTTTCTGAATCCGATAGGATCTGCAACATCACGATACGGCTCATGAGCCACATTCCGAGATACATCTGTGAACTTTTAATTGATTGCGTTCTCGACCGTAATCAAGTAACCTATGCTGGGCAGATACAAACTTAGCACTGAAAACAATTTCTGCCTCCCAAATGAACAATGATATAATGATCAGCTGCACCCTCATTTGGGCAAATCCACAACTGGTGATCTCCTTACTCAGGAGTCTGAATCGGATGCTGTCATCTTTAGACTTTAAAGCCAGGTTAGAATCCCCACCCCCACGGTTAGAGATTGATCACAACCCTTGTGATTATTACGCCGGTTGTATGCATGGCGCCAATAGATAGTATGAATGAGATGTTACTACCATCCATCTGTCATCTTCCAACTAGGAACATCCACTCACAATGCAAAATGAAGGCTGCATGTGTTGGAGCGGCACATTGAAATGCATGAACCCTGAAGCATAGCAGCAACAGAAAAACATAGAAGAAGCTTAACTAAAAGTGCACACAAATTAACAAAATGAAGAAATACAGAACGTATCATTTGGAAAATTGACCCAATTTTAATCAAATGCATCAGAATATATGACAAAGGATCAAGTATTCATACCACTGGAAGAAATGAGTGGTCCTCCGTTCGAAATGGGTGGTCAATCAAACAAAGGTTCCTGTATCAGCATCTTCATTTTGTCTACAAGAAAGTCAAGCACATCCTTCCTTCCTTCCTTCAAAAGCAGCTGCCTTAGCTTACCAAATGTCGAACCAGGAGGTCTAATGCCCTTCTCTATCATATCTTCAAGCAGAACACAAGCTTGGCTAACCTCACCCTTGTCACACAGCCCATTGATCAGCACAGAGAATGTGTGCATGCTCGGCAGAAACTGCTTCAGCCTCATATACTTCCATACCTTTAGTGCCATCTCTACCTTGTCATTCTCACAAAACATCTTTATCATCATCGTGTAGGTATCAGAGTCTGGTTGGCAGCGCTTAATCATGCGGCGGAAGACCCTGTATGCTTCGTCATCCTTTCCAAGGCTAATCAGCTTGTTAAGGATGATGTTCCAGGTCCTTGAGTTAGGGGTGATTCCATGGCCTTCCATGTCATCCATGACTCTAAATGCATTCTCAAATTTTTTCACTTTGCAGAAGGCAGTGACGAGTGCATTATAAACCACAACATCCGGCACAATCCCATCCTTCTCCATATCCAAAAATGTTGCAACAGCATCCTCGATCCTCATCTCAACGCCGTACGTATGCACTAACACACTGTATATGAATGTTGTTGGTTGACATCCCCTGGAGCTCATGTCCTGCACCACAAGGACAGCTTCCTCAACACGACCTGTCTTGCAGAGCGAATCAACCATGATACCATATGTGACAATGTCAGGTTGGCAACCTGCATCAAGCATCTCACTGTAGACCTCTCGCATCTTTGGGAGGTTGGGTGCTCTCCCCCAGCCCTCAAGCAAGATGCTATAGGTCTTGGCGTCAGGGCTAAAGCGGCCATTCATCTTGTCAAAGATGTCCTGTGCCTTGCGTACGTTCTTGGACTTGCACAGCGCACCAAGCAGGCTGTTGAACGCGGCGAGGTTGGGTACCACGCCGTACTTCTCCATGATATTGAACGTGTAAACAGCTTCATCGACCTTCTGCGCTCGCGCATACTTCCGCATGATGATGCCAAACGTCTCGACGTTGACCACACCCTCCCGGCGCATGATGGCGACGACGTCCCACATGAGCTGGTACTGGCGGATCTTGGCAAGGGACGCGACCACCGATGTGGTAGGATCGGACGGTGTGGGCGCATCCGCCGCGCTTCTGCCTGCGCGCCCACTCGAAAAACCGGTAGGCGAGCATCCCGGCATTGTCGAGGCGCTCCAGGATGCGCTCGGCGACATCGGGGGTGACGCGGAGGTCGCTATGGTCGAGCTCGAGCTCGAGTGAGGAGGCCTTCCGGCAGGAGATGATGAGCTTGCAGAGGCGACCGGCGGGGTCATAGGCGTCCACAGTGACGTCGCTGCCTCCTACCCCGCTGCTAAGCATTCTAACAAACACCTTGCGTGCCTCCAACCAGGTGTGGCGAACACCAGCCATGTTGCTATCCTCACTTCCGCACGCTGACACTGCTGTGGTCGGGGGTCGTGGACAAGCCTCGTACTCCACTGCCTCACTGAGATCAGATACTCCAAGACGTGAAGCTTCGTCTTGCTCTGCTGCGGCCGGCGCGGGCTGCGACTGGGTGGGCGCTTCGCTCGATCACCGAACCGAAGTATCAGCTCGTGAACTGATCAGTAAAATAACGTGCTAAAACCTATCAAATGGGCTGCTGCCTGGGAGTGCGCCGCCGCTGCTGTCTGGGAGTGCGCCGCCGCCGCCTGTTCTCCGGTGCCGCCGCCGCCTGCTTGCCTAGGAGCGCCGCCACCGGCTTCCCCGAGATCTCCTCTCCCCGCCGCTACCTGAGAGGCGCCGGCGCTTCTGCCTGGGAACGCGCCGCCGCCGCTGCTGCGAGGGAGCGCGTCGCCGCCGCCTGTTCTCCGGTGCCGCCGCCGCCTGCTTGCCTAGGAGCGCCGCCACCGGCTTCCCCGAGATCTCCTCTCCCCGCCGCTACCTGAGAGGCGCCGCCGCTGCAGCCTGCGAGCGCGCCGCCGCCGCTGCACACTGGGAGAAGTACAAGGGGGGGAGCCGAGATGGGTTGGGGGGTGAGGAACCGATTGGTTCGATGGATTTTGCGTTATCAGCTGGTTCCGCGTCTCGGGCGAATATTCCGTCCAGTGGAACCGATTCGTTCCGTTCCACTTTGCTGCGTTCCGCGAACCAAACACTCGAACCGCCCCAGAATTCGGAACGGTTCCGTTCCATTCCACTTCGTTTCCTGATCCAAACGCATCCTAAGTGTCTTGTATGTAATATCTGGGTTTTGGAGGGTTTCTTTAGAAAAGGGTTTTGTGTCGTGGTGTGATCTGAACCGTTCAGGCTGTGGGATTGGACGGTGAGGATTTGCAACTCACATTTGATCTTGTCCGTTCGCACTTTGGAATTTACTTGACAAGCAATGCGATGTTGCACGGCAAAGCCACGATGCAACTCAGCCCGGGCATAAAAACCGATAAACCGAAACCAAAACTGAAACTGAGACCGAAACCGAAACCGAAAAAACCGAATTAGTCATAAACCGTCCGCATCTCCCCTCCTGCGACGCACCGCCCTCCTCTCCCTCGGTTGCCGCGACATGCTGCTGTCCTCCTCTCCCCTTCGGTAGGGCACGGCGAGGCGGTAGCGCCTAGCACCGAATGCCTAGGCTAAGCCGCCGCAGCGCCGTCTCCACCTAGCTCTAGCACCGGTAGCGGCAACGGCAGCAGCAGGCGACAGGGCAAGGGCGCACAGCAAGGCAGCGGCGGCAGCCGGCAGTGGCAAGGCGTCAACGGCAGGCGGTAATGGAGGCAGCGGCAGCCGGCACATTTGTGATTTCTTTTGTGTTATGAATATTTCGGTTTAAACCAAAAATCGAACCGAATTTTCAGTTAACCGAATTTTTGGTTTTTAAAATTTTGAAACATATTTCGGTTTCTAGTTTTAGAAAACCAAAATCTTTAAAAAACCAAAAAACCAAAACCAAAATTTCGGTTTAAACTGAATGCCCAAGCTTAGATGCAACTTAGTTCTATATGAGGTGAGAGTGCAAAAGGTCTATGAGCTCATCAATAGGAGCGAGCTGGCCGAGATTGCGTTGTTCGGAATTCTCATGTACCAACTTGTTTTTCTTCACGTAGTTATCGCGTTCCTGGAGACAGGTACGCACGCACTGACGATGATCAAGTACGTTTGAAGATAAGGACAAGAACCATGTTATGGTTCGCACGTGCGCTCGAGAGATAGGGATGCACATGTAGCTAGCGAGTCTATCATGCATGCACTTTCCATACCTCCATGCGTCAACTCTGACCGTCCTATGGTCCGGAGATATTAGTTTGCCGTTTCGGTTTCTCAGTGCAATAAATTTTACTACCAAACAACAATTACCATGGAACCTTGAGTCCATCACCAGCGTGTCAGCATCCGTTTTAGGTCTAACCCTAAAGCAACACTTGATAATAAGAGATTTAAATCGTCCTTCACTAAAATACCAGTTGGATAGGAGGGACTATTTTCATCATATTTTATAGGCCATATTCTGCCTTTATTTAGAATCAATATGAGATTAAACCTAACAAATCCCCCCTCTCATACATCGGCCATATTTGGGCCGCTTACACTAATGTTTCAATCTGCCAACTATGACCAGCAACCGCGAGTTCCTGAGATTTGTATCCGAGCACTTGTATTCTGATACCACTTGTTACAAAATTAGCCTCCATCAACTAATCTCCAGAACATTAACGCTCGTCGCTACTATCGACATCACAGAGCGTAGGCTCAACGAAGTAAACATGTGAGAAGAAACGCACGCCAATGTTTGTTGATGAGGTTCAACTGAAGCTTACTTCCCCAAGAATTCTTCTACGGAGGCTCCGTTCCATCTATTAAAGGATCAACATCTCCACCAGCTTCCGCTAGGCCAGCCGGTCTGACCTCCCCTCTATACCGCTTCGGATTGGTCCAAGTCTTCATCTCTGGTTAGATATAGTGGCGCCCCGTTATTATAGGAGCCCGGATTACAACGTGTTTGACTCAAACACTACATAACCTTATCTGAGACCCCAAAGCCCAATCTCGGATTTGGCCCATGTGTGACTCTTTAAGTAATATGTGCGAATGTAGGGATTAGTCCCATCTTGCTTAGGGGAAAAAATACTAGCAACATATAAGGGCGAAAATATCTGGTGAAAACCATCTTACGGTAGAAACCAGTAAAAACCACGTGCAAATCATGTTTACGAGTTTTTAAAAAATTACAAAAGAATTACAATATGCTAGGGAAGTGATGTTCTATAAACAATTTCAAGTTCAAACTCAAATTCATTTGAAAGGTATGAAAAAATAAATTCAGCAATTAATAATGATGAACAATAGTAAAACATCACTATTTAGGCTGAATTTATGGTGTACATACATCCCAAATGAATACGAGTTTGAACTTGAAATTTTACATGCTTATAGAACATCACTTTTTTTATTAGAATTGTTTAAAACTTTTCAACACGATTTCTATAAAACTTTCACCGTAATGTGATTTTCCTTGGATAATTTCTCCATACAAGGCCTATGCATCCAATGGTAGTAATCTGTGATCGATTGTTTTTCATGAAACGATGACAAAAAGACAAGTGAGTTACTATGTGTGTGGCTAATCCAATAGGAGCTACATCTAAACCAGCTTAAAATCTAGGACGTTACGTCATATCCGCTAACTACACTATAATTTCAATTATGACCTAGCTGTACATATATAGTCGAATGTTTTTGGTGATGACGATAGAAATGGATTTATTAGCTTTGTCGAAAAGAGACAGTAAGTCCTTCTGTGTGATACACGTACAAGCTAGTTCTACTGTCCTATGCATGCATGCACATCTAGCTAACTAATTGACCAGATTCCTAGTTCTGTTAACCTGACAAATATATACAGTGATTAACTAGCAACTAGCTAGGGCCTGCACCTGTCTCGCCATGCTGATCCCCCGATGGCGTCGACGAAGACGACTGCCCTTGCGTTAACCCGCCGCAGCCAGCTAAAGCCCGCATGTCCACGTCGCCGCTCTGCAGTACGTGCGCGTACCGACCGAGGTCCGGAAACTCCCCCTGCAGGACGGCCGCCGGCGTGCTGCCCTGAGGATGGGCCGCCTGTCGTGGTCGCCGTCGCGGCGCCGACGAGGACGTTGCAGGTGCCGCCGCGGCCTGTCCACGGCGCTGGACGGCATGGCGGGGGGCGACGACGCTGCCGGGGAAGTTGAGCTTGGCCTTGGAGCCCTTGAAGCGGAGCGCGGCGGCGTCGTAGGCACGGGCGGCGTCCTTGGCCGTGTCGAAGGTGCCCAGCCACACGCGCGCCGCCTTCACGGGGTCCCGGATCTCCGCCGCCCATTTGCCCCACGGCCGCTGCCGCACGCCGCGGTACCGCGGCCGCTCGCTGCCCTGCTGCTCCGACGCCGTCGACGTCGATGTCGCTGCTAGAGGAACGGTGCTGTGTTGACGCGTCACTGGATCTGTCCATCGGTTCATGCATGCCACATCAGAAAATTCAGATCGATACGTGTAGTATATATATTTGACAGAAATTAAGCGTGCGGCAGAGTCGAGACAATCATGCATTTTGGGTTAGTGCCGAGCCATGCATTATTGCTGATCGTTCTTAGACTGTTTCGTGGTAAGTTGTAGAGCTGTCAAATCTGCTATCGTTTTTCCTCGAATAATAATGAAATCAGATTTGCTTTTTTTAAGTAAGTCCGAAAAATTATCATTTTTACGTCAATTAGGTTATAGTTATCGAGTCTAAATTAAACAAAAGATTTGTATAAATTTAGGTTTAAAAATATGCAACTCACTCTATAAATCTATAGTTATACAAGATTTCTAAAATATTCAACTACCTAGTTAACCGTTTGATAAAAATCAACACTCAAAATCATCGATTTAGAAATAGACGCTTCCTAACAAAATAAACTTATATTAGCTTTTTGTAGACATAAGTTAACTATCAACCGAATCATTTCTTCTTTCTTAAATGAAGGAATATGCACGTACGTACGGAGAACTACATATATCTTCTAATCAAGAAGAAAGACACCGACAATACAACAACGAGGACTTAAACTGGATCGTGGGATTGTACGTATACTCTCTCGTCCCAAGTTAGCTAGGCTAGATCATTTGATTTACTTAGACTGTGTAGACGTGGTTTTACCATCATGTAAGTGGTATATATATATGTGGGCTAACACATGAGATGAGTCATCATAATTGTTTTAGTCGGTTTATTTGTTGAACCGACTAAGATAGGCTGAGAAAATTATAACCGGCTGAGATATTCTCTTGTACAGCCGGTCTTTTCAAAACCATCTCAAATGAAGAGTCCAGAGAAATTGTTTTTATAGTAGTGTGAGAGGAGTCATGGTAAAAGTTACCATCCATAGCAGCGCTTTTCTTTGGTATATTGAGAAGAGATAGGCATTGTTAGCAACCAGGCGCCGGAGGACGACGACGCTGATGGCGGGAAGACGGACGATGCGGGCGGGGAGGCGGATACCGAAGAGGCAAGGCCCAAACGGACAAGGCGACCCAACAAGCGCTACCTGAGGAATGAATGGGCCCACGCGGCCCACGCGGGCGGCCCAGCACATGTGTAATAAGTAGACACTGTAGCTTGGGGGTGAAGCATCAATAGCGATCACGTTTTCGGCAACTCGTCTTCCTCCTATGGCTCTCCTTCTCTCTCATTTCTTGCTGTAATCGGAATGCTGTGATTCAGAACTGGTTAATCAGAGAAGATCGTAACAATTGGTATCAGAACCAGTCCACCACTCTTCGCTCTGGATCCGAAACCAACTAAGCCGCCCCAATTGATCATCTGCACTCGTCGTCAAGCTCGCGTGATGGAGGAGATTCTCAAGGAACTCAAGTCGATGCGGGAACTCCAGGATCAGCGCCATGAGGAGTTGAACTCAAAGATCGATTCCCTCACCGCGTGGCAGCCGGATCTGGAGGCTAAAGTCGCCGATCTGCAGGCCGCCGTTCGCGATCTGCAGACACAGGCCACTCCAATCTCGGCGCAGCGACCCGCACTTCTATCAGCGTTGTCCTCCGCACCAGGCGGCGCCACCCTACCTTCTCTTGGGGGATCGGCTTCTATTCTTAGTGCGGCGCGTGTGGGAGCATTCCCAGGGCCAAATGGCCACGGCGACGATCTGACTACACGGGGGAAGGTGGCGGGCTTCCCTCAAGCTCCACCGCCTCCTCCGGCCAACAGTACGCGATTCCAGACCTTCTCTAGTGCTCTGAATTCCCCACACCCAGATTTGGCTCAATTCTCTCACACCTCCAATGTGTCTGGGTTGTCCGGGTTGGGTGCTTCGTTGCCAGCTGTTGTTTTTCCCCGTTTTGACGGTGAGAATCCGTGGCTCTGGCAATCGCAGTGCGAGGAGTATTTCGAGTTGTACAAGGTCCCATACCAATTTTGGGTTTGGATGGCCACTCTCCATTTTGCCCCTTCCATAGGTGTTTGGTACCAATCTGTTCGTAAACGAATTGCTCATATTGACTGGAGGGGATTTTGCAATTTGATTGCTGGCCGTTTTGGCCGTGACCAACATCAGCAGTTAATCCGCCAATTTTATCATCTTCGTTAGACTGGCATAGTTCAGGAATTCATTGATCGTTTTGAAGAACTAATGAACCATTTGAATTCGTATTCTGACGCTACTCACCCTTATTACTTTCTGACTAAATGTGTCGAGGGACTCCGCGAGGATATTCGTGTGGTGGTGATGGTCCAGCGGCCGCCAGACTTGGATGCTGCTTGCTCCCTGGCGCTCCTTCAGGAGGAGGTGCTTGCTCGCACACGCTGGGACCGACCGAAGCGATATGATGTTCTTGTAGCAAATCCGGCACGCCCCGCAGGCCACTTGCCGCAAATTCCTCTGCAAGGCCGATCAGCCCCAGCTCCAACCGCGGAGGACCGCCGTGGTCTTGACGGCGCACGAGCTCCAGGTCGTCAAGATGGCGTGACCGCGCTCAAGGCATATCGGCGTGCGCGCGGTCTCTGCTTCACTTGTGGGGAGCGGTGGAACCGTGACCATAAGTGCCCTGCAGCGATTCAATTGCATGTCGTCGAAGAACTGCTCCAGACTCTTGAGATGCAGTCCAATGATCAGAACGATGAGGAGTTGAGTACCCAGGACCAATCAGTAGAGCTCATGATAATCTCCTGCCAAGCAATTGAAGGAACCGTATCATCTCGCACCATTCGGCTGCACGGATGGGTACAAGGAATGGAAGTGCTATTACTGGTGGATTCGGGTAGTTCTTCTTCGTTCGTAAGTGCACGTTTGGCAGCTCGGCTTCCGGGCGTTCAGGTTCTGGCTCGCCTAATTCGAGTCCAAGTCACTGATGGGGGTGAACTTACATGCTCTAAACAAGTTCAGAATTGCTCGTGGTGGGTGCAAGGCCACCGATTTGTGTCTGACCTGCGTGTCATTCCGCTGGGAAGCTACGACATCATTTTGGGCATGGACTGGTTGGAAGCCCATAGTCCAATGCTGGTCGATTGGGTTCGTAAGTCTCTCCAGTTCCAGCTGAATGGATGTACCATTACTCTGCAAGGACTTCGACCGAGCAGCACCACGTGCACCGCTATCAATTCACATCAACTTGCTGGCATTAACAAATGTCAGGCATCCGTTCATTACATTCAGCTGGCCTTAGCTATGGACAGTAGCGCAGAATTGGTCCCTCCAGAGGTGCAGTCCTTGTTAACGGAGTTTGTTGATGTCTTTGCCGAACCACAGGGTTTGCCGCCACCTCGAGCTTATGATCATACCATTCCCTTATTACCGGGAGCGCAACCATTTGCTTTGCGGCCTTATCGGTTGGCGCCATCGTTGAAATCGGAAATCGAACAGCAAGTTGCCGAGATGCTGCACAGTGGGGTGATTCAGCACAGCCGCAGTCCCTTCTCTTCGCCAGCCATCCTAGTAAAGAAGAAGGACGGCAGCTGGCGGCTATGCATCGACTACCGTCATTTGAACGCACTGACGTGCAAGACAAAGTATCCTGTCCCTGTGATCGATGAATTGCTCGACGAATTGGCCGGTGCTTCCTTCTTCTCTAAACTCGACCTTTGAGCCGGTTATCACCAGATCCGCATGGCCGCAGGCGAATCGTACAAGACAGCTTTCCAAACTCATTCGGGGCACTATGAGTACAAGGTGATGCTGTTTGGTTTGGCGGGTGCACCGACTACATTTCAACGTGCCATGAACGAGACGCTCGCCCTAGTCCTTCGGAAATCAGCATTGGTCTTATTTGATGATATTTTGGTCTTTAGTTCTTCTCTGTCTGATCACCTGGAACACCTTCGTGTTGTTCTACAGCTTCTTCGCAATGATCACTGGCAGGTCAAACAATCGAAGTGTTCTTTTGCTCAACGCCAACTATCTTATTTGGGACATGTCATCAGCGCGGAGGGTGTGGCAACGGAGGAAGCCAAGGTGCGCGACGTTCAACAGTGGCCGGTCCCGACCTCTGTCAAACAGTTGCGCAGCTTCCTGGGTCTGGCCGGATATTATCGCAAGTTCGTGCGGCATTTTGGTGTCATCAGCAAGCCACTCACCAATCTCCTCAAAAAGCACTGCCCCTTCGTCTAGACTAGCGAGTGTGACACGGCCTTCAATCACCTCAAGCAAGCTTTGGTCACCGCTCCAGTCTTGGCCTTGCCAGATTTCACTAAATAGTTCATCATTGAGATAGATGCTTGCGACAAAGGTGTGGGGGCAGTGTTGCAACAGGACGGCCACCCAATTGCGTTCATGAGCAAGGCATTGGGACCCCGCAATCAAGGCTTATCGATCTACGAGAAGGAGTGTTTGGCCATCCTCATGGCGGTGGACCGCTGGCGATCGTATTTGCAGTTGAATGCTTTCGTGATCCGCACTGATCATAAAAGTTTGATTCACCTTGCCGACCAACGCTTGTCGACTCCTTGGCAACAAAAGGCATTCACTAAGCTCTTGGGTTTGCAGTACCACATTTGTTACAAGAAGGGCAACGAGAATCGAGCCGCAGATGCTCTCTCTCGTAAGGAACACGAGCCATCAGCTGTCTGTGCCGCGTTTGCGGAGTGCGTTCCATCCTGGCTCGAGGAAGTGACAGCTAGCTACGCAACAGATGCTCACGCCAGTAACTTGCTGGCCTAGCTCGCCATATCTTCACCACAGAACAAATTCTCCTTGCACCAAGGCGTTATCCGTTATGATGATCGCATATGGTTGGGAAGCTGTCCGGCATTGCAGACGAGGGTCATAGCCACTCTACACGACAGTGCCATCGGCGGTCATTCAGGCTTTCCTGTCACCTATTGCCGGATCAAGCATTTATTTGCTTGGCCACACATGAAACAAGCCATCAAGGAGTATGTTAGCAGCTGTTCAGTATGTCAACAAGCCAAACCAGACAGGAGCCACTACCCTGGTCTCTTACAACCATTACCGATTTCGGCGGCTGCTTGGGAAGTCGCGACGATGGATTTCATTGAAGGACGGCCACTCTCGTCACGCTTCTCCTGTATCTTAGTGGTTGTGGATAAGTTCTCCAAGTTTGGTCATTTCATTCCGCTCCGCCACCCCTTTACAGTTTCTCAAGTTGCTCAGGTATTCCTTGACAACGTATACAAGCTCCACGGCCTTCCCCGGGTGCTGGTTTCTGACTGTGACAAAATCTTCACCAGCCAATTTTGGCAGCAGTTGTTCACACGCACAGGGGTTCAACTCCATCTCAGCACTGCATATCACCCGCAATCGGATGGCCAGATGGAACGCGTGAATCAGTGCCTGGAAACTTATTTGCGTTGCTTTGTGCACGCGTGCCCGCATCAGTGGTCCCAATGGCTGCCATTAGCAGAATTCTGGTACAACTTGAGTTTTCATTCAGCGTTGGGCAAGACACCTTTCATGGTTCTCTATGACCGTGAACCGCGGCAACTGGGTCTTACCTCTGCCGATGCCTGTGCTAACACCAATGTGCAACAGTGGTTGGAGAACAGAGCTACTATGACGTCGCTTGTGCACCAGCACCTCAACTGTGCTCAGCAGCGGATGAAAAAGCAAGCAGACAAGCAGCGGAGCGAGCGCACGTTTGCCGTTGGTGACTCAGTATATTTGAAGCTCCAACCTTATATTCAGACCTCAGTAGCCCCACGCGCCAATCACAAACTGTCCTTCAAATATTTCGGGCCTTTCCGCATTGTGGATTGCGTGGACGCTGTCGCTTACAAGTTACAGCTTTCGGCTTCAGCGGCAATCCATCTCGTCTTCCATGTATCTCAACTCAAGCGCGCCCTGCCTCGTGGGGTTCAGGTGCTACCTCTTTTGCCTTCATCTTCCTCTCTGAAACAGGTTCCGGTGGCGGTGCTCGACACATGCTGGACGCGCAAGACCAATAAGATGATTCCACAAGTGCTCGTCCGCTGGTCCGCCAATCAACCGGGTGATGACACATGGGAGGACGCGGCAGATTTGCGGCGGCACTTCCGTCGTTCACCGGCTTGGGGACAAGCTGGTGTTTCAGGGGGGGGGGATTGTTAGCAACCAGGCGCCGGAGGACGACGGCGCTGATGGCGGGAAGACGGGCGACGCGGGCGGGGAGGTGGACACCGAAGAGGCGAGGCCTAAACGGACAAGACGACCCAACAAGCGCTACCTGGGGAATGAATGGGCCTACGTGGGCGGCCCAGCACATGTGTAATAAGTAGACACTGTAGCTTGAGGGTGAAGCATCAATAGCGATCACGTTTTCGGCAACTCGTCTTCCTCCTATGGCTCTCCTTCTCTCTCCTTTCTTGCTGTAATCGAAATGCTGGGATTCAGAACTGGTTAATCAGAGAAGATCGTAACAGGCATCTAATTACGGTTTGAGGATTTGAACTTAAGTGGTTGGATTGTTCACCTGACCATCGAATCGATAACGTCGTTTAATGTTTAGAGATAGAGCGACGTAAGATATGATGGTGTTGCCACGTGGCTGACACAAGGCCGTACATCGAAGATGCACCGAAAGGTCTGGTGGTGGGCGACCGCGGTTATAAATGTTGCCTGAAGTGGAGAGCATCAAAATCCAATCTTCTTGCAAACAAAGATCGATACGTGCCTACTCCACGAAATCTCATCTTGTTTCCTACCTTTTGGGTATAATTTTTTGTTTTTGCTTTCCCTGATTGCCTTATCTAGACAGAGACACACAGAAGGAGATAGAGAGATAAAGTAGCCAGGCAGAATCATCCAGAGAACATATAGATTCCATGGAGACCAAAGAAGGAGCTGCTGCATGCACGCTACACACCAGCCAAGCCCTACACCGACAGAGCCGACATACGTACCTTGCTGCTCGACGGACACGGTCGTTGCACCAGCAGCCGGCCGCGTGGAGCTGATGACGTGCGTGAGCGCCGCCACCATGACAGCAAGCTCGTACTCGGCGTAGCTGCTCGCACCGCCACCAGCTGCTCCCACCGCCTCGACCTGCTCTGCAGCTGGCTCGCCATGAACGTCGTCACCTCGTCGCGCCTGCGGCGGCGGCCGAGGAGGAGATGGCTCTCTCTTCTCGCGACGGTGCGCCGGAGGCGGAGGAGGACCGCTTCCGCTCGGATGATCCACGCTTGCGGCCGGCCTTGTCACGAAGCAAGACAAGGCCCGATGTGCTTATGTGTCCTTCGTCTAGTAGTTGCTTTCTTTCTTTCTTATGGGTGTGGTGGCCTAAACAGTAGCTAGGAGAAGAGGTGATAAGGATGGGACTGAAGCTGCTCAACTGAGTGGAGCATTTCAAGAAGCTTCCCTTTATAACCAACGACCTCATGCCAATGGTGTAGCAGTAGCAGTAGCGTGCTCCCTTTGTTCGTAAATGCATCGATTGATTGCCCTATTGTTGATCAATTTATTCGTACTTTATTGTCTCAAAAAAATTCGAGGTAGAATTTTTCATCTCACTGTATAATAGATAATAATAATCTCGTTTGTTTAACTAAATTTTATTTTTATGTTATTTATATAATTAATTTTTTTATTTCAGCTGCTACTTTTGAATCGCATATTATAAAATAAATTCAATACGAGATTAATTTTGTTAATCCAGTTTAGCCGCGTATTTGCACGAATAACAAGAAGATACGATGATTCTTTTTAGCAAGTACCTTGGTCTTGATTAAAAAAGAAAAGTGATTTCCTTGGCAGTTCTGCATTGGTTAGGAGTGCGGGAGCACTCGTGAGCCAATGTAGCAGTTGGAATGCGGGAGTATGCACCTATAACAATGTGAGCTTATAAGACATGATTTGACTTAACACGGTCTTCGAGATGCCTTTCTTTGATTCTCATGACTCAAAACATGTGGGAATAGAAAACACCACGTGCCTTTTTAAATGCTACGAAGATTGAAGAGAAATATATCCCTATTTCGGGTGGGCTATACCATTTCACCGTTGATTCATGTTTTGGAATTTCCATATTTTATCTTTATACTATACAATGTTTGTAGGATAAAAATATGACGTCTAGAGGGTGAATATACTACTAAATAAATCTACCCTATAAAACTAACGTATCTTAAATATATTAATAAGATAGCAAGTAAACTAAGCAATCACACGACAAAACATAACTTTATCGTCAATCGTAGTGTTCAGACAAACCTTATTCAAAAGTTTGGGACAACATGAAATACTCTAGAGAAAGCTATTGAGTGGATTTCGGATAATACAATGACATTTACTCGGAAGGTCCAGGTGAAACACGATCTCTGGGCAGAAACTCTGTCTTCACTCGGAGTGTCTGAACAGATTTTACTCGGAAGGTCCAGACAACAGGGACTCAACTGGATAGAAGTTTTGAAAGGTTCCGGATACTCTGGACGAACCCACTTGGAGGGTACGGGTCAACACTTAGCATGCGGAACCTACTCTCACACATACTCGGACGTTACGGTCGACTGGTTCGGAAATTCTAGATAACTACTAAAGTTTGGTGTAGAGAGTTTTCCAAAAACTTTTACAAATGATTTATTTTGAGCACTTAGCAAATTATCTCCTTCCATGCTGTCGACTAGATCCCCCCTTTATAGTACATATATCTTATACTCAATGTGATCATTGGATCACTAAAAAGACTGAAAATGTCCTTAACCTTTCTCGATTCCATGTTGGTTTTTTTCAATATTCTTAAGGGTCATCAACGCTTGTTTTAACTTATTTTGAAGACCAGATACCTAATCAACATCTTGATGCACACATTAATCTCTTAATCGTTTTGTCATTAATCATTAAAACTCCCTTAATGGACCAAGACGCACTTTCAATCTCTTTTTTTTACGATTTATGACAACACGATTAAAATTTTGATGAAAAGATTATATAAAATTATTTTGAGTCTCAAGGTATAGAGTGAGCTCTCTCTTAAGGCGTGCATTATTTGATTTTGCCTTTGAATGCAAATACATATGTTATGGAGAAAGTGAAACAGCTCCCCCTATATCTTAGAATACTATGAAAGTTTACACCAGATGGTGTTTGATTACACGATAGGAGAAACATAGAAATATTTTTAAGAGTTTGGAGTTAAGAAAATGTTTTAATAAAATATAGTGCAGATGATTCCTTAGAAAGAATTGTAGTCCTATGAGTCAAACAATGTTTACGAACCCCCACAATCCTTTGAGTCAAAGATGCACTAGACTTTGAATGTCGATTAAGGTTACATCTTGTCAATAATCACAAAACCATGATTATATGAAAGTAGCTTGAACTAAAAATTCACAATAAGATGTCGAGATAATTGTTGGTAAACCAGTAGAAGATCAAAGGAATCAAAGGGGCACACCTCAGAGTTGTTATGGAGGAGATCGTACCTCAGCCTATAATAAACTAGACCATAGAGGCGTGCGTTGCGGCGCCCGTCCCTAAATAGTCCACATATGATTCTTGAAGGGACATTATATTAATAAACTGGTATAATTAGTAGAGACGATCATTCAATTAGCAGGAAAACACTATAGTAAACATGTATGTGTAGAACATACATGATCGTTATTGGTATCAGGTAAAGTTGTAGATTAACACGTTATTTGTTCCAGATGAGGTTTGTGTTTTAGGAAGCAAATTGGAGACCATCTTAACTAGAGTGAGGAAAGGGCTAAAGAAATGGTCAACAATTAAAGAACTTTATGGAGTTATATAATATTGTAGTACAGTTTGAAATGTTTTGAAAATCTTAGTGGTATTTTGGAGATTTTGATGGAGGCCATATGAGCGATGTAAAATCTGAATCTTCTATGGAAACAATCCAAAGAAATGCAATTTTACAGGTCCAAAGGCCAGCAAAAGATTTCTGCATCAAGCACCATTCCACTTAACTGCATAGCATATATAAACATGAAGCAAATAACTTAACACTCTTAATGAAGCTCCCTTCTTGTTGTATTTCCATCCTAAAGAGTTTACGTAAAATGGTCAGAGCACAACAATGCTCCCGAAAATGTTATACAAATTTAACCTTAACATGAAGAGGCCATCGTGCATCCTATATCAACATTTATATCATATCCACCGAATGAGGCATCAATGTCTCAACAACGGCACCACGAATCAGCTATGACTAATATTTTAAAAGGAATCTGTTGTCACTGCTATTGACTTGATTTAATATATGCGGTTAATAACACAAACAACAATTTATAGCACGGATTAAAATCTATTTAGGTTTTGGAATACCCTGTAGCAGGTGGCAGTTCAAATAGCGATCCAGTATCTTTTTTAAGATAGTTTGCAAGAAATCTTCACAAATCCTTTGCTCTTATGGATCTGCAAAATATGTTAAGATGGAAGGCAAATGAAAGTTAATAAGCCTTTTTAGAGGAAAACATAAACAAGATGACGGTGAGAAAGAATTATGAGCTATGATGTGAAGCAGAAAAATGCTACAAAACACTGGATTTTGCATTTGAATAGCAGTACAATTTATAATTTAAAGTGAAACTACAATGATAGATTTCGGTACCTCTATGGAAGGAACAATTTAGTGCAAAGGCAAAAAAAGAACTTTGTTATATGCTAGCCTGATCATGCTTTAGCTAGATTTTTTGTACCACCATCACCAGTAGCAAACAAGATTGTTTCTATAGGCTATTTGACAAACGCTGCAGTTCATGCCACATATGTTGCCCACTCATAGATATGTTAAATAGTATTACTCAAGACAAAGAATGTGTATATGTTGCCCAGCTAGCCCAATCATAGATATGCTAAATAGTATTACCCAAGACAAAGAATGTGGTATACTGAAGTCATATTCATAGGTACAGAAAATTCCAACTTTCCTACAAGAGGAAACGTGAGGAAACTTGCAATTCAGCTCTATTGAACAATGCAATTCAATGACTTGATTCGTCTCCAACCGAAGAGATAACAAGAAATTACCACGAATTGATTACTCACATGTGCAAGGGAGCATTAGAACAGTTCTATTGTTAACGGTCTGCACAATTCTTAGACTATCATATTTATAGGATAGGAGCAACCATGAGTAGCACTGATTTAATGGAACATCTCCAAAGTGACTTTGCACCTCTGTTGCTCTAGTTTCTTACAGCTGTTACTTTCATGATACTGTTTTAACTCCTAAAGAAAAGTTTGAAGAAGAAGAGAAGTCTGAAAGGATACTATCACCTTCTCACCGATCAATCGACTCGTAGAGAATGGAAGCAAGGAGTGAAAGTGAAAGGCTTGTACAGGTCCAACAAGCCTTGCTGTGACATCCTGGTTAATAGGATTGATAGACTATTCATATCAACAAGGTGCACCTTCTTTTCCGGAAGTTCATCTCCAAAGAACCTCTGGGTTAAGCGTACTTGGCTTGGAGCAATTTGAGGATGGGTGACTGACCGGGAAGTTCTTCCCGGGTGCGCACGAGTGAGCACAAAGTGCGCAGGAAAGACTAGTGTTGGTTTGTGGGGCCAGTCTGGATCCCAGGTGATAGCCAGGTGTACGACCGCTGGTCCAGGTGAGAGGCCGGGGTGTTACAAAATGGTATCAGAGCCGACCCTCGCGGTTACACGGGCGTGTGTGGGTCAGGGGCGCGGACATGTGGCGCATGGCGCGTGTGGCCCGTCGAGGCGCATGGCATGGCACATGTGCCGGCACTGGACGCATGGATGACGTGTGCCAAGAGGGAACGTTCCTGCTAGGCCGATGAGGATGTTGGATCCTTTAAGGGGGGTGTATGTGACATCCTGGTTAATAGGATTGATAGACTACTCATATCAACAAGGTGCACCTTCTTTTCTGAAAGCTCATCTCTAAAGAACCTCTGGGTTAAGCGTGCACAGGAAAGACTAGTGTTGGTTTGTGGGGCCAGTCTGGATCCCAGGTGATAGCCAGGCGTAACGACCGCCGGTCCGAGTGAGAGGCCGGGGTGTTACACTTGCCTAACCTCTGTAACATGCAGAATTGCAAAATCACCACATCTGAGTTCTGAATAGTCGCTTCTTGCTGCAGAAGACGATGGCATCCACTGCTTGCTGCTTTGACAAGGAACAACCTTTTGATTGGCTGCAACAATAAGAGACTGAGTCACCTAGATGTTGAGACTAGTGACACTGCACAAGAAACAGAACCCCGTCGTCAGCTGCTCGTCGTTGCTTGGCGCCCGCTGCTTCCTATAGGTGGCAGCTTTTCTCCGGCGACCGCGGGCCTCCTCTTCCGCCAGTTCATCCCTCCATCCGTCCGTCCCCGTGCGGCTGCTGCTGGAAGTCTGCGGTGAGCTCCGCCTCCACCCTCCCGCCTCTGTGCTCCTCCCGTGCGGCTGGTGCTAGAGGTTTGCGGCGAGGTCCGTTGGCTGCTTGCCTCCGCCATGTAGCCTCTAGCGGGATCACCACCAGCCTCGTTGAGAGAGAAGGTGAGGGCACGGGGAAGAGAGCAGGAGGAGAATACCGTGGAGGCGTCGCGTCGCCTCCCGACGTCTCGTGCGTTGCTGTCCGGGCTTGAGAGCTCGATGGGAGGATGGTGGCACCACGGTGCTCCCTACCACCGTACATGCGTGCCCACTCGCTACCGGACGGAGAAACCTAACGCCAGCATGAGCAAGAGAGCACCCAAAAATCTTCTAATCCTCAGCAATATAGGAGAGCACAGCTGTCGGCGGAATGGGGCCCAGGGTCCCCCGAACCGCCGGCGGAGGCCAATCAGAGGCCGTAGGGCGAGACACGTGGCGGCCGGGTCGGTGAGGACCCCGCCGCAGCAGTAAGTGGGCCCGGCGGTCTAACCTAGGTGCTCGGGGGCTTTTCCCGAGCACCGCGCCCTGGCGAACAATCTAGAAAGGGCCTTGGGCTCCTTACGGCCCTTGGCTCAAGAATCGAGGAAGCGCTCGGGGTTCCTTTCCCGAGCGCCCGGCGTCCCGCGAGGCGTGGGGCCCAGGGGAGTACTCGGTCGAGTCCCCGGGCGGACCCCCCGGTGCTTCCCCATAAGGGGCCCCGAGCGACCCCCCGGCGAGTGCTCCCCCGAGTGCTCGGGGTCGCCCTGGGACCGTCCGGGGCAGCTGGCGCCCCTCGGGAGCCAAAGGGGCCGCTCGGGATCGGAGCGCTCGGGGGTCGTGGGGTCCCCCTTGTGGGGCCCTCCTCCGGGCGCGCCGCTGCAGTGTTTGGCTTCTCCCGCAAGCCTCAGCCCCGGCAGAGGCATTTAATGCCTGTCATTCGGGCATTAAATGCTAAGCCCTGTGCGGGCATAATATCGATCAGGCCGGGTCCCATCCGCGCAGGGCAAATCTCTTTTTGCCATGACCCCTGCCAAGGGATGGGTCCGTCTGACAGAGTTGTTGACCGACCGGGTGCGCCGCCCCGCGCACCCGCGTCGCTGTCAACCTTTTTTGCCCGCTTTGGGTCAAATCACCGCGCGTCCCGCGGCGCAGTCGGTCGCTGACACCCGGGGCCCAGGAGCGGATGTTTCACCCACTCTGTCAGAAGGAGCCCGGTAAGTCAGCGTTCGAGGGACCCACCGGATATAAAGCGGTCGGAGCCCCTGTTCCGAAGCATGGCGGGGAGATGTCCGGCATGAAAGTCGGCATTACGCATTAAATGTAAGAGTGGGCGGCTTCTTGGCGCCCATGACATCGTCTGCAGTACCCCTTGGCCACTGTGGTAAATCCCCGGCTATATAAGGGGAGTTCCAAGGCCATGCAAGGGGTTCGGATTTTGGCTGGAGCTCTTTGGGTTAGACTCTTTTGAGCTCCAGACATTTTATGCTAGTAGAAAGGCTAGTCTCTTGTAAGGAAGAACACCTCGATTGTCTCGATCGGATCAATACAAACACATCACCAAGAACAGGACGTAGGGTATTACACCTCCGGGTGGCCTGAACCTGGATAAATCTCTGTGCCTCCTGCATCAAAACCACCTTTTCCACGATCCATCACCGGCTCACAAGAAAAACCCTATCACGCCCCCGGCCGAATCCCAAAGGGGGTCCAACCGGATCACCGCTAGAGGCGTCTCTACGCCGACAGCTGGCGCGCCAGGTAGGGGGCGTCTAGAGTTTTTTCGAGCCTACCTTCATGGCGGATCCTAATCTACCCCCCGGTGAGGTGAGCTTGGATGGATCCGAGTCCTCATCCGGTGCGGATCCCCCCGGTCTAGAAGATCAGCTCAACGAGACTGGTGGAACGTCGGTGGCTGCTGCCGCTGCCTTTGAGTTCCGGCCACGGGCTTCTGGGGGCGCCGCCGGGCCTTCTCGGCCGCCGCCACCTCGTCGCCGGCTGGACTTCTCGGATCCCGGGGAGGGGAGCGCATTGCAGGCGGCGCAGTACCTCCTCCGGCATCCTCCCGTTCCAGTGCAAGCGACGTCCCCCGTGGGCCCATGGCTCCAGGACCTCGCTAACCTGGTCGACACCGCCCGACGCGAAGCGGCGACCAGGAGCCTTCACGCCTCCTCCGGGCGTGGCGGTGCCCGTGCCGTCCCCTCAGCGGCCTCGCCGCCAGTGCCACCACGACCGCCGCGCACGCCTGCCGGTGGCCGGCGCGGTGGATCTCCACCCTCGGTCGCCTCTCCGGCCCGGGGGAATGTTCAAGACCTTCGCCACCGTCTCGGCAGGCGAGAGGAAGTCGAGGACGCGCGCACCATCATCGAGCGCCAGCGCGAGCGCGATAGGGTGGACGAGGGCCAATCCTCCTCCGGCCCTACCGCCGGCCGCGCGCGCTCTCGGGCGCGCCCCCGCGTCCAGCAAGGCGTGGAGGCCGGCACCCCCCTTTATGGGACAGGTTGCCAGGCCTTCACCCCCGAACTTCGTCGCGTCACCTGGCCGAACAAGTTTCGGCCAGAGTTGCCGCAGAAGTATGATGGGTCCTTCCATCCCGAGGAGTTCCTCCAGATTTATCCCACCGCGGTGGAGGCCGCTGGAGGCGACAAGAAGGTCATGGCCAACTGGTCCCCGATGGCCCTGAAGGGCTCGGCCCGGTCTTGGCTCATGAACCTTCCCTCAAGTTCCATTTCTTCCTGGGAGGACCTATGCCACCAGTTCGTGGCGAACCTTCAGGGCACTTTCGAGCGCCCTGGCACGGAAAGCGATCTCCACGCTCTCCGGCAGCGAAAAGAGGAGACGTTGCGGCACTTCATCCAGCGTTTTAGCCAGGTGCGCAACACCATCCCCAAAATATCCCACCAAGCCGTCATCGTCGCCTTCCGACAGGGAGTCCGCGACGAGAAGATGCTTGAGAAGCTGGGCACTCGGGAAGTCCAGTCCACCGCGGACTTGTTCGCTATCGCGGACAAGTGCGCTAAGGCGGCGGAAGCCCGTGCCTGGCACGACCCGCGCCCCGACCAATCAGCGGTCAACGGCGTCGGCCCCTCTCGCCCCGCTGGGAAGCGGGACAAGAAGGGCAAGAAGCGTAAGTCCGAGCCCGTCGCGGCGGCGGAGGCCAAGCCTCGTAAGTCCTCGCGCGGCGGGCCGAACGGCGGCAAAAAGCCACCCCGAGCTCCCCAGCCGAGCTCGGGCCTGTGGTGTCCCATACACGAGACTGACCGGCACGACCTCTCCGAGTGCCGGACGGTCAAGTTCCTCGCCGAGAGGAACAAGAAGCAGCGGGATCTGGACACCCATAACGACTCCCACATATCATCGAAGATCTTTATCGAGCGAACCTTGTATTGTCGCATACAATTCCTTTTGCCTCACGATACGTTACACAACCCGAGGCGAGACTTTGACGGTATCCCTGTGATCAACTCCTTGATCACCATACCTAGTTATCCTCGTTATCGGTTTGTACTTTTTCTCGTTTCCGTATTCCGGTATCCCCGTGACTAACCTTTTAGTCACAATACCTGGCCAGGCGATGCTGGACACCGTAATACCGAGTGGGCCCAGAGTGTATCTCTCCATCGCCGGATGGGCAAATCCCAGTCTTGACATATCTAGAACCACGATATACTTTCTGGTGTACCTGGAAGTCACCTTTATAATTACCCAGTTACGGAGTAACGTTTGATGACCCCAAAGCAACCATCCGGTATCCGGGTCTATGATATTCTCATGGTCTAAGGACGCAAGTAAACGTTAACACATCATGAGAAGATACTGACAACATATTGACGAAGTGATCTCGCAGTATCTCATAAGGGGGTCTATCCAACACCATTGTTACGCTAACAATGTGTTCCCATTATTGCCGGCATCCTTGTTACATTAACAATGCCCATGATCAGGAAAACAAGATCATCAACAATACATGAGCTAGTCCAGAGGCCTGACTAGGGATCTGAATAGTGTTTATTATTCCACATATGCAATTAGGTTTTCCTCTGAATCTCATATTCAAGAACCAATGCAATTTTAGCATAGAACATAAACTTAATCATGAACATGAAAATAGAATAATAACAACTTTATTATTGCCTCTAGGGCATATTTCCAACAGCGACGAGCTGGCGGATTTACCTGCAGTGAAACAGGATGTGATTGACACCCGGCAGGAAATTTTTGAACTCAAGGGTGATGTCACGATGATTAAAGATGATGTGATTTCAATCCACTCCAAGCAAGATCAGTTGGCGAATTTTGTCGAAGGGATGCGGTTGGCAGTCGAGGAGTTGAGCTTACAACTGATGGCTATGGCTGATACATTGAAATCGATCAAGCCTACCCTTCAGCCTCCTCCGTCTCCACCGGTTGTGGCCGTGCGGGATCATGACATTCCAGCAACTAATTTGGCACCTGTGCACACTGGTCATCGCTATGCTCCTCCTGATTTCGTTCACACTAGGCCTCGGCTCCCTGATGATGTCACACCTGATCCTGCTACTCCTTTCAGTCAGCATAGACTTGCATTCCCTCGTCCTGTGTATCAACAACATGCCAAACGTGATCCTTGGGCTGATTATCACAGGGCTTATGAGAGGGACATGCGCACCCAGTTTTTGAAGTCAATTACTAAAGGACCTAAGCTTGATTTCCCTCGTTTTGATGGCGATAACCCTGTGGGATGGATTCGTCAGTGTGAGAAATATTTCCAAATGTCTGCTTCTCCGGAAGAATACAAGTTGTCTCTAGCACAATTATATATTACAGGCAGAGCTGATGTTTGGCTCAGACGCTCTGGCATTATTCAGAATCCTCCAACTTGGCCTAGGTTCTGTGAAATGGTGATTCATAGATTTTCTGCTCATAGCACTTATGAGATTACGGAATGCTTCAATGCTTTGAAACAAAATTACCTTACCGTGTCTGATTACATTGATCAATCTGAAGATTTGATGGCCACCATTCGAGAGGAAAATCCTGCTATATCAGAAGCCTGATTTGTCAAATGCTTTGTTAATGGATTACAAGATGGCATTAAGTTTCAGATTAGACCATTAAGGCCAACTTCTTTGACGGATGCTTATTGGCAAGCTAAGGATGTGGAGAAGAACTTTCCTGTTAAGAAACCTTCTCCTTCTTATCCTACCCACCTTCAGAAGGCTGTCCCTTATGTTCAGTATAACCAGTTATCTCAGCCTCCTTTTATTCAGGATAAAGGAAAAGAGCCTGCAATTCCTGTCCCAGTGCGGCGAGTTAAAAAGCCTGGAGAGTGTTGGCGGTGTGGGGATAAATGGTTCCAAGGCCATAAATGTAACAAGACACCTGTAATTCATTTGATGACAGGGGATACTCAGGAAGTACTTGCTGAAACTCCGTTTGTTGCTGAAGAACCTGACAAACTAAATAATGAACACTGTCCTGACCCTGAAGCTCAGTTACTGCAAATTTCTTCCCAAGCTGTGAGTGGTATTGAGAATGCAAACTCTATTTCTATCCCGTTGACTATTGGTGGCAAACAAGCAGTGGCTTTGGTAGATTCTGGTAGCACATAACCTTTATGAATCTCCAGTTTGCTCTCAAAACTTCTTGCTCTATCATACATGATGTCTCCAAAGAAATCACGGTGCCTAGTGGGGGAAAATTGTGGTCTGGAGCTTATATTCCTCCTTGTGATTTTACTATTGCAACTCAGAAATTTAATCACCTTTTCAGATTGCTTGACTTACCTGGTCATGATGTGGTACTGGGTTGTGATTGGTTATATCACCATAGTCCAATCTCTATTAATCTAAAAACCAGGGAACTCACACTCACCAAAGATGGTCTTACTCCTGTTACCTTTTCTGCTTGTCCCACTCCATGTCATGCTATTGCTATTGACTCTGAAAAATTAACTAAACTTCTGGATAAAGGCATCGTGGGTTATGTATTGTTATTGAACAGTTTGGATTCTTTAGTATCAAATACTCCTCCTCCTGCTGAGCTGGAAGTTTTGTTGCAACAATATAATGATGTCTTTGCAGAACCAACTGGTCTTCCTCCTCACAGGGAGTGTGATCACTCCATCCCTTTAAAACCTGCATCAGTACCTCCTCATGTACGACCATATAGAGTCCCACACAAGCAAAAGGATGAGATGGAAAAACAAATTACACAACTCCTGGAGACTAAGGTAATTAGACCTAGTCAGAGTCCTTATGCTTCCCCAGCTATTCTAGTCAAGAAAAAGGATAAGTCATGGAGATTATGTGTTGACTATAGAAAGTTAAATGCTCAGACTGTTAAAAATAAATTTCCTATTCCTGTTATTGAAGATTTGCTTGATGAATTACATGGTGCTCAAATCTTCTCTAAGCTTGATTTGAGGTCCGGGTATCACCAAATTCGCATGTCTGCTTCGGATGTCCCCAAGACAGCATTTAGAACATACTTTGGTCATTTTGAGTACTTGGTTATGCCTTTTGGCTTATCCAATGCCCCAGGGACATTTCAAGCATTGATGAATAATATATTTGCTCCATATCTACGGAAATTCTTGCTGGTATTCTTTGACGATATATTAATCTATAGTAAGAATCTGTCTGAGCATGTTGAGCATCTGGGTGTTCTGCAACTCCTCAGAGATAATTCCTTATCTGCTAAGAAATCTAAGTGTGTCTTCGGTGTTCCTCAAGTGGATTATCTGGGTCATATCATTAGTGGACGTGGTGTTTCTACCGATCCAGCAAAAATAGCTGCAATTGCTAATTGGCAGCCACCTCGAAACACAACTCAATTGAGGAGCTTTTTGGGATTGGCAGGGTATTACAGACGGTTTATCAAGAACTATGGCATCATTTGTTGGCCCCTTCATGATTTGCTTAAAAATGTGAAATATGAGTGGCAGGAAATACAAGATAAAGCATTTCAGACACTGAAAAAGGCTATGATCTCAGCACCTGTTTTAGCATTACCTAATTTTGAAGAACCCTTTATTTTAGAAACTGATGCTTCCGGTTCAGGCTTGGGTCTGTTATTATGCAACAGGGACGAGCTATTGCTTATTTCAGTGCTGCTCTTTGTCCCAAAAATGCCGCAATGTCAGCCTATGAGAAGGAGGCTTTAGCCATTATTGAGGCTTGCGCAGGTGGCGTCACTATTTTTTAGGAAGTAAACTGATCATTCGTATAGACCAGCAAAGTCTTAAGTTTATTACTGATCAGAGAATGGTTGAGGGTATCCAACATAAGCTAATGCTTAAGCTTTTGGAATTTGATTTCCAAGTGGAATACAAGAAAGGCAAGGATAATAAGGTGGCTGATGCTCTTTCTCGAAATCCTATTGTTTTAGCAATTTCTGCAATCACTCCTGTGTGGATTGAAGAGGTGTAGAAATCTTATCTTAGTGATATGCATTGCAAAGCTCTTTTGGAACAATTGCTGCTACAACCAATAGATTCTTCAAATCCCTACTCCCTTCACTCTGGCATTTTGAGGTTTAAGGGTAGAATTTATGTGGGCCAGGATACTTCATTGAGAATAAAGCTTATCTCCTCCTTGCACTCATCTGCTTTGGGGGGCCACTCGAGCATGCGAGCAACGTACCAACGCATTAAGGGTGCGTTTGGTTCGTGGGCAAGGTAGGATGGGATATGACCATCCAATTTTTTCTGGATGGGATGATCCCGTCTGGTGTTTGGTTGAGAGGATTGAGAAGTGGATGGGATGGCCCCGTCTGGTGTTTGGTAAATGGGATGGATCTAAAACTGGATGAGCAACTGACATGCGGGGTCCACATGTCATTCACATGGGTCAATTTTTTCCCTAACCTCCCTCCCTCTCTCTCTTCATCCTCTCTCTCTCTCACGCAGGGCGCTCGGACGGTGCAACCGAGCTCGGGGCGGGGGTCGGCGGGCCGACGGGGCTGCAGCGGAGCTCGGGCCGGAAGCCGGCGGGGCCGGTGGGGCCGAGGCGGAGAGCGGCGAGGTTGGGCGGGGCCGAGGCGGAGAGCGCCGAGGTTGGGCGGGTCCGACAGGGCCGAGGCGGAGAGCGCCGAGGTCGGGCGGGGCCGGGCGAGGCGGGGAGCGGCGGGGCCGAGGTCGGGCGGGAGCGGCGAGGCGGGGGCCGGGGAGCGGCCGGCGGGGGGCGGCGGCCGGCGGGGGGCTGCGGCCGGCGCGAAGGCAGAGCACGCTCGGGCGGCGGGGCGGACGAGCTCATCCGGGTTTTTTGCCCGTATAGCCTCGTCCAGCATCTCAAGGGAATATTCCCTGGGTGGATATCCCCGTCCATCCTCATCCAGTGAACCAAACACCGGGATATCCACAAAAAATGGGATGGGATGGCCCCATCCCACCTCATCCATCAATCCAAACACACCCTAAGCGATTGTTCTATTGGCCTGGTTTAAAGAAAGAGGTAGACAAGTTTGTTCTGGAATGTCCTATCTGCCAAAGATCCAAGAGTGAACATTGTCATTATCCAGCATTGCTTGATCCTTTGCCTATTCCTGACATGGCTTGGACACACTTGAGCATGGATTTCATTGAAGACATTCCTAAGTCCCACGGTAAAGAAGTCATCATGGTTGTTGTGGATCGATTCACCAAATATGCAGACTTTGTGCCATTGTCTCACCCTTACACTGTTCAATCAGTAGCTCAGGCTTTTATTGACAACATTTTAAAATTGCACGGTCCCCCTATGTCCATTGTGTCTGATCGTGATAGGATTTTCACGAGCACCATGTGGAAGGAGATATTTAAGGCTCTGGATGTGCAATTGTGCTACAGTTTTGCATACCACCCTCAGTCTGATGGACAGACTGAGCGTGTCAATCAATGCTTGGAAAATTATCTCAGATGTATGGTTTTTGCTGAACCTAAGAAGTGGATCTCTTGGTTGTCTCTAGTTGAGTACTAGTATAACAGCACATTTCATACTGCATTGAAGATTTCCCCTTTTGAGGCTCTATATGGTTTTCCTCCTCCTTTAATTAGTGACTTGTCTGTTGCTGGTCCTGCTGATTTGGATGCTCAAGATTTCTTGGCAGCCAAACAGGTAATTCCCAACCAGCTGAAACACAACTTGGCTCAGGCTCAAGCTTGTATGAAGAAATTTGCTGATAAGAATAGAATGGAACGCATGTTGGCTGAGGGCGACATGGTTTATCTTAAGATGCAGCCCCATCGCTTAGCCGCTTTCAGCTTGCGGAATTCCATTAAGCTACAGAGCAAGTATTATGGTCCATTTCAAGTATTGCAGAAAGTGGGCAATGTGGCTTATCGTTTACAACTTCCTTTGGGTGTGGGTATTCACCCTGTGTTCCATGTAAGCCAGCTTAAGAAACATCTTGGCCCGAATGCCGTTCCTAGTCCTGATCTCCCCTTAGTAGGTCCTGATGGTAAGATCAAATCTGAACCTTCTCTAGTTATACAGACTCGTCAGATTCCTCACAACAATCTTCCTGTAGTCCAGTGGCTAGTTCAATGGGAAGGTTTATCACCGGAAGATGCTACATGGGAGGATGCTGATTTCATCAAGGAAACCTTCCCCTGGGTTCTTTCGCTGTACTGTGGAGGCATGGTTTGCTCCAAATGAGCATCCTTGAGGACAAGTTCAATTTCAAGGGAGGGAAATTGTCAGGCTCAGCTATCACTTCACTGAATCGTTTTGCCGTTCATCAAGTGATCTACGGCTTAGCTGCTAATAGAAGTTCTAGTATTTATTGCTTGCCATTTGGTAGTTATCTTTGTCGTAAATCTTCTAGTTGCTTTTCACTTTGATAGCTGGAGAGGCTATAAAGCTTCAGCGTATGCGTGTTGTAAGGATCTCTCCAAGAATCATTCTACCAACATGAAAATGGATTAAATGAAGGGCTTATCTGCAAATAGACACACACTTAATTCCTTCCACCTGTGGCGAGATCTCGGACCGCAGAAGAGAAACGAAGCGAAAAATCGATCGAAGCCGTCGTCTCCGCCCGCACCGCAGAGCTGGCGAGGGAGGCGGCCGCCGACGCGAGCGCCCGCAAGCGCAAGGCGGCGGCGGACGGCGGCGACGACGCGGACGTCGCGGCTCCTCTCCCCGAGGAGGAGAAGGCGGCCATGGGCGACGCGGCCCCGGCCCCTGCCCCAGAATCGCACGTCGAAGGAGGAGGGGAGGGGACGGCGGACCCTAACCCTAACCCGGTGTCGGTGGAGCTCTCCATGGGCGGGGACTACTACCGCGCCTGCTGCGGCGACCCCGACCCCGACATGCCCAAGCCCGAGGGGCCCCAGGTGCCGTACATCGGTAACAAGGTGAGGCGTCTTGTCTCCCCCTCCCGCGATCGCTATAGATTTGTTCATGTGGTAGAACGGGTCAGAATCATCACGCATAGTGTTGCAGCGCGCAGTGTCGCTGATCCGGTGCCCGATTTGTGCTTCTGGAGATCGATCCTATTGATGTAGCTGTCCTATTCCAGTAGGATGCGGGTGTTGGTAGTTGTAGTGTTGTACAGGAATTTAGCCTGGCTGGTCAATTGACGTTTGAGATGCCCAAGGTAGCATAAAGGATTGGAATTAGGATAGACAGGGAGCAACTACCCGTTATCGTGTTCGGTTCTAGGATTAATTAAAGGGGTTCTCACGGGCTGGCCGAGCTCTCTGCTTAATCTTCTCATCTAGAATATTAGTAAAGATAAATAGGCCGACCGAGTTGGCACAACTTGTTGATGTAGAAATAACCTATGAGAAGCGAGGGGCAACTGAGCACAGAAAGTGGAGCACAGATATTGTTTATGCTTACGTGAGCTGAAATTTATCCCACAAGTTGGGCTAAAGTCTACACCGGGGTTTCCTCTAAAATGTGCTGTTATGTTTCGACTTTGAAGTTCAAAAATGACAAGATACAAGTCCATAGGCGAAGCTGGAGAACGACCCGACACCCACACAGTTCCATATAAAATGGAATAAGATGTTGAGATTGAACTCTTTGTTTGGACCGGTTAGTTGGATATCTGAAGTGCGTTTGGCGGTACTGGTGAATTCGAAGGAGTCTTTCTCAATGGAAACACTAGTGCACTGTTATTGATTATATTGGTATGTTTATAAGTTGTTTGGATTAATCTGTTTTGTCTACCGATTTATGTACATGACTACTATCTTCTGAATCCTGCAGGAACCTCTCTCCACTTTGGCAGCTGAATTCCAGTCTGGCAGCCCCATTTTACAGGAGAAAATAAAGGTCCTTATTTGTTTGGCAATTCAAATAAGCAATGGCTGTATTTTATGTTTATCTAGCTTGTCAATTTGTGGTGCTTCAGTTTGTTATGTTTCTCGTTTGACCTGCAGTTGCTTGGTGAACAATATGGTGCTTTGAGACGGACTCGAGGAGATGGAAACTGCTTTATCGAAGCTTCATGTTTTCCTACCTGGTAGTATTTTTGGTATTCTTTTTCACATAAAGTACGTCTATTCATAATTTGACAGTCTTATGGTTTGCTGCTAGGAACATATCCTGGAGACACAGATAAAGCTGAGGTTGAGCGCATTCTAAAAGGCATTGAACAGTGCAAGGAGACACTTAAGGGTCTTGGATACATTGAGTTTACTTTTGAGGATTTCTTCTCAGTAAGTCTAGTGGTTATTTTTGCATCTCTACGGAGTACTGAGTTATCCTATTCCATATTGCTGTTATTCCAATTTATCTGCTAGCCTCTGACTAGTTTGTAGATGTGTCGCTTCTATCTGAGTGCGCTTATTTGCAATTTATTCGAGATTTCTCTGGGATATTTGCTTAGATGACTCATTGGTAATCAGGAACTTGTTTTTTTTTCTGTAATGAAATAAAGTAAATGCCTACTCTAACCCATGTGCTTTGTTAATAACTATCAAAATGATTTATCTGACTAATTATACTGCATTCTTTTGTCAATTCTTTGACGAAATGCATTGATTTGTTGCCCTTTATGAGAAAAATCAGCTTAGATATAAATAGTTGCCATAGTCATGAATACTAACCACCCGTCTTTCTGAATGCCATGTCTTATCAACTAGCAGCACAAAAATGCCACTGTAGCGGAGCAATCCAGCTAGATTGTCTTCATTCTGTTTTATACTAGTTGTGTTGGGAGTTCTGGTGGTATTGATATGCACCAGTTGAAATATGGGTAGTAGGGATGCTCATTCACAAGAACTTGAACCTTGCTGAGTGATCTATATTTGAAAAGACAATGTATTTTTGTTGAATACTCCCCAGGGCTGTCAAAACCTGCCTTATTGATTTTTCCTGCCTCATTATCCTCAGATATTCATTGAGCAGCTGGAAAATGTTCTGCAGGGACACGAAACTTCTATGGGGTAAATATTCTAGAGTTGTATTTGTCACCTTAATGCATAATTGCATATGAACAAAAGAAAAGTAGTGTTGATGACAGAGGGATTTTTTAACTGTTCACATAGTATAGCATGGCCATTATCAGTGTTTTGTTTTTTTAGTGAATCTATTTTTTTTTCCTGTATCTTTAGGTCTGAAGAACTTCTAGAAAGAACCAGGGATCAAATGATTTCTGATTATGGTTTGTACAACCAGATATTTGTGCTGTGTCTTTGTCGACTATGTTGTCATTATTATCTAATTGTGTCTTCTTTAGTTGTCATGTTCTTTAGGTTTGTTACCTCTGGCGAAATTCAAAGGAGGGCTGAGTTCTTTGAACCATTTATATCTGGATTGACAAATTCGACTGTGGTTCAGGTTAGCCTCTTAGTTTTGTTTGTATGTATAACACTGGGAGTATAGACATTAAACCAGTAGTCATGTATATCAGTATATACATTAAATATTGAGATGGTAACTGGCGATTCTGTTGGTTTCTCCCTTGTCAGTACTCCCTCCTGTCGCAAGTAAGTCCATTTTTATTGGGAATAGTTGTTTTAAATTGCATGTCAACTGTGGAAATGAAGAGTGTTTTTCTTGCAATAGTTTCACTCTACCCCAGCTTTAAATGCTGTAAACAGGTTGGCTGAGATCGTAGTATGCCATTTAATAGGGGTATTTAACTATTTGTTAGATTTGGTGCCTCCTTGGTTCATGTGCACAGCCAATATTCCTACAGGGCCAGTCTCCCTTTAGAAAGATCAGATAAAAGCTAACACTAGATATCTTGAGAGTAGGAGATGGAATTAGCAGCTCTATAAGCAATGAAGTATAGAAACCATGTCAGGAAAAGAAATAATGTATTCACCTGTGTTTCGTGCGGAGCATTTCAGACATGCTTTAACTTCACAATTTGATCAAGTTACCCAGTGTTATTTCTATACTTGATTTTGTGCACCATATTTCCATAGATGTGCAGCTGAGGGACTGACGACCCTGGTTTGGAATTTGCTTTGCAGTTTTGCAAGGCTTCAGTGGAGCCAATGGGTGAGGAAAGTGATCATGTACACATTATTGCTCTGTCAGATGCATTAGGTGTGCCAATCCGAGTGATGTACCTAGACCGAAGCTCTTGTGATACTGGCAATCTAAGCGTGAACCACCACGATTTCATCCCTGCGGCCAATCTGTCTGAGGGTGATGCTGCAATGACATCGACTCCAGCTGATGAGAAACCTTACATTACTCTGCTCTACCGGCCTGGTCACTATGACATTCTCTACCCAAAGTGATTCCTGCCTGATGAAACAAGGTTGGTTTTTTCTCATGAATGTGGTGAGGAAGCACTGTCTAGAACTGTGTAGTTGTGTTGCTCCTGCATGCTGCCAAAGGCAGCCTTACAAGAGGGAACTTGTGTGTTCTTGGGAAGCATTCAGAACATGCTTTACTCATGCTTTACTTGCCACTGCCCTCTATCTCAAATTCGTAGCTTTCCTTTCTGTAAGTGTACTCTGGTGCAACGATTTAACATTGTGTGGACTTTGAGGAGATCATGTGGATATTGTTACTAATCGTGGTTCTTTTTTGTGATTTATTTACTACTCTGCATCGTAATGCTTCATCGAGCAATCAATTTCGTTTGTTCAGAACTTGTCGAGACATGCTTCAGGTCGATGCCTGTATGGTATAGCGAAGCAATCATTTTTCACTAGCAATAGCATATGTAGCTAGGCATGTCTCATGTTGCTCATGAAATTTAGCTAGCATTCTGGCTCTGTTTGTGCTATCTGGTCGTACCTGAGGAATATTGGGGGATTTGCGGGATCTGCTGACGCAATGGATGATGTAGGAGTGTAGTTCTTTTGAGAAGGTTGATGGGCAACCAGGTTGTAGCAGTTATGTGAAGGGGCTGGCTATCTTGAATTCTGCTGCTTGGGTTCTGTGTTCAGTGAGAATGACTCCTGATCGTGTGCCTGACAAATTCCAGTCAATTTTAGTTCTAACTCCAGTCTAGTTTCAAATGAGAGATAGTAGGGAGGTGAGGTCAGCATGCATGCAGTTGGAATGGTTGCTCGGTGCCTGTGTCTTATCTGTGTTCTCTCTCCTTTTTTTATGGTATGACTAGCTTTTACTTTTACGAAATAAGCTTTTTGTTTATGGTTTTTTTTCCCGGGAAGCTATGGTTCGCGAATTGAAATTTATGTAATTTTTTCGCACATATCTATTTTTATTCCTGCTTTCTAGAGCAAGCAGAAATGTAGTAATCTGTTGCTCAGACTTCCTGGTATAATCTGGCTCCCGTTTCGACGTGCAACTTTTGTTCCTAATGGGGTGATGGGGAGTACTACTCCTACACATACCCTGGGTATGAAGTGACACAAAGTTAGTGCTAGATCAAAATGAGCCTTTGTGGTAAAGAAAAAGAGCAAAGTGGAAAGACATTTGCATTTCATGGTGACTTTATCTTTGAACCAATCAATCAATTGAATGCATGCTGCATGCGGTTGGAGAGAAAAAAGGTTGACAAGCCGCGAGAGTTGACTCCCTAGAGCTATGTGTGCAAGTGTGATGCATTGGAGCCTTAGAGGTTACGTCATGCAATAAGCGAAGAAGCTAGGCTTTCTCCGACTATTTTCTTGCTCGACTAATTAAATCCTCATCGGTCAAACTAGCTCCTATTTTCCTGTATGGAGCTCCTAATGAGTTCTCAGTGTTAACTTACAATGTAGTGGAATGCATAATCTATCTTAAGAGGGTACGTCTAATGAAAACCATGCATCGTCTGGTTTAAAACTTGCAATCCCTGTCTGGCGTTTGGAATGTCAAAGAAAACAGTTTAACTTGAGTAAAAATCGGAAAGAACACCTTGCCGCTTCCAAACGGGGCTATCAACCAATCATTTTCTCAGTTCCTGCACGTACGTCTGGGCATCGATCAAAAACCTCATTTGCGGCTTCATCTTTTTGTTCCCATTGAAGGGGTGGATGTTGCTCTTGTGCTCTGCACTACTGCCAGCGTCTTTTCTCATCTAACTTGCAAGATGACTCCTACTCATATGTTTCATCGAAAAATAAATGGAGAAGAAGAATAATAAACTGCATGAGACAATTTTCGTGAGATGCCGACAAGGGATCAATCCTAAAATCCTCCGCAAATCAAGAAGACTTCTTACTGCTGTCATTTGATTAAAATGTTACAGTATAATATGGTACCAAATGCTTCTAATTTTGCTTCAACTGGGTACTAGTACGAGCATCTGTCAATTAATCCATCCGTCATGCACAGCGGGCCGAAGAATCTTTGAACGGGGCCCGCGGAGAGCCTAAACTCAATCGCCGGGCCCACTATATTTTATTTCTTTCTTTCTCTCTGCAGCTTAATTTTTTCTCATCTTTCTCTTTTTAGTAGACCTCACATCTGCAGTAGTTTTCTTCGTCTTCCATAAAACATTTTCAATCAGAGAGGATTAGATGCAGTGCTGGTGTCATGATCAGTGTCGCATGCATTAGTGGGCACGACTATCTTTCTTTTGGAATTAAACAAGCTGTTAGCTACTCCATGGTCAGACATGGCAGTTAATTGGCAGGACAAACGTTTCATTTCTGAACGACCGCTCGTGGACTCCTAGATACAGTGACGAGTTTGGACTACCAAACCAGGGCCCTTAGAAACGGCTTGGACTTGTACATAAGTTAGTTTGCCCAAATAAGCCCTTCATAAGCTATGATAGAAATAAGCCAATGATATTTATCTGAGCTCTTAGAAACAGCTTATAAAATTAAGTTTATTGTGTATGTTGAAGGGTGTAAAGTCTAAATTACCCCTACAAGAGTTTTGTTTGTTGTTTAATAGTTTAAATCGTTGTTTTGAAGAGTTTGTTTGCACAAATAGCTAGAAAAAATAATGTGAAAGTGCAAATAAATAATAATATGATAAGTTGTAGCACTAAATAAAGAAAAGTTGCTTTGCTGATAGCTTTCCCTTTTTCTATCTACGAACATTTCACTCGTCAAAATAATAACTACACCGTGTAAAAAGGAGTCCATATGAATCTACACTGCACGTGTACAAATTGCTAACAAAAGAACCTTACAAAAGGTTGAATCAATGTGCATATCATGTCTTCATACATACAAATTGCTAGTAAAAGAATCTCATAGAGGAGTGAATCAGTGTGCATATACTTTCTCCAACAACTAATATCATCACATAAATACAATCTATCCCTTATCGCTGCATTACAAATAATCTATCCCTCATGATTCAAAACTTCACCAACCAACCAATCATCCAAATCAGTAGCTCCACGTTCATACACTGATGCTGAACATTGTACAGATGCACATGAATTTGAATGTGAAATGACCACCTCTGGACTTGCCGTCGTGGGGGGGGTGTGGGGGCTTTGGAGCCGGGGGCGAGCATGGCCGTCGGGGGAGCTCCGGCGGAGCTTGGCGTCCCGAGGGGTTGCGAGCTTGCCGCCGGGGGTGAGCTTGGCGTCGGCGGGGGCCGACTAGCCGTCGGGGGGAGCTCCGGCGGAGCTTGGCGTCGCCTCGGCGCCGGGGTTAGCTTGCCGCCGGCGTGGGGGAGCTTGCCGCGGGCGCCGGGGGGGCCTTGGGGGCGGTTGGCGTCGGCGGGGTTGGGGGGCCGCCGTCGTTTCGCCCGGTGCTAGCTTGGCGTCGAGGGGGAGCTCGCCGGGGGGAGGGGGAAGCTTTGGCCCGGGCTGCACCGGCCGCGGGAACGACGGGAAGCGGCGACCGGTGCTGGGCGAGATCCAGCGAGGGAAGCCGGGGCGGCGGCCGTGAAAGGCGAGGTGGGCGGGAGCGGGCGAGCGGCGGGCCGTGAGAGGCGAGTGGCCGGGGAAGCAGCGCAGCAGCCGCCGGCGCGTGGGAGGGGAGTGGGAGGCGGCGCGAGCAGGGAGAGAAACGGGGGAGGCCGGATGGGGAATTCCAACATTAGGTTCCGGTGGCAGTTTTTTTTAATTTATTTGAAGATCAATGGCAAACAAGGGGTACATTAAGTGAGGGACGTTCGGGAAGCGTCTTCCTGATACCAACAGGAATTAAACATAGCTTAAAAATTAAGTCCTAACTTATTTATTTTTTAATATGATTTATAGCTTATTTTCATCTATAAATCCTCTAGAAGCCATTTCTAAGGGGGCCGAGATATCCATCGATCGGTCACGTACCTAACATTTGAAAATACGGTATATCCAACAGCCATCAACAGTGAGAACACCTGCAAAAAGAAATTAAAGGGTAATGTTGATAATTAAGCCCTGTTTTGAACACAAATTTTTTGCAAGGAACACTTCAATTCGTCATGCCATATTGATTTTTGTACAAGGCCGGCCGTCTATGATATCGCACCTCTCTCCTCTACCTCGTCGATAATCGCAAGGCGTAAAAACAAAATCATAGATTTACTAATTAGAAATTTTGTAATTAACTCAAGAAGCAGTGCATCTCTCTCCCGGAAGAGAAGAAAAGAAAAAAAAGAAAGGAAGAAAAGAAAGGCGCACCGTTATTTCCATTCTTCCGTCGCCATTCGCTCGCTCGTTCCACTCACTCCCTTCCTTCCCTCCCTTCTCGCCGAGCCACCCGACCAATTCCTTCCCCCTCCCCCACCCAGATCGCCGCCATTTCGCCAAACCCGGCGACTCTCGCGGCGTGGACACTCCTCTCCCCTCTCCTCCCTCCCTCGGGCGGCGACACGGCGGCGCTGCTGTGGCCAGGCTGGCGCGGCGAGGCGGTGGGCGTGCGCGGCGACGAGGTGGAGCTACGGAGGCTAGGTAGGGGTTGAGGCGGCGGCATTGGTGGCGTGGATGTGGAGGTAGGAGGTGGTGGGTACGCAGGTGGTGTTGGACGTGGTTGTGGCAGCGGCGGTTGCAGGCTGGCAGACATGTCTTTCACCAAGCTCGATGACTCCCCCATGTTCCGGACGCAGGTGAGCGCGGCCGCCGGATCTCGTGCTCAGAGTTTGTTTTTCCGTATCTCTCTCTCTCTCTCTCTTTTTTTTTGGCGAATGCAAAGGCTGGTCTTTTCCTTGCGATTTGGCTTCCGCGGGTCTGTGCTGTCGAATGCCACTAATTTCACTGCGACGTGTGTCGGTATTGCCGTATGTCACCGATTTTAATATGTATGCGTGCGTGTGTCTTAAGATAATTCCATGGGGACATGGGTCTAAAACGTCATTCTGATGGCATGGGCAAGCAAATTTGATTCTTTAGATGGAATTGTGGCTTGGATGGATTATCAGTTGGCGCGTGTTTTCTGATTCCATTTTTGGTGGAATTTTTCCATGGTCATTCATCAGGTTTCTTCTTTTTCTTTCTCTAGTGAATTTTTTGGCTTGCCTTGAATTTTAGACGAAACGTTGCGCTTTCTGTTGAGGTGCAGAATTATTTTAGTATAGATGACTCTATTTTCATGTGGAGTGTGAACTGCCGTAAATAATATGTGCGCTAAGGCAGTTAATTTATTTTCTTAAGTTGGTTCGTCTTCGGGCAATCTAAATTTACTGAAATTTTCGCTAAACAAATATATTTCCGTAGATGGATTTACTTGATGGAGTTGTTTCTTGGATCGAAATGACTCTTAAGTCGTCACAAATTTACTAAACTTTTTGTCAAATTAGACATGGTGATTTTGTTGGTGGAGCTGCGGCTTTCATGTACATAAATGGATTTCATTATTGGTCTCATCACTATATGGACATTTTTTTTTGGATAATGATCACTAGATTGAATTGTAATATGTCTTTTGTTTATTTCCAGTGTGCAATTATGTGAACCCGAAAGGTCTGCTGGTTAGACATATACCACTTCCTACAGTAGAATTGTTATTTGTTTTGAAGCCATTTGAAGAATAAGCAGGTCTCCCATTTAGTTAATGGATTAAGTAACATTCCGAAACTTCTCAATATATTGCTGAACATAAAAAACAGCTTTGCTTCTTCAAAGAGATGTGATGATTTGCCTGTCCTCCAATTTGACGGACACTTGAAGTAGAAACTGCGTATATCTTTTACATTTGGGTCCAAGTGATTCATATGAAATGTAGAATGTCCCAATGGCCTGATGGTTGTTTTACTGCTGCTTTCGTGAATGAAACCTTTTCCTCTTTTTGACTTTCTTTGATTCATGACCAACTGGCCTCTCTTGGCCTTTTGATAAACAGATACAATCACTTGAAGAAAGTGCTGAATTGCTGAGAGAGAGGTGTTTGAAGTTTCATAAGGTTGCCGCAAGTATACGTGAGTGTTCATTTGCAGCTCATTTATTTTTATTTTGTTCACTCTACCTGACTCAGAATATGGTTGAACACTTGAACTGTAATTCACTATCTTACACACAGCTTGGGATACATTAATATATACATCGGCATTTTGTTTCAGTGAAGGCCTAGGGGAATCATATGATGGAGATATTGCATTTGCAAGCTCACTTGAAACATTTGGAGGAGGCCACATGACCCAATCAGTGTTGCTTTTGGTGGTTAGTCATGTTATTCTCTCGCATATTTTTAATCGTGGCGTTCATTTTGTTTAAAATTTTGATATGAGTATGGATGATGATCTTTTCATTTTATTATGTTTTTCTTAGTTCTGGAAGATATGTTTGTATGCGTGAAAAAAACTTTATTAGAAGTACTCACCGATGCTTTGTTTTCCTTATTTTTACATGCCATTCTTTTTATTTCAAGTTGTGTTCGGTGAAGAGGCCACTCAACTAGCTTATTTCGCATTCCATAGCCGCATACTCTCCTCATGTAGGAACTGCAGCTGAGTTTGGTCACTTCCTTGACTAAAAATACTGTATTCATCTCCCTTCCAGGACCTGTTATGAACAAATTTACAATTGCCCTGAGAGAAATCGGAACATATAAGGAAGTCCTACGCTCCCAGGTACTGCAGTTTTGTAGTATATATGCATTTTTTGAGCCTTTGAGGCAAATTATTATGTTCGCTCTTCAATTCTTCATGCAATGCTCTCCATTTTGGTGTGTTGTTACACTGCTAGCCTTTTGCCTTTTTCCACTACATGAGATCTTTTGATTCTTTTTCGAGGAACCTCGAAAGGGCAGGGAGCTCCCGCAACTATTAAGAAGAAGAGAAAATTGACCCTGCTTATGAGAGAAATCAGACCGAAAACCTTACAAAACACAGTTTATTAGAGGAAACTGTGCAAAAAAACCCCCAAAGTATCACCTAGCTAAACTAGGTGTAGGACACATGGAAAGTGGTATATCCGTCCATCTACTGCTACTAGAGAGAAGACTAGTCTGAAGGAAGATAAACTTGGACCTCTCCAACCACGTAGAAGATAGCGGATATGATGCCCAAACAGAGACCTCGAGGCAGAAGAGATACCCGAGCTCCACCACGACGCCTCCAAAGAGGGGAATGGCGCCCGAGGGCGTCACCGTCGTAGGTGCCGACAAAAATGTCGGGGCAAGGTCTTCACCCGGACACCGCACACGACCACCAACTATGAACACCGACAGGGCATCACCTAGCGACCATACGCCGGACGCGCACCAACCCCGCACCGCTCAGGCCACCACCCGACGCCGTCGGAGAAGTCGACCGCCTTATCGTCCCACACGTGCCGGCCACCACCACCGTCGTCACCACAGAGCGAAGCCTCCCGGCTATCTTCGGTTGCGAGGCCCGCTGCCGCGGTAGAGGCCAGTGGGAGCGGCAATGAGGGAGGGGGCTGCTGGTGGTGCTAGGGTTCCACCCCTAGCATCCCCTGGGGAGTGACGCGAGGGGCTCGGGGCCAGTTTTTGCTCTTGAGATCTTTTGATCAGTGAACAACATAAACTGCATTTGTAAGACTTCTTAATTGAGCATTATGGAGCGACGCAAGGGGCTCAGGGCGAGTTTTTTGCTCTTGAGATCTTTTGATCAGTGAACAACACAAACTACATTCGTAAGACTTCTTAATTGAGCATTATTTTGTGATCCCGATTTTCACTTTAGTTATGGTATTCTGGTTGGAGTTTGCTATAAAATAACAAGGATCAATTGGTCAACATGCACTTGATTATGTTAATGTACAAGAACATTATATTACTTATGTGGCTATTGGATCGACTGCATGTATTCTTTCATGTTCCTTTTTACTTTTTACTTTTCTTACATGCACTTGATGTTAGAACTTGGTCTCCCAAGCATCATCACAAGCTGCTACTATAAAATACTTTGTTTGCAAGTCCATATCAAATTTGATGCTTCATCACTGAAAATCCGACTGCTCCCATTCCATGCTACAGTGTATTTTGAGCACCTAAGGTGGTGTAATTCTGATTCAGTTTCCTGGCAGGTTGAGCATATGCTAAATGACAGATTACTGAATTTTTGCGACATTGATTTGCATGATGTTAAGGTACCAGTATTGTTTACTATGAACATTGAATCTTGAAAATTCATACCGAGAATAATTATGTGAAATAGTTTCCTGCTTCATGCATTTACTCAGGATGCCCGGAAGCGTTTTGACAAGGCTAGCCTCTTGTATGACCAGGTAAGTTAATTCATGTATCTATTGCCCAAAAACATGAGAGGGAAAAGGAAAAGTGTGTGTTTCTAAAACTAACGTCGAAATCATCATTTTCTTTATAATTATGGTGTCTCCATATTTGTAGTGCAATTATTGTTTATTTTGCCTCCTAGTGATTAAAATGATGATGGGTTTTGCTTCTGTTTTCTTGGGACTTTATTTCACCCGACAATATTTCTGCTGGGATATAATAAGTTTCCAGTTTCCATCAGCCAATAATATCTATTTGCTATTTTTATTTTGTCTGTTAGTACTTGGTATTGAAGTGATTGGTTCTAGTCAATTAATAAATATTGGAATGGTTCTACATCTGCTCTTCTCTTAGCTAATTTTACTGTTATTTTACTACTGATTTTCTTTTTTTCTTGAATTTTCTGTGGCACTTGCACCTGTACAGTAGGTTGCACTTACTTAATATTTTGGAGAGAGTATGTTGTTGACTTGTTAACTGCCTGGTTAGGTTCGTGAGAAATACTTATCATTGAAGAAAGGTACAAGAGCAGACATAACAACTGCCATTGAAGATGTAAAGACCTTTTCCTTTCTTATTCAACCTTTTATGAATAAGACGTAATACAGTGTTCCCCCCAAACTGACTTACACTTGGCGCTAACCAGGAGCTCCACAGTGCTAGATCTTCATTTGAGCAAGCTCGTTTCAACCTGGTATGTGAACCGTTGGCTCTAACTTTGCTCTTGTAGTTTCTTACTGTGTCTACATACATATCACGCTATCATTTGCCATACCTGTGTTAATTTTCAGGTCACTGCAATTTCCCATGTCGAGGCAAAGAAGAGATTTGAATTTTTGGAGGCTGTTAGTGCGACGATGGATTCACATCTTCGATATTTCAAACAAGTAGCGCCTTGTATATTTTGCCTCTTGGTGATGTTATATTATGCCATGAAATGAGATTAATCTTATCGGTTGCTATTCATTCAGGGATATGAACTGTTGCATCAGATGGGACCATATATTAATCAGGTATATATATATTCATGGCCCCTTCTTAATATAAGTTTCCTAGTCTTCGGTATTATGAATAATTTGTGGTCGTAGTTACATAATCCTGACATGTAAAGAGTGTGGCTCACTATTTATAGATTGATTGATGTTCAATGGATGGAAACTTGCAATTCCTTTTTTTTTCTGCATTTATATATGTGAGTAAATCATGTATCCCAGCCCATGGTGCACTTTGAGATCTGTGCGCTACAGCCTTGTACTTCGAGATCTGTGTGCTACAGCTCACGCAGATAACATTCCATAATGTATATGTAGGGATTTTTCTGAAACTTGCTCCATATTTTCTACCCGGGAATGGCGGAGCAGGAATTTTTCGATGATGGTGCACACTACAAGGAAAAGATTAAGTCCTGTACAATAGATACAATTTTCCTTTCACATTTCTCCACGGGCAACTCTGCTGCCACATTGGCCGGGGATCATATGCTACCGGATCAACTCAGCATTCTATTTTGTGCCCAGCCCCAGCTGTTTACATAGCACGAATTTTGAGGCACTTTGAATATTGGTGATAGCAGGTGGCGGCACATGTATATGCAGTGCTGCATTGTCGATGCAAATAATGCTGTCTTGAAATTCCGTTTTCGATTCACCTGGTTGAGACTGGACCTATTTGGTAGTCAATGGATATGCCAAGAAGTTCTGGCAGATCGATTCATCATTCACTACCCTTCTGCTCTATATGGGGCACAGGTGTCCATCCAATCCATCTTCGTGGTGCATTATTGCAGTCCCCATTCTCTTGTAGTTTATGCACCTTTTTAGAAGCTTTTCTAGACTGGTATTGCTGTTGGTTATGAGAAAACATGATCATAATATTGAATCTAAGTCCGTTCTGTCCTGTGTTTCTTTCTTAAGCAAAATTTTCTTGGAACACTAGAAACAATTTTTTTTTACTTAGATCAACTTTATAACAAGAAATACATGTAGAGCTGGGCCTATGCTTGTGTTACCTACAGGTCTATATCCTACTTATTAACTACAGGTCTATATCCTACTTATTACTTAATTTGTAACTTGTTTTTATTTTGCCTTTCCCTGATATATTTACGTTGTTATATAACATTTTCCTTTCTGGCAATTCATTTTGTTATGTTAATCGGTCATGCTGAGTGGTAAAGTGGGGATTTCACTGTACCGTAGATTTGTTTATTTCTGATTTGATGAGTTTGAGGTATCTCGGTTTGTTTACTCAATTCTTTTCAATGCTTCCTTTGCAAACTGCCCATATTATGAAGTCGACAAAGAATTTTATATTGAGCTTGCTGTTGGACTGCTGTCCTGCAGGTTCTTGCCTATTCGCAGCAATCAAGAGAAAGGGCAAACAAGGAACAAGCTTCTCTTGTAGAGAGGATGCATGAGTACAAAAAGCAGATAGATCGCGAAAGTCGGTCTTCTGCAAATGGTTTGAATGATTCCCATAATGTTGATGGTATACAGACCATTGGTAGAAGTTCGCATAAAATGATTGAGCAAGTGATGCAGTCATCCTCAAAAGGCAAGGTAACACTTTCTGCTTGACTGAAAATTGAAGCTTCATGCATACATGCAGGTCCTATAATTCCAAGGTGGGGGTTTATGTTATGTTGTACTATTTTCAGGTTCAGACTATTCGTCAAGGTTACCTCTCAAAGAGATCTTCGAACTTGAGAGGCGACTGGAAAAGAAGGTTTTTTGTTCTTGATAGTCGAGGAATGTTGTACTATTATCGCAAGCAAATTAATAGGCCACCTGTAGGTCCCCCTCGTAACATTTTCCATTGAAATACTCATGCAGCCAGCATGATTTTGTTCATATATGTTCCGTCTCCTTTCCTCAATCTTTCACTTTTGATCTTCTAGGGTGTTTGTGCCATCCAAAGAACCAACAACACCCCTGAACATGGTTCTGGGTTGCTGAGCAGATTGTTCTCGTCTCATTACCATGATGAGAAATCAGTTGCACGGCATACTGTAAATTTGCTGACATCAACCATTAAAGTTGACGCAGAACAATCAGATCTGAGGTTTTGCTTCAGAATTATTTCACCCATGAAGATCTACACATTGCAGGTAGAAGCACAAGATTGCAGACGATATTGTCTTCATGTTGAATGTAAGAGATTCCTGCTTTAGTGACATCATCTGGTATTTATACAGGCAGAGAGTGCTATAGATCAGATGGATTGGATTGAAAAGATTACTGGTGTTATTGCATCTTTGCTGAGCTCACAATCCCCAGAACAGGTTAATAATGGTCTATAAGATGATTCCAGTTGGATTACTTATATTTGAATTCCATTTACAAAAATTTTAATGTTCTGTTTCAGTTTCTTATGCATAGCCCTAGGTGCTGTGGTCATGACCGGAGCGCCAGCGAGAGTAGCTCATATACTAGTTCAGCAGAACTTGAAACTTCCATAAGTGAAGATATAACACTGGAAAAGAACACTGGAAATGGGCAACATGATGTCAGAAGCACACAACATCACAGGACCAGCATCAAACCCGAAAAAACCAATTGACTTGCTTAGGAGGGTTGATGGTAATAGTATTTGTGCTGATTGTGGTGCTCCAGAACCTGATTGGGCGTCGTTAAACGTTGGTGCTCTTCTGTGCATAGAGTGTTCTGGAGTACACAGGAATCTTGGGGTGCATATATCAAAGGTAATTAAGAAAAGTTATCTATAATTCATGCTTATAGAAGGCCCCTATCTCTTGATGCGGCACTGCAAATAGATTGATTGCTGCATCTGCATTTAGAACTTTAAGGATAGAACAGCATTCCAGCCTGTGCATGATCTCACACGCTTTCATGGTCGAAAACATATTCTTACAGCTATAACTGATAAACATCTGCTATTTGGTGTTGAGCCATCATTTACCCTTAAGATGGTTAAAACAATTAAGACTCTAAAATATAAACCCATAGTCCAAAACAATTAACTCCAAACACTTGGAATCTCTAAAGCCTTTAGTTGTGTCATTTTTCCCTATAGCTATTCCAAAAAAATATGGATTACGTGCAACGCTGAATAATTCATATGCAAATTCTATTTAGTAAGTGTTGCAGCATACCATTCTGATTTGGATATAGTTTTGCAACCACGTCATAAGATAGCTTAGACGATCTGCACTAGCTTTTTCCTGGGTAATGCTGCAGTAACTGTGATTTAAAGCATTGACACAATGACTTGTCTGCAGCATCCTCTCTCAGATACTCACTGAGGTTCAGCGTTAGGGTACACTGATTTTACTTGCAGATGATACAAGTAACTTTTTTCCCATAGGGCATCCTTATGTATATCCGTACACTGCCACCTAGATTTCTACAAGTGTCTGCAGTCTGCTTATTTCACTGGATATTTTGCAGTCAAATTTGGTTGCATACTTAGCAATTTGTATTGGATGGCATCAGTAGCATCACTAATGACTAATGAACTGTACATAAATTTAAATAAATACATCATATTGGCAGGTAAGATCTTTGACCCTCGATGTCAGAGTCTGGGAGCCATCTGTAATCAATCTCTTTCAATCATTAGGCAACATGTTTGTCAACAGAATTTGGGAAGAAACATTAACTTCATCAAGCACTGGTTATTCTGGTGATAATATAAGGTAATATGAGTTTTCTTTATAAAACTTCGCTGACTTTTTTATTGCTTTCCAGTCAATTAACTTGCAACTTCGTCGTTTTGCAGTCCTAATGGATCGGGTACATCACAATACTTCACTGTAAGCAAGCCTAAACACTCGGATCCTTTCTCTGCCAAAGAGAAGTTTATTCATGCTAAGGTGCTTGCTACTTATCCTTTTGCAATTGCTTTTCTGCATTTGTCCATTAGCAAATAAATGTCGAGAAACGAGTGGTCTCCAAGTATCCCCATGGGAAAATGATTGATCGGGCATTTCTTAGTCTAAACACAACCATTGTCTGTCAGGATTTGTTGCCACATAGTACTTTGTGGATCTTTGATCTGCGATCCTCTGTTGATTAAGCCTTTGGCAAATATTTAAAAGATTTAGTTGTTTTGCACAGTTGCATCCTCACAGTTGTAGAAAAATTACCTGTGGGTTGGAACCATTTACAAAGTAGCTTCAAGTGCTTTTATTTAGTTTCCGTGGACTATAAACTGCATCTCTTTTTCACTTCATGCAGCTCTTCCTATATGACATATGCTATATGTGAACTAGCGAAGTTGTTTTCCATGATGATATCCATGTAGAATAGGATATACTAATAATGGATAAGGACAAATATCTCATCCTGCAAGTTTCTTGCATTTACATAACCATCAGTATTTTTTTGCTTATATTTAATAATAAATACTGGGAAGTAAGCTTGTAATTTCATAAACAGCGAATTTGTGGATAAGTTTCTTTATGCACTATCAGTTCCTTATCATTGTCAGGTGGTTTAGAATGTATTTTGTAACCCTATTGGAAGCCAAGATCTATCCTTCCATTTTGCATATCCTATTGTAGTATATTGAGTTTTTTATGGTGCAAATGTTCCAGTATGCTGACAAGGAATTTGTACGGAGGCACAGCATCGATGAGATTCAGGTAGCTCAGCAGATGTGGGATAATGTAACTGCAAATGACAAGAAAGGCGTATACAGTCTCATCGTTGCATCACAAGCCAATGTAAATTTAATTTATGGACAGATGGCTTCTGGTTTGTTTTCGATTCTTGGAAAAGCACCTCTACAAGAGCAGCCAGGCTCACCATCTGATGGAAGCCCTAGATTTTTCGATTGTAATTCTCATGAGAAGGTTTCTCCTAGAGAGCCGCTTTCTCCTACCAGCACAAGTTCACACGTAGATGACTTGGAGGACAGATATGAAGGTTTCTCCTTGCTTCATCTTGCATGCCGTGTTGCAGATATCGGGATGGTTGAATTACTTTTGCAGTACGGCGCTCATGTAAATGTGTCTGATTCAAGAGGTCGGACGCCCCTTCATCACTGTATTTTGAAAGGCAGACATCCGCATGCTAAGCTTCTACTCTCCAGGTATGTTGGTGCCTATAACTTGCATTTTATCTTGCTCCATATGTTTGTTTTGTCAACATGGGTGTGAAAACCACCTGGTTGCTCGGTGATGGCCGGGATATAGTTAGTGGGAACTGGGAACTGAATTTGCGTATTTGCAGCATTGCTTTGTGCCCATATACATCTCTCACCGTTTATTGCTCCTCCATTTCTATGCAGGGCTGCTAACACACAAGCCACCGACCGAGATGGTAGAACAGCATTACAGTATGCAATGGACCGTGGAACGAGCGACGAGGAGATTCTTATGTTGTTAGAGGACCACTGTAGATAATCCTGCAGGCACGCCTTCACTTGAGTATGTCGCCCAGTAAAACACAGATTACGCTGTGGCGTGGTCGGCTAATACAGCTCCAGGAGCGCTCTCATAGCCCGGGCTTGTCTTGTTGATAGTCCGAAGCTTGCAGCATGAATGCAACCTATTCTTTTTCTGGAGATCCTTCGACATGATGTACGCCTGCTTGGTTTCTTTTCTTTATTCATCTCGCACGGTCTTGATAGTGTTTGCCGATGGTGCATAGTAAGTTTGTATATCGGTCGAGTTGATTCTCTTTATTCTCATCATCTTTCGATCCAAGGGTAGCTAGCTGCCCCTTGCGATGAAAGATGATTGTACGTAGCGAGATGAGCCATTGTGATTTATGGAATATGGAGTACTACTAACTAGCTTGGTGAAAGATACTTACTGGAGTAAATTGATACTTGGATTCCATTGTTCGAATTGAACGGCTTAATTAACAATATTGGTGGACTCTCCCCTATGTGCATGATACTGCCACTATGGTGCTAACAATTAATTTATTCGAGAAGCTCTTGTCGGTTGTCACAATTGATATCTGCTGCTAATTCATTACCGGAACTTTGGAACGCAGAATGGAAAGGGGCGAAGATCGATTCGAGAAGTGGCTCAGTAACCGAAGAGAAAAACACCTCCCCTATGATGGCCGGCTGGTCTTAATAAACTCTGTTCTAAGTAGCCTACTTATATTTATGTTATCCTTATTTGAGGTGCCACGTGAGGTTCTAAAAAGATTCAATTATTTCCGTTTAAAATTTTACTTATAGAGTGATGAGCATAAGAAAAAATATAGGTTAGCTAAATAGAGTATTCTTTGTCAGCCATATGATCAAGACGGCCTAGGCATCTAGGATCTTGACATCAAAAAGTCTACTATGTAAATGGTTTTTCAATTTCCTGAATGAGGGTGTCTAGCAAACTCTAATTAGGAATAAATATTTTAAAGACAAGCCCCTAATGTAAATTATGGGCAAATCAGGTGACTCTCACTTCTGGGCAAACCTGATGAAAGTAAAAGCTACCTTATTTTGATATGAGACTTTAAGCCTTCAAGATAAATCCCAAATACGGTTCTGGTTGGATAACTGGCTAGACAATAACCCATTGTATATTCAGTATACGAGTTTATTCAACTTAGCCCGCTACAAAACGCAACTGTGGCACAAGTCATGAGTTCCAATCCATTAAATATTTCCTTTAGGCAGGGTATAGTTGGGCATAATTTGCTAGATCTATATGAACTCACTACAAGGATGGATAATATATAACTGACTCAAAAAAGAGATGGTTTCACTTGGAACCTCCATCAGAATGGATCTTTCTCAGTTAAATCTTTGTACTCTTGACTTATATATCAAGATGTGCCCATTGTCAACTAACAGCTTTGGAAATTAAAACATCCTCTTATGATCTACGAAGGAGAAATTGGATGGGCAGTCCAAATTGTAGATTTTGTTCGCATGACAAACAATTCAACACTTATTTTTTGACTGCTCAGTCACTTGTTTTGTATGGCAAGTCACATAAGTGGCTTCCAGATTATGCCCCCTACTAGTATAGGAGAATTGTTTGGATCTTGCCTTAATGGGTTGGATAGGGGCCTTTGTGCCCTTATACTTGTAGGGGCAGCTGCTTTGTATTGGCCTATCTAGTTATGAAGAAATAATGTGGTTTTTGATAAGTATAAATTATATAATCCTCTGTAAGTTATCTACAGGTGTATACATTAGCTGTGTTCTTGGTCATCTATATAAGGGCTGGAAGGGCGAGAGCCTATTCTTATGGCGTGCAAGTCCCTAGAGACAGTGATGCGAGTGCTTTGCGCCAAGCATGGGCCCTAGTATAGCCGCCGGTTATGTGCACCTTGAGGAATATTTGCTATGCTTTGTTATTTACTATTTTGTTATATTCGGCATTGTAAAACCGATGTTTGGCTACAAGATCTTTTTCTTTTGTTTTTGCACTACTACAAAACTAGTCATCCCAGACCCCTCATGACAGATGGATCACTATAGACGGATTTTATAAAATTACACATCACAAATGGTTTTTTTTATAAAACATGTGAGATATGTTTTTTTAAACTGACCATGATACCGACCTAGGCGGTTTTCTTACAAAACTGTATGTGCTATACACCCTGGTTTTGAAAAGAAAAAAGTCTGGCACCCCTCTTACTCCGGAACCTCTTGATCAATCCCACCCACTCGCCCTTCTCCTCTTACTCCCCATCCGCCACACCCTAACCCTATTCCCTATTCCCTCTTCCTCCCCCCTCCCCCCCCAATCCCCTTCATCTCAACACCTCCCTCCATGTGATCGAGCTCCGCGTTGTCATTGCCGGTCGCCGTCCACGCTGCTATTGTTGGAAATATGCCCTAGAGGCAATAATAAAGTTGTTATTATTCTATTTTCATGTTCATGATTAAGTTTATGTTCTATGCTAAAATTGCATTGGTTCTTGAATATGAGATTCAGAGGAAAACCTAATTGCATGTGTGGAATAATAAACACCATTCAGATCCCTAGTCAGGCCTCTGGACTAGCTCATGTATTGTTGATGATCTTGTTTTTCTGATCATGGGCATTGTTAATGTAACAAGGATGCCGGCAATAATGGGAACACATTGTTAGGGTAACAATGGTGTTGGATAGACCCCTTATGAGATACTGCGAGATCACTTCGTCAATATGTTGTCAGTATCTTCTCATGATGTGTTAACGTTTACTTGCGTCCTTAGACCATGAGAATACCATAGACCCGTATACCGGATGGTTGCTTTGGGGTCATCAAACGTTACGCCGTAACTGGGTAATTATAAAGGTGACTTCCAGGTACACCAGAAAGTATATCGTGGTTCTAGATATGTCAAGACTGGGATTTGCCCATCCGGCGATGGAGAGATACACTCTGGGCCCCCTCGGTATTACGGTGTCCAGCATCGCCTGGCCAGGTATTGTGACTAAAAGGTTAGTCACGGGGATACCGGAATACGGAAACGAGAAAAGAGTACAAATCGGTAACGAGGATAACTAGGTATGGTGATCAAGGAGTTGATCACAGGGATACCGTCAAAGTCTCGCCTCGGGTTGTGTAATGTATCGTGAGGCAAAAGGAATTGTATGCGACAATACAAGGTTTGCTCGATAAAGATCTTCGATGATATGTGGGAGTCGTTATGGGTGTCCAGATCCCGCTGACGATTATTGACCGGAATGTATTCCGGACATGTCCACATATACTCGAACCTATAGGGTCACACGCTTAACGTTTTAGCGACATTTAGGAATGCTACGATTTATGGAGAACGAGAGAGAAGGGTTCCGAAAGTGTTTCGGATGATCTCGAAAGTGTTCCGGGAGGTCCCGGATGGTTCCGGTGATGTCCGGAAGTGTTCCGGAAAGTATTGGAAGGTTCTAGAAGGTTCTGGAAGTTCTGAAGGTTCTGAAGGTTCTGGAAGGTTCTGGAAATTCTAGAAGGTTCTGGAAGGTTCTAGAAATTCTAGAAGGTTCTAGTGGAGTTGGACTCCAACTCCAACAGGGTGTCCCTGCTGGAGTAGGACTCCACCTGCCTAGGGAGAGCTGCCCCAACCCCTATAAATAGAGGGGCAGGGCACCTCAAAGGGTATCCCAAGCAGCCCCAGAGCAGCCCTAGTCCCTTGGACTAAACCCTAGGCCGGCCATCTCTAGATTGGCCACAGCCTTCTTTTTCTCTCTCTTCTAGATTGGATCTAGTACAGCTGCCGGCGCGCTGCTGCTTCTCCTTCTCGTAGATCCCTGCTGTTCTTGTGTGCTGGTCCACACATTACCGCGGTGTCGCTGATCCGGTACGCGTGGATACCTCGGAGACGTCGTATACTTCGGCGCTTGATCGGGCGAACTATTCACGAGGAGATCGCTCTCGCGGCTGGGAGGTATAACCTAGCTGCGGGAGTCTGCGGACTTCATCGACATCGGTCAACTTCTCCGCTGCATTGACGTGATCGTCGAAGGTATGATATCGTTGCCTACACCTCGATAGTGATCTTGGGGTGGATTGTACACGGTAAATTTTTGTTTTGCGTAGCACGTTCCCTAACAAGGGGCTCTCGGGATTCACCTCGCTGGGGTGGATGGGGATGGCGGCAAGGTCACCGGAGCTCAGGGGATGAGGAAGCGATGGGAGAGGCTCCCGGGCGTGCTGTGAAGGAGCAAATGGGGCTCGGGTTAGTGTTTGGCGGAGAGGATGAAGCTCGGGATGAGGAGGAATTCGGGAAAGGGAGAAGAAGCTCGGGTGTGGCAATGGTGAATGGGGGAGGAAACGGGGAGCTTCGGCAATGCCGGCTTTTATAGCTGAGCGGTGAGACGAGGCAGGGGCGCGGAGCTCGAGGGGAGATGCTCCGGTGGCGAGGGCGAGGCGGCGTGGCACGCGGAGAAGCGCGCGAGCGCCATGCGCGAGCAAGGTGGCGCGCGCGGCAGCGAACGGAGTGGAGGAGGAGCAGAGAGAGGGAGAACTCGGCGATGCGTGGAAGATGGCCTCGGGCGTGGCGTCGGGGCAGGGCGGGACCACCTGGCTCCAGCGCCGAGGTCGGACAGCGCGACCAGCACCGGTGCTCCTCGGGTGGCGCGACGGGGCGGAGGAGACGAGAGGAGGGAGAGGAAGACGATGGTGGGCTGAGCGGGCCGCGCGATTTGGAGTGGGCCGAGAAGGAGAACGGGCTGAGGGAAGAAGATGCGGCCCAGAGAAGGTTGGAGATTTTGAAAATTTTTGCAAAAATTTGGTACTGTCACAGACAACGTGTGCGGCGGGCAGCGAGGAACGCTAGCGTCGGCCTGTGCTGGACCTACAGGTCGGTGGACGAACAGCGAGCAAGGCAACGGGCCCATGGCGAGCAGTCGACGGAATGGGGATTCTGGCGCAACAGTTTCTGCAAGAGAAACCATGAAGTCAAGGATATTTGTATTAAAAAAGAAACTCAATTGGTTTTTCATTCTAGATGAATTTTCCCAAAATAGTGCACCACAAGTAGGAGCTAATGAATAGGCCCGCGATTCCGTAGAAAGACATCACGATCCCCTGTGGAAAAAAAGAATTTGTTGAGATGGAAGTATAGATATCATATTCTTACCAAGATAACTGGAAGCCCCAACCGATAAGAATCCTAGTGAACCTAGAAAAAGAATACAGGCCTAGAAAAATTACCTCTTTTTCGAGAACCTTTTAGAAGTTCTACCCATATGTGTTCTGATCGCCAATTCATATTAGATACACTAAATCCAGCAGCGGCCTTTTGGGCAAAGACTTTTATGCATACTTCTTCTGGGTTATCTATGCCATACTGTATTCTCGTAAGATGATACACGCTAGCTAAAGATCCACCGGGTGCTACATCATAAGCACATTGGGAGCGTAAATAATTGTAACCATATACATATAAAATGACAGCAATGGAATCCCCAAGGATTCAGGCAAAGTAGGACCTCATGTTGTCCATCTTCTTAGCGCGGCGGCCATTCTTGTTACCGCAAAAAGTGTGGAAGCCAATCACTTCCAAAACTTTATGTCTGGTAAACTTAGTCACAACCCACAAACTAAACAGGTTCAGAAACACTTGTAAGTTCTAGCCTAAATAAACCATAGTGATAGGGTTTGCCACTCACCACCCATCAGTAGATTGTAATGTGGCCTCAGAATTGCTTGATTGAAATTAAATAACAACTTTAATCATTACTACCATATTTGTCGTAGTGTATCTTTCACTACTCTCCAGTGTTTTGATATCTATAGCATGTAGTGCACGCTACAATCTGTTGAATTGTTTTTTTAATATAATATATTGAACTGATTTTCTGTGATGCTTGATTGTCCAACTTACTAGCTAGTGTATATCCAAGCTTATTACTAGTTTCATTATTAAACGTGGAGCTTGTATCTTTTACGTTCACTGTCATAGTATTGCCTTAGTGGGCACTTCACTGATGCACAAAGATTGACCTGCAGTCAAGGTCTTCGATGTTGAAAGCAACCGTTGGAAGTTGGAGCATGCCAGAAAAGCTATGTTTCACACTAAACCGAGGTCTGATAGGTTGACAAAAAGTGCTATCCTTGACACCAAACCAAGGTCCGCTTTGTTGACAAGAAGTCTTCTGCTCCATTAATTCTTGCCAATGTTTCTCTCTCCTAGACATGGCACACTTGGATTTCCATCCATATCCTGCCAAAATCCGGTTTATTGATAAGAATCCTCCTGAATGAGGGATTCTCCACATACGGCTTGCCGTGTGGGCGTCACGAGAAAACACTACTCATTGATTTATTCAGTTAACTAGCACGGTGCCCCGTGAACTTTTTAATTAATTTTATTTTTTTATTTGTATTCATGATATTAGATCAGGATAGGAAAAAAAGGTTCAAATCGCGAGCTGGCCTGCTAGTTGTTGTATTGAACCGTCTATTTAAATACAATTATGATAATCTATCAAATATGATCTATTTAATTATCCTTATTATTTGCTTTACCTATACGCGTGATATTAGATCAATACTAATTGTGCGAGAAACATTTTTAATCATCTTTATTCTTTTACCTATATGTTGATATTACATCAGTTTAATTGCACAAGAAACGTTTCTAATTATCTTTATTATATTCTACTTCTAGTATATATAGATCACAAAGCTAGGGATCGATCGCTCTTTTGAGTTTCCGTGTCCTAATGTTGGAAAATT